>OU343220.1:201689461-201869835 GCA_910596185.1 Chrysanthemum makinoi
AACCAAAATGCACTATTAGTCTACGAGATTCATCAAAAGATCTCTTAGGTACACTTGACATTTTATCACTTGACGTTCAACAATAAGAATTTCAGGTGGTACATTATGAGTCCTTCACAGAACTTAACAATCTGTTGAGAACATTTATGAGAGGTTCACATTTGTGATCCTACTGTGATTGATGAAACTCTGCGGTCAACATCAACGACCACGACGGTGGTCCAAATTTGACGCTCCCGGCGTGGATTAAGCTTAGTGGTCTCAAGCGGTCTGATCCAGAGGAGATGCTGGTACCTCAGCGACTCATCTGAATCGTAGGTGTACTTCGGTACATCGTGTTATCTCACTTGTGGGACTCCGGTTCAGGAGCGGCCTTTGTGAAATTAGAGTTGTGTTTTCACTATCTGCTAACACTCTGAAGTTCAAACTTGTAAGTGCGGGAATCAAACGTACTAACACCGTTTTATGTTTTCTTCTTATGGAAGCTCTGGGCGAATGATCGTGCTGATTCTTCTCATGCTCCATGCCAACACCATCCACTAATGAAGAAGTTCTACTCAAAAGCAACACAACGGTCGAATGATTCTTCGTCAAATCAAGAATCTACAAAGTTAAAGACTTAAGAACTTCATCGAGTATTGATTTCCAACGTCTAAGAAGTGTGTGAGCATGTTGAAGAATGGCGTGGAGAAGCTGAAGCAGCGAAGCAGAACCTGAGCAGACTTGATGCAGAAAACAACAACATACTATCACTTTCATCACAAAAGAACAATGATCAAAGAAAAGTTAAATGGCGTCAAAGCCTAGCGTTCAAGATAACTATCTGCCACCCGGGAGATGGTTCGGCGAGCAATTCTTCTCACAAGAAGAAGAATGTCAGAAGGCGTCAGCTACTATTACATCAACGCCTTCAGCCGTTTTCATCCCAACACTTGAGGAGATTTATGGAATCACTCCTAAACCTTTATTCAAGTGTTAGTTACTCATATGTAATAGGTAGCTTAATTATGCCTTTATGTTTGTTTAGGTCTGAAAGCATGTAGAAGGCCATAAGCTTAGGCCCATGTCCATGAGAAGGAAGGGGAGTAGGAGTGTTGCCCTAGCTCCCCTTCCTATAAATACCTTGTAATAACCCTCACTTTGAAGGTTGGTTTTCGGCATTTATTGTTCACTATTCACTCTAAGCTAACCGTGCTACTCTTAGCGTGTGTGTTTGTTGTGTGTGTTTATCGTGTTCAACTTAGCCTATATCTCTCTTTCTATTAAGCTTGTGTTGTAAATCTAGTGACCTAACACACTTCTTCTCCCCCTCAAGAATTGCATACGTAGTTGCCATTCTTGATTAAACAAGTGAAAATTATCCAAATGTAGTCAATTCACACTTCTCCCACAAAAAGTAGCATAGGATGTCGCCATCGTCATTATAGTTGAGCAAGTGGAATAAGAAAACAATCAACGTGCTTCGGTTCACTTGATGTTTTTGAAAAGCGCGTAAGAAAAAAGCATGAAGCATGTTGTTGAGAATGGTCATGAGTGAGAAGATTTCTATAACTTCTTCCGGAGAAGATAAATTACTGCTGAAAGCATTACACTTTTCTTTTCTTTTGCTTGACGAGGTTTGAGCTGAGGTGATAAGGTTTTAAATGTACCTTTTTGAGGGTCATTTAAGCCCTTATTTGATCACTTTTGTATCCGTTATTACTTAATATCGTTCCTTTTCACTTTTTAGGTATCTTGAAGGTAAAATGCTGTAATGCACTTATTTGGACCGAAAAGCGGCGAATATACAAAGAAATGGCCAAATTCAAAATCGAGACACTCAAAGCTGCTGAAAACATAGGTGGCGGCGTCACTGCTTAAGCTGCGGCGCCGTCGAGGATTTTTGTGTGGGACAGAACCCAAAAGTCTTATTTTCAAGTGACGGCGTCAGTTGTAAAAAGAGTAGGCGTCGCAACTAAGGCGGCCTAGATGCAATCCGGCGTCGAGAAGAGAAGGGACGGCGTCACAAAGCACAAGGTGGCAGTACTGCGCTAGAATTCTAACGTGGCCAAACCGAAACCTAATGGCGGCGACCCGGCGGCGTCACAAAACATAAGGTGACGCCGTCGCATATGTAATCTTATATATAGAATCGAATTTTCGAGTATTTGTGTGTAGTCTTTTGGAGTAAAACCTAAAACGAACCAAGGCTGTCTTGTACAGTATTTTAGGGTTCCAAACCCTATCTTACATCAAGATAAGTTCTTTACTTCATTAATACAATTATGTCTTTGATTATTTGTGTGTATGCTTGCATGTTCTCCATGTCCGCTAATTTATTTGTGTGTTTGCTTAGGGAATATGAAACTTAATTATTGGATATTGATTGGTTGTCTCTTATCTTAGTTGATTAATGATCTAGTAATGCGATAGGTCATTCATTGTGTACTTAATGCTTGATTAAATCTTTGTGAACCTTAGAATATAACTCCTTGTGTAGTTGTAAGCTAAACCCTCCAAAGAGTGCCTTAAAGTAAGAGTTTATTATTATCCTAGTGGGTTTTGTAGACGAGACCCTTTGGTAAGTTCAAAGAGTTAGGGAACATCGCATACCATAACCTTAGACACCAACAGCAACTAAGAATAAGGGCGATGGCAGTAGTAAAACAAAGTAAACACATCTTTAAACTATCATCGAGCACACAATAATGAACATAGACTACATACACCTTAGATTAGATAATTAGATAAGTAGAGTAATCGGTAGAATTACCAACCCCCAAATCAAACCCGAGATTACGTACCTTTCAATTTCCTAAAAAAACATAAAAAGATAAAAAATAATCTTCCTCAACCCCAACCTTAGCGTAGTAACTTCTTACTAGCATTCCTATTCCCCTAGAGAACGATATCAATACCGTGGCTTACCCTAATACTACACTACAACGATTAGGTTCATTGCATAGGGTGTTATAAAACTTCTCCGAAGAAAAGGAAGTTTCCTTGACCCCGAGCGGCAGTGTGGCGTTATCAAGTTTTGGCGCCGCTGCCGGGAATAGAATAGCTAGTTAGTAGTCCACCTCGTTTAGGTTTCTTTGCTTGATTCCTATCAAGTAAAATTTTCTCATTCTTAGCTTTCTCTTAGTCTATCCCCCTTCTTCGTGACATTTTTTAGGTAAAATCCTTTCACCATGATGCATATCTTCCACCGAAGATTTTTCACCCTACCAGATTCCCCAATGTTCCCAATCGGAATTGAGAACGCACTCCTAAAATCCCTCACCCGAGTTCACCATTTGGAAATCACCTAGGGCATAATGAGATAAATTGGCAACAACAAAGTCCTTTCTATGACTCGGATTCCGATGAGGAATTTGATTATGGTGAAGCACTTGATAGCGGGGAGGTAGTCAATGAGTTAGTTTTGAAATTAAAGCCCTCCAAAGTTTTGACCCTAGGTGTAGAATAGAAAGATAGTCCCTTTAACATGCAATTCCCCTGCAAAATAGGATTAGAAGGGTTCGATGCTTACTTGAATTCATTATTGCCTTTGAACTTAATCTAGGGATCCTATACAATAAAATCAAAATTAATGAGTTAACTTATCAAGGAACAATGTTGTTGAAGCAATCACTCATTTGCGCGTGTTTGTTGGAAGCTTTGCTTATTTGGTAGAGTTCATGGTCTTAGAAGACTTAAGAGAATTTATTGATAGGGACTTACTCAAGTAATTTTTGGAAAACCTTTCAAAATAGTACTAGGTTAAATGAGCGGATGGTTGATGGTCTAATCACATTCTCGATGAAGTTGAGGACTTTATCTACCAAATGCACGTACTCATCTAGGTTCAAACACACAAGGATATAGAGGCTTGTAAATAGAATGACCCATTCCATTGCTTAGTGAAGGGATAACCAAGAGACTTGGAACCCATGAAACTAAGATTATTACAACAAATGCCTTGGTGGGAGATGATTACAAAAGAGTGAAAAGAACATTGGAATGGCTTGAGTGTAAGCACGTAATGCATGATACAACGTGAGGGCACACTCTAAGTCTAGCTACAAGACTCTTAAATAAAGAAAAGCGCTTCGTGGGAGGCAACCCATGCTTAATTGTTTGCTTGTTAGTGTCATATATCTTTTATTAATTGTTTATTCTCATGTTTAAATTTGTAAAAATGCTTTATTTTGTTTTTAACCTCGTCTTAATTGCATATAAAGGTATTTTACATAGAGGATAAGTGTAGGGAGGATTACACACGTTTTCAAAAGAAACGTAAACATGAGAATAACAAAAGATATATATGTGTGTTTGTTAGAGTCAAATGCTTGTATCAGTCATAATGGATGTTTTCTTGAAACCAGATTCTAAAGATATAAATTTTCGAATTTTTCGAGAAAATCGAACCCGTTTTTGTCGGATAACGACGGTCGAGATACAACCTGCGGCGTCGAGGAAGGTAAAAACATCTTATTACTTTTTCTCGTTTTGACTACTATATAAATTTTGGAATTTTCCAGGTCTTAATTTTCGAAATTCTGTAAACATCCATTCCACAAGCATTATATCCTAGTTTAAATCTAGTCTTATATATATTAAGCCGATTTTACGAAGGTTTCGTTTGTTTTCTTCAAGTAATGAGGGTTTAATTTTATCAAGAAGAAGTTACAAAAGATTGGAAGGAGCTTTTCACGCACACATTCTTCTTGGAAAGAATTTAACCACTACTTCACACGGATCCTACCGAGCTAATCGGGGAATTACTAGTTTCTTTGTTTTTAATTACCTTCCATTATCATAACTTTGATACTTTCAGGGAACATTGGGGACAATGTTGATTTAGATAGGGTGGGAAAATAAAGCGGGAACTTTGAAACTATGCTTATCCTTTATTATTTGCTTTGTTCAAATGTATTTGTGTAATAAACCATGAGAAAATGTCGGTTAGGGTAATTTTGGCACCAAATTTTTAAATTTTCATGACATATAAGAGTGGGCCATTAGTCTTAACAAAAGCGTCTCACGGATAGGAAGTTGCATGACTAGCACAAAACCCTTTACCACTTAAATTCCACCCAAAATGTGAGGATAGCCCTTAGATTAGTAGGAATTAAAGCATTCATCTTTAATGCTTAGAGGGTGAACCGGTAGTATATTAGATTCTAGAACTTGTTTTGTGATGCATTCCGAGATCGCTAGTGAGACTACACTTGTAGTTAGGAATAACTAAATGATAAGAGGCATTAGGATAACCCTTGTTTGATACCGTAATATAATTACTTCTTCCACATCGGTTGAGTAATTCCCCACACCCTTTGCGTTGTACTCATCTTTAGTACACGATACCCCTAGTTAACCCTTCAGAGCCTATCATTTTCGTTCTCGTGATGTTTGGGTTTTTCGAATATCAATGAAGAGCATTTTTTACACCTCACCCCAAATATACACCCAAATCGCCTTAGCCTACCTTGTATGCACTCACTTTTAGTGCATTATTGTTATCACCCTAAACCCTTAGTTCAATTATCTAGTTGCTTGCATGAGTTGCTAACTTGAGTCATATCCTTTGTATCTGATTTTGGGGCGATTGGGACTCATGGGAAAAGTTAAAGTTTATGAAATGACGGGAAGGGAGCGTTAAATTCAAATTCCCTTTGTTTACTAATAATGTACCCCAAGTGTTTTGATCTTTTCAATTCGGGTCAAATTAGTGTTAGAGTAATAAAAACTCAAGTGTAGGGATGTGCCTATAAATCCCTATCATTTTGATGTTACCGTAGAGGATGGTAGAGTAAAAGTGTATGAAAAAAAAAAAAAAAAGAAAAAAAAAAACATACGGGCTACCATCCTACATCTATCCTTTAAATTTATGTTTGTTTTTTTCAGTTAGCTAGAGCTTAGAGTGTCGAGTCTTGGCTTAGCAGCCATTCTTCATATACTTGCAACATAGAGATTTTGACTTGCCACCACTAAATAGCCTATCCCACCAAACCCTTTGTTTCCCTACCGTAAGCCTAACATTACAACCCTTTAAAGACCTCTTTGATTGTCTTTCCTAGGTGCTTGCCAAAGCAATATGGAGGTTTGATCTGGTCTCAAGCCTATGGTAATCTATGTACTAGGACCGGTTAATGAGTGTTTATCTTCCATTTCCAATTTGTTATATTTCATATACACCCGAGAGAGATGTGAGTATCCAAACACCCCATGTGAGGTGCTAGTATGTAATTTCCGTGCTTGTTATGACTTTTGTTGGGCTTATATGTGTTGTGGACTGTTTTAAACCAATGCTTCATGACCCTAACTTATAAATTAATTGGCTAAAAGCACATTTGCTTGAGGACAAGCAAATACCAAGTGTAGGGATATTTGATAAGGTTTTAAAATGTACCTTTTTGAGGGTCATTTAAGCCCTTATTTGATCACTTTTGTATCCGTTATTACTTAATATCGTTCCTTTTCACTTTTAGGTCTCTTGAAGGCAAATTGCTGGAATGACACTTATTTGGACGAAAAGGCGCGAATATATGAAGAAAATGGCCAAAGTCAGTCGAGACACTGAAAGGCTGAAACATAAGTGTGGCGTCCTTTGCTTAGCTATGGCGCCGTCGGAGGATTTTGTGACGGGACCGAGAACCAAAAGTCTTATTTTCAAGTGACGACGTCAAGTTGTAAAAGAGTAGGCCGTGGCAACTTCAGGCGACCTAGATGCAATCAGAACTGATGAAGGCGCGAAAAGAAGGATGGCGTCGGCACAAGGTAGCCATAAATCCGAAACCCTAATAGCGGCGACCAGCGGCGTCACAAAAACATAAGGTGACGCCGTCGCATGTGTAATCTTATATATAGAATCCGAATTTTTGGTATTTGTGTGTTGTCTTTTGGAGTAAAAACCTAAACCGAACCAAGGCTGTCTTGTACAGTATTTTTTAGGGTTCCAAACCCTATCTTACATCAAGATAAGTTCTTTACTTCATTAATACAATTATGTCTTTGATTATTTGTGTGTATGCTTGCATGTTCTCCATGTCCTGCTAATTTACTTGTGTGTTTGCTTAGGGAATATGAAACTTAATTATTGGATATTGATTGGTTGTCTCTTATCTTAGTTGATTAATGATCTAGTAATGCGATAGGTCATTCGTTGTGTACTTAATGCTTGATTAAATCTTTGTGAACCTTAGAATATAACTCCTTGAGTAGTTGTAAGCTAAACCATCCAAAAAGTGCCTTAGAGTAAGAGTTTATTATCCCTAGTGGGTTTTAAGCGAGACCCTTTGGTAAGTTCAAAGAGTTAGGGAACATACGCATACCCTACAACCTTAGACACACAACGAAACTAAGAATAAGGACGTGACAATTCAACCACCAATAGGAGATAATTAAGGAGCAATAAAACCTAAGTAAACACATCTTTAAACTATCATACGAGCACACAATAATTAGACATAGGCTACATACACCTTAGTCTAGATAATTAGATAAGTAGAAATAATCGTAGCAATACCAACCCCCAAATCCAAACCCCGAGATTCGTACATTTCAATTTCCTAAAAAACATAAAAGATAAAAAATAATCTTCCTCAACCCCAACCTTAGCGTAGTAACTTCTTACTAGCATTCCTATTCCCCTAGAAAACGATATCAATACCATTGGCTTACCTAATACTACACTACAACGATTAGGTTCACTGCCTAGGGTGTTATAAAACTTGCTCGAAGAAAAGGAAGTTTCCTTGACCCCGAACGACGTGTGTAGCGTTATCAGTATTCAAACGTCATAGCCGAATGAATATCAAGATTGAGTTACTTGAACCCGTGAGTTATGAGATATCAATCCATTTGTATCCATACTTTAAGCCGATCCATGTATTAGAGGTTGATATCTGCAACTGAGTAAGGACTACATACTAATATTACAAACTTGATTGCATATATTTTGGTTGTGTCATCATTATCCAAACCTTTGGGTTTCACCGTCAACTTTGAGATTGTCATTGGTAAACATCTTTCCTTTAGGTATCCACCTAAATCCAGCATCCTTAAAAATTCTACGAGATGGTATCCACTTATGGCAAGGTCTAGGATTGTTAGGCTCCTTATGCATAGTGGAAGACTTATCCTTATTCCTAGTTCCAAAGATTTACTTGGGTTGGTAACCATCTAGGTGAGCTTTTGGTTTCATTTGCTTCATATACCTTGTGGATGACTTAGTGTAAATCCTAGACATAACAGGTTGTACCATTGCATGAGCATTTACTTTCATCGAGTTTTGTGAAACATTTATCATGATTAGCATTAAAGATACATTTCAAACACTTTGAGCAAACAACTTGTTTGGATTTAGAAATATATCTAGATTTCTTAGAGTGATCGCTATGGGAATAGCTTTATCGAACGCAACTACTCTTAGATGTAGGCCAATCCCTAGTCTTTAGATTAGTGTTCCTAGGTAATGGTTTAGAAGTACTAGCAGTGCCTTGAAATCTCGAAGAATTCATCATCCTAGGTCTTCGATTACATTGCCTTCTTTCTAGCCATTTCTAGATAAGAGTTCTTATACAAGTCATTCATATCAATTTTCCTAGGCAAGTGAGGTGAAGTGGACGGTTTTGTCAAAACTTGTTTCAGCATCAACTTGGGAGCAAACCACGTTTTTGAAAATTTTGATCGTTAGATCTAAACGCATGGCTTTGTCTAATAACTGGTTTCCCCAAGTTTGATGGTTTTGAAAACTTAGTGTTCACACTATTCCTTGTTGTTTTAAGAGCTCATTTTTTAAAGCAACATAGCTTGAAACTATTTTCCTGAGGTTGGCTGTGAGATCATCAATTTTTGATATCAAGAGTTTGTTTCCATTGACTTAGTTCTAGCTTCTTTGTCAGAGTCACTTAGTTCTATGTGATGCTTTCTCAAAGACTCATTTTCCATTAGTAATTTGGCCACACAAACTGCTAATTCATCATTTCTCATTTGAATATCATCAATAGCATTAACATCATAATTACTTGTAACCAAATTACTTTTCACATGCATACCAGAAATATGTTTCTTCAGATTCTAAATGGTTAAGTCTTTGTCTTGAAGCTGATCTTTCAAAGTGTTAATTTCAAAAAGTTCACGAATTAGGGAAGTTCTGATTTTTACATGGTTTGTTAAGTTGAAAACTTTCTTCTTTACTCTGTAACACAATTTCAAGTGAAATGCAATGTTTTTCAAGATTTGAGAATTTGTTTGAAAGTTCATCAAAAGCCTTTTTATTAACCATATCTTTTTTTTAAAACACTTAATCTCGGACTTCGGCCTCAGTTCTGAACATTTATCAAAGTCATGTTCATCATCATGATCGGTTTGATTAAGTACTTTATCGAGATGCACTATGTTGAGCAGTAAAGGGTACCTCATTACATGAAACACACTCAATTTTGGTGCGATATGCATCACATCATGTGTAACAAGTGTCAGCTGACGCATTTGGTTGTGTCAAGCTTGTCTATTTACGGCCTCGTATTAGGTTTCAAGCGATCATCATCGATGCCTTACGGTCACAACACTACGATTTATTGATTGTACGACATTCATTCACCTTTGATCACGGCATCCACTTCTTGTGCGAGGGAGTTCTTGGCGGCGGTTACATCATTCATTGTTGTCTCACGATATTACGCATTCGGCAACACTGAGTCTTCAAATGATACATTACGACTTATCACAAATATCTCTCAAGCTGTGCGACTCTCTTCTACCTTTTCATCTTTACGGTAACTTCCTCAATATACTTCTCTACATTATCCATGAGATGGATAAGTGTCTCTATGAACACGCTAATTTCCATTCGGTGTGGCTCTTGAAGGACATTTTCGGTCATATCTTGATCATAATGTGATGTGAACTCCCTTCTAATGAATGACTGAAAGTGTTTGTAGATCACTTGAAGTGCAGCACTGAAACTATCCTTATGAACCTTCTCTTTGTCAAGTTGTAGCTCCAATTGCTCTAGGTTTAACAACAAAGTTCCTGTTAATGTGGATAAGTCCTGACGGAAGAGGGCAATATATGTTCGTTTCATTGATGTGGGTAGAAGTAACATGAGGTGAGAGTGAAGTTTTTGATAAGGTTCAATCTTCCTTTCCTTTTGCATGGCATTGTAGCATGAGCGGTGCAAGTCTTTCTCATTGGACTCGAGCATGAAGAACTCAAATCATCATTGATTGATTCCATCATCTGTAACCATTCAGCATAGCTAAAATTCTCATGGTTGTCTCTGACATCATACTGAGTTTGAGTACTTAGAAATCCTGAATCAGGAGTGTAAGACATGATGTTGATGAATCCACGGGATTTTACAAGTCTATGATTTAAACCGAGAAATAGAATCTTTCACGAGATTTTACTAAAATCAAGACCAAACCGTTAAGCAATGACCAATGGAACATGTTAAGATGACTGATGGATTGTCACAATGATAGACAATTGTGTGTTAGGACTTATTATTGTTTGTAGGATTAGCAGAGATGTTGTTTGGTTGAGATTTGGATTGGTTTATGCCCATTTTTACTAAGAAATTTAGGTCTAAAAACATAAAAACCTTAAAAACTTATGTTCAGATCGGATTTAGGCCTCGAAGATTGACCCGAATAAACTTTATTAAATTCGGCATGCCATTCTCCTCGTTCTCACAGTCGTTTTGATGGGTAGAAACGGTGAAAGCGGAGTTCTGATTCAAAAGTTATGGCGTTTGAAGTTTTATCGGAAAGTCAACAAAGCGGTATGAAGACAAGTTAGCTAGTCACCAAGTCGCTAAACACAAGTCGCTATGAACTAAGTCGCTAAACACAAGTCGCTAACGAACCAAAGTTAAGCTACACAATCAAATTAAGCTAAAGGGCAACTTCGCTAAGGTCCAAGTCGCTAACACCAAGTCGCTAAGAATACTAAGTACAAGTCGCTAGTATCAAGTCGCTAACAATTTACACTACAACTCGCTAACAATTTCGAGAAACAAGTCGCTAACCTCACCAAGTCGCTGGCAGTAGTGAAGAATCCACTAACATGTACTATTTGTCGACTTGTCTCAATGAAAATTAAGCTAGGCTCAAGTAAGCTAACAACTAACACTTGTAACTCGCTAACTTTTCTTGAAGCAAAGTAAGCTATGAAGAAAAACACTCCGAGAGCCAAGTCACTAGCAAGAAAAAACTTCAAAAACACACTTTTCAATCCAAAACAAGCCCAACCACAGTGATTCAAACCTTCCAAATCAAAACCTAAGCACTTATAATGATTCAAAACACAAAAGTACAATCAAAATCCAAACTTTAACACTAAAAATGATCCAAGTGATGCAAAAACCAAAACCACTAGAAATCCAAGAACATGTAAGAGAGATGATCAAACCATGGATCTTGATACCAATTCTAGGATATTGGATTTCACAAACACATCATAACATAATAATATTAGGCGTATGGTTTAAGAGTTTAGAGAGAAAGTAGAAGGTGGGAGCCTTTCTAGAAAGAGAAAAGTAAACAAAGAAAGAAAGGTTAGATTGAGTGAAAGGTCCAACCCTCTACCTTGGGAGGTAGAGGGTATTTATAGTTACATACTACACGTCCTCCTTCGGACTGTGGATCAGGCATATAGTGGGTAAAGACCCGTCCTTCCTCCACGGTGTTACACTAAACTTAGTAACTAACTAAATAACTAGTAAATAACGTAATGTCTACGAGCTAACTTATGCTAGATTATATTTGGGGTGACTGACTCTTCACTATGGAATTTCTAATTCCTAACATTCTCTGTTGGGGATCAAGACCTTGATGACCACGGGGTCATTTGAAAGAACCTTCCCTATGATTGAAGGAAAAGTGACATCCCCTATTCCGCATAGTGCTTCCTCCGCTTCTTTTCTCTTTAAACCAGAGTCACCCTTATACACCATGAGGATAGGTGCTTCGACAGGCGTGGTGCCTTTCCCCAACTGTGTGTCGGAGACCTTTTCTTTACCTTTTTTTATACCTTTCACCAAATGTCCCAATTGGCCGGACTTCACGGCCTCTTCTATCTGTTTCTTGAGCTATCTACAATTGTTGGTGTGGGTGTAATCGTCATGGAAGTAGCAGTATTTGGAGGTATCTCTAGGCCTTCCTCTGTTTGCCAAGCGAGGAGGAGGATCAAAGGTCTTAGCAGCCTTTTCGAAGCAAGTATCTCCCTTGGAGATTTGGACAGTTAAGAGCCCGTGGTTGATTTTTTATGGTACGGTGTAAACATGTCCCTTCCTTTGTGTGCGTTCTTTGACCCTTCCACGAAGGATGTTTCGGGGCTTTCTTTGTGACTTTCTTTATTTTTATTTGGAGCCCGTTGGTAGACACTTCTTTGGCTTTGATCCAGGTGTAAGCCTTCTCCACCAAACCCTTATAGGTTGCAAGAAGGTCGAGTGGAGAATTCAACCAAACTTCGTTTCATAGGCCATGCACAAAACACTGAATTGCATTGGTCTTCGTCCAAGCCGTTATCGTAAGGTGTCATCGGTGTATCGGTGATGAAAGCGGTGCTCTAGTTTTCCTTTGCTTGATGTTGTTACCTTTGTTAGGTGCGTTCTTGTGAACTTTTACGTTGGTGAAATGTGACACGAATTTGGCCTTGAGATCATCCAAATTCACAATGCTACTGGTTTTGCCCGTTCTACCATATCACGAGTAGAGTCTCGTGGGGTATATGTAAACATGTGGCAAGCAGCGGGCATAACCCACTTACGAATTGATATCCCCTTCAAGCTTGAGTTGTAAGAAGTTATCCGGTCCCCTTTCCCATCATACGTACCAATATGTAGCGGGCATTTTCAACCCATCGGGAAAAGGGTAGTCTTCTATCCATCTTACGAAGGGTGTTGTGGAACCCATGGGCTCCGAATAAGCGATTATAAGGTGGCATGTAGGTAGAGGCAGCATTGTATGGGTTGTGATTTGGAGGTATTCCCAGGGTTTTGGTTAACATATTGAGGTAGCAGTAGGAATATAAGGCGGGTGACTTTCGACGGTACGAAGGATATACCATAGGTTGCCGTAGGGCATGCTTCCGTATGGTTGAGTAAAACGGGGTTGCTAGCCTGCTCATTAGGTGGGGATAGACCCCTTGAGGGTAAGAGTGAGCCTGAAAGGAGGGTTTTATACCATGATGAGGAAGATTTCCTCCCCATTCATTTGAGATGGATTGCCTTCGCCGGATCGTGAGAGAACAAGCGGAACCCCTCGGTTCTTCCCAGATGAGCCACCAAAAGTAGTGGCAAGTTAACCTCCGTAGTATCCCTTCGGTGAATCCTTCAATTGGAGCCTTATATCGTTCCTTCCCTTCTTGTCTGAGCCCTCTCAGGAAAGTCTTCAAAACCAACCGACCTTCCACTGCCTTGCTCGGAGACCCTATCCTTATGGCGTGTAGCGGAGCCAAGGGCCTAGTCTCCATTTCCAACTCTTCGTCATACTCATCGCTTGAGTATTCTAACTCCCTACGCATCTCCGCATTCCGAGCTTTCCTCTTTCGAGCCCTCAGTAAATATTCTAATGCTTCGATGTTAGCATCAACAAACACTGGACTGATTACCGGTTCAGGGTTAGCCGAGGTTGAAGCATGATTGTTGGGAGTGATTTCAGGGTGAGATCGTGTGGTAAAGGTGGATGCGGTTATATTGGGAAGGTTGTTAGGATCATTGACTGGGATTGGTTTCAAGGTCGAGAAACCGGAGGGTGTATCCTCTTCCTTGATTCATGCCGTAAAACTAGTGAGAGTGATTGACTGGGTGTAAGTTTGGAATAACGAGACCAATAGTAGTGGGTCCTACGGATGGCGCCACTGATCTTACAATAATTTGTACGACCCGGCCTTAGATGGTGATCGAAGGGTATGAGGGGTGATATGCTTGAGCCAAACTTGTAGCCAATCTGCAATAAGAAATAGTAGACACTTCGTTAAGTGATTGCGGAGGGTTGGGCCTGTGAACCACCTCGTGAGAGTAAGTATGTGATATGTGTTGTAAATAATATGGAGTATGTGAAATATTGTGTTGAGTGAACATACCGTTGAAATGACTCATCCAACCTATTTATAGGTGAAGAAAATAGCTTGGAGAATGTTAGCACACGTTTAGGAGATCATGGGGCGTCCACGATTTGTGGTAACCGCTAGGGCTTCATCCCCACTATCTCGGCCTTGGCGGGGAAGCTAAGGAAATAGTGGGAACGTGGGGGAAGACTAAGTCAAGGTTCTCCTTTGTCTTGGCGCCTTCAAGAGAAGACACCGAAGGGCATAGGCCTTCGGCTCGCGAATTCCCAACTGGTAACCATGTCAATGATGAATGGTTTTACGCCACCAATGACTTCAGAAGAAAGACTTGGGTCTTCATAATGCAAGTTCGACTGAGGCCGAAGGGGGGTCCTTCAACCTGATCAGAGGGTACATCATCAGGAATGATAGTATCTAGGTAAACATATTTTTAATCATCATACGAGCACACATCATTAGATATAGACTACCCCTTAGCTTAGTTTATTAGATAATTAGATAGTAGAGTAATCGGTAGAAGTACCACCCCCCAAATCCAATACCTCGAGATCGTACCTTTCAATTTTCTAAAAAGAAAACATAAAAAAGATAAAAAATAATCTTCCTCAACCCCAATCTTAGCGTACTAATTTCTCACTAGAATTCCTATTCCCCTAGAGAACGATATCAATCCCGAGGCATTCCCTAATACTACACTACAATGATTAGGTTCACTGCCTAGATGATTGAAAAACTTGCTCGAAGAAAAGGAAGTTTCCTTTGACCCCGAACGCGCGTTGTACACGTATCAAGTTTTTGGCGCCACTTCCGGAGAATAGAATAGCTAGTTAGATTTTTATCTCGTTTAGGTTCCCTTGCTTGATTCCTATCAAGTAAGATTTTTTCTCATTTTTAGCTTCCTTATAGTCTATCCCCTTTCTTTGTGTTTGTGTTCGTTAAACCCTTTTCATTTGTCGCTATGGCAAGTGAAGTTGCATTTGAATCATTAACAAATGGGGAACAATTGAATTTCACAAATTGGATTGCTTTTTATTGTTCTAATGAATTTGTGAGTGATCTTAGAGATATCCAAAAGGAGACAGGTGTAAGGTTGGATGGATTTGATAAATTTTGTGCTTGTATGGCTTCTATTCAACGATCATTGTTAGAATAAACTCCTTTTAGTGAGACCCTCTGGAACATTTTTGAGAAAAGCCTCCTAAGCATAAACCATCAGTTGAATGATCTTAGGCACCATGATCAAAAAGACCTAGTTTTTAAGAACATGGAACCTAAACCCGAACAAGGTTGTGAGATGGTTAGAGTTGAACTACCTAGTTGCATGTGTGGGATAGATTTCAAAATATATGACACGCATGAGGAATCCTTTAGGCAAATAGAACATAGTGATCAAATTTTTGAAAATGATTCTTATGAATCGAACCAAGAATTTGAAATGGCTAAAGAAGGATTTGAGATACTTAGGAGTGTATTTCGGTTAGATCATACTAAAACACATGATGAACATTTAGGAGATCTAGATATAATGGAGAATGAGGTGGAAACTCCAAGCCCACAAGCCCTACCATCACTTGAGGAACACACATCGCCTATAACTTACCCGAAAGAAGTAGAAGAGACTATAGGAACCCCGATTGATATAGAACCTTTGGACCAATCGCCACTAGAGAATGTAGATTTAGATTCTTGTTGTCATGACCTCTCTCTTAGTCCTAGGGAAGTTCCTAATTTTGATGAACCGGAGTCTCAACCAAAAACCTTACCCAATTTTTCGTCTTTAGATGCGAATCTAGGAATTGAATTAGGCCCCAATCCACCCATCAAAATAAATAATCCGGGTAGTTGCTTGATAAAGGTAGTGGACTCTAGGCCATGTAGAGTGGAAGCTAATATAGGAGTAACCCTTGACCTTACACACTTACATCACCCATTCATGGTTGATAACAAAAAACATTATGGGTTTAAAACGGGTTTATTAGGTCAAGATGGATCCTTAACTAAGAATCTCTTGAAGTTGCTAGAAGATGATCCACTTCTAGGAGATAGACATGATTCACCCGCTACACCCATAGAATTAGGTAGGGTTATAATGAATGGAGTACACCCCTTTGAACATATAAATCACCCATCACCCTCTCCTCAAGTAGCGAATTTCCACCCTAAGGGTGTGTATCGCTACTATCACCCGCACATAAGCTTAAGTGTAGAAAAAACTTCCCCTTTATCCGTTAAATAAGGGTAGAGTCAAGCTCGTGACTCGAACAAAAACAAGAGCTTCTTGGGAGGCAACCCATGTGTTTTTCTTTTTCTTTTTTATTTGTGTGTCATATATCTTTTCATAATTGTATGTTCTCATGTTTGAATTTGTGAATATGCTTTATTTTTTCTTTAACCTCGTCTTGATTACATATAAAGGTATTTTACAAAAAGAATAAGTGTAGGGAGGATTACACACGTTTTTAAAAGAACGTAAACATGAGAACTATGATTATTGAAATTGATATATATGTGTGTCAAATGCTTGTATCGAGTCATAATAGATGTTTTGCAGGAATTTTTACATATTTTAAAGGTGTAATTTTTCCAGGAAAACGCAGCAGATCAGATCTGTCAGGATAACCTGATGGCGTCAGGATTAGAACCTAACGACGGCAGGAGGAACAAAAACAACTTATTTAACTTTCTCTCGTTTTCTGTGCTACTTACAAATTTTTGGAATTTCTCAGGTCTTAATTTTCTAGAAAACCTGTAAACATCCATTCCACAAGCGTTATATCCTAGTTTAGTAGAGTCATATATAGTTTTACCGCTGATTTTACGCGAAGGTTTCGTCTATTTTCTTAAGTGTGCAGGTTTTACTTATCAAGAAGAAGAAACATAAGATTGGAAGGAGGTTTTCACGCATACATTCTTTTTGAAGAAGAATTTAACCACTACTTCACATGGATCCTACTGAGCTAATCAGGGGAGTATTAGTTTCTTTCTCTTTTAATTACCTTCCGTTATCATAAATTTGATACTTTCGGGGAACATTGGGGACAATGTTCAGTTTAAGTGTAGGGAGGGAGAATAAAACTGGAACTTTGAAACTATGCTTATCCTTGAGAAATATCGGTTAGGGTAATTTTGGCACCAAATTTAAAATTTTTCATGACATGTAGGAGTGGGCCATTAGTCTTAATAAAGCGTCTCATGGATAGGAAGTTATATGACTAGCACAAAACCCTTTACCACTTAAATTCCACCCTAAAATGTGAGGTTAAGCCCCTAGATTTGTATGAATTAAAGCATTCATCTTTAATGCCTCGAGAGTGTACCGGTAATATAATAGATTCTAGAACTTGTTTTGTGATGCATCCGAGATCGCTAGTGAGACTACACTTGTGTAGTTAGGAATAACTAAATGTTAAGAGGCATTAGTATAACCCTTGTTTGATACCCGTATTATAATTACTTCTTCCACATCGGTTGAGTAATTCCCCCACACCCTTGCGTTATACTCATCTTTAGTACACGATACCCCTAGTTAACCCCTCAGAGCCTATTCTTTTCGCGGTTCTCGTGATGTTTCGGTTTTCCAGAATATCAATGAAGAACATTGTTTACAATCCACCCCCAAATGTACACCCAAATCGCCTTAGCCTACCTTGTATGCACTCACATTTGTTTCTAAGTCGAGTCATATCCTTTGTACACAGTTTTGGGACGATTGGGACTCATGGGTAAAGTTAAAATTTTTGGAGTGATGGGAAAGAACGTTAAATTCAAGTTCCCTTTATTTACGTAATAATGTACTCCAAGTGTTTTGATCTTTTCAATTCAGGTCAAATTAGTGTTAGAGTAATAAAAACTCAAGTGTAGGGATGTGCCTATAAATCCCTTATATTTTGATGTTATCGTAGAGGATGGTAGAGTATGTATGAAAAAAAAATAAAAAAAAATACGGGCTACCATCCTACATCTATTTTTATATTTATGTTTGTTTGTTTCAAAGTTATCTAGAGTTTAGAGTGTCGAGTCTTGGCTTAGCAACGCCATTCTTCTCATGCTTGTAACGTAAAGATTTTTGACTTGCCACCACTAAATCGCCTATCCAACCAAACCCTTTGTTTCCCTACCGTAAGCCTAACGTTACAACCCTTTAAAAGACCTCTTAGATAGTTTTTCCTAGGTGCTTACGCCAAAGCGGTGG
Organism: Chrysanthemum makinoi; assembly: GCA_910596185.1. Lineage (NCBI taxonomy): Eukaryota > Viridiplantae > Streptophyta > Magnoliopsida > Asterales > Asteraceae > Chrysanthemum > Chrysanthemum makinoi. The sequence goes on from OU343220.1 coordinate 201,707,694, forward strand.
CGGTTTGATCTAGTCTCAAGCCTATGGTAATCTATGTACTAGGACCGGTTAATGAGTGTCTATCTTCCATTTCCAATTTGATATATTTCATATACACCCGAGAGATGAGAGTATCCAAATACCACTTGTGAGGTGCTAGTATATAATTTTCGTGCTTGTTATGATTTTTGTGGGGCTTATACTTGTTGTGAATTGTTCTAAACCAATGCTTCATGCCCCTAACTTATAAATTGATTGGCCAAAAGCACATTTGCTTGAGGACAAGCAAATACCAAGTGTTGGGATATTTGAAAGGTGCACTTTTGAGGGGTCATTTAAGCCCTTAATCGGAGACTTTTATATCTGTTACAGCTTAATTTCGTTCATTTTCACTTTTTAGGCCTCTTGAAGGCAAAATGCTGGAATGATAATTATTTGGATGAAAAGGCGTAAATATGTGTTAGCCTTAATAGTTTTTATTAGAAGTGATGGTCATTCACATTTAGGAACTTTGTAACGTGTGTTAGATATCGTGCTAGAATAGTCAAAGGGCTCGTAGATTGGGCTAAGCTAAATGGTTAGACGTTTAGTTAAGTTAGCCTTGTATAAGTTCATGTTACCCAATCCATGTCCAGAAGCCCATCTCGGCCCATGGCCGCCTTAGGGCATCATCTCTCTTACTATAAATACCCCTCAAGTATGTCATTTGAGGGGTGTGCTTGAGTGTGTGTGTGTGTGTGTGTTTTCCTTTGAAGCAATATACAACTTATTGTTTCATCTTTCTTCTCTCTACCTCTCTAAACATACACGAATTCATATTCAAGTCACCAAGTTCTTTCCTTTCTTCTTATTCATACGCATAACGTATTTGTGTTTGGTTCGTGTGGTACTTGTGATAAAGATAAGGTATACGTGATAAAGGGGATTTACAATTGGTATCAATCGCCTAACAATGGTTTAGGAGTGTTTGTGTTTGTTTTGAAGGGTTACGCGTATAAGCTCACGTTTTACATATTTGAAACGCTTAAAGCTTTCATTTTTTCACCAAAAAATTCAAGATTCTTGTGGTTTAAGGTTTATTTGGTGCTAAATTTTCAGTTTTTTGCAAAAAGTTCGTAGCTTTACGTGTTTTTCTTCATTTTAAGCTCGTATTTGGTTATTGGTCATTTCTACTCATAACCTTTCTAAGCACTTTGGGTGAAAAAGGTCAACATTTTTGTGTTATTCGAGTGTTTTTAAGGATATCATTGCAAGTGAAATCATTTGAATCGTTGGAAATTTCTTACGAGTAGAAGTCAAAAAGTCAAAAACCTAGTTTTCTACTCGTAACTTTTCTAAGCACTTTGGGTGAAAAAGGTTAACATTTTGTGTTATTGAGTGTTTTAAGGATATCTGTGCAGCGAATTTGTTTGAATCGTTGGAAATTTTTACGAGTAAGTCAAAACCCTAGTTCTACTCGTAAGAAAGTCAACTACTCATAAGTTTTCTACTCGTAACTTTTGGTGAAGAATCTTCGAGCTATAACGGTGACTCAGTGCTTCCCTCACTTGGATAAGTGTGTGGAACACTTCGACTAGTGGATATCCCTTACTGCGATGTAAAGGATTTTTGGTTCTTAACCATAGTTTACGCATAAGCTAAAAGCTTACGAGTAACTCTACGCTTAACTTCAAAATTACGTAAGGTTTCACGGTAACTTTTTGTCTACGCATAAGCTTAAGGTTACGCCTTAAGGTTCCTCGCGCTGGTTTCTAAGGTTTCTACGCTTAAGGTTTCTAGCAGGTTTCTACGCATAAGGTTTCTAACGATAAGCTTTCCTACGCATAGATCCTACGCGCATAAGCACGGATCCTCGCCTAAGCCTCGTCTACTTCGTAACTTCGTGTTTCTAAGCCTAAGCTCTTCATTTTCAAAAAAAAAAAAATTCAAATTTTTTGGCGGGAAAACTTGAGTAAAATTTAAATTTTTGAGGAGACTAAGCGTTCAATTTTTACGCGAGATTCAAATTTTGGTTTAGCTGTGAAAATTTTGGTCAAAAATTCAAATTTTTGGGCCTAAATTCAAATTTTTGGGTCAAATTTGGCGTCAAAATTGTCATAACTCAAAATTTTCATACGACCTTTGAATTGATTTTTATAGTGAATTTCAAATTTTGGGCGAAAATTTTTTAAGAACCAAGGTTCAGTGCGACTTTCGAAACACCTCAACCAAGCTTAATCTTCATCAACCACAACTCATTTATCGTTGAATCGATCCTACATCAACTTTATCATATCATACCTTCATCAATGGCAACTCAACAAGACATTCATGCAGCCGGTGCCGAAAACCGACCTCCTATGTTGGCAAAAGGTGGTTATCTTCAATGGACAAGTCGAATGCTCCGCTACATCAAGACCAAACCTAATGGGAAACGCATGATTAAATCCATTGGGATGGACCCTTCAAGCCTCGACAAGTTCATGTACACGGAAATAGGATGCAACACCTCCCATCCCACCATCCTCTCATCTTCAAACTGAATCGAGAATACCTTGAAGAGGATCGAAACAAGTCGATCACGATGACATGGCAATTCATATTGTCCAAGCGGGTTTACCAATAGACATTTTGCTGCTTGTAGGCGGTTGTGGCAGCTTTCGATATGTGGGACGTGTTAGGCGACTATGTTATGGAGCAGAAATTGGTAAACAAGACATGGAGAACAAACGCTGGCTGAATGGGAAAAGTTTACATCTACACCGGGAGAATCCATTGAATCCTACTATGGAAGGTTTTGCACTTTGATGAATGAGCTTATCAGAAACAAGTTGGCACCCAGAACAATCGTTCAAAACATCAAGATCCTGAATAATCTTCGAGAAGAATGGGGGCGATATGTCACTATTGTCAACCAAACAAAAGACTTACATCAGGTGAACTTTGATCAACTGAATGATTTTCTGAAACAAAACCAAGTTGAAGCGAATGAAGTCAGGCAAGAAAGATTGGCAAAGAATCATGATCCATTGGCACTTATTGCTAAGACTCAAACTACGGTGAATACACAACAACAAGCTTCATCATCTTCCAACAACAACAACTTGCGGCAATACATTCCACAACCACCACAACAATTCTATCCAGATCAACAATACCAGGAACAAGGAATCACGATCCTGAAACGACCCGAAGCGACCTTGCAACAGATATTTTCTTTATTGGATAAAGCGGTTAACGATCGCATCGGTAATCGGGATTCGTATCGGGGTATCGGTCGGTCGAGTATGTTGGAAATCAGATGGGGACGAGAATGTTGGGAATAGAGCGATGGGTATCGAATGGCAATGTTGCGGCTCGGTCGTTGGGAATTATGGAAATGTGAATCGGTAATCAGTTAAGTGTTATAAGCGTCAAGGAGGTGGGTCACATGGCAAGAATTGTCCCACTAAGCCGCACAAAAAGAATGGTGATTTTCTTGAGCTTCTTTGTTAGCAGATAAGCAAGAAGCGGGTTACAGTTGAGTCTTGAGGAACATGACTTTTAAGCTATTATGGATGATTTGGAAGACCTCGAGGAACTCAATGTGAACTACATCTACATGGCAAATCTTGAGACTAAGTGCGACCGACTCGGCAGCACCTCCACGTCTATGACGCAAATGCGGTATCTAAGGTACCAATCATTGATCCATGTTATAACAATGTCATATGTGATGCGTTTATTCATGACGAACAGCATTCGTGACATCGGCACCTACTTATGATACATACGGACAATCCGAGTTGTAGCAATACGCTCTCGAAACTCCAGATGTGGATCCTAGTGGAGGCCGTGTGGCACAAAATACTGAGACTGATGAGGAAACACGTGCTTATTTTGAATCATTAATCAATAAGTGTGGCATTGAAATTGAGAAAGTTAGTAAGGTCAATCGCGAGGTTAAGGTCGTGAATAAGAAATTGACCGGAGCTTGAGAGTTACAAAGAACACGCCAAAGCCTATGAATTTCATACAAACAAAATGTCAGAATTAGAAATTGGTTATCGAGATTCTGTTTTAAGAGAGAAAGAATTGCAAATCAAGTATAACACACTTGATGTGAATTCTCACTTGAAAATTAAATCTTTAAACAAGGAAATTTCAGATCTAAATGACCAACTTTCTAAACAAAAAACACTGTTTCGATCTTGAAAAGAGAAGAAAAAGTTGATTCTTGATTTTCAAAGCGAGAAGATTCTCTTCTTGATGAAATTCTGGATAAAAATGAGAAAATTAAAGCTTTGGACAATTTGCTTCTCACAGCGGGTCATTCAGATAAAACAAACAAGATGCTTTCAAACCAAGTAAATCAGCGTTTTCATACTTCACATAAAATGGCACTTAGTAACGACCCTTCTTCGTTCCTCAAGAAAGCTCAATCTCGAAATCTCGAATGAATGTGTTGAACAATGGAAAACCTTTGCATGAACCCATAATTGTTCGTGATTCTCTTGAAGCGTTGGAACTATCTGAGGAGAGTAGATCAAAAATGAAACAAAAGAATCCGGATCTTAAACCGATTGATTATAACAAATGGAACAAAATTAATGGAATTACTTTTGTTAATCAAAAAGAAACGTCAAAGTTTTCCATCACACCAAGTGTTTCAAACAAAGAGTCAACACCGGTTTCAAAATCGGCCAAAACCGGTTGTAGTTTCCAAATCTCTTTCGAAAATCGAACAAATGTCTTCAAACAATCCTTTTAACACAAGTGATACTAGAAGCATTTTAGATGACGTTAAAACTAGAATTGGGTATCTTCAAGAGACTGTTAAAACTAAAACCAATATTACAACAAACATCTGGTTTAATAGTTTTGATAATGAACAGAAAAAGTTTTTGAAACTCTAATTGCCCCTTGAATGCCATCGGTCGAGGGTAATTCATGTTGAACAAGCACTTTTGAAAGAAACAAGTGACTTTGTCAAGGACCATAAATCCCTGGTAAAGCAAGCTAATGAAAGTGTTGAACACATCAAAGTTTTGGAAAATTTGAATGATTCTCTCTTCGAAGATGTTATGACTACGATATCATGTCCATTATTTTACAAACATATTACGTTGAAGATCATGAAAGACTACAGTCTGAGACCTCCGCAATTGTTTCAAAATATGAAAATGCTCTTGAAAAACTTGAAAAAGAAAGCGTGTCCTATTTTAAACAACTTGATCGAAAAACCGAGGAATGCAAGTATGACAAATTGTCGTATGAGCGTGCCTACAAGGACATGAAAGAGCAAAATGATCTTTTGAGAGCTCAATTGGGAAGTCTAAAAGGAAAGGTGTGGATACTAAGTTTGCAAAACCATTGACTGAGGAGAAAACAAATGTTCCCAAACCGGTTTTCAAACCCAAAATGTCTATTTCTCAGTTTCCTCCAAAAGTCAATGAGAAAAATGATTTGTCAAACGCATCCTCCACAGGTCTTTGCCTATCAAAAAGAGAATTATCAAAGCTTTTGAAAAACCTGTTTTTGAGAAAGAAAAAGTGTTTACACATGGCATTTCTAGGAATAGTACACGGAATGTGACCAAAAATCCAGTTAAAGAATCTGTCGGTTCTAACAACATGGTCAACAATCACTATCTAGAAAAAGCTAGGAAAAAGGCTGACTTCGAAAAGACGGAATTCTAGGTGCAACATCTAGGGTGATGAATTCTACAAGATTTCAAGGCACTGCTAGTAGTAGTAAACCATTACCTAGGAACACTCTACAAAAGACTAGGGATTGGCTTGCATCTAAGAGTAGTTGCGCAAAAGAAAATGCTATGCCCTTAGAAAACAACACTAGGAATTCTAAGTCTTTTTCGAACAAGAATCAATTTCCAAAAGACGATAGTGACAAAGTTAATCTTCTGCTGTTTTAAACAAGAATATTGAATTTATGCGTACTACATGTAAAAATGTATCTTTTGACTAATCATGATGCATGTGCCTTACAATATCTCAAGAAAGATAATTCTCGTGCCAAGGCACAATCCACTAAGACACCAAATAGAAACAAGCCCGTTGATAAAATGTCAAACAAAAGGAAACCTAATAGGTGGATCTCTTCAGGGGCGTAGTTTTTCAAAAAATGAGTCTTCCGCGCATCGATAAGAAAACAACTCCTAGATCTTACCTTAGGTGGATACCCACGGGCAAAGTTTTCAACCAAATTGGTCTTAGATGGATTCCCACGGGAAAGATTTTTGATACTTGCTCCAACACAGATAATAGTGAAACTCATCAAGTTAAGGAAGTCAAAACCACTACAACCGTTGATAGTGATCACCCTCACCGTGAGGAATCTTGTACTTCTAACACTATTATTTGTGAAAACTCTTCTTCTTTGGTTGCAGGTGAATCAAATATCTCCGAACCCAGCTCATCGAGAGGGTTCCAATTCGTAAAATCTTCTTCTTCATTTTCTCTATCTTCTATTTTTGATTTTCCATTTCTTTTATAAAACCAACAAAAGCAAAATACAAAAATAGAAAATTTTTCAAAAATACAAAAACAATATAAAATCAAAAATCCAAAAATATTCTTCTACGACATGTCTCTTGTATAATCGATATTCTGTGCGTTTCTAGAAATGTCATTCAACAATGATACGGGCATGTACAGATGCTTGAGCGAGAGTTCTTTAATGTTTTTCAAAACATGTCGTTTCTCAAAATTTCTTCATAAAATGGCTTTCGTATACTTCCAAGATAAACCCGGACTTCAAAATAATGGCTGCGGTTACTTGAGGCGTAACCCGATCTTTAAAAGAAAGGAAAGTGCTACGCAAAATCGATTTTCATATATATCGAGCACTTATCCTTAATCACATGAAGATAATTTTTCTCTAAATATCTTCAAAAGATTTTTAAAATCTTCATCTTGCGTACCATTAATTTGAAATTTTTCAAAAAGATTTTTCAAAATCTCTCACATTTGGTACCAAGATAACTCCCTCTAAACCCTTAATTGATTCTAAAATTTTCTGTATGAAAAATATGCTTTCGTTAAGGGGAGTATAAAACAAAAATTGTTCCAAAATTCATGCTAAATCAGTTTCTCTCCAAATGCTTTTAGAAAAACATATCTTTTAATCATTTTGTTTCAAAAACATCATAGATATGCTATTTTTGAGGGGGAGAAAGCGTGATTAAAATGTGATCAAAAAGTTTAATGATCGTTGTTTGAATCTCAAAAGAGCTCGACTTAGACGAAACCAATGAATTGACGAGTAATCAAAAGTCATAAATGTACCATTTCGAGAAACTTTCTATGGACTTGACGGGCGGGTAATAATTTCAAGCTAATTCTCTAGTGATGTAAACGTGTCTCGAATCGGTCTAGTTCATTTAAAGTCGATCAATTCAAAAGTGCGAACTCTACCCTCTATGTGCGATTTACGTCCAAAACTTATAAGCACATGTGAAGGGGAGTGTTTACGAAAATATAAAACTCTCGAAGTGTTCCAAACATGTTTTCTATCAAAAACACTCTGAGAGATTTTCAAGAAAAATGGTTTTATGGCAACAATAGGGCAGTCATGGAGTTATAAGGTGACTAAGGATAGGAAATCCGTCCTATGATCCGCCAGAGTCGGAGGGATCTACCCAAGGACAATACCCATAGTTAGTATTAGAAGTCCTTAGGTATGATTGAAAAAGGAGTAATGTGAGAAAGGAGAAAGAAGGGGTTGAAGAATTAAAAGAAATGTAAAAGAAAGGGTGAAAAGAAATAGCCCTCCATATTCAACCTTAGGCCAGAAACCGGGTTCAATTCATGCTACTTGGTTGTCACTAAGTTGACAGTATTGAAGACAAAGACGTCATGGACCCGGTGGACGCACTGCACTAAACCTTCTAGCCACTCAATTCCTCTCAAAAGGGATTTGTTTCATTCTCACCGGGAACCCTGCATAATCTATCGACTTTCTCTTAGAGATTGTTGATATTGAAGAAGGATACCCTCTCCTAGTCTCCTCGGAAAACCAAAATGCACTTATTGAGTCTAGAGCCACGAGATTCATCAAAAGATCTCATAGGAACACTTGACATGACATCGCTTCTTGTTCATCAATAAGGACACAAGTGATATATTATAGAGTCCTACGCAGATCTTAGCAATGTGTCAGAACATTTATGAGGGAGTTTACAACGTGAATCCTCGGTGATTGAATGGAAATTCTGCCAGGGTCAACATCAAGCGCCTAATGCCAGTGTCACCGGTAATTCTCCGTGGATTACGCTTAGTGTGTCTCAAGCGGTCTGATCGTGGGGTGATGCTTGTGTACCTCGGCGACTCATCTGAATAGATGTACCGGTATATCGCGTTATCTCACTTGTGGGACTCCGGTTTCAGAACGGCCCTTGTGAGAATTAGAGACGTGTTTTCACACTATCTGTTAACACCCTCGAAATTCAAACTTGTAAGTGCCGGAATCCGCTTATTACTAACTGTTTTTATGTTTTCTTCTTATGGAAGCCTCGGAGCGGATGGATCGTGCAGACTCGCCACATGCTCATACCAACAACACATGAAAGTTCTCATCATAATCAAAGGCTACACAAAGTTAAAGATGATTCTTCGTCAATGAATCTAAAGACTCGAGAACTACATCATTGGTAACCAAAAGACAAATAGAAGTGTGAGCATGGTGGAGAAAGACGTGGAGACACCTAACCAACAAAGTTGACAACGGCCAGAACAACCACATTATCTGATCACAAAGCATGAAGGAACAAAGAATTAAGACTATTCTATATCTACACGCAAAGTTCAAGCTCAAGGAAAGTAAAGATCTTATCAAGTGGAGCATCATTTGAATGACCACCCCTTAGGGGGAGATTGTTAGCCTTAATAGTTTTATTAGAAGTGATGGTCATTCACGTTTAGGAACTTTGTAACGTGTGTTAGATATCGTGCTAGAATAGTCAAAGGGCTCGTGGATTGGGCTAAGCTAAATGGTTAGACGTTTAGTTAAGTTAGCCTTGTATAAGTTCATGTAACCCAATCCATGTCCAAGCCCATCTCACAGCCCATGGCCAAGCCTTAGGGCATCATCTCTCTTACTATAAATACCCCTCAAGTATGTCATTTGAGGGGTGTGCTTGAGTGTGTGTGTGTGTGTTTTCCTTTGAAGCAATATACAACTTATTGTTTCATCTTTCTTCTCTCTACCTCTCTAAACATACACGAATTCATATTCAAGTCACCAAGTTCTTTCCTTTCTTCTTATTCATACGCATAACGTATTTGTGTTTGGTTCGTGTGGTACTTGTGATAAAGATAAGGTATACGTGATAAAGGGGATTTACAATATGTGAAGAAAATGGCTAAAGTCAAGATCAAGACACTCAAGCTGCTGGAAGTGCACCCGACGGCGTCATAAACAAAGAGCGACGTCGTCCCTATAATAATGGCTTGACTAGGTGAAATTGCTATTTTACAGACGGCAGCTTTGAAGAGTAGAGTGTCACGAAGACCTTTTCCCTTAGACGGCCTAGATCCAGATTCAGACAGCGTCAGAAGTTGAAGCTGACGGCGTCACAACCACAACGTGACGCCGTCCCAAAGTTGACTTGGTCAAGACGAAACCCTAATGGCGGCGATCCGACAGCGTCACAATAAAAAGGTGACGTTGTCGCAGTTGTAACTCTATATATAGAATTTGATTTTTAGACTTTTAAAGAGGGGTAGATTTGTGGAGTAAAAACCTAAAACGATTTTGGTTTGTCTTGGGCAGTATCTTAGGGTTTTCATACACTATTTTTCATCAAGATAAGTTATTTACATCATTGATTTCATTATGTCTTCGATTGTATGTGTGTATGCTTGCATGTTTACCATGTCCGGCTAATTTACTTGTGTGTTTGCCTAGATCCATGAAACCTAGTTATTGAATATTGATTGGTTGTCTCTTATCTTAATTGTAATTGGCTTAGGATTGCAATAGACCATCGTTGTATTTTTAATGCTTAAGTAATCTTTGTGAACCTTAGTTTATGATCACCTAGAGTAATTGTAGGCTAAAAATCCAAAGATAACCTTAGAGTTAGTTTATGAATCCTAGAGATTTTGTAGGCAATAACCTTAAGGTATTCTCAAAGAGTTAGGGAGAAAAGCATACCTTACGACCTTAGAAGGCACAACGCGTTAAGAATAAGGACGTGACAATTCAACCATCAATAAAAGATAACTAGGGAGTAATAGTATCTAGGTAAACACATTTTTAATCATCATACGAGCACCCATCAATACACATAGACTACCCCTTAGCTTAGTTAATTAGATAATTAGATAGTAGAGTAATCGATTGAAGTACCACTTCCCAAATCCAATACCCCGAGATCGTACCTTTCAATTTTCTAAAAAAAACATAAAAAAGGTAAAATATAATCTTCCTCAACCCTAACCTTTGCGTAGTAATTTCTCACTAGCATTCCTATTCCCCTAGAGAACGATATCAATTCCGAGGCTTACCCTAATACTACACTACAACGATTAGGTTCACTGCCTAGGTGGTTGAAAAACTTGCTTGAAGAAAAGGAAGTTTCCTTTGACCCCGAACGCGTGTTGTACGCGTATCAAGAAACCAGAGATGTAAAGGGAGCCCCAGAAATTATGAAGGTCTCAGGATTCGTACATGCGATCACTGATCCGGAGTTGATTAAGCAGTTACACGACAGAATCCCGAAGTCGATGAATGAAGTAATGAGCATAACCACTTCCTTCCTAAGAGGGTAAGTAGCAGCAGGAAGTCGTGAAAGAAGGAAATATTGGGTACAAAGACGAACAGAGAGAACAACAGCCAAGATTCGACAACGCTTCAGAAAAGAATTGAAAAACAAATCAAAGAAGGGCCACGAGGTTTCCGCAGCCTGAGAAAGCCGTTCGATGAAATGCTGGCACTAAGAAGAGCTAGGTATCCAAGCCAGCCCTTGGCTACTGCGGTCAAAGAAAAAGTCAGCGAAAAGTTCTGTGAATTTCATGGAAAGGCGAGACATACCACGGAAGAATGTCTACATTTAAAAAAGCAAAGAGAAGACAGGAAGAAGGGACCGATGACAAGGTCTAGAGAGCAACAGGAAGAAGCGCAAATTTTTATATATATATATATATATATATATATATATATATATATATATATATATATATATATATATATATATATATATATATATATATATATATACGGTTCGAATGGACATCCTTACCAGAACGAGTGGAAAGCCGACCCTGTAGACCCTAGAAAATAACAAAAACAAATGATCTAGGCAAAAGCATAGAAGCAAGGAAGCATGTGATTAAATAAAAAGAGTAGACCACTGAGCAGATTAAAGAAGCAAATAGAGGGACCAAAGAAAAACCACGCCACTTTTAAACAAACCGAACCGTGGGTGACCGCATGAAGAGAAGCCATAATGAAGGATGAAGAACATGGAAACATGCCGCGGATAAAAGAAAAACCCATCGGAAATTATACCAAAGGAATAAGACGCACAAACATCCATAATTCCATACTGCGTACGGAAAGTATAATAACCTGATAGAAATATGCAGAGTCGCGGCAAAGACGGGAAATAGCAGAAACTAAGGAAAGGATCCGGTCTCGGATTGGAAAGCGAAGTAAAGACGGGAGCAAAAAGGATAAGCCTTATCCAAATGCTCAAAACGAAAGGAAAATACAGATTTGCGTTCCTTCCCGAGAAATGTTATGTCAAATCCAACAGAAAAAATAGGCACTCAGGCTACGAGCCTAGGCACGCGCCTATCAACAAAAAAATAATAAATAAATGAAAATTAATGCCAACGCACGTGAAAATAGTAAAATCCTCACTATAAATACGCGGGGTAAAGAAACGGGAAAGGGCTGAAAAAGTGAAGAGGAACCACTTCTTCTTTGAAAAAGACCGGCATACAACATAAGGTAAAAAAAAAGAAGCTGAAGATGTTTAGAGGAAGAACACGATGGTGTATGGTAAAAAAATAATATGGCAGATCATCAACAGCGACACACGGCCACCGCATCGTCGTTTCCAAAAAACCCATACATAACCTGAACCTTTACCCCCCAAAAGAAAAACGTAAAGGCAAAGGAAAATGCCGAGTCAGTTGAAGCATGTTCTAAAGTGACAACTAATAACAATTATTCGTTCTAAAATGACGACTAATAACCAACCTCCGCGACCATTCACAACATTCCTTCCACCAAAACCCATGTCCGTTGAAGTTTGCGTGAACATACCGAGATCATAGGGCATACCAAAGGTGGGATCTTAAAACAAGCAAACTCTCACTAACCATTTGATATTTTGGTAGTGCATATAGTTCCTTCCTAAGAGTTGGGTCCCAAGCGGAAGAAGGAACTATATCACGAGATATGGGTCGAGGGGTGTGATTGAATGTGCAAAGAGTTTGGTCCCTAGGGAAGGACAACAAAGGATTTGGGGCACAACGCAATGCATAAAACGCCCCCCAATTAACAAGAAGCTTCCCTAGGAAAGACAAACAAACAGAGGATGAAAACTATGCCTTCATTCCTCTGTTTATACAACCCGGCCCCCTATTAAACAAGCGTACGTCTACTAATCCAGGCATATCGGGTTGGATAGACTGGGTTTAAGGAACAAATGGTCAGCTTGTGGGCGGTGGGATAAAACAAAAGTTGTGAGATGGAAAAGCAACCTCACTAAAAGCCCTTCCACCATAGCAAAGTAGGGCGGGTTCAAAAGAGAAATATCTTGAAAGGCCTATCAAACTTGTTGTATACCCTACAGCATAATAAGCCCGCTGATGAAAAAAAATCAGGCATGGGGAAGCATAACGGCTTTTCGAGAAACAGTGGCCAGCCCACGAACTTCTTAGGGAACCCCGCAGGGATAATGTAGCGGTCCCAAGAGGAAGCGGGGACCGGAACCCCTTCAAGAAACGGATAGCAGACAAGAAGGAGGATTCGGAACTCAGAAGAAAGGAAAATAACCGCGCTAGGGATATTAGCGTAAAATGACAACGTGAGCAAAAGCGAATCCGGCAAGAGAATTTATTCTAGAAAGGATATCATAATTATTATGTACAAGGCAAACTGCCACGGACAACTACTAAAACAAAACCTCCGAAAGAGTGAAGGGAATCAGAACCCCAAAAGCACTTATCAAGAGTGATGACCACCATCAACAAAGTTCCGCAAAGGAATGAGCATCACCAGTTATAAGACTCGGAATAAAAAAGGGTAAGGACAATTAGCAATGAAAAATATGTACCCGAATTTACAGTTTTTAAAAAAAATTATTGTAATTTATTTTGAAATACATCAAATGAATAAAAAAGTGAAGATTAGGTACCTTCTTTATTTTATCTTCATTTTTATTAAGTGCATAAGACGCGCAAGCTCGAAAATTGGGCATGACCCAAATATGTTATTTCCGAATAACAAAGAGTTATCACGAATAACCAATTGGTGAACAACATAATCACAAAAGTACATAAGAGGTATTGCAAGCCCAGTACTGGGAGGATAGCCTGAAATTATCCTAAGACTATTACAAACGTGCATATCCGTATAGCGTTAAAAATAGAACTGCACAAACAAAAAGAAAGGTGTGCGCAAAAGACTATTAACTACGTTCATATCTGTATAGCGTAAAAATAGCAACAAAAAAAATAAAAAAATAAAAAATAAATAAAGAAAAGAAACTGGCATACACAAAAAGTGTCAGGAATTTGCACAAAGAAAAAGTCGTAGCATAAGCAAAAAATAAATGAACAACGTGTAGAAATACAAACAAAAGGCCGCACGCAGCCATCAGAAGCATTACAAGAAGAACAGGGATTACAAAGCATCTCAGAAAAGACAAGAAAAACTAAGTCCGCACTAATGCAGCCGCACTCGCTTCAGGCTCGGACAGAACAATAGCGATCTCACTAACTCCAGAATGCAGATCATTCGCAACCTCAATAAGGGTGCTAGACCCACCAACATCATAATCTCCAATAGAAAGAGGTCTCACAGAGATATCAAAGGCACTGACAGGAAGAGGTACAAGCGACAAAGAAGTAGTGCAAGCAGAAGCTAACTCACTAGTCGAAGATGTTTCCACACCCACAACATTACGAGTGGACAAACGATCAACAAAAGAATTATAAACATCGGCAACAGATAACTGATGAGCACCAAGGCGTTTTCTAACCTGTTCAACTCTCTTCCGAACAACTTCCAAAGAACGACACAAAGAGCTAGTGCCAACAACGATATTATCATCCTTATCATAAACAGGAAAGATAAGTTGCTCAAGATCCGACTGTAACCCTGCAATCATAGGAGCATTCGCGGAAGGCCCATCAATACGAAGAAGATCCATAACTTTCGTAATACCAGCATCCTTGTTGGACTTAAGCACGGAGAGTAAGGAAAACTCCACATTTTCAAGGGCCCTTACGGCGGGTGTGGAAACATCTTCGACTAGTGAGTTAGCTTCTGCACCATAATTGTTTTTGATATTTTAGAAATGCTCCCCCTCAACATGTGCTTCAAGTTTTAGAAATCATTTGGCACATGGAGGCAAGAGAACTTTGAAATCTTAGATTGAGAATGAAAGATCCAATACTTGATTAGAATTTTCTAAAATGATCATCATCACTTCCCTGATAAAATCTAGTATTTTAAGTACTTTGGATAAAATATTTTGGGAAGGATGTGGTTTTCTTATGATTGCTCCCCCTCAATATGTGCATCGAGATTCGAAAGAGTTTTGCACATATTAGAGGGAACCTGCACTTAGAGACAAATCAATCACGTTTCAATCATTTTTTGTTTAAGATAAATGCTCCCCCTTAACATGTGCATGGAAAATTTGAAATCGTTTGGCACATATAGGGAGGAGTGCTTGTAATTATATTTCTAAAACCACTTATCGAGTTATCAGTTTATTTCTAATTTAAATCACAAATTCTCCCCCGATCACAATTTTCAAACCCCTTGAGAATTGTGTTCTTTATTGATTTAAATTGTTTTTGAAAGCTTTTTGAGGAGAATTGTGACCTGCTTTTGAAAACATTTTAATTGATAATGATCAGAATATGAGACTTTAAACTCCATTGTACAAACATGCTTAGGTATCTTATGAAAACACAACATTAGCCTTGGTCTTGATCCAATTATACAAAAATTGTTCTTTTTGATTATTCAAAAGTTGACCTTGCTCGTTTACGTGCCAATTGTTTGAAAACTAACCTTTTTGATTTGTTTGAAATCATTCTCCCCCTCAATCAATGACTTAAGTTGTTGATTGAATGATAGAGATTTTGACAAATGAAAAGTTCAGATGATTTTCAAAATAAAGTCCGAGTTATTTTCAAAGCAATTTAGTTTTCGTTAGACGACAAATATTTTTCAGAAGAATCTTTTTAGAAGGAAAAATATTTGTGAGAAAACATTTGTCTTTTTGGCTACAAACTTTCCTTATGAACTTTTTTTTTTACAATCAGAGTATGAGGTTTCAAAATTAGATTAAGCATGGCTTTGTTCTTTGATTTAAAAATGGGTTACTACCTGAAATGACAATAAACCAACATTTTTCTCCATCTCATTTTTTTAAAAATGAAATAAAATATTTATTACTTCTGTTCGAACTTCATCTAAAGACCCGTGCCATTTTTGAATGACAGATCAAAGTCCGTAGATGTTATCGAAACAAGAAAACATGGTATGAAAAACAATATTTTTGGACTTTTCAAAATTTTCTGATTTTTATGGGTTTTAAAAATTTTATATTTTTCTATTTTCTTTTTCTTGGTTTTATAATTTTGTATTTTGCTTTTTGATATATTATATACAAAGAATAGATGAAGAAGCACCTTTACTCCTCGTCTTACTCCTGAAGACGTTTGAGTGTCTCAGGTTGTAGGCTCTTCAAGCCAAGTCGTGGAAGGATAAACTCAAAACGTTCTCTAGGAAGAGCATTAGTAAAGATGTCTGCCAGCTGATATTCAGTCCTCACAAAATATAGTTCTACCACACCTTTCTCCATTTGTTCCATGATGAAGTGATGTCGAATGTCAATGTGCTTTGCTCTTGAGTGTTGAACATTGTTGCAGCAGAGATCAATGGCACTTTTGTTATCACAATACAGAGGAACTTTGTTGAATACAAAGCCATAGTTAGATAATTGGGATCTCATCCATAAGATTTGAGCACAACAAGATGACATGGCTATGTATTCAGCCTCTTTAGAGGATATAGACGTACTCATTTGTTTCTTTGAAGACCAGCTTACTAACTTATCTCCCAAAAACTGAGCACCTCCTGACGTGCTTCGACGTGTATCTTGACACCCTACATGGTCTGCATCTGCATATGTTGTTAGTGACATATCGGTGTCCTTCGGATACCGAAGACCCATGTTAATGGTTCCTTGGAGATACCGAAAGACCCATTTAACCGCTTCAAGGTGCTTTTTGGTAGGCTTAGCCTGGTATCTATCATACATGCATACAGTGAACAGAATATCAGGCCTACTGGTTGTGAGCTATATCAGGGATCCAATCATACTTTGATATTTTGTTTGATCAACCATGTTCCCTGAGTGGTCCTCATTCAGTTTTGTGCGCTCTACCATGGGAGTGTCAACAGGGTCACTAGATTCAAATCCAAATTTCTTTAAAATTTCATTTGCATATTTAGATTGATTAATAAAAATGCCTCCGTGACTTTGTGAAATTTGTAATCCCAAGAAAAATGACATTTGTCCCATCATAGACATTTGAAATTTGGAGCCCATCTCCTTTGAAAATCGGTCACATTCATTAGGTTCGGTCGAGGCAAAAATAATATCATCAACATAAATTTGAATGTGAATTAAGTGTTTGCCTGACTTTCTGATGAACAATGTGGGATCAACTGCTCTTTCGCTGAATCCATTTGTCAAAAGAAACTTTGACAATGTATCATGCCATGCCCTTGGAGCTTGCTTCAAACCGTAAAGGGCCTTCTTCAAGCGGTAGACATGGGTAGGATGCTCTGGATTTACAAAACCTACGGGGTTGACTGCGTAAACCACTTCTTTGAGATCTCCATTAAGAAAAGCAGTATTTACATCCATCTAATAGACCACCATGTTCTTACTAGCAGCATTAGCCAGGAAGATTATGATAGCCTCAATTCGTGCAGCCAAAGCAAATGATTCCTCAAAGTCGATACCCTCCTCTTGTCGGTATCCTTTAGCCACTAGCCTTGCCTTATTCTTCAGAACATCACCATGCTCATCAAGCTTTACTTTGAAGATCCACTTGAGAGCAATAATCATAGCACAATCTGGAGCAGGTACTAATTCCCATACATCAAGACGATCAAACTCATGGATTTCTTCTTGCATATAACTAAACCAGTTTTCCTCAGAAATTGCTGTTTTGACATCTTTATGTTCGATCTTTGATAATACAGAATTGAAGAAGCACCATAAGGCATCAGTAGCAAGTTGTTTACGAGTGGATACTGGGCGAGAAGGGTTCCCAATGATGTTGTCCAATGGATGATCATGTGTCCATTTTCTAAGATTTTCATGTGGTTGATGATGAGGAACTGATGTAGCAGAGTTTGGATCCCTTGATGAAGATGGTTCAGGTGTTGGTTCATGTGCAAATATGTTTTTAAATGGAGCATCTTCAGGGGTAGCAAAGGGGTTATCTCCATCATAATTAGCAGCTACATTTCTGTGATGTATAGCCGAAGATTGAGGATTCGAAGATGATGATGAGTGATCGGCAACTGGCGCTTCTTGAGATAAAGACATTGAAACGGATGGACCATTCGTATTGGTTGGATTAGAAGCAGCTACAGTTGGTGGTATAGAATTGTCATTAGCCTGAGGTTCATAATATTCATCAAACATCGGATCAAACAATTTCTTCAAATCTTCTTCTGATGGAGGTACATAAGGATCTGCAGGGAAGTGATTCTGTATAAGAGAAGAACTGATGGGACTACTTGACAAAAATTGAGGTGCGGGTCCAGAACTGGATTGTCCAGGAGCTGTTTGCTCAGACAGCTCATGTCTCGGGTTCTTTTATTGTAGATTCGGTAACCCTTTCGGTTTGGAGCATAACCAAGGAAAACTCTAATGTCCGCCTTAGCTTTTAATTTACCCAAATCTTGACCTTCATTAGTAGGATAGCGTAAGGCACCGAACACACGTAGAAAAGAGATATCCGGTTTTCGGTTGTTGACAAGTTCGTAAGGAGTTTTTCCATGAGTTGTATGAATTAGGGAACGGTTTTGGGTGTAGCATGCAGTGGCAATGGCTTTCGCCCAGAGAAACATGGGAGCCTTTGAATAGATCAGCATAGACCTTGCAGCTTCTACAAGAGTTCGATTTCGTCTTTCAACTACACCGTTCTGTTGAGGAGTACGTGGAACACTTCTTTGATGGCTGATTCCAATGCTTTCATAAAATTGACTTAGTACTTTGTTTACAAACTCAGTTCCATTGTCTGTTCGGATGATTCTGACTGTTTTATTAAGCCGAACCTGCAGCTGTTTAATTAGTTTGATGATGACGTCGGGAGTTTCATCCTTTGACCTCAAAAACTTAACCAAAGTAAACCGAGAGTAGTCATCAACCACGACTAGTACATATTTCTTCCCGTTTATAGTTTGCACTCTCATTGGACCGCACAAATCCATATGAAGGGTATGAAGAACTTCCATAATCAAGTTTGCAGATTTAGATTTATAGGTATATTTCTTGCTCTTTCCCAATTGGCATGCTGAACAAAGATGATCCTTTTCATATTTTAATCTGGGTAAGCCACTTACGAGGTCCTTTCTAGAAAGATCATTTATGGTACCGAAGTTCAAGTGATTGAGACGACGATGCCATAACCATGACTTTGTTTTATAAGCCTTTGAAAACAAGCATATTGGAGAAGACTTCATCATGTCTTTGATAGAGATGGTGTATAGATTAGAGCCCGTGTTCCTTTAAAAGTTCAACACCATCTAGTTCTCTAACGAAGCAAGAATGCTTTCTAAAGGCCACTTCAAGATTAGACTCGCAGAATTGACCAACAGAGAACAAATTATGACCAAGACCTTCAACATAATATACCCTGGAGATTACACTATCTCCAAACACATAGTATCCATAACCCATGATAGCTCCAAAATGGTCGTTCCCAAATCTAACTGTTCCGATGAATCTTTTACGAAGTTCTTGAGCCATGAGCGATCTCCAGTCATATGCTTTGAATAGCCTGAGTCCAAATACCATGGAACGATTTATACGACCTGCAGTTGAACACAGACAAGTATGGATGACTAGATAATTTAGATCCCCATGAGAGAATGGGTTCCATTTGGTTAGTGAATGATATTGGAACACCCACATCAGTAAAAGAAGCTATGACATCATTAGTTGTGGATGCAAGACTAGTAGAAGCACTTGGCCTATGTGTAGTATGACTACTTCTTAAGGGGATGATCCTACCAGTAGGTTTCCATTCCTTAGTGGGCATAGATCTATTCCTATTAGGATATAATTCGTTAACTTTGAATGTGCGGCCAATGGGTTTCCATTGATAACCCACATTATTGAACTTTCTCCCTGTAGGTTTCCAATAATTACTAACCTTTTTCCAAATTGGCTTTCTGGCATCCTTAACCTGTTTAGCATTTCTAACATTTTTTACTGGGGTTTTAACAACATTTTTCAACTCATTCACAACACATTCATGATAAATACCATAAGCCAAACATTCATTACATGTTTTGCAAATAGTAGCATAATTTGAATTAATTATAGTATGCTTATTGCTAATACTAGAATCAACACGATTCGTCTTATTCAACTCAAACGTATTGTTCCTAGGGTGGTCTTCTACTTTCTTCCCTTGAACACTATTGGCTCGCAAGGTCTTATCTTGATTTGTATTGCCTGGAGGCTTTGACCAGCTTACCTTAGTGTCACTGATTACTCCTGTAGAAGGAACGATAAGAACATTAGTTGGTTTCACTACTTTATGCATTCCTAGTCTAGAAGTGCTGGGATCTGAGATTCTAGGAGGCACATCAAAGGTCACATGCTTGACTTTAGGCATAGAACAAGGCATAACTACACTATCTTTCCTAGTATCAGATTTAGGACATATTGCTATTAAGCATTTTAACACTTCCTGAGATAGTTTGGCATATAAGCATGCATGCCCAATCGCATTATCAAGTGGTTTCTCTATCTTATCCTCTTCTACAATCTCATGGAGACATTCTAGACTATCCTTAAGGTACGAAAAATATGTTTGACATGCAAGTTCATTATTCCTAATATGAGGGGGAATATAGTTCACAGACATAGCATATTTAGTACAAGCAGGCACCTTTGGTGCAATATTCTCACCACCGGTGATTGGCATTTTCCGTTTACGACTCTTGATTCTCAATCTCTTTGCAAAGAAGTTATCTTTTCATTGTTCTTTTCCCGAGTGACCTTAATTGATTCATATAACTCTTTGAAATGCAGTTTAACCTTTTCATTTTCTGATAGAAATCACTCATTTTCATGTTGTAATACATTAATGATGTTTTGAAGATGAAAATTCTAAGAATTCTGAGAATCTAAAGGAGGAGGCATATGGGAGCCAGTTACTTCATTCTTTTCACCCTTCAATTGGGAAATTTGGACTTTCAACCTTTTGATCATGTTACAATGAGCTCGAATCTGTTCATCACGTTTGTTGATTTCAAAAACTGCATCAAACTCAGGAGCATCCGAAGATGTCTTGGCATTTGAGGTTTTAACATTTTCTTTGGGATGTTGATATTTTAATTGTAAATCAAGATATTCAACTTCCAATTTAGAATAGTCTCTACGGGGTTACATAACAAACTACTAACTATCACTAAATGATGACGACTATGAGCTTTCTAACAATTACATATAGTTGAGGTGACCGACTCTTTAACAACTGGATTTTCTGAATCCTAACAGGTCATAGGGTATACATAGTCTCTAGTTCTTTAAGGTTATCTCTCGGGTATGACATACAAAATCAGCAAGTCTAGGATATTTCATTCATAAGCTACACATTCATAAAGCATACTCAAGCATTAAATACAATGAATGATGCCTAGTTGCACTCCTAAGCCAATTTACAATTAAGATAAGAAACAACCTAACAATAATCAATAACTAGGTTTCATAGATCTAATCAAACACACAAGAAATTTAGCTAGACATGGTTAACAAGCAAGCATACACACAATCAATCGAATAAGGGATAGACATAATGTTACTTTGGATTAAAATACTTATCTCGATGTGTAAAATAGGGTATGGGACCCTAAGATACTGTCTAAATCAGACTACAAACGATTTGGGGTTTTTTCTCCAAAAGTCTACCTCTCTAAATGCAGAAAAATCGAATTCTATATATAGATTTACACTTGCGACGGTGTCACCTTTTGCATGGGACACCGTCAGCTCGCCATCATTAGGGTTTCATCTAGACCAAGTCATCGATGGGACGGCGTCACCTTAGAGTTGTGACACCGTCGGTCTTCAGTTGGGACGTCGTCTTGATTCTGGATTTGGGCCGTCTGAGTTGAAAAATGTAAGTGACGCCCTCCTTCTTTATAACGTGACGCCGTTAGGTTATATGACCAAAATTTCCACTGAGCCGTCTGGTGCATGTTTTGATCAAGTCAACATAGAGGGACGGCGTCGCCCTTTGTTTGGGACGTTGTCAGGTACTGTTGATCAGTTTTGAGTGACTTCGATCTTGACTTTGCCATTTTCTTCATGTATTTGCTCCTTTTCGTCCAAATATGCTTCATTCCAGCATTTTGCTTCCAAGAGACCTAAAAAGTGAAAAGGAACCAAATTAAGCAGTAACGGATATAAAAGTGGTCGATTTAAGGCTTAAATGACCCTCTAAAAGTGTACGTTTTAAATCCTTATCAAATATCCCTACAGTTGGTATTTGCTTGTCCTCAAGTAAATGTGCTTTTGGGCAACCAATTTATAAGTTAGGGGGCATGAAGCATGGGTTTAAAACAATTCACAACAAGTAAAAGCACCGCAATAGTCATAACAAGCACGGAAATTATACACTAGCACCTCACAAGCGGTGTTTGGATTCTCTCATCTCTCGGGTTTATATAAAATATAATAAATGGAAATGGAAGATAAACACTCATTATCTGGCATAGTACATAGATTACCATAAGCTTGAGACTAGATCAAACCTCCACCGCTTTGACATAAGCACCTAGGAACAACAATCTAAGAGATCTTTACAAGGGTCGTAACGTTAGGCTTACGGTAGGGAAACAAAGGGTTTTGTTGGATAGGCGATATTTAGTGGTGGCAAGTTAAAAATCTTATGTTACAAGCATGAAAAGCGTGGCGTTGATAAGCCAAGACTCGACTCACTAAGTCTAGATAACTTGAAACAAACAAACGTAAATTTAAAGACCTAAACATAAGGATAGATGTAGGATGGTAACCCGTATGTTATTTTCTTCATTTTTTTTAACACTCTCTTTCTCGATTTTTTTTCTATACATTTTTACTCTACCATCCTCTACGATAACATCAAAATATAAGGGATTTATAGGAGCATTCCTACACTTGAGTTTTTATTTCTCTAACAATAATTGAACCAATTTGAAAAGATCAAAACACTTGGAGTATTTAATTACGTAGACAAAGGGAATTTGAATTTATCGTTCTTTCCCGTTACTCCATAAAATATTACTTTTACCCATGAGTCCCAATCATCCCAAAACTGTGAACAAAAGATATGACTCGACTTAGCAACCATGCAAGTAACTAGATATTTGAACTAACGGTTTAGTAATGATAACAATAATGCACTAAAGGTGAGTGCATACAAGGTAGGCTAAGGCGATTTGGGTGTACATTTGGGGGTGGATTGTAAACAATGCTCTTCGTTGGTATTCTGGAAAACCGAAACATCACGAGAACCGCGAAAAGGATATGCTCTGAGGGGTTAACTAGGGGTATCGTGTACTAAAGATGAGTACATCGCAAGGGTGTAGGGTAATTACTCAACCGATGTGGAAGGAGTAATTATAATACAGGTTTCAAACAAGGGTTATCCTAATGCCTCTTTTCATTTAGTTATTCCTAACTACACAAGTGTAGTCTCACTAGCGATCTCGGAATGCATCACAAAATGAGTTCTAGAATCTATTATACTACTGGTATACTCTCTAAGCATTAAAGGTGAATGCTTTTATTCCTAAAGATCTAGGGGCGAACCTCACATTTTTTGGGTGGAATTTGAGTGGTAAACGGTTTTTGTGCTAGTCATATAATTCCTATCCATGAGAAACTTTATTAAGACTAAAGTTTAGCTCGTACATGTCATAAAAAAATTTAAATTTGGCGCTAAAATTGCCTTAACAAATATTTCTCATATTTTATTACACAAATTACCAAGGACAAGACAAATAATCAAGTGAGTGAATAGTTTCTAAGTTCCCGTTTTATACTCCCTTCCTACACTTAAACTTAACATTGTCCCCAATGTTCCCCGAAAGTATCAAAGTTATGATAAAGGAGGGTAAGTAAGGAAAAGAAACTAGTACTCCCCTGATTAGCTTGGTAGGATCCGTGTGAGGTTGCGGTTAAATTCTTTTTCAAGAAGAATGCATAAGTGACAAGCTCCATCCAATTTTGTGTTTCTTCTTCTTGCCAAATATAACCTGCACACTTATAAGAAAACAAATGAAACCTTCGCGTAAAATCGCGGTAAAACTACATATGAGACAACTACACTAGAAAGCAAGTAAGATATAATGCTTGTGGAATGGATGTTTGCAGTTTTTCTAGAAAATTAAGACCTGGGAATTTCCAAAAATTTATAAGTAGCACAGAAAACGAAAAAAATGATTAACTGTTTCTGCTTAACCTGATGTAGTCAGGTTTTAATCCTGACGCCGTCAGGTTGCCCTGACAGAAACTGGTCTGCTGCGTTTTTCTAGAAAAATTACATCTTTAAAACCAGGAAAAATTCCTGCAAAACATCCATTATGACTCGATACAAGCATTTGACTCTAACAAACACACATATATATCAATTTCACTTATTGTAAGTCTCATGTTCATGTTCTTCAAAAATGTATGTGATCTTCCCTACACTTATCTTTTTGTAAAATACCTTTATATGTAATTAAGACGAGGTTAAAGACAAAATAAAGCATTTTCACAAAGTCTAACATGAGAATAACAACAATGAAAAAGATATACGACACACAAACAAACAAACAATTAAGCATGGGTTGCCTCCCACGAAGCGCTTTTCTTTATTTATGAGTCTTGTAGCTAGACTAGAAGTCATGCCCCTACGTGACTTCCTTACCGTCATCTTCTTCCTCATGACGATCTCTATTGTGAGTTTTCCATGGTATAGTTATGTCCTATCGTGCATCTTTCTAAGAAGTGATCTTCTCCCTAATTTGTTCTATATTTCGGTCCTAATTTCAATCAATCCTTATAGAACCCAAATATCTTATTCATCACATAATCTACCCCTCTCTTCTTATCCTCCTCATTCCTATAGTAGACCGATAGCTTAAGTTCCTTTTCATCATTGGATAGTGATGAAAATTTCTCAATCTTAAATGGCATTTGGTAAGCTATGTCAACGGTCTCATCCTTGAATCTAACTATCCCTAACGACGGATAATAAGTCATCCCGGTGTTTTCTATGAATGGATTTCCTAGAACTACATGGGACAAGATAGGATATATGGCCGCACTAATATCCTCCACAATCACGAAATCTGTAAAGTACGTGAAGCTACCTACATAGACGGGCAATCCCATAACTCTACCAGGGAAATTACAACGAACTCTAGGATCATCGGGGTCTTGCCTATTTGGGATAGGTTTCTTCATCACCCAATTATAGTATGTGCTAGTCATGATGTTTATTGGGGATTTATGATCAATGTAGGCCTTTGCCACGAAAAGATGTCCTATGCAACATGGTATGTTAAGATTTCTAGGATTTCCAAAGATGATTCGTGGGCTTCTCCTAACA
Source organism: Chrysanthemum makinoi (assembly GCA_910596185.1). Taxonomy (NCBI): domain Eukaryota; kingdom Viridiplantae; phylum Streptophyta; class Magnoliopsida; order Asterales; family Asteraceae; genus Chrysanthemum; species Chrysanthemum makinoi. The sequence goes on from OU343220.1 coordinate 201,732,734, forward strand.
TACATGTGACGAAGGTCGCGTACTAGGTGTGGGTGGCATGAAAGTTCTTCTTTCGTAGGAAACTTATTGAAGTATTCATCACCTACTTCATCTACTTCGTTGGTCGATTCATCCTTAGGAGTTTCACTAACCTCAAGCATCGTCTCATGGTTTGCTTCGTCACTATTCATATTTTGTTTCACTAAGGTGATGGCATTGACGAATTGAACATGCTTGGATGAAGATGGATCCCTAGTTTCGAAATACTTGCTTGGGTCCTTAATCTTGACACTGAAAGCTTTGGGAGAATGAGTCGAGATGGCATTAACCTTTTCGGTGGTCTTTCTATCACTATTGGTCATGGTTTTCAAAAGGTTATCTATCTTCCTATTCATGTCGGCTTGTTGTTGGTTAAAGCGGTCCGAAAGCTTGGCTATTTGAGCTTCTTGGGATGTAACTAGGTGTTGCATCATCCCTTCTATGTTTTCTTGACTAGGGCCATGAGAGTGGGACCATGGGGAGTCTTTATAGGTGAATTATTTGGTTTGACCCCAATTATAGTCGGGTTTGCCCCTCCATGCTTCTCGGGCATCTTTGAAAGTCCTAGGTCCAGGTGTTGTGGGGAATCTCCCTCCCATTCCATTGGTACGCGAGGATGCGTAGTCCACGGAATTTTGTTCGGAGAGTCTCTTGCAAGTACGAGTATCATGGGGACCACTACATATCTCACACAAGGAAGAGACCTTGTTCACTTGGCGTGAAGACTTAGGATTCTCGTAGGAGCTCATTAGAAATTTGACTTGATCTTCAAGTTCGAGCATTATACGATTGGAAGGTTTTGATTCAATGGGAGGCAAGGAGATTGCCTTGATGGTTTTGGGCAACTCACGGGGGTCATTTCAACGTTCGTTGTCATAGAGGGCAAGGTCCTCTATTGTACCCCATGATTCTTCCGCGGTGAGCTCACTAAGTTTGCCACCGGCCGCTTGGTCGATGGTTTGCCTAGTTGAGAAGTTGACATGATCATAAAAGATTTGGACTTGAAGCCAAAGATCGATGCCGTGATGAGGGACTTTATGGAGTAAGTCCTTGAATCGAGTCCACGCCTCGTAGAGAGTTTCGACTTGACATTGTTGGAACATCAAGATGTCATTCCTAAGCTTGGTAGTTCTCCCCGGTGGGAAAAATTGGGCGAGGAAACGAGTGGTGAGATCATCCCAACTTGAGATGGATCTAGCGGGAAGTCGCTCAAGCCAATTACTAGCTTGGTCCCGTAGAGAGAATTGGAAGAGACGCAAGCGCGTGGTCTCCTGTGTGGCAGCATCAAGGTCGATGGAGTCAACAATTTTAAGGAAATCCTTGAGATGCTGATTAGGATCTTCTGAACGAAGTCCATGGAATGCACATCCGTTTTGCACCAACCGGATGGTGTCGGATCGCAGGGCCGTATTTTGAGCTTGATCAGGGAGCTCAATGGTGTTCCTATAGCCTTGGTGGCTCGGTCTAGAGTATTCACCAAAAGTACGGCCTCTTGGTGGGTCGGTGGGAAGTGGTTGATTTAGTGGTGGGTTATCACCTTCCATGATGAAAAGTGATAGGGTTACGAACAAAGTCACGAAGAAGGGGGATAGACTACAAGGAAGCTAATGAAAATGAGAAAAAATCTTACTTGATAGGAATCAAGCAAGGAAACCTAAACGAGATAAAGATCTAACTAGCTATTCTATTCCCCGGCAGCGGCGCCAAAAACTTGATGCGCGTACGAAGCGCGTTCGGGGTCAAAGGAACTTCCTTTTCGTCGAAACAAGTTTTTCAACCACTGATGAGTGTCTAAATACTCATCATTTCTTTCACATTTAAGCTACAAAAATATCTGAAAACATACAAATATGCTTCATAAATACTGGAAATATCTCCAAACTATGTTTTTAGGTATTAAAGTGCAAAAGGGATGAAAACTGATGAAAAACATGTAAAACATACATAATTTACGGTTTTAGGTTTCATCCCTCGAACTTTGATAAATTGGCAAATCTAGTCCCTGGTTAATCAAAACTTGTAAAAATATCATTTTAGGTCCTTGGGATTCACAAGTTGTTCAAAATAATCCTTTGAAGTTTAAAATCACAAAATTACAACTTTGGTCCCTCAAGTTTGAAAAGTGTCAAAATTAGTCCCTAAGGTTTTAAAAAAATAAGAAAATAATCAAAATAAACCTTATACTATTTATAAATGGCAATATATGGTCCTTATGATAAACTTTTGGAAAATTACAAGTTTAACCCTTCAAGTTTCAGAAAATTACATAATAGGTCCTTAAGGTTTAAAAATGGAAAAATATTCATATATGGTCCTTGTACTAACCATATTTGGCAGAAATGGTCCCTTGGATGAAGTTTGAAAAGTTGGCAACTTAGATCCCTCAATTTTCAGGAAAGTACAAATTGATCCTTGGGCTTGTTCACTAATAAAACCAACCGGACCCTATTATTATTATTATTACCCGGCCCTTTATGTTATTTATCCGGCCCAATATACTAGCCCAAAACCCAATCCTTTGTAAATAAATAAAACAGGCACCCCGCTTTTCCCTCTTCTTCTTCCACCTCCCCCCCCCCCTCACTCCACCTGTAACTGCCACCTTAACACTACCACCTCACCCCTTCCAGCTCACCTCTACTTTCCTACCCACTCTCTACCACCTCTTACAGCAGAAACCTGCCACAATAAATGCCATTCCCACCCATTTTCACCTCAATACCACTAGTACCCACAGTATTGAGCAAAACCACCCAACTTGGTCCAAAATATCACAAAACTTGTCCCTTACACTTCCTAACACTCCCAAGAATCCTTAATTGCTCTGGAACTGCCTCAATTACACGTGGAGCATTTTGGCGCCAAAATGAGTTTGAACGGTTTGGATCAATTACTCAATCAATGGTTGTGATTCGAAGTGGGAAAAGATCTTTAAGCTAGTGGGATGCAAAAGGGTGATAAATACAGAAGAAAGGAGAAGAAGAGAACTATCATAATAGTAATCTAGTTTATGATCAATCGTAGTTAATCAAAATAGTTTGTATCATTAGTGTAATTGTTTATTTCTGTTTCAAAAGTGTTGTATAACTTTGCTAAAGTGTATTCAACAGCTTTGGTTCACTCATATCAATCTATCTTTTAGTTTTCAGTTATTTCAACTTTGTCCAAATTTTACTTTCAAGTCTTTTAATTTCTATTGATGATTGTTGTTTAGAGGACTTTAAATAACACTACTAAGCTCTCAGTAAGCTTTAGCAAGCTTTTAAGTCATCTTAACAATCAATAATCAATAAAAAAGAAAAATACCAAAAAGAAACAAGTAATTAGAAAAATAAATAAAAAATAGAAATCTGTGAAGAAGCAAAGGAGCAAGAGCTATCTTGGATTGCCTTGGTTTAGAGCTCTGTGGAGAGCATTTAGGTGTGGTACTCAGTTCTTGGTTCTCAGTTGTGCCTTGGATTCAAGTTGTAAGCTAATTTCTTGATTTTTGGCATTTACTATTCTTGTTCTTAATTTAGTATAATCTTTTCTGTTTCATGCTTAGTTGTTAGTAGTTAGTGATAATCTAGTGTTAAATTAGTAGGTTGTTAATTGAAAATCATAGTTTATAGTTGTTAAAAGTTAGACAGTTAAAATAGTGTAGTAGTGATTCATAGTTATAAGTTGTTAATTGCTGTGTTTTTGTGTTCATTTGATCTTAGTTCATCTGTATCAAGTGTTAGAATTCAGTTTCATGCTCTAAATCTTGTATGAGTAACACTAATCTAATAAACAGTCCTGTCTAGGGGTGTTTGGATCAAGCTGCCATACTAGGTATATGCATGTTATTGTGCTTAATTCTTGTTACTGCATGTTAGTTTAGATCATATTAGTTCATATCTGTCATAATATTTATGTCTCATTAGTTTAAAAGTCAAAATAGGTCTTAATCTAATCCATATGTTTAACTGTTAGGATTATAAGTTCCATAATCATCATATTAGCTTAGAATCTGATAACCTAGCTTATTTTCACCTTATTATAGCTTATCTCAACATAATCAATCAGTAAATCTAGATTCAAGCTCAAATAAGTCAACTATTTGGTTTACATAAAAAAGTCAATTTGTAGCTTACCCAATTTTTGAATAAACTTTGGATTTAAATTGTGAACTTGTTAATTGATATTAGGACTTGAGCTTGTAGGTTTATATAGTCTTATTGCTGATCTCCTTGTTACTATTTTTCATAATTTTTATGATAGCTTATTAAGAGCTTAATTAGTGCTTAACTTTTGGTGATTCTTCATAGACCTCCCCTGTGCACAGGTTTGACACCCACTTTCACAAGCTTGCATAAGCTTTTTTATTGAGTGTTGGTCCAGTATTTTGGTTGTTTGTGATGCCCATGTGGCTAGTTATCTGAAATAAGTGCTTATTTGCTTTTGATTGCTTATTTGGTCTGCTTATTCTTTGCTTAAACTTGTGCCATCAAATAAAACTAAACACTGATCATCAGTGTAAACAAGCAAAACCACAAGCCCATCATAAGCTCATCACTGAGCTTTGGCTTGTGATCTTTGGCTCATTTAGAAGCTAAGCAGCTCATCTATCAAGTTCAAGCTTTATTTTTCACTCACAAGCTCTTTAACTAGGGCTGCACACAGCTTGAAGCTTGTCCATTCACTTTCAGTTCATGAGTGAACTCAGTCAACCCACCCAACTTCATAAGCCCCTCACAAGCTACTCAGTGGTCCCCACTGATCAAGCTTTGGTATTTTGAAAACCTCACCAGACCCTCTTGATAGTCCAACATCAAATTTGCTCTTTTAAGCTTATTCTGTGAGCTTAATTTGGTATCACTTTTGACTACAAGCCGTGTTTGATCTAGTTTTATTGGAAGTGCTTATAAGCTTATTTCAAGCTTATTAACCAAATCCAGTGAACACACTTGTTCATATTTGTTAATATACCATATATATATAGTGATTATCTTTTTATTTTCTTTATTAAGCTTGTTTTAAGCTTGTACCTAGCTTTCAAGCTTATTTCACTCACTCATATAACTGATTGAATCAGTTTGGACCCCTAACTTCACAAGCTCTTTCGAGCTCATCAGGTGGGTCACATACCCTCAATCTTGGTTCTTCCAACCCCCCTCCTACCAGGCTTGAACCATTGACCCTTTGTTTGGCTTAGATCATAGTGGACCCCACTTGGTTTTACCTCACAAAGTTGTCCCATTTTCTGTCTCAGAATCTAATAAGCTAAGTGCTTATTTGTGTTTTGTGGCTTATTCAAGCTACTTATTTGGTTGAAACTTGTTTAATATTGTTCTCATAACTCATTGGAACCAGAATCTACCCTAGTGAACCCCACATAAGCTCATTTGAGCTTATTTCCTTCTAAGTCAACAGAAAAGTCAATTGTTTGGAGTAATAAGCACTTACAGTGCTTATTCTGGGTTTCCAAGTTTGTTGTTTTTGTAATAATTTCTTATTTTAAGTATTTTAATAGTTTTATAAAAGAAAAACCACAAAAAGCCAAAAATACTTATAGTGATAGCTTCTATTTAATAGAAACTATCTATTTTATTTTCTTTTTAGCTTATTTATAAGCACTCCTGTATTTTTATATTTTTATTAAATCTCTTTTATATTAAAGTACTTTTATAAATTTTTTCTAGATTTTTTTTCTTTTGTCATCTAATAATATTTAGAATTAATACTAGTTTAATTAATTAATAGTTAATAATTAATATTAAATAGAATAATAGTATAATAAATATATTTTTAGTTTTAAAATAAGTTTTATAATATTTTAGATTTTTCTAAGTTTTTATTTTATTTTTCTAGATTTATTTTACATTTTCTAATTAAATAGTGTATTAATAAATAGTATTAAATAGTAATTAATAAATAATAATAATATATAAGTTAAATAAATAATTTTCTTTTTATAATAATTTTATTTTATTCTTAGGATCTTAAAAATATAAATTTCACATTTGTGGGGTTTATATTGATCACTTTTTACTTTTATTTTTGTACGTTTACGTAATTTTATTTAAACATACGTTTTAGGTTTTAAACGTTCATCATTGTAAAAATAGTGATAGCGTTTATTTAATACATTTTATCTTTTATTTCCTTTAATTATACCTTTTACGTTTCTAGGGTTTTTGATCGTACTTATTAGTTGATATAACTCATTTGAGTTATTCATACTTTTAGTATTGTGACAAATCATTCATAACCCTATACCTAATCAACCAAGCTATATAACACATTCGTTCAATCACAGGATATCACAACCTCGTTGGGGAATTAACGACCCGGGAATATAACTATACTACCTCGGATTATTGCATTTGCCTCTTTCTAGTTTGACTTGCCTAGTTGACCTCTCACAAGTGGTTGACTAAATAAGTGGGCTAGTAAATAGCGAATCAATTTTTGGCGCCATTGCCGGGGAGGCTGTGCTGCGTTGAACAATTTTTGTTGGTTGATTATCTATCCTTTGTATATATATTATATATAATATCGTATTTTAATCTTCCTTAAACAATATAAAAAACAAAAATATTTTCTTTTTCTTTCTATATATATATAAAAGATAAATAATCACAAAAATACTCTTCGCACCCCTTCCCAGTTTCCTTTTCTTCAAGGATCCTTAGACACGTCTTAGTGCATGCGCACTCGTTCTTCAAGGTCATCAAGTCCTCTTCGCGAGCTTGTAGCCATACCTCGAAGAAGTCGTAGACGTTCTGCTCCATCAGTCGTACCCGAGATACGTACTGAGCTAAAAATTCCTGTCAAATGGCGGAGAACAAACGATGAATGAACTTCTCCAGGCACCCACCGATGGGTACGGAGATGCCATTGTTGTTCCAGCCATCGTAGCTGAGAACTTTGAGCTTAAAACGGGGTTAATAAACCTAGTGACAGCGCGTCAATTCTATGGGTTTGATAGGGACGATCCTCACTATCACATTCGGTGGTTCAATAAAATCACATCCACCTTGAAATGTAAAAACGTCCCTGAGGATGCAATAAAACTTCTTCTTTTCCGTTTCTCTCGATGGGCCTGCCAGGATCTGGCTTGACAAACAACCCCCTAAATCGATTGAAACGTGGGAAGATTTAGTACAGAAGTTTGTGCATAAATTCTATCCTCCTTCAAAAACCACGAATCTCCAGAATGAAATCATGAAATTCACACAACATTTTGATGAAACATTCAGTGAATCATGGGATCGTTTTAAGGAAATGCTACGCAACTGTCCTCATCATGGATTTACTGAGTTGATATATCTGGATACTTTCTATAATGGCATAAGACAAGCTGATCAAGACTCTCTTAATTCCTCCGCGGGAGGTAATTTTTTGAATCGAACAACAAAGGATGCTTTAGCCATTATAGAGAACAAAGCTGAGGTCCGTACCTCAAGAAACAAACCAGTTGCTCCCAAAGCAAGTGATTCACCTTCTACTTCATCTCCCATGACTCAAACTGTTGACAATACTCAGTTTGCTCAACTCATGGATGCTCTTAAAAATTTGACTCTTAACCAAAAGAAAGAGTCATCTAAACCAGCTGAAGTCAAAAAGATTGAACCATGTGTCACTTGTGGTGGTCCTCATGCATACTACAACTGTACTGCCACCGATGGCAATGCATTTGAAGTTGATGCTCTAGCCGGTAATTTCAATCAAGGAGGTAACCAATACCATCCACCAGCTGAAACAAATTACCGTGCTAATAACCAAGAGGGACCATCAGGATCATATCAACCCAACAATTCAAATAGGTCTAATCCTAACCAGACGAGAGGGCAATATAACCAAAATCAATATCGTACTCAGAACAATCAAATTGTTCCTGTTCAATACCCACCCCATAGGGGAAATTCAAATTCTAACCAAGGGTATTCAGCTCCTAATAATCAAATGGTTTCGTTCCAAGAATCTCAATCTGCTGAACTAGCTAACCACATCAAGGCTACTGATGCTAAAATGAGAGTAGTTCAAAACCAAATCTCCAATTTGAAGAATGAATTTGATTCTTCAATTGTGAAGAACAATAATGAGCTGAAGAACGATCTTAAAAGTATGATATCTGATTTGGTGAAACAACTCGTTCCACCTTCCACCTCGGGAAGTCTCCCGAGTAATACTGTTGCGAATCCTAGGGGTGAACTCAAAGCTGTTACTACTCATAGTGATACAGCTCAAGTTGGACCAACCACGGTTGTCCCAAATTCTACACCCCCAATTACTCCTACATCATCAAGAATAGATCCCACTCTTTCACGATTCACGGTTAAAAGTTTGTCAAACAATCTTTGTGACCAAAGGGCAGCTATGACTTATTCTCATATGCTTAATGCTTCCCGAAAGAGTGTACTTGATGATAGTGATGATGAGGAGGATTCCAACATCATCAAAGCTATCACCACTCGTAGTGGTGCTGCTTATGAGGGACCCTCTACTCCTATTCCACCACCGATATACGATGTGGAAAAAGAGACCGAGGTTGCCAAGGACCAGGTGCAAATTCCAAGCCCACGAAGTACCGCACACGTCCAACCGCAAGTTGTCCCTCGTAAGAAAACCAAACAAGGAGTTGTCTTTGAGACTGATGAAACTCCTGAGCCTACTGTCCCTAAATCCAAACCTTTTAAGCCTACCATTCCTTACCCTTCACGCTTAAATGAGCAAGAACACCGCGAGAGGTCTAATTATCAAACAGACAAACTCTTGCAAATCTTTAAAGATTTGCAATTTGACATAAGTCTTGCGGATGCTGTCATCTTGATGCCCAAGTTCGCATCAACAATCAAACAGTTGTTAAACAACAAGGAAAAACTGGTTGAATTGGCAAAAACTTCTCTAAATGAGAACTTTCTGCAGTTATCTTAAAGAAGCTTCCTGAGAAGCTTGGAGATCCTGGGAAATTTATCTTACCTTGTGAATTTCTAGGAATGGTTGCATGCAACGCCTTGGCCGATCTGGGCGCCCATCAACCCACGATGCCTAATTCATTATGGAAGAAACTTTCTCTTCCTAAACTTACCCCTACCTGCATGACTCTTGAGCTTCGGGCGCGATCGTACAGTATCTATGCCCCTCGGTATTTCCGAGGACGTATTTGTGAAAGTAGGGAAGTTCCATTTTCGGTGACTTTGTGGGTTGTCGAATTCGATGCTGATCCTAGGGTTCCTCTCATTCTTGGACGAGGATTCCTAAGAACGGGTCACGCTCTTATAGATGTATTTGAGCGTCAGATTACATTGCGTGTAGGTAATGAGGCTATTACCTTTAACCATGATCAAACTTCGAAGTACTCCTCCAATTATAACTCTGCGTCGGTTAACCAAATCGATGTCATTGATGTTGCCTTACAGGAGTACTCTCAAGAAAATCTTGGTTATGTTCTTGATTTGGTGAGTGGTGATCCCACTACATTGTCTCATTCCATCATTTCCGACTCTTCATCTTCCCTCACTCTGGATGAGGAAAGTGATTCTATTATGGATGAGATTGATGATTATCTCAATCTGGATACATTTCTTCCTGGTATTGATGATATCGAGAGTGATCAAGAGGAAGATGTTATTCTTCTTCTACAACTGCTGCATCGTAAAAATTATACCATCCCCCTCCCAAACAACTTCATAAAGAGGAATCCAAATCAGTTGAAAAACTGATAAAATTCCTGAGATCAAGCATAAGACCTCTCTCCTTTAATTAAATTTCAAATTTTGAGGAGGAAGTTCTTGGATTACCGCCGTTCTGATCTCCCTACTACCCTTCACCTACCCGGTGATTTCTCTTCTCTTCATTCATTCTGGAGTGAAGACGCTACCTTTGACCTGGATATTCCATATAACATTGGTTTAGATCCGATACTTCCCCATGGAATTTAAATTGTTTTTTCTCCCGACTGTTCAGAACCCTTTGTTACGTTAACCGTTCACAAGCGTTATTAGGCGTGACAAACCTGACAGTTTGGGAGGAAAGAAATCAAAAACGGGGTCGAGTCCAGCTAGTGACTCGGGAATCAAAAACATTAGCACAAACATGGGTTGTCACCCGTGTGTAACACCCTAAATATGTATATTTAACATGTTGTATATAATTATAAAAAAAAAAAAAAAAAAAAAAGATAATAATTGTTGTGTTTCTACACTTAGGTAGTAATGTTATCTTTTTACATTCTAAGTTTCGCATAACAGCCGTATTGAATATTGAGGGCAATATTCATTTCTAAGTGTGGGGGGGAAATTCTGGCGAATTTGATAATAAATGTACCCTTTTAGTCCCTTTTTCCCCCAAAATGGCCAAATTTTAAAAAAAAAAATTTATGTGGAAATACTATGTACTAAACGCAACAAATGGTAATCAGTCTACCATGTCTAACCCACATAAGGATTGGCTAATCCAGGAGCAAACGGCTCTTGGTAAAGATAACTCAAATCCGTTTACGGCTTGCAATTTGCCTAAAATTGTATGGTTCCTCAACTCGCCATATCCTAATAAGCGAATGAGTTGGCTAGCCCGCAAGATTATGGCTTGTGGTAAAGGCAGTGGAAAAACTATAATTGGTAATCAACTCACCAAAGATAATATTTATAATTTATCTAAGAGTTGGCTAGTCCAGAAGCAAACGGCTTTTGGTAAAGACAAATCAAAACCGTTGACAGCTTGTGGTTTGCTAAAAATCACATGGTTATCAGGTGGACCATAGTTCTTACTTGAACTGAAACATCTTGGCTACTCCAGAAGTGATGGCTTTTGGTAAAGAGTTCTTTCAAATCCATTAAAATCTTCATAAAATATTGCTAGGGACTAGCAATAGTTTAGTGTGGGGGATTGATGAGTGTCTAAATACTCATCATTTCTTTCACATTTAAGCTACAAAAATATCTGAAAACATACAAATATGCTTCATAAATACTGGAAATATCTCCAAATTATGTTTTTAGGTATTAAAGTGCAAAAGGGATGAAAACTGATGAAAAACATGCAAAACATACATAATTTACAGTTTCAGTCCCTGAACTTTGATAAATTGGCAAATCTAGTCCCTGGTTAATCAAAACTTGTAAAAATATCATTTTAGGTCCTTGGGATTCACAAGTTGTTCAAAATAATCCTTTGAAGTTTAAAATCACAAAATTACAACTTTGGTCCCTCAAGTTTGAAAAGTGTCAAAATTAGTCCCTAAGGTTTTAAAAAATAAGAAAATAATCAAAATAAACATTATACTATTTATAAATGGCAATATATGGTCCTTATGATAAACTTTTGGAAAATTACAAGTTTAACCCTTCAAGTTTCAGAAAATTACATAATAGGTCCTTAAGGTTTAAAAATGGAAAAATATTCATATATGGTCCTTGTACTAACCATATTTGGCAGAAATGGTCCCTTGGATGAAGTTTGAAAAGTTGGCAACTTAGATCCCTCAATTTTCAGGAAAGTACAAATTGATCCTTGGGCTTGTTCACTAATAAAACCAACCGGACCCTATTATTATTATTATTACCCGGCCCTTTATGTTATTTATCCGGCCCAATATACTAGCCCAAACCCCATCCTTTGTAAATAAATAAAACAGGCACCCAGCACCCCGCTTTTCCCTCTTCTTCTTCCACCTCCCCCCCACTCCACCTGTAACTGCCACCTTAACACTACCACCTCACCCCTTCCAGCTCACCTCTACTTTCCTACCCACTCTCTACCACCTCTTACAGCAGAAACCTGCCACAATAAATGCCATTCCCACCCATTTTCACCTCAATACCACTAGTACCCACAGTATTGAGCAAAACCACCCAACTTGGTCCAAAATATCACAAAACTTGTCCCTTACACTTCCTAACACTCCCAAGAATCCTTAATTGCTCTGGAACTGCCTCAATTACACGTGGAGCATTTTGGCGCCAAAATGAGTTTGAACGGTTTGGATCAATTACTCAATCAATGGCTGTGATTCGAAGTGGGAAAAGATCTTTAAGCTAGTGGGATGCAAAAGGGTGATAAATACAGAAGAAAGGAGAAGAAGAGAACTATCATAATAGTAATCTAGTTTATGATCAATCGTAGTTAATCAAAATAGTTTGTATCATTAGTGTAATTGTTTATTTCTGTTTCAAAAGTGTTGTATAACTTTGCTAAAGTGTATTCAACAGCTTTGGTTCACTCATATCAATCTATCTTTCAGTTTTCAGTTATTTCAACTTTGTCCAAATTTACTTTAAGTCTTTTAATTCTATTGATGATTGTTGTTTAGAGGACTTTAAATAACACTACTAAGCTCTCAGTAAGCTTTAGCAAGCTTTTAAGTCATCTTAACAATCAATAATCAATAAAAAAGAAAAAACAAAAAGAAACAAGTAATTAGAAAATAAATAAAAAATAGAAATCTGTGAAGAAGCAAAGGAGCAAGAGCTATCTTGGATTGCCTTGGTTTAGAGCTTTGTGGAGAGCATTTAGGTGTGGTACTCAGTTCTTGGTTCTCAGTTGTGCCTTGGATTCAAGTTGTAAGCTAATTTCTTGATTTTTGGCATTTACTATTCTTGTTCGTAATTTAGTATAATCTTTTCTGTTTCATGCTTAGTTGTTAGTAGTTAGTGATAATCTAGTGTTAAATTAGTAGGTTGTTAATTGAAAATCATAGTTTATAGTTGTTAAAAGTTAGACAGTTAAAATAGTGTAGTAGTGATTCATAGTTATAAGTTGTTAATTGCTGTGTTTTTGTGTTCATTTGATCTTAGTTCATCTGTATCAAGTGTTAGAATTCAGTTTCATGCTCTAAATCTGTATTGAGTAACACTAATCTAATAAACAGTCCTGTCTAGGGGTGTTTGGATCAAGCTGCCATACTAGGTATATGCATGTTATTGTGCTTAATTCTTGTTACTGCATGTTAGTTTAGATCATATTAGTTCATATCTGTCATAATATTTATGTCTCATTAGTTTAAAAGTCAAAATAGGTCTTAATCTAATCCATATGTTTAACTGTTAGGATTATAAGTTCCATAATCATCATATTAGCTTAGAATCTGATAACCTAGCTTATTTTCACCTTATTATAGCTTATCTCAACATAATCAATCAGTAAATCTAGATTCAAGCTCAAATAAGTCAACTATTTGGTTTACATAAAAAAGTCAATTTGTAGCTTACCCAAATTTTGAATAAACTTTGGATTTAAATTGTGAACTTGTTAATTGATATTAGGACTTGAGCTTGTAGGTTTATATAGTCTTATTGCTGATCTCCTTGTTACTATATATAAGATTACATGTGCGACGGCGTCACCTTATGATTTGTGACGCCGTCGTGTCGCCGTCATTAGGGTTTCGTCTTGGCCAAGTTAATCTTGCCACGGCGTCACCTTATGCTTGTGACGCCGTCCTCTTTAGCTTCTGACGTCGTCTGGATTGAATCTAGGCCGTCTGAGTTGCGACGACCTACTCTTTTAAAGCCCGACGCCGTCCTCCAAAAACTAGCAATTTCTCTTCTGAGCCGTCACAACTTTCTCCGACGGCGTCGCAGATTAAGCAGTGACTCCGTCCCCTTGTAATTTATCAGCTTGAGTGTCTCGATTCTTGACTTTGGCCATTTTCTTCATATATCCGCGCCTTTTCGTCCAAATAAGTGCCATTACAGCAGTTTGCCTTCAAGAGACCTAAAATTTGAAAAGGAACGATATAAGCAATACGGATACAAAAGTGATCAAATAAGGGCTTAAACGACCCCTCAAAAGGTACATTTTAAATCCTTATCAAATATCCCTACACTTGGTATTTGCTTGTCCTCAAGCAAATGTGCTTTTAGCCAATTAATTTATAAGTTAGGGGTCATGAAGCATTGGTTTAAAACAGTCCACAACACATATAAGCCCCGCAAAATTCATAACAAGCACGGAAATTACATACTAGCACCTCACATGGGGTGTTTGGATACTCACATCTCTCGGGTGTATATGAAATATAGCAAATTGGAAATGGAAGATAAACACTCATTAACCGGTCCTAGTACATAGATTACCATAGGCTTGAGAATAGATCAAACCTCTGTCGCTTTGGCGTAAGCACCTAGGAAAGACTATCAAAGAGGTCTTTAAAGGGTTGTAACGTTAGGCTTACGGTAGGGAAACAAAGGGTTTGGTGGGATAGGCTTTTTAGTGGTGGCAAGTCAAAAATCTCAATGTTACATGCATACGAAGAATGGCGTTGCTAAGCCAAGACTCGACACTCTAAACTCTAGATAACTGAAATAAACAAACATAAATTTAAAGATAGATGTAGGATGGTAGCCCGTTTTTTTTTTTTTCACTCTATTTTTTTTTTCTCTTTTTCTATTTTTTTTTGATTTTTTTTTTATACATTTTTACTCTACCATCCTCTACGATAACATCAAAATGATAGGGGTCACATCCCTACACTTGAGTTTCTAACACTAATATGACCCGAATTGAAAAGATCAAAACACTTGGAGTACGTTATTACGCAAATAAGGGAATTGGCGTTCCCTTTTAGTCATTTAAAACTTTAACTTTTCCCATGAATCCCAATCGTCCCAAAACTGTGTACAAAGGATATGACTCGACTTAGCAACTCATGCAAGCAACTAGATAATTGAACTAAGGGTTTAGGGTGATAACAATAATGCACTAAAAGTGAGTGCATACAGGGTAGGCTAAGGCGATTTGGGTGTATATTTGGGGGTGGGGTGTAAACAATGCTCTTCATTGATATTCCGGAAAACCGAAACATCACGAGAACCGCGAAAAGGATAGGCTCTGAGGGTTTAACTAGGGGTATCGTGTACTAAAGATGAGTACAACGCAAAGGTGTGGGGGAATTACTCAACCGATATGGAAGAAGTAATTATATTACGGGTATCAAACAAGGGTTATCCTAATGCCTCTTATCATTTAGTTATTCCTAACTACACAAGTGTAGTCTTACTAGCGATCTCGGAATGCATCACAAAACAAGTTCTAGAATCTAATATACTACCAGTTCACACTCTAAGCATTGAAGATGAATGCTTTAATTCCTACTAATCTAAGGGCGATCCTCACAGTTTTGGTGGAATTTAAGTGGTAAAGGGTTTTGTGCTAGTCATATAACTTCCTATCCGTGAGACGCTTTTGTTAAGACTAATGGCCCACTCCTATATATTATGAAAAATTTTAAATTTGGTGCCAAAATTACCCTAACCGACATTTTCTCATGGTTTATTAGAAAAGTGCAATTGGACAAAGCAAATAATCAAGGATAAGCATAGTTTCAAAGTTCCCGTTTTATTTTCCCTCCCTACACTTAAACTGAACATTGTCCCCAATGTTCCCCTAAAGTATCAAAGTTATGATAAAAGAAGGTAATTAAAAACGAAAGAAACTAGTACTCCCCTGATTAGCTCGGTAGGATCCGTGTGTGAAGTAGTGGTTAAATTTTCAAGAAGAATGTATGCGTGAAAAACTCCTCCAACTTTATGTATCTTCTTCTTGATAAACAAAACCTGCACACTTGAAGAAAAACAAACGAAACCTTCGCGTAAAATCGGAGGTAATAATATATAAGACTGATTTAAACTAGGATATAATGCTTGTGGAATGGATGTTTACAGAATTTCTAAGAAAATTAAGACCTGGAAATTTCCAAAAATTGATAAGTAGTTCAGAAAACGAGAAAAAAGTAATCTGTTGTTTTTACTCCTTCCTGACGCCGTCAGGTTATCCTGACAAAAACTGGTCTGCGATTTTCTGGAAAAAATTCTGGAAAATTTATATCTTTAGAATCTGGAAAAATTTCTGCCAAACATCCATTATGACTCGATACAAGCATTTGACTCGAACAAACACGCAAATATATCTTTTAATCAATTGTTATTCTCATGTTCACGTTTCTTATGAAAACGTGTGTAATCCTCCCTACACTTATCCTTTATGTAAAATACCTTTATATGCAATTAAGACGAGGTTAAAAACAAAATAAAGCATTTTACAAATTTAAACATGAGAATAAACAATCAATAAAAGATATATGACACTAACAAGCAAACAATTAAGCATGGGTTGCCTCCCACGAAGCGCTTTTCTTT
Organism: Chrysanthemum makinoi; assembly: GCA_910596185.1. Lineage (NCBI taxonomy): Eukaryota > Viridiplantae > Streptophyta > Magnoliopsida > Asterales > Asteraceae > Chrysanthemum > Chrysanthemum makinoi. Next base: position 201,748,855 of record OU343220.1, read on the forward strand.
ATTTAAGAGTCTTGTAGCTAGACTCGTAGTCGTGTCCCTACGTTACTTCATTACCGCCACCTTCTTCATCATGACGGTTTCCAGTGGGTGGTTCCATGTTGTAGAGATGCCCCATGATGCCCTTCGCTAAAAGTTCGTCTTCTCCCACTTGTCTTATATTTCGGTCCTAAGTTCAAACAATCCTTATAGAATCCGAAAATCTTAGCCATAACATAATCTACTCCCTTTTCCTTATCCTCATCATTCCTATAATAGACTGACAGTTTAAGTTCCTTTTCATCATTAGAGAGTGATGAAAACTTCTCAATCTTAAACGGCATTTGGTAAGCTATGCCATCGGTCTCATCCTTGAATCGCACTACTCCTAACGAGGGATCATAGGTCATCCCGGTGCTTTCTATGAAAGGTTTTCCTAGAATAACGTTGGACAAGCTAGGGTCTATGGCCATGCTAATATCATCCACAATTATGAAGTCCGTAGGAAACGTGAAGCTACCTACATAAACGGGCAATCCCTTGATTCTACTAAGAAAATTGCAACCAACCTTAGGGTTTTCTGGATCTTGCCTAGTTGGGATAGGCTTCTTCATCACCCAATTGTAGTAAGTACTAGTTATTATGTTGATTGGAGACTTGCGATCAATGTAGGCCTTTGCCACAAAAAGGTGTCCTATGCAACGTGGTATGTTAAGATTCTAGGATTTCGAAAGATGATTCATTGGAAGCTACTCACAACATACATGTGACGGAGGTCACGTACTAAGTGAGGGTGGCATGAAAGTTCTTCTTTCGTGGGAAACTTATTGAAGTATTCATTGTCACCTACTTCATCTACTTAGTTGGTTGATTCATCTTAGAGTTTAACCTCAAGTAAGCATCGTCTCATGGTTTGCTTCATCCTTTATTCATATATTTTGTTTCACTAAGGTGATGGCATTGACTAATTGAACATGCTTGATGAAGATGGATCCTTTAGCTTACTTGGGTCCTTAATCTCTGACACCAAAGAAGCTTGAATGAGTTAAGATGGCATTAACGGTGGTCTTCCTATCACTATTGGTCATGGTTTTCAAAAGGTTATCTATCTTCCTATCCATTTCGGCTTGTTGTTGGTTGAAAGCGGTCCAGAAGCTTGGCTATTTGGAGCTTCTTGGGATGTAACTAGGTGTTGCATCATCCCTCAATGTTTTGTTGACTAAGGACATGAGAGGGGACCATGGGAGAAATCTTTAGAGGTGAATTATTTGGTTTGACCCCAATTATAGTCGGGCTTGCCTCTCCATGCTTCTCGGGCACGATTGAAAGTCCTAGGTCTGGGTGTTGTAGGGGAATCTCCTCCCGTTCCATTGGTAAACACGCGAGGATGCGTAGTCCACGGAAGTTTGTTCGGGTTCGAGAGTCGGTGTGCAAGTGCGCGTGAGTATCATGGGGACCATTACATACTCACACTGAGGAAGAGACCTTGTTCACATGGCGTGAAGACTTAGGATTCTCGTAGGAGCTCATTAGGAATTTGACTTGATCTTCAAGTTCGAGCATTATACGATTGGAAGGTTTTGATTCAATTGGGAGGCAAGGAGATTGCCTTAACGGTTTTGGGCAACTCACGAGGGTCATTCCAACTTTCATTGTCATAGAGAGCAAGGTCCTCTATTGTACCCCAATGATTCTTCCGCGGTGAGATCACTAAGTTTTCCACCGGCCGCTTGGTCGATGGTTTGCCTAGTTGAGAAGTTGACATGATCATAAAAGATTTGGACTTGAAGCCAAAGATCTATGCCGTGATGAGGGACTTTGTGGAGTAAGTCCTTGAATCGAGTCCATGCCTCGTAGAGAGATTCACCTTGACGTTGTTGGAACATCAAGATGTCATTCCTAAGCTTTGTAGTTCTCCCGGTGGGAAAAATTGGGCGAGGAAATGAGTGGTGAGATCATCCCAACTTGAGATGGATCCGGAGGGAAGTCGCTCAAGCCAATTACTAGCTTGGTCCCGTAGAGAGAATTGGAAGAGACGCTAAAGACGCGTGGTCTCGAGTGTGGTAGCATCAAGGTCGATGGAGTCGACAATTTTAAGGAAATCCTTGAGATGTGATTAGGATCTTCAATGAAGTCCATGGAATGCACATCTATTTTGCACCAACCGGATGGTGTCGGATCGCAAGGCCGTATTTTGAGCTTGATCGGGGAGCTCAATGGTATTCCTATAGCCTCGGTGGCTAGGTGCTCGAGTATTCACCAAAGTACGGCCTCTTGGTGGGTCGGTGGGAAGTGGTTGATTTAGTGGTGGGTTATCACCTTCCATGATGAAAAGTGATAGGGTTATGAACAAAGTCACGAAGAAGGGGGATAGACTACAAGGAAGCTAAAAATGAAAAAAAGATTACTTGATAGGAATCAAGCAAGGAAACCTAAATGAGATAAAGATCTAACTAGCTATTTTATTCCCCGGCAGCAGCGCCAGAAACTTGATACTTGCGTACAAGGCGTGTTCTGGGTCAAAGGAACTTCCTTTTCGCCCAACAAGTTTTTCAACCACCTAGGCAGTGAACCTAATCGTTGTAGTGTAGTATTGGGTAAGCCTCGGGGATTGATATCATTCTCTAGGGGAATAGAAATGCTAGCAAGAAAGTATATGGCGAGAAGGTGGGGGTTGAGGATGATTATTTTTTATCTTTTTTGGTTTTTAGATAGCTAAGGTAAAGTATCGAATCCGGGGCAATTGGTTGGGGGGTGGTATTCTCTACCGATTACTTCTACTTATCTAATTATCTAATTGCCTATTACTACGGGTAGTCTTATGTCTAATTGATTGTGTGCTCGTATGATGATTAAAAATGTGTTTACCTAGATACTATTACTCCTTAGTTATCTTTTATTGGTCGGTTGCATTGTCACACCTTATCTAGTTGCGTGTTGTATTCCTAAGGTCGTAGGGTATGCGTATCTCCCTAGTTCTTTGAGGTTACCAAAGGGTCTCTCTACAAAACCACTAGGGTATGACATAAACTCTAAATTGGCAAGTTTTGGCTATGTTTATTCATTCCAAAAGCCACACATTCTATAAAAGCAAAGATACTCAAGCATTAAATACACAACGAATGATGCCTAGTTGCACTACTAGCCAATTTACAATTAAGATAAGAAACAACCTAACAATAATCAATAATTCCCTAAGCAAACACACTAGCCGGACATGGAGGTATACATACAAATTTCATAGACATAATTAAATTAATGAAGTAAACAACTTATCTTGGTGTAAGAAGTTTAAACCTAAAATAACCTTGGTTCGGTTTAGGTTTTACTCCACAGACTCTCTAAAAGAAATCGGATTCTATATATAAGATTACATGTGCGACGGCGTAGCTTATGATTTGTACGTCGTCGGGTCGCGAGGGTTTCGTCTTGGCCAAGTTAATCTTGCGACGGGTCACCTTTACGCCGTCCTCTTTAGCTTCAAGCACGTCGTCTGGAGAATCTAGACCGTCTGAGTTGCGACGGCCTACTCTTTTAAAGCCCACGCGTCCTCCAATCAATTTCTCTTCTGAGCCGTCACAAATTTCTCCGACGGCGTCGGATTAAGATACGCCGCCCCTTGTAATTTACATAATGTCTGATTCTTACTTTGGCCATTTCTTCATATATCGCGCCTTTTTCCAAAAAGACTTACAGCATCTCAAGAGACCTAAAAATGAAAAGGTGATATTAAGCAATAACGGATACAAAAGGTATAAGGGCTTAAACGACCCCTCAAAAAGGTACATTTTAAATCCTTATCAGACCCAAAGATACTGTCCAAATCGGACTACAAACGATTTAGGGTTTTTTCTCCAAAAGTCTACCTCTTTAAATGCAGAAAAATTGAATTTTATATATAGATTTACACTAGCACCAAGGCGTCACCTTTTGCATGGGACGCCGTCAGCTCACCGTCATTAGGATTTCATCTGGGCCAAGTCATTGATGGGACGGCGTCACCTTAGATTTGTGACACCGTCGGTATTCAGTTGGGACATCATCTTGATTCTGGATCTGGGCCGTGCGAGTTGAAAAAGCGTAAGTGACGCCTCGCTTCTTTATAACGTGACGCGGGTTATATGACCAAAAACCGAGCCGTCGGTGCATGTTTTGATCAAGTCATCAAAGAGGGACAACGCGTCGCCCTTTTTTTGGACGCCGTCTGTCATGTATTGATCAGATTTGGTAGCTTCGATCTTGACTTTGCCATTTTCTTCATGTATTTGCTCCTTTTCGTCCAAATACGCTTCATTCCAGCATTTTGCTTCCAAGAGACATAAAAAGTGAAAGGGAACGAAATTAAGCTGTAACGGATCTAAAAGTGGTCGATTTAGGGCTTAAATGACCCTCTAAAAGCGTACGTTTTAAATCCTTATCAATTACACTTTGAGACCATAGACGAATATTGCATTGAGTTTTCTTGGTGCAATTGGAATAGATAGTTCGAGAAGACAATATTTTAGGATTTTCACCAAAACAGCGCATATGTGTTACATTGTGTGCGTTTATCAACTAGTCACCTCGACTTATTGACCTCTCGTGATAAACCCTTTTGTTGCACTCACTTTAGTGCAAGATACTCTTAGATACACCCTTTCGGGCCAATCTTTCGTTTCATAACCCATTATTATGTTGTTTCGTTTACACCTTGTAGTCTTTATTCTACGGTTCGGCAATTACCGTTTCTAAGTCCTTGGTCCAAAATTGAGAGGTTCGAGAATTACACTTTAAGTGGAAGACCAATTTATGAAGATCAGTGAAGATCCCCCACTTATTATTCATTATTGATACGTATGATTCATCTCAAGTAGGAGGAAGAAATATATATATATATATATATATATATATATAATATATATATATATATATATATATATATATATATATATATATATATATATATATATAGTTAGGATCAAATAAGAAGATATAAAATAAGAAGGAATAAGAAGAAATATAACCGCAAATCGAGATGCACCGATATATATCCCTATATCTTATATATAACGCACCATAGTGTGTTTTCTAGCTTTTAATCAGATATATATATATTAGGATCATGATTTCTCTTATTTTTGTTCCTCTGCATGCCGAAAAGAAAATCAATTTGCACCATCTATACATTAAATTACTCGAAACTCAAGATGTTGCATCTAATAAGAAAGCATCTAATAAGTCGTTGCATATCAAATGCGTGGTTTGGTCACTTCTCACCACTTCTATTTTAATACTTCTACGGATCCCCTATATATATAGTATATATATATTAATATATATATATATATATATATATATATATATATATATATATATATATATATATCTTGGTTGCCCCGTAACCTCATATGAAAGGTTACTGTGCGTAGGTTTGTTAAAAAAAATGACTACGAGAGTTCTACGATGTAACCATTTAATAGAGGATACGCCGTAATTATTAAAGTGAAGACAAGATAAAAACTCTGAGACATGCAAAAGATTGTATGAGATGATGAAGATCAAGTTAGTGCGCACATACTATCATTTAACGAGATTTACCCGCACACATTAGCACCCTGACTTGCTATTTGATGATCCGGTTTTCGTGTCTTGATTCTTGGACTTGGGATGACGGTAAGCGATGGTAACCTAATTATGGACTAGGATTATTTGTTTGTTTAATTTTCATTTTACACCTTATATTGTGCTTCCCATCTCTCTTCCTTCCCTTAGTTGTTCACTTGTTCTTAAAGAATAACTCACACCCAACCTTTGTTATTTTTCACTCAATATTGCATTTAAAGATTGTCTTGACCTTAGATCTAGTGGTGGAGATTTGTATAATCACCAAGCCTATGATAGAATACATGCTCACGTGCTTATGAGTGATCACCTCGAAAATAAAACATGTAGATTAGTGAGTGTTTTAGTGTTTTTGTTCCCCTTTTCGTGAGGTATTTGGCTTTGATAATTTTAGCATAAGTAAAATTTTAAATTCATATTTTCCAAGCTAACCGGGAATTATCTTTTTGAAAATAATTCTTATATAATCTACTTGAGAGCAAGTAGAGTTTAAGTGAGGGGGTAATATGATGACATCAAATAATCTGATCATCTTTACATCTATATCTCATGTTTAAGCTCAAGATTATAGCAAATTTATATCGAAATATGCTTAATTATACTTTTTGTCTTGTAGGCATAATTATTCGGAGCAATGGGACATTAAGGTGGAAATCAACATAGCATGAGAAAGCTACGACGTAATGTAATCGTGGAGGTTACGCCGTAAAGATGATGCAATCGTTACGCCGCAGTAGAGCATCGTAAAAGTACAAACGTGTTGACCATGTATGAAGGTTCCGACGTAACTTGGTTGACAAAGTTACGTCATAAGTAATATAATATTCCGAAAAGAATCAAGTATAAAGACGTGTTATGGTGTAATCACTCACTTATGGTTACGTCGTAACTGTATCGTACCAAGCGAGCCTATTTATGAATGCTGCATTTGAAGATTATCTCCCTTATCCCAAACCTCAACTAGGGATTGGGGAAAATAACTCTAATACAAAAAATGAGAGTTAGAAGGATGAAGAGAAACAATCTTTGTAGTCTAAGATATTCGATTCATGGAACTAGACGTCATTCTAATTCATTGTAGTTTGAATTCAATTAAGCTTTACACTTAATCATTTGATAAATTCATTATTGATGTTAATCTATGCTTTGGTTGTGTTCTTTGTCTTTGTCTCCTCTATATAGATATTTTGTTAGCATATCATGGATCCTCGTGTTTTAGTATTGACCATAGAAAGCTACCTTATTAGGTTGCTTGGGTTGTGACCATCACCTTTGTGTAGGAATTGACCATAGACTTACCTACACTAGTAGAATTGCCTAAGAAGTGCAGGAACCTCTAGTGGACCGAGCAAGGGTTTAGTGGTTAAAATCACTAAGATAGGTCTAAAAGATAGTTCGTGCGTAATGACTAAGACTAGACTTTCGGGAATGTGACCATCAGAGTTAGGGGTCTAGAATTATAGGTTAGGTTGCATTGACCATTTCTGCCTAATGACATATAACCACTATAGAGGACAAGGAGCAAGACTATGCGCACATAATTAAATCATTGCTTAGTAACATCACTTCCTTATTCTCTCTCTCTACTTTTACTTCTTTTTAGATCATAGTTAAGTTTCAACAAACTACCTTTTTAATAACAAGAACAAATTAACACCTTATTCACCTGACCAATAGCTCTTGGGACGACACTCGAATTTACCTAGACTATACTTAACATGATCAGGTTCACTGCCCATTATAATGTGTTAGTCCTAATACTTCTTAGTTGTTATAAATTTAAAACAGGATACAACACATCACAATCCCGCAAGAGTGATGAAAAAAGAAAGCATAATAAATATGATGTATACATGCATCATATCACATAATATGATTCGAAAAGACAAAAAAAGGCGATATCTCCCAAATGGTACCCAAAGGAAGCCTATCAACCGAGCGACCACATACAATCCGATGAACAAATTCAAAAGGTTATGAGGTACATCAGATCACATCAAGTGCCTCAATACCTTCGTGCCGATTTGGTCGAACACTTGTCTCGTAATTTTTAATTTCAGTTTTAAATGTAATATTTTTCGCTATCTAATGTTTTTAATTTATAGATAAAATTTTTCTATTTCGTACGTTTTTAATATTTAAAAAAAAAGTTATTATGGTGAGTGAAGTTGACCATGTCCACAAATAAGTGAGTGTAGTGAGATGAGAGAGAATGTTGATGTGGCGTTGATGTGTAAGTTGAGAATGTATAAAAATTATGTGACCTTGGTCTTTAGCCTTAGGCTAGGCGGCAAAGGAGTAAGAATGGAAATCGGTGACTGCCATTCTAACTAAGTGATCATGCCCCTCACCCTTCTCACTTAGTCACGTTGGTATTTTTTGCAAACATAAGTTAGCATTGGAGTGATGTGTGTCATTTGGTTTTGCTTAACTGTTTTTTATTTTAGTTGTGAGTGTGTGAGATATATTTGAATAAAGTTGATATTTTAAAATAAAAGGTGAAGGTAAGGTAATTATGTACAATAAAAGGTGAGAGTGAGTGAAGGGAAGTGTGAAAAGAGAAAAAACCGATATGAGCCTAAGGTATAACATGAGAATACTAGTAAAAAGGGTAAAAACCATAAAATAACAACATGCTTTCTCTAATTTGCCGAGTTGAAACACTTACTTTTTCATTACCTTACTTCACCAACGTACTTTCAATTTTGATCTGACTTCACCCATATGACTAAAATAAAATTGCATCGTTAGTCCTTTTATACTTCGTTAGCAAATAACTTAAAATTTGGTTTCTTACGTTTTCGTCGGTTTTTACACGTTTTCGTCCGATTTTACACGCTTTCGTCCATTTTTGCACGAATGAAAACCGTTTTTACACGTTTTCTTTGTTTTTGAACGTTTTCGGCTCTTTTTACACGTTTTAGTCCCTTTTTGCACGTTTTCATCCGTTTTTACACATTTTCGTCTGTTTCTGCACGTTTTCGTCCGTTTTAACACGTTTTCATCCGTTTTTGCATGTTTTCGTCTGTTTTTACACGTTTTCGTCCATTTTGCACGTTTTCATGCGTTTTTACATGTTCCTGCACGTATAAAAACCGTATTTACCCGTTTTCGTCCATGTTTACACGTTTTTGTTTGTTTTTGCACGTTTTCGTCCATTTTTGCATATTTCGTCTATTTTTGCACGTTTTCGACTATTTTGCACGTTTTCGTATGTTTTTGCACGGTTTTGTCTGTTTTTGCACATTTCGTCCATTTTTGGACATTTTCGTCTATTTTATACGTTTTTGCACGTTCAATTTTGCACGTATAAAAACCGTTTTTACACGTTTTAGTTCGGTTGTGTATGTATAAAAACCATTTTTACACGTTTTCGTCCGTTTTCATCTGTTTTCGCACGTTTTCGTCTGCTTTTGCATGTATCGAAACCGTTTTAACACATTTTCGTTCGTTTTTACACGTATAAAAGCCGTTTTTACGCGTATAAAAATGGATGAAAACGTGTAAAAACGGTTTTTATGCGTGTAAAAACAAAGAAAATGTGTAAAAACGAACTAAAACGTTTAAAAAATGGACGAAATTGTGTGAATACGGACTAAAATGTGTAACGGACAAAAACGGATGAAAACATGAAAAAACGAACGAAAACGCGTAAAAAGAACGAAAACATGCAAAAAACGGACGAAAACGTGTGAAATAGGATGAAAACGTGCAAAAGAACGGACGAAAACATGTATAAACGGGCGAAAACGTTCAAAAAAGGACGAAATCGTGCAAAAACGGATGAAAACGTGCAAAAAAGGATAAAACGCGTGTAAATCGACGATACAAAACGAGAAAAACTCAAAACGGTAAGAAAACCAAATTTTAAGTTATTTGCTAACGGCTGTTAATATAAATGATTAGTGATGCAAGTTTATTTTAGTTATAGAAGTGAAGTCAGATCAAAATTGAAAATATGTTGGTGAATATCTCAAATATACGGAGTTTTTCTTTGTATATTATAGGGTAACGTAAAAAAATAGTAATGACAAAACAGCGTGGGGTAGGTAAAAAGAACCACGTGGGCAACTGATATGGCCCCAAAATTTAGCGCCATGCAACTAGTTCTGTTAAATTTGGCATAAGAAAAAAAAAAAGAAAAGAAAAACTAGTTCTGTTAGAAAAGGCAGCCTTACTATTTTGTCGTTATCGTACTCCACTAACGTCGTTTATTTTAGGGTCCTTCTAAATGAACCTAATATTTTCACTAAACAAACCTTAGTTATTACATAATCATTGTATCTGTTTGCTTTTTGTCATTTATAACGTCTCTTTTTCTTGAAATATTCAATATGCTTCAAATATTTACTTATGAATGAACATTCAAGATCGACATATTTTATTTCATTCAAAACAAATCTTATCTCTCACATCTCACAATTAATTATATTCATCATCCATGTATAACAAGGTCTACTAAACTTAATTTGATTAACCATCGCCATCTAAACAAACATCACAATAATACAAGTCACTACTGAGAACCCATAATCCATTCGGATCATCACCACCACCATACATCCACTGCTACCACCCATCAAGCTAGTTGTTTGAATCTTAGTTGGTTGGTTTGGTTTGGAAGTAAGATTGGGTTAGTGTGGTTGTATTTGGTGTATGGCGTAGTGAATGGTGACGACGACTATTAGATGCTTAGGGGTTTCCTACGACGGTTAAGCGGGGATGGTTGTTTGGAGTATGGGTTTGTGAGAGTTTTGATATATGACCGTTTAAACCACAAAATATATAAGTTTTTGATGGTTCAAGTAATTTTTTTGATAGTGAAAATGGTGGATGCTAATCTGAATATTTTAGAGTGAAAAGTTCTGAAGATGATAAGAAGTTGAAGAGTTATAAATATCATTTACACATCAGTTAATGTTTACATTGTCACTCATCATTTATTGTTTTCGAGTGTACATTTCAATAAAATTATCTAAACTTTGACTAAGGTATAGTAAGTGGAATTGGGGTTTATTTAGTAGGACCCTTATTTTATCCTTTTTGACTTTTTGGTCCCTGCACTTTTTTGAAACACTTGAAAAACATTTTCATTATTTGTGGACTTCAAGTTATTTACCCCTTTGTGAATAAAATCCACATTAATAAAACTTACGTAAATTACCTCAAATGCGTTTTCTTAATCATCTTAATATTAGTTAGTAAACAAAAATATTTTTAATAATGACTTGTAGCAAAATTTCAAAAATGTTAAGGTTAGAAGGGAAAAAAAAAGCATACCCCATGAATTTAGTGATTATTCTAATTTGTGTTGTTAATAAGTTATTGGGTTGACGCCAGCTACAACGCACTTGCTATTTTAAGAAAATGGACCAATCTAAATGCTTTTCTCATCCCATCATTTTCCTAACACTCCTTTTCTTTGAATAAAATATGATGATAATGTGTCTTCAATGAGGTTTTAACTATAATAATTCTCCATTCAACAAACGGTTTAGTTTTGGTTGTAAGTGGCAGTGGGTGGGTCGGACACATAGCACAACGAAATAAACTTGATTTGGAACTTAAATAAATTTAGTTAAATACTTAAATAATCTGAAATAATTGGTAGTGTAGCATGAATGATTGAATTCTTTGAAAGAACGATATGATGTTAAATGAACTCTCTTGGGATTTTATACCTACCAAAAATGGATCATACAACGATAGTCAACCAATAAAAAAGAAAAGAAGCTCGCACACATTTTACATCGAAAACCTCTCAAAGAAGAGTAAAAGCCATGGAACATCTAGGTAGGACTGTCTCGTTAATTTTGAAAGCCTTGTGCCACCGTTATAAAGTGATCTACTTAATTTAACGCCATTATAATTTTATTTTATTTTGCACGTCTTCTTACTTGATCTCATAAAGAGAAATAAAATGGGTCGCTCGTATATTTACATTCTCGTGTATATATTTACATATCACAATAATTTATGCTTTCATTATGATATGTATTTACATTAATTTAAGAGTAAACTACACGAGTCGTCCTTGTGGTTTGCCAAAATATGCTCCTTTAGTCCATAACTATTTTCTTATACAAATAGTCCCTAAAGTTAACAACTATGACACCAACAATCCCTAACTTTGAAAAAGAATAACACCTGTAGACCTTCGACTTTGAAAAAAATCATAACATCAGCAATCCCACGACTTTGAAAAGAATAACATCAATAAGCCTTATAGGGACGGCTGGTGTTATTTTTTGTAATGTTAGAGACTATCTGTGCAAAGTAAAGGTTTTTGGGATGGCAGATGCATTTTAAAGCAAATCATAAGGACAATTTATGTAATTTACACTTAATTTAATATATAAATTTTATAATAATTATTAATAAGAGCACAAAGTATGGAAATGAATAACATGCCAAATGCATATTTTTTTCGTGTCATTCGTTTGCCAACGGTACCGGCCAACATGCCATTGGTGAGCCATTGGGTGTTTGAGCCATTGGAATGGCTTACGCCATTTGCATCTTTTGTTTGTGTATTTTTTTTTTGTATTGCGAGTGTGTGGTTATTTTTAGTTGGGTATTTTGTTGGACCCAATAACATGTTAGTGGTGTGTTATGAGGGAGGGTGTTTTAGTTATTGGTGAGTTATTGAGAGGTGTATGATGTGACGCTGAGATGGATTACCAATAACGTGTTATTGGTATCCACGATACCTTGTGCTCTAATAACAAACTATATGTTTATTTAAAAAAGTTTAAATAAAGTATAAAAGGTGTTTATTAAAAATTTAAAGTTATTACAAAAAAATAACTGATAAAATTACTTAATTTAACAACGAAACTTTTTTTATTACTACCTCCGTCTCAAAATTATAGTCCCCTATTGACTTTTTCGGTCTTTCTTTTTTAACTTTGACCTTAAATATTTTTGTTTGTGTTATACAATAGTTGATGAAAAATATACTAATGAAAAATACATTTAAAACACAATCCATTCATATAATTTGCATCAAGTATTATATAACACAAACAAAAATATTTAAGGTCAAAGTTGTAAAAGAAAGACCGAAAAAGTCAATAGGGGACTATAATTTTGGGACGGAGGGAGTACTTTTTTTTTCTTTTTTTTTTTATCAATATATGTGTTTTTATACATATTTATTTTATTCGATAAAATTTAGATAAGTCTGAGTAAATTGAAGACAATCTTGACTTTTAATTTGTATGTTTTCTTATTATATAAGAAATATAACTAACAAGATATTAAAACTGAGTTCTTTCATTAGTCAACTTAAAAATTTATTTGATCTTTATATTCTCTTATCATATAAGAGATAGAATTAGCAAGATATTATAACGACACCCTACGACCCTTAATATACGATGAGCTATAGCAATTACAATTGTGATAATCCATAAACAATTTATAGGGGAAAACGTCGCCATCCAAAGCCCACGTAATGCATAACCATAAGGGTAATCGCTCAATAGAAATCATGGAAACAGAAGAAACGCTGACCATGCCCCAAGCAAGTGAACCTGCTAATACGACACCTAACCAAACAGAAAAAACGCTTATCACGATTATGGTTTTTACGTATAGTTGTACTTGGTACGTTTGCTCACTTATGGTCGGTTGTTTGTACTTTGGTTTGCATAGTGGTAGCAGGCTTTGAGTCTTTACGACAAGAAACGAGTCACGACAGTCTGATACACATAAAGTATCTACAATTTTATAGCGTTTTTTATCGCTTTAATTATAAATTTTTTTAATCTTCATGCCAAACGACGTCGTATGCTACAGTACAGACCCGTTTCCAACCCGACTGTATGTGAGTAGATCTACAGTATTTACTCCATTTTCCTGTCGTTTTGAGTGTTACAAAAAGTGGTTGTTTGTCGTTTCGGGTAAGCAAAACCCGGATTACAAGAACACCGCCTCAATCTTGCTTCTTATTATACCAACGTTAAAAAAACCCAAAAGCCGAAACTTCAAGAAATAACTCGGGTTCGGATTTGACCACCTGCATTTACACCTCTCCAACCATCAACTCTATCCAAATAAGGTACACGAATTACTGAATTTATTTTTATTTAGGGGTTTATGGGATTGCCTGATTAAGGTTGTTATCAAGTACTGATTGAGTCACTCCTTTTGCTTTTATGGGTATGCTTTTTCTATACATACCTGATATCTAATTTATGTTGGTTTATGTTACTTGGTTGCAGGTTGGATGATGCCAATAAACTGTTTGATGAAATGTAAAAAAATATTTGTTGGTCTTAATAGTATGTCCCATATGAAATGATTATAATGGGTAATTGAGTTTTACCACTTTCTTTTTGGTAATCTTTGGAGAAGGAGCTATTCAAGAGAAGTGCGCCGATTACAAAGATCTTCAAGTGCTCAATCTGTATGAGTGGATTATGTGTTTGGCGGCTTTTAAGCGGTGTCTTGGTAACCTTATTTAAGGGCCTATTAATTTTGTGTGTTTGCTGTTAAGATCAGCATTAGTAAAGTGAGTGGATTTAGTTGTTTATGTGATTAAGGGGCGTTTGGGGAACCGGGATTGGTTATTAAAACTTAAGCCGCTATATGTGCCGATGATGGATGCTTGATGAAGGGTGCGGCAGTATTTAATGAAATGGGTTAGAGAAAAAAACAACTAGAGGTATGTTATAATCTATTAATAAGCTCCTTCCTTTGTTTTCGATTATGGTGTAAACGAGATATCTTACGGGTAAAAATATGATTACAATGGTACCTAGACTAATTGGCAGTGAACCCTTTATTAGAAAATGTGATATTTTTAGCCTAAGCTCATATTTTGTTTAGTCATATTCATCAATGTCATAGTTACATTTTGTAAAACCATCTTTGCATTCCCATGTAAACCATTTTCTCACTCTTTTAGCGATTAACGTTATTTTTAGAGTTATTCAATCAGTATTGGGCCATTGGCCGCTTAAACTCATATCGTTTATCCCTTTTGACCGGTGATTCAGTTTCTCCATTTGGTCACTAATACTTGAAAAGGTTATAAAATTGTCCTGTAGCTTACTTGGTTTTCCGATTGCACCTGTAGAGGTTCGATCTTGGCAGGGTAACCAGGTAAGGTTGCAGCCATGGTGGATGGATCCTATTTTTCGATCCTTAATCTTCTGAGCCTCAGTTATACATAATAGTAATGGGTTTATTGGCTTGCTTGACTTGAATATGATTCCATTTTCTTTTGGTTTCTTAGAGGATAATGATGATGTCGTTGTTTGCAAGAGGTTGTTGTGGCAAGTTTGGGCCTGTTCGATTGGGTGAGATTATCGCCTTGGCTAGGCAACTTATTATAGTTGCGCCATGGGGATGTATCATGTTTGTCCCTTTTTTGGCCAAAATATAGACTCATCTGCCAAGTTGTAGCCCCACTCACATTCTCTCGGGTTGAAATCGGTCTTCATGTAGCATACGACGTCGTTTCGACATCGATTAAAAAGATTATAATTTATGTTTATGAGATGCAATTGGTGGTGATAAAGGTTGCAGTAGGGTCGTCATAAGTCTGAGTACATTCGATAAAGCTGAGATTATCCGCATCTTGGTATGGCAACTTATTATGGTTGCAACCATGGCGTATTAATCCTCTTTAGTCGATTGTTCACACGTATCAGGCGATAGTGGGTTTTGGAATGCATGTCCGCGTGTTCTATATGGCGAAAAATTTCGAAATGCGCTATTTGAAATAATGGTTGCATTATAATTTCGCCTTTTAGGTTCTGCATCTTGCCTTATAAAGGCGTGGATCGATTTAGGAAAACGCCATATTCTTTGCGTCTTGGCAAGGCAATGCATTGACTTTGCGACCATGGCAAACGAATCCTCTTTTCCTGATGAGGCGATGTCAGTTTCGGTGGATTTTATAACTGTAGTTGTGTCTATTTTTTTAGAATGAGAAACTATTGGTGTATGCTGTCGGGGTATCATGAAGATGAGACCACCCGTATCTTGGCGGGGTGATATGTTATCATCGCAGCCATAGCGGGTGGGTCCTCTTTAGAATGTCACTAGCCTGATGCTGTGTTTGGTATGACGCTAAAATCTGTCCTTTTGAACTGTAACAAGATATTATAGCTAACGCACTATTGTCAAGCCTCTTTTAAAAAGATATTATAAATGAATCAATACGGTGGCATTTTAAAGGTATTTAAACAACTCATTGTCATGTAAATTTTCCTGAGGTTTTGGTTTGTTTGTTGCCCTGCTGTTGGCCTGTTTAGGGATGATCAAAAAACTGATTGTCATAAAGAGATAAGGGTGCCCACACAGTCACGTTTCTAGGATAAATTGGGAATTGTATATCTTATCTTACTGCGTCTCTCTCCTAAATCGGTTATGTCGCGCTTCCCTAATATACATTACCCTGTAATACATAAACAGTGGCAATGGTACCTTTTATGACGCTTTTTCAATAGAGGCAATGATGAACATAAACGGGTCCGATTAAAGCTGTCAACATTTGAGTCTTGGCACGGCAAACCTTTAGCTTTGCAGCCATGCCAAATGTATCGACCTTTTTTTGTGACGGATTTCATTAGGTTCGACTAAACCTTTCATCATTTGGCCCGTGGCACGGCAAACCCATCGATTTGCGGCCCGGCCAATGTATCGAGGGTTTTTTCACCTTTACCGAGTATCGGGCCTCATACACATGCCTCTCTCTTAAATGGCTCAGGGTAAACCACGTATAACCGGGAATGCTCCAATGTAGTCTTGCAGATTATGTGACATATAACGGGCCAACCGTGTATAATAGGAATGCATATCCAAGACCACAAGGTATGTGACCTGATTCATGTTAACGTGTTTTTTTTTAATAAAATTGCACTTGACTGACCTAAATTATTTCAAAACTTGCAGATAAAATGAAGGAAATAAGGATCATGTGTTGGTACCAAAGGTTTGAACTCCAGGTGGTAAGCGTTATGCAGTGATTTATTAATTAATCTCTCTTAATAGTATCAATGATGTCTTTCCAGCCAAAAAATTCTTATGAATGTGTCGTTTATGTGTGGACTCATTGTGCAGTCACCATAGAACGTGTAACAGCAACGAGATTCTGCTTTTTGTTGGTCCCCTAATTGCTCTGAACATAAAAGGTATAATTGATAATACTCAACAACATAACTATCTAAAACTTAAACTCAGAAATTATGTTGATACGTTGAAAAAATGAATAGCTGCTACAATTTCCAACGTCCACGACACGAATCTTCCTAATACTAATTTTTCTGATACTTGCAGATGATATATTTCAGGTTGTGGAAATATCATACGTCCGGGTGTGAACTTGACGTCACCTCTGCTTTTACTGCACTTTCACTTGATTCAGGTGAAGCCGCATCAGATTCATATGGTATTAAAGCTTTATAAAAGACTGATAGTTTGAATGATGGATTTATGATGGCGATGAAAAATTGTAGGTATGTAGTTTTATTAGAATTGTGAACTGCAACAAAGTCATATGCGTCATTCGGATTCTCATTTATAGTGCTTTTATGTATCTCATAAATTTTGATTGATATTAAACGTGTATAGTTTTTAACAGCCATAAAACTTGACTCCTTTGCGACATCGCTTTATTTTAGTCATTTAGACAGCAGGTTTAAAGGTATGTAAACAGCTTATTCAACATCAGTTAGATCCACACGATAGCTTCTTATACTTTGCTAACAATGGTATGTTAAACATATAATTTACATAAAGATTTTTGCACACAATTTACACACCACACGTATAACAAAACTCATATAGCATAAAAAATCAAATGCAAAAAACCCGCCGCAACGCGCGGGTGCATAACCTCGTTTTAATTAATTAGTTTATATGTATATTTTTGTGATCGATCCACTTCTGTTGCTTCGTATGTAAGGTTATCACATGTTTCAGTCGGTACATAAAAGAAAATTATTCTTTCGATTTCATATACTTGTAATCATTGATAGCATAAATCTGTTGATCAAATAATTTCAAATGCACTACTTTTCATTTAATAATGTGTTTTGCTGAAAACTAGCCACTCACAACTTTATTCCAGGATTCCGGCTAATATAAGCCGTATGCGCTCATCGTACTGTCCAAGTACCACCCTCGTACGCCACCATCCTTATTGGAAAATGATTGGGAGACCTAATTCACATGACTAATATTGTGCCTAACAAATTCAATGTTTGATAAGTGGATTCCACTATTTCTCTCTCATAACATTTACCTTTGATTTTGACACATGTCATCATCTCTTTTTTAGGCACAAATTTAGACATATGAAGTAGTCATGCCAATCAATGCTCATCTTTATTTCCCTTTTATTTTATTTTTATTTATTTTTTTATCTTTTCCCATTATTGGCCATAGGAAAAAAAAAAAGTTGTCTAACCTCCACTCACATGCTTGATCAGTCTATCGCTTTGGAATACTTCGGCTTCAGGAAACCGTTTATGTTTAGCATCATGTTGTACCCTGTATCTAAAGTCAAAAAGCAGCTTGGAAAAGGCAAGTTCTATTTTGCAAGTTGTATTTTACTATTTAATATGTTATTAAATTTGTTTATGTGCGTGTCTTCGAATTTTTTATACGGGATGATGTTTCATTGTTGGATAAATGTATAAAACTATAAATTCTATGTTTGGCTTGGACTTTGTAAGATCATTTACGAGTAACATTTAACGTTTAGAATTAAAAGGTTGTATAGGAAGAAGCGTTTAGATTATTTATTTCTTCAAACGTTACTTAAAAAAGCGTTTAACGTAGACGTTCAACATTTATGTGATTTTATAATTGATAATTTCAAACACAAATAGGTTTTCAAACGCTTTTATAAAACGAAAACTACTAACTGTACTTAGTTTTGCCAAACAAACCTGAACTGAGAAGAGGAATCAAGTTATTAGTGTAACGAATACACGTACTTTATAATGCGTTTGTGTTGTTGTTCCCAGTGAGAATAAAACGAAATTCCAACGAGGTACAATAATACAAACAACTTTTTCTTCTTATAGAAAAACTTACTTTAATAAAAAAAAAATGCAACTAGTATTGCAATACAATATTTGTGCAAAAGCAATTTGTACGATGGTTATGAAAATAAATAGTCTTGTTTCAAAACGTTTACTTATGCAACTTAGTAGCAAATCAGAATAAAATACATGTGGTGGCTTGATCAAGGGTATCATTATGTTGTAAGTTAATTCACGGTAACTACAAACCTATTACTCCCTCCGTCCCAATTTAAGTGTCCACAATAAAATATTTAGATGTCCCAAATTAAGTGTCCATAGAATATTTCAACCAATGAGATGAGACTTTAGTGGGTGAAAATGATATTTGATTGGTGGAGAGTGTAGTTAGTGGAATTTTCTAAAACTTTATGCATATGAATAGTTGACACTTAATATGGGACGGAGAGAGTATCAATTAAGAAGTAACTGCATGATTTCTTTTAAACGGCTAATTTTATATAAAAAAAAAACTAGCAAGAAGCTACTAAAAGACTACAAAAGAACAAGCATAAGATTTTTTAATCATCCTACCTAATTAATGTTTGCTCTACCTCTAAAATTATACCATTTATAAGATATCGTAATTAAATCATCAAACAATGCTGCTTGTTTCAGCTGTTTTAAACCGAAAATAATCTCATTTCGAAATAGCCAAATCTTCCACCAAATTACATAGAAGATGCATTCCAAAACTAGTTTAACTTTAGCACCAAAATGGAGCTCCTTGAACCATATCAACCAATCTTTATAATTTGAAACATCCGAAAACCCGATACTCCACCATTGAGTTACCTTTTGAAGAAGAGCTAAGGCCATGTTACAAGAAAAAAATAGATGGCATGTAGTTTGAGCTTGAACCCCACAAATGGGACATAAAATACAGTTTATGTCCATCCCACGAATATAAAGATTAAACCTTGTAGGCAATTTATCCAAACTCACTTTCCAAGCAAAAATATTTTATTTTTATCGGAATAGACTTTACCCATCGTGTTGGCTCAGACACCATAGGTAATCTTTGATCATCCAAACACTTTCAAACTGACACAACTGTGAACTCCCCATTACCCATCAATGACCAAACCCATATATCTTAAATTTAAAACAACATCCAATAAACTGGAAGCCAAAACTTCAATCTGAGCTCCTACTACGCCTCCCGTAGGATGACGACTAAATGAACGAGATATTGATAACATCAAATAGTCTTAAATATTAAGTGTCAATTTCCCCCCGATAATGCTTGTAATTTATATAATTTATATGGATTTACGCTTGTTTTTCATTGTTTTCCACTTTCAGGTAAATTACGAGCATTGGAGCTAAAGAGACGCGGAACTGGAGAAATATCTAAAGATTTATCACAGTATGCTATTTTGAAGAAGTTACGGCGTAACTCGTCTCTCACATTACGCCGAACTATTGCGTGACTCAGAAAGCCAACTTATCATTAGGTTACGGCGTAACTCTTCCCAAAGGTTACGACGTAACTACATTAGGTCAAATGAGGTTCCACGCCGCTGATACTTACGCCGCAACTACTGCATCTATTACGACGTAACCGAGCTTAATGAAGACTACGGCGTAACCACTCTTTAGGTTACGCCGTAACCAGCAGATCTAGTGCATTATTCGAAGAAATAGAAGGTTACGGCGTAACTCCTATATTGTCACCGAAAGATTCGTATTCACTAGGTATTACTTGGGACCAGATGAAAAGTTTTGCAAGGTTCGGAAAATGGGAATCAAGTATTACGACCACACAGCTCCCAATGTCACCTGGATCTGGAATAACTTGATAAAAGACATTGAAAAGGTCGGGGAAGCCCTAAGGCCCCCATAGAAGCCCCGCGGCTTTGAGTCTAACTTAAAGACTCGTAAATAAAGAAAACTGCTCTTTCGGGAGACAACCCGAATTATCCTTTCTTTTATTTTGTTTCCATTTCTGTTGGGTTTTGTGTTTTCTAACTATTTTTGCAGGAAATGAGGAACTAATTGCTACTGCGATTCTTGTCTGATGAACAGAGTTACTGCGTAACTCATCTTGGTGATTACGCCGTATCCAACCTTTTAGCAGCAGAATTCTTGACGATACCAATTACGGCGTAATACCATCTCGTGGTTACGCCGTAACTACTCAGCGGCTTATACGGGTTTTGTACGATTCTGCAGTAACTCCCTAAAAGAGTTACGACGTAACCTTCCTCCGCTTTAATTCTTTCATTTTAAAACACAATAACCTTGTATTAGTATTTTAAATGAACTTTGTGGGAGTGTTCCCTGTAAACCCTCACGAGACTTCACTCGTCCACTTGGGACAAAGTGGTTCAAAAGGCTTATTGCATTAAGCTAAATGCAAACCGTGATTCCTACGAAAGTGAGTTAGGTTTGTTTTTCATTTTTATTTTGTCTTTTTAGAATTATGCTTGTCGGTAGTGTGATTTCAGGGATTGAAGTTTGTTCATGATGCTTATACGAAGGCACGTCTCTTTTTCGTGGGCCTTCCTTCTTTATGGAGCAAATTTCAGGGAAGTTCTCGCTCTAATTCTACCTTTCTCTTCACCTTTATTTACTGCCTAGTATAAATGGGACTTTGTAAAACTCAAGTGGGGGGACGGGAGTAGATTTATCTCTTGAACTTTATTTCGCCCTCATTTTTCTAGTTTATTTTGAAAAATTATGCCATTTTTAAAATTTTGACATGTTTTTCTGAACCTAACTAGATTAGACCTTAGCCGAGCACATACAACCCTTGATATTATATGGTGAGATTAGCCTTATCTGTTTCTAATATTTTACCTCAAATCCACCAAATTATGAGTGTGTCGGTAGCTTGTAAACTTTAGAACTTGGCCTTTGCATCATTTCGAGACCATAGACGAGGTATGTTGAGTTAGCTCGATGTATTTGGACTTTTCAGTTTTAGAAGGCAATATTATAGGATTATCACCCAAACAACCTACCTTTGTGAGTCTATCGATTAGTCACCTCGACTTTTCGACCCCCATGTGAAACTCTTTTGTTGCACTCATCTTTAGTGCAAGATACCCCTAGATACACCCTTCTGAGCCATTCATTTCATTTTGTTAACCCGATATATTGTTTTGATACACCTATACACCTTAGCCTACCCTGTAGTCTTTATTTGTGATTGGGAAGTCATCATTTGCCTAAGTTCAAGGTTCGAGTGGAAAGGTTCGGAAATCACGCTTTTATCGACAACATTTCTGAAGATCATTGAAGACCCCTCGAATTCCCATTGTTCATCTCAAGTGGGGCGATATTATGTTTAGTATTTATTGTTATGTTTAAAAAAAAGTCGTTATGATTATGTAAAGTGCAATGTTATAAGCACTGTAGTATGAGCTTTATTGATTTAGTATCGAGGAGGCCACCTCGGTCACATTTGAAGATTGGAGTTGGTAGTTATGCCAACAGTTGGAGAAAAGGTAGTGTGCCTATCACGACGTCCTTTAATGACACATCTGCCTTGCATTTCATGATCCGGTTTCTTGACTTCAAAGCTTGAACTTTGAGCGGACGGTAAGTGGTAATGACTTGGTTATAGATTTAGACTACCTGCTTGTTTTTTATTTTACACCAATTATATATCCCATGTCTTATCCTACCCTTTAGTCATGAAGCGTGTCTAGGTGATGAAATGAGCAATCTTTGGTGTCTTGGCCATGGATTTGGTCATGTATCATTGATTTTGTCCACTTCGACGTGACATGTTAGTAATGACGAGTCACCCCTTAACCTTTGTCGTGTCTACCCATATTGCCTTCGAGAATTGTTTAGCCCTTAACTCTAGTGGTGGAGATTTGTGTAACCGCCAAGCTTATGATAGAATACATGCTATGACTGTGCGATTGAGTGATCACCCGAAATTGACACTTAGAATAGTTGAGAGATTTGAGTGTTTTGTTCCCCTTTGTAGGTGTTCGGCTTTTTTATTCTAGCATAAGGGATTGGTAAATTCATATTTTCCAGGGTTATGGGAGATATCTTTTTAGGAATCTTTCTAATAAGGTCTACTTGATGGCAAGTAGAGTTCAAGTGGGGGGATATTTGATAACATCAAATAGTCCTGAATATTAAGTGTCAATTTCCCCCGATAATGCTTGTAATTTATATTATTTATATGGATTTACGCATGTTTTCCATTGTTTTCCACTTTAAGGTAAATTACGAGCATTGGAGCTAAAAAGACGCGGAACTGGAGAAATATCTAAAGATTTATCACAGTATGCTATTTTGAAGAGGTTACGGCGTAACTCATCTCTCACATTACGCCGTAACTATTGCGTGACTCAGAAAGCCAACTTATCATTAGGTTACGGCGTAACTCTTCCCAAAGGTTACGACGTAACTACATTAGGTCAAATGAGGTTCCACGCCGCTGATACTTACGCCGTAACTACTGCATCTATTACGACGTAACCGAGCTTATTGAAGACTACGGCGTAACCACTCTTTAGGTTACGCCGTAACCAGCAGATCTAGTGCATTATTCGAAGAAATAGAAGGTTACGGCGTAACTCCTATATTGGTTACGCGTAACCCAGATCTGGCCTATAAATACCCCACGAATTCCAGCATTTCTATTCATTCCATTCCATACACAACACTCTGAGAACGTGGGAAAAAGCTCAAGGCAGGTCTAGAGGAGCATACGGAGCTGTCTCCAAGGGAGAAATCACTCCCCTACGATAAGCATTAGCGTTTTATATTTCTTTTACTTTCAATTCATGTATTCCGTACCTTTGAATATTGAATTTGTTTGCATGATTAATATGAGCGGCTAAGCACCTTTTGGTGCTAGCCTAGTTATGATTCCTTAATTGTTTTGTTTGCGTTTACTTTACTTCCGTACAATTATTTCTAAGTGTATGCATGCATAGTTTATTGGTAGCCACCCTTGGTTCGGTAGTTTTGAATGGTGATAGAGGCCAATTGCCTAGGAGATATGACCAACTGACGACCCTTTCTACTTGTGCGATTTGACCAATTGATCACCTATCGTTTGGATGAACTTAAGAATTAGGGGGTGAGTGCCTAAGTTTATAACGGCCGGGCACTCACTATTATAAATCTAGCTTGTAGCGGTACTTAATGACTCGGCTTAGGGGACCAGGAACAACAGGACTTATGACGGTGCGCCTGACTTCTCCTGTGGTGGCATCTTTGCTGATAGGTTAGGGCGAATTGACCAAATGCTGTCCTCTCGACTTTGACCCCACCTGAAGTAATTGAAAGCTAAGTAAGTAGACGTAGAAATAACTAGCTAGGAGGACTAGTTAGGTTAGCACCACTCTCCTCTATTGATTTCCCTTTATCCTTTATTTGCTTTATTCTGTTTTAGTAGTTTAATTAATTAAATCCCTATCGAAACCTTTATTAATCTGTGACACTAGACTTAGTAATAATCCATCACACATAGCTCTTGGGACGACCTCGGCTTTACCGATTACTACACTACACACGACCGGGTACACTGCCCGTTAGTGCACTAGGGTAGACCATAGGTATAACGAGACACTATAAGTATTAAGACCTGGTCAAGAAACCTGCATTAGATATATTCTGATGGCTAATCTTATCTGCAACCGAGATTCCTTTAATCGATTCCAAAGCATACAATCTTGGGTATTGAATTTTCAATGGCACGTCTCCCATCCAAGGATCGTGCCAGAAACTAGTAGCAACCCCATTACCCATCTTTTTCACACAATAAGCAAGAAGATCTATTCCTTGGAGCTTTAGACGATGAACATCCCGAACTATATCGAGCCAAGCAGATGAACGAGAAGACTTTGGCGAACGATCGATGTAACCATAATCTCCATAAACCGCTTTTATAAACCGAGCCCACATGGAATCTTGTGTTTTAAACCGCCAAATCCACTTAAACATTAAAGCACGGTTTAGAGTAAAAATCTAGAAACGCTTAAGCCACCTTTATGTTTGGAAGCTATAACGTAATCCCATCTAGCCCATATGACTTCTTTTCTTGGAAGTCCCCACCATTGAAGAAATGACTTCGAATAGCTTCCATTTTTTTCAACACTTCCTTTGGAACCTTGAAAATGGACATGTTATAGATAGGAATAGATCCAAGAACCGATTTTAAAAGTGATAGAAGATCACTAATGGGTAGTGTTTTAAACTTCCATTTAGAAAGAAGAGTCATAATCTTCTGAACTATATCCTCCCACGATATAACCCGAGACATCAAACGCCGACCTTAACACCTAAGTATGTGAATGGAGTTTTAAATGTAGTGCAACTTAACTGAGTTGCGGCATTCTCCACTTTTTTTAGGGCAACCCATGAGCCCATAAACTTGCTCTTATGCTTGATTATACGAAGACCAAAGGTATGGTAAAAAGCATTTCAAAACTTGGACTATTATAGAGAGATTCTGAACATTCCATTCACCAACAGAATCGCATCGTCAGCATAAAACAAATGAGATAAATTTATTGAAGTACCAACTGGTAATCCCTAGAATAAACCTGAGTTCACCACTCGGTTAAAATTGATATGAAGGCTTTCCATAATCAAAAGAAAAAGGAAAGGAGAACGAGGATCACCCTGCTTAAGACCTTTTTTTAATTAGAACTCTTCAGTAGGGCTACCATTAACGAGAATTAAAGAACCTCTAGACGATAAAAAAAAGCACGGATAAATTTCTTCATAACGTCAATCAAATAGTCCCACCAAACCGAGTCATACGTCTTTTCAAAATCCACCTTAAAAATCATGGTTTCTTTCTTCGTAGATTTAGACCAATTAATGAGCTTGTTTATAATGAACGGACCATCGAGAATCTGCCTATTAGCAACAAACACCGTTTGAACTTCACTCACAATGTCACCCATAACTAAGCATAGCCGATTAACTATAAGTTTGTACAAACTACCGATTAAACTTATAGGACAAAAATCTTTTACCATTTTAACGTCGTGCTTTTTAGGAATCAATGCAATAAAAGACGAGTTAATACCTCTTGGTTATGGCCCAACCCGAAAAAAATGTCTCACCGCATCAAGCACATCTTTTCCTAATATGCCAATATATACGATAGAAGCCAAACGAAAAACCATCAGGCCCAGGAGATTTATCCATCCCACAATCACAGACAGCTCGCTTTGTCTCCTCATAAGAGATATCACCTTCTAAATCTTCATTTGAACTAATGTAATATGGTTTGGAAAGTCATCATTTAATATAAGACGAAAAGTAGCAGGATAATCAAACCTCTCCTTAAAATGAAGTAGAAATTCATGTTTGACCTTTACTGGATCATCTACCCACTCTCCATTAACAAGAATACCACAAATAGCTACTTGACTCCTTTTCTTATTTAAAATACCGTGAAAATATTTAGAATTTTCGTCACCTTCAATTATTATGCCTAATTTTGTGCCTAATGAAATAAATCTTGCAAGATCAATGGTAAGTTTGTAAAAGATAAATTATGCAATTCACATGTCCAACAATGATTAAATTAAACATAATAGTAGTCATATGACTTAGTCATGCAAATCATTTCTATTATAAATTATGATATCTAAACATAAAAATACTTAGCCTCCATACTTGCTAAAAACACAAATGAACTATCTCAAGTCGATGTAATAACATCATCGGCAAATAATATTTTTCTCTTAAAAAGAATATTATAGAGAAAAGTTCAATTAAAGATATTTATGTTGATGCAGTCTCCACATCTATTTATTTAAATCTAATTGTGAGTAGTAAATTCACTTTAAACACTTACAAGGGCATTTTGATCAACTATATAAACAATTTTGTTAACTTCTCTTTTATCCTCTCATTTTTCACACACACATAACGTGTGTTCTTCCGCAGTTCTCTCTTATATTCCCTAAAATTCAAAAAGCAACCAATCAAACTCTAATCTAACATTCAATTCATCAAATTAATCATCAACAATCATCATATTCATCAGTTAAAATCTTCAATTCGATTAAATTCATCATCATGTTCATTCGCCATTTTGGTCCCGCTCTTCGGCGCCTGAATGATATACCACCATCGCTGCTGTCGTTACATAATCACAACCATCTTATATCTGTACATGCAAAAATAGAGTAAGAAGTAATGAACTAAAATTAATTAATTATATTGAATATTGATGAGAAAATTTTTAAAAGAAAGTAAGATCAGTTTAGCGTGATTTATGAAGTTTGTTTGTGTGATTTTTTTTGTGATTCTATACGTAAAAAATGAAGGTAAAAAATGAAGGTTGAAGGTTTAGGAATCGAAGCAATGATTCTATAGGTAAAAAAAATGATGGTTGAAGGTTTAGGAATCAAAGCAAAAGAGCATGCGGTTCGCAGGGTTGCAAAGCTGTTACTGATTCCCGAGATTTTATTGTCGCACTCTTTTATTAAAACAGATTACATCGCACGACAACAAGTTATTTTTAGCATTTATTATGTGAAAATCTGGTGTAAATAGTTGTTAAATGAAGTAGTTGCAAAAGTTAATATACATCATTTCATATGTGCAATCAAATCAGCTTATTTACTTGAATAAACAAGCTTTAGGAGATTAATTGCAGTGCATTGTAGTTATTGTAAATGCGTAATCATAACTTTAGTTCCATTAGCTTACACTTATTCGCATCGGCTAATATACCATAAGATCACTTAATGCAGTTCATTATGACTTAATAATGAAAAATAAACCATTAAGTCAAATAAGTTCGAGTAAGTTATTGGTTTGAGAAGTATGACACGAGTTCTTGTCTATAAATCTAAGAAACATGGGTTATGTTCAGTTTAATTCATAAAGTAACAGACAAATTTAAGTTGATAATACGGACTATCATGGAATCGTTTTGTAAATGCATGCTTTTTATTGTTCAGATTATGATCTCAATGAAATGTTCAATTGTTATTATGTACTTTAAGCATTGGCAACATTAGGTGATTATATGCACTAATACTTGATAAGTGTGGAATATTCATGTGAATTTTGACTATAGCTGGAGGCAGGTTGTTTTGTGCAGTATAATCTTTAGAATCACGTTATGTGGTTGTAAATAGTTCAAAGTAATGTTAATGCCATATATGCTTAAGAGTGCCTACACTTGTTCTGCGTCATATGTGATATATCACATGTGATATTCATAGTGTAAACAACTGCTAAATTAAGTTGTCTAAGATCACATGTGGTGTATCAATTGTCATATTTCATTATTATTAGTATGTGACAATAGGTAACATCAGTTATAATTATATTAGATTTGAGAGACTAGTGATTGGACGTTTAAAAGGAATCGAAATGTGGTTCAAAACTAACTGCAACTACAATTATGAAAATTGTCGTTGGAAATTTTTATGGTGTTCATTTACATTTGTTTCTTTTACCAAGCTAACTGCCGACTCTTAGATATACGTTTACTGCAAAAATCATGTTTTTGAATTACTGTGATATCTTGTAACTTATATTACATTCAAGTATTTATTCGCCATTCGATATAATAATGCGTGAACTTCATTATAAAGCTCTTGAACGCAGTTTCCTGCAAAGCTTATTACGGATAATGCACCTAAAACTAGAAATATGTAAGGTATTTTTTCTAAGGATATATATCGCCATATTTGACAATATTTCTTGCTGAAACCAATGTAAGTTATATCCATTACATATATGAAAAGTAGTTTTTTAAAATGCCAATACATAAACATACTCTACTTCTTTTATATATATTAATCCCTATATGAGTGATTGAGGCTTCTTGTATAGTAGATGAGTGTTTACATATGATGCGCAATGATGAGAAAAAGTTGACTGCTATTGTAGAGAAGATGAAAGTTTTTAAATCAGAATTATAAGTTGATTTGTCAAATCCTCCATCACACAAAGTTTTTGATGTTGTTTAAGATTTTTTGGGTGGTAAAAAACACCTAAGATTGTAGTTAAGAATCCATCCATTGCAAAGAACAAGGGACGTAAAACCGCGTATTAAGTGTGGA
Organism: Chrysanthemum makinoi; assembly: GCA_910596185.1. Classification (NCBI taxonomy): domain Eukaryota; kingdom Viridiplantae; phylum Streptophyta; class Magnoliopsida; order Asterales; family Asteraceae; genus Chrysanthemum; species Chrysanthemum makinoi. The sequence continues at coordinate 201,777,488 of OU343220.1, forward strand.
CGAGAGAAGTCAATGGAGAAAAGTAAAAAAAAAACGAAAGACGGATTGCAGTTTTGTGGAGAGGTTAACCATAGCAAACGTACATATACAAACAAATAAAAACCCGCAAACTTATATAACGTAGGAGAGCCAAAGTATGGTGTTGCTTTTAATAAAGATAGTTGATTATCACATGTGGTTAATACTTTTCATTTTTACTTTCTATCCAATACATTATGTTCAAGACCCGTAGTAAATTTTTATCATGATTAATTATTCTCTTTGGAAATATTAAGATGTAATTGCATGTTTTTATTTTTTTTATTTAATACTTTCATTTTTTATATCACTAATGATTTTATAGTTTTCTTTCTTGTATGTATTGCTATTTAAAATTTACATATATTTACCACTCGTGATATTATACTGTAAGGAGAAATAATGTTAAGTGTCTACAGATCTTAGTTAAAAAAAGGTTAAACTGAAAGCTTATCCGTCGAAGGCGGAGCCGGTAAAGCTGAAGGCCGATATTGCCTCCAATTAGTTTTGGTTGATTATAACAAGTGAATCAGAACACTAGGTAGATCTTAGTTAAGATAAATGTTAAGCCGAAGGTTGAGCCGGCAAAGCTGAAGCCTGATGTTGTTTCAAAAAGTTTTAGAGTAACATGAAGATAAATAAACGTTTGATTACTCATTTAATACCAGTGACACTTCATTGATTTATCTTTGGTGATGTTACTCTTCATTGATTTATAGCTTGATTTATCATATGTGATAATTAGCTAAATGAACAAAGCAAACATCATCAAGGTCACAAACCATTTAGCACATGGGCTATCACATCTTCGTTGATTATCACAGGTGATAATACATTAAAATGAATGAAATATTCAAGTCACAAAACCACTTATCAACCCGGTCTACTTCAACATTCTCTTTGTGAATCTCCACCATTCTAAATATACCATCTTTAATCTCCAAAGTCTCTCTCCTTTTTATTAAGGTTAAATTCCAATTTCTTACTTATTATTGGCCTTTTACGTGACATAACCAATATGTCGAATTTTGTTTATTTTAAATAAGCTAGTTCTTTCATCAAACACCCAACATATAAGTATATATATATATATATATATATATATATATCAATTTGTATTATCATATGTGATATTTAACAAGAAAAATAAAAAACTTAAATTTAAACTTAATATTAAGAAAGTTAATGGACCATAGTACGTGCAACACCATTCAATATCTGATACATCATCTCCTTCCCTAATATTCTTCAACACTTTGTACTTTACAATTACACCATTATCATAGTTTTCTATCATGTTTCCATTATTACATGTTACAAAAAATAAAAACAAGTATGTGTCATATAGCTTTTGACTTGTGATATGATATTATGCACAAACTAAACCAGAATTCAACATATTTATCACAAATGATACTTTGTATTATCGCATGTGATAATATACGATAACTACATGATGCTGGATTTAAGAACAAGTTTTACTATTCATAATTTCTCGCCTATCTAAGGTCTACTTATGCATTAATGGGAAGTGTATCCAGTCGTGTGCAGTGTAGTCATCGGTAAAGCCGAGGTCGTCCCAAAAGCTATCAGTGCGGATCTAATCTAAGTTCTAATGTCACTGATTTTAAAAGGGGTTTTGAATTGATTAATAATTAAACTAATGAAAATAAAACGAAAGCAAATTAAAAGTGATGAACAATCAGTAGAAAGAAAATTGTTAACCTAATTACTAATCTTGTTACGCCATTATTAAGTTTTTCTATTAATGTTTTATATCGCTTTATGTGGGGGTAAATGTCACTAGACTCCTCGGGTAAATTCGGCTAGGCTATGTTCTATAGGTTCCTATTCTGTAACCATATGATTTCTAGAGTTCGTGGGTTAACCTATGTAGAGTCATTTAATACCATCTACAATCTAGACTTATTCTAAGGAAACACGGCCTCTCGTAAATTAGGTTTCCCCTTAACTTCTTAAGCATCTCCGTTTGGTAGGTGATCATATGGTCAATTCGCATAAAAGATAGTGGTAGTCCTATGGTCAATTCTTACCACTACTTGCAACCTATTCATCTAGGGTCTGATGGTCAATTCTCCTAGCTTCCTAGATGCTACCAAACATTAGCACTACCGAAACAAAGGTGTCCACGAATAAGCAAAGAAAATAAGCACATAAAGCGATACGAAAACGAGAAAATTCATAACTAGGCTAACACCAAAGGTGTTTGGCCAATCATATTAAATAATGTAAGAAATTCAATGTTTAAAATCATAATGAAAGACATTGAATTAAATACAAATGTTTGATATGAAATACTAAAACTTATTTAGTAAATGGCGTGAATTCTCCCTTGGAAATACTCCGTATGCTGCTACATATCATCCCTCTGGAAGCCCTTTTACATCCCTTAATGTTGTATGTTAGGGAATTATATGAAAATGCAGAATTAGGGCTTGTATTTATAGCATCGTCAAAGTTACGATGTAAGCTTGTGAATTGGTTACGCCGTAACCATCATATCTCAGACGATCTTATCCATAGTAAAATATTTACGACATAACCTTAAGAATGGGTTACGATCGTAAAACTCTCGTAGTGAATTTCATCACTTTTACGCCGTTACCTTGCAAATGGGTTACGATGTAAGTATCTTGACCATAAAAATTCTTCTAAGTCTGGAATTATATACGCGGTAACTATGTGGTGCAGTTACGCCATAACCTTGAACTGCGTTAACTTTGCTCTTCTAGTGTAAATCCTAGTTACGGCGTAAGTAGAGTATGAAATTACGCTGTAACTCTTGTCTGGACAACATACTCTTGTATATTTACTTTAATAACCTTTCAAATCCGCGTCTCTTTGTTCCTATGCTCATTAATGACCTGAAAATGATAAATAAAGAAATAAGAATATATTTTCAAGTAAAACAATACAAATGATGAGCATATTTGATGAAAATTGACACTAAAATATCATGACTATTTAATGTTATCACTACATATTAAAGTTGCAAATATCGCATGTTATTTTACACATTATTACATGTGATACAAAGAGGAAAAAAAATGTTTTGATGTATAAACTACGAGTTGGAACGTAAGGATTTGCATCAAGATTGTTGATCCTTTTAAAAAATTCAATGGATTTGTTCACTAAAAATATCGATCAAACATTCTTGAACGATATCAACCTAACTTATTGGAAACATGAATACTTTCACTAAATTTATCATTATCACTATGCAAACCAGATTTACAGTTGTCAAAACTTATAGCATTTCGCTTATTTTTCATGTCATCACATTTAGTTTACAATAAATCAACACTAATTACAAACGTAGTTAACAAACCTACCAACCAAACTTTTCGAAATAGCAAAAACCTAGCCAATGGACACGTAAATTTAGAATAAATCTCTTAAAACATCATATATAAACTGATTATCACTTGTGTGTAATCATAATATTGAAATCTAACCCCCTAAACAATCATATAATCTCAACAATTACAAATATACAATCGCAAGCATCATTTATATAAAGGGGAGTCATATTTCCACGGAAGGTTTTGATGCATCCACAGAATTTTAATGCAAAATTACAATTATGTCCCCAAAACTTAGTTAACCCAGTTCTTTCAATTATATCCCCCAACACCTACTTACTTACGTTTTACTATTCCGACTTGTTTGTTTCTCCCCTAATCACAAGTAACATTGCAATCAAGGAACTTTTTACTAGTATTGATTAAGTTGATTATTATTACTATTTTACTTTTTTAGCAATGTAAAGAACATTCATATACTTCACACTTGAAAACGATTGTAGACAAAAGTAATCCAGTTTCCACTCCAACACATACATGATACATGAATTATTATTCACTAATATGCACATGTATGAATAGAACAAAAAACCGTAACAGAATGTTTTCCATCCAGCTTTTATGGCACCCCAAAGTCGATCGAAAACCCTTTTGTCAACTGTTGGTTGTGATTTATAATTATGAATGTATATAAGAAGTTTGCAAGAGTAAAAAAAGAAAAAAAGAGAAAGGAGTAAAAAGTTCTTCAAGTTATTTGATCAATCGATTGCATTTTTATTATTATTATTATTATTATTATAATTTTGCCTTTTTCCAAACATAAAAAGAATCTATTGCATTGTTTTCTGGTGATGCGTTAGCACTTAGCAGCAAAAGAGACGTGGGAATACTTAAGTATTGAAGGGACAGAGATGAAATATATGGGATAATTAAGTTGTAGGGGTATGACTGTAAATTTATATTAAATTTATGTGGATGTATCAAAACCATCCGTGGAAATATCAATTCCCTTATATAAATCAGTCACTGAATAACACAAAGAGTATTTCACTAATAGTAAAATCTATCAAATATTCACAAACATCTTAACAACCATCAATAAACAACTAAAATCAATATGTCAATATACTCGACAAAAAAAAAAAGATGCGATCATGATTTTTTTTCTATTCTTTTTTTAAATTTAAACCATGCCTTCAACCTCACTTTCAATCGATGGTTGATTTGGTTCATTCTGAACCGTAAAAGTCGGTGGATTTTGCGTTATTATTGTCATATTGTTGCATTATATTATGATTAATCATGTTTTAATAGTTTAATCACGGTTGATTTGGTGTTTTGGGTTTGGTTTTTTAGATCGTAACCGTTTGTGGGAGAGAGTGTTTGGAGTAGAGGTGTGTTTTTTGTTTTGATTGAAGGGGTTGGTCGCAAGTACAGTGGTATGAGTTGAGATCAATATAAACCTCATGCTAGATACAGTCGTGACCTGGGTCACCGGGTGCCATATCAACTTTTTCTCTCCGGCGACCAGACACAACCAAGTTGTCAGTCGATGACGGACTTTTTTAACAATTTAAACAACAAATTTAAATTCATTAAAATTAAAAACATTACAATACTAAATTAAAATAAACATTACAAATTTAAACTAATAATCTAAATTGTAGCGTTCCTTGATTGTTTCCTTAACTTTCATCAGTTCGGCTAGTTGTCGTGGAGGCAAATTTTGGTCGACTGGGGTATTGTAAAAAATTATGTCGGTCTCCCGTTTTGATAGCGTCATGAATGCCATCGTCTGTTTTTGGAGCTCAAGTTTCTCTCTTTTCATCTCCAGCTCTTTTTTCCTCAACCTTATGTACGCATCTTCTATACCATTACCCTTAGCTTTTTCCCCCTTTTGACGGCTTGAATTTGAAGAAGGTTTTGGCTAACGAATCAATAAATGATTCTGATGGTTGATCACGAGAGGAGGAGAATGATTTCTTCCTTGCTGCGTCACGACCTTCCTCGGTGGATTCTCTAGTCTCTTCCTCATCATCAGAATCATCAACGTCTTGAAAATTCAAAGGACCTTGGGTTGACTCCGACGTAGTTGTAGAACCCTTTGTTTTCTTCCGACTATTCGTTTGGAAAGCCGGCATCTCACAGTTCTTCCAAGCATCATGACCCCTGAAAATTTCCCAACACTCCTCCAAGGTAAAATCATGACCGTACATCATACGGTATTCTCTAAGAGCTTTTTGTTTGTCGTCTACATCATTTTCACCACTTCCATGATTTTTCTTGACATTATCAATATTAGCGCAAAAATTCTCAACCCTATTACGAATCATATTCTTCCATTTGGTCGTGATGGAGTTGTAGGTTCTTTCTGAGCCAGTTTCCTTTTTAAAATACGCTATCACCTCCTCCCAAAAGCGGTGCATGTTCATAGGATTTCCTCTCGGCGAGTTTTCCGACACAAAAACCCAAGCTCTACAAAGCACGATCTCTTCCGTCTTTGTCTATGGTTCGACCTTCTTGGTTGCTTCGGGCTTTTTGCCTTTGTCCTTCACCTTTGAAGCACGTCTTGAAGGCTTCTTTGGTTTGATGGGTGACATCTCTTCAGCATCGTCGGTTCTTTCATCGTCATCGTCTTCAACAGGAATGGAATCGTGGTACGAACCGTGACCCGAGCCTTACCCCATCGAAGCATCTTGACTTGGATAGTTTTGAGTCGGATACTCAGGGATATAATCCTCCAAATCCATTTCAATATTAGTACTACGAAGCGGGGAATAAATGTGATATGGTTGGGAAGGATACAAGAAGTCCATGTTAGGACGATACGACGACCCACTTGGTTCTTGGCGGTAACCCGTATTAGATCGTTGCGGTGAGATAAATTGACGATTAACGTAAAACGGGTTTTGGTTTTGATTGGGTTGTGGTAGTTGTGATTGATATTCAAAAGTTTGTGGACGAAAGAGAATACCCTGGTTTTGTGGTGGTGTTATGCCGTTTAATTCAAAGTTGTTTTCCGGCGAGAAATTAAAATCCGATGCATTATGGGGTAGTCGTGATCGTCGGTTTTTGGATTGTGGGGTATTTTTCTTTGACATGTTGAATTTGGATGAGAAGTAGATTGATGTTGGAAATGAATATGGATGAGATGTAGTTTGAGGTTGAATTATGTTTGAAATTGTGTTTGAGGTTGGTATTTATAGGATGTAAAGTGGTAAAGTTTTTTTATATTAATTGCAACGGTAGGATTTTTTTTAAAGAGTAAGTTTTGAAATCGGTTGGATTTTCAACCGTTGTGTGATTTTTTGTGCCTCGACCGATGTCAAGACCCAACTCCCACACTCGTTCCGACCGATTTCCAAATCAGTCGTTGTTTGTTTTTTGGATGCCCGACCGATTAAATGCGTTCCACTGTGTCTAGCCTCATATTTTTTTATAAACCTAATGAATAAATACTGGCGATTCATTTTTCATAAAAAAAAAATAATAATAATAAAAAATAAAAAAAATAAAAATAAAATCACTCTTCATTATCTTGCAAACAGTATATCGTTAAGCGGCAAAAAATACACCCATCGTGACGAGAATATTATTATCTTTCAGTAAACGGGCACTTCGATATACTTTCGACAAACTTTTTTTTTCGAGTTTAGTTTTAGTGTTTAAATTTGCGTATGAAAAAATCACATGTGATTTGTATTTTAAGAATCACATGTGATTTCACAAATCATATTTGATTTTACAATTCACATGTGATTTTTAGACGTAAATTTGAACACTCACAAAAAAATTTAAAAAAAAAGTTCGTCGAAAGTATATAAAAGTGTCTTTCTATAGAAAGATGATTTAATTCTCGTCGTGATTGTATGATTCTTTTCGCGTGAAGATTAACGGTTTGTAAAATATTTAATTTAAACAAAAATGATGAAAGTGGGTTTTGTTGTTTTGATTAAAAAATAAATGGCTATAATAGATTCATTGGGTCTAGAGAGAATTTTGGGTCTACATTAAACTTGTGAGTATAGATGCATATTTGAATTTCCGTAAAGTATATCAATACAAATATAGATATCTATACTTATACTTATTTGAACTTTATATAACTTGAGTGTTTATGATAAAAATTACAACTATAAATTTGTATTATTGTTAGTTTGTAATATTCATTTTAATACTAAAATTTAATGTGTCATTAGTGTACATTATAATACAATTATTATAGCGTAAAATTTAGTTATATGAATTTAATTATAGAAGATCATAAATATATTATAAGATACAGTAGTATAGATTATCTATATCTATACTACTTATAATGCACGGAGGCATCTCACTTTTAATTTTAAGACGTACAAGAAATTAAGCATGGTTTACAACACTTTAATGCACTCAATTTTCAGAATTACAACAAAGTAAACATATTGTACAACAAAATAAAGCGTGATGTCATTTTAAGCCCAAAATTCTATCAAACAACATTAATGCTATTAAAAACACCCATTCACAAAAAATTACAACCATTTAAGCACAATGTACAATAGGTGCAACTAATTTTCAGATTTACAACAAAATAAGCATAGTGTACAACGAAATAAGGATCATGTAATTTTCACACTTACAACATTAATGCTATTAAAGTGGTCAATGTTATTAATGACTATAATGACTACTACTTAAAAGAAACGAAACATAGTACAACACTTTAATGCACATAATTTTCGGACGTACAAGACAAGAAGTATAGTATACAACAAAACACCACATTAATGCTATTTAATGTAGTCAATTATTTAACTGGTCAATAAATACAATTAATACAGTTATTAAAACATCTCTTACATAAAAAATACAAATTATCAAGCATACTGTACAATAAAGTAAAATACAATTTCTGCAGTAAATTTCACTACTACTAATAATAAAGCACATTATACAAATATTCAAGCTCAACGAATCGCTACGAAATGGGCTTGAGCCCTAACTGCGGACCAACGCTCGAGCCGGCGAACAGCAGCAACGGCTCGAGCCCGAACAAGACGCAAGCGCTATCTAAATTATTGATATCCGTAAATTTATTGTTAAAAAGAACATAATAAACTAAAATACATTATTAATCGAAATTTTTTATTTCAGAGTATCCGCCATTGCAACGCGCAGGTACCCTGCTAGTACATGGTAATCTACTAAAGTTTTTATATTATCGTCAATCAGTTACCATTCGCTTAATGTTGTAAGTCGCCAAGTCGGTGATTGCTTAGAAGCCATGGTAATATAGATATAGAAGCCATGGTAATATAGATATAGTAAATTGAATTAAATTTATTTTATTTAAATGTGAAACAAAAAAATATATTTATTGGATCTGTTTTAACTGATGTTTCTTTATTCGTGAACTATATAGGACAATGAAGAAGAAAAACAATATCGTGGGGATGGACAATGGTCGGTCCTAAGTCCTAACTGGGTTGATGGAGGATCAAGATGGGCCTGGCCAGGATCTTCTGACGTTCACCTTGCAGGTCAGTCAATAGATTTCAAACAGTCGAATCGTCAAATTAAGGCCGAGTGCTTTAGGCCTCCAACAAAAATCATTGTCTTTTCACAACTGTGGAACTTAACAAACTCTCAAATAGTAAAGGCCCAGCTATTTTAATTGGGTTAACTTCTAGTAACAGGCCTTAAATATCATGAGCACCAAAGAACAGGGGCTCAAGTTTATCCATTTCGGAGATGGTACATGTCATTAAAGTGTTTGTTCACGCATCCAACTCATTGTGAGGTTCTTGTCGATTACTCACGTACTTTACTCAACGAACAATTATGGCTTTTAAACGTTGGTAATACTTTCCTACACGTCCCCATATTCGCATTTGTTTCTGCTCGACCCACCGGCAAGAAATTTTTAGATCTGATAGCGTTTGAACATTGAGCTATATGTTTCTCATCACGCATACTTCTTCTCGACTATATGAGGTAAAATTATATTTACGACTCAACGCTAAATACTTCTCTAATAAGTTTGTAAGTTTTCTCAAGTCCAAAAAAGATGACCGTTTGTTTAATTAGTAAGATTAAGGTATATGAAAGTTAATATTTGTAATCGAAAATTTTATGTTGGAGTTGTTGGGATTTTATAATCTAGTTAACTAAGTAACGCAACGAGTACGCAGCGGAATTGGATCTAGTCTATGCAATTAGGTTAACACATAAATAAAAAACAATAATAAATAAAAGGGATAAAGAAAACTAACCATCGTAGTCACTCGCAAGTAATAAAACGAACAAGAAAACAAGTGTCTAAAATTAACACCTCTACAAGTCCACACACAAACACTTAACCACAAGTACGTTCGATAACGCTAGTCGAGAACGTTTAACCAAATCAACCCTTGAATACTTGAACCAATCACGAACAAAGAAAACCAAGAACAAAACTGCCCGAGAACCACAAAACTGCCCAAGAAGTTTTTGTGCTTTACCCGATATCGGACAAAGCTTGTCTGATATATACTACTCTTTTCTGTCCGAGATCAAAGCGAACAGAAAAACCACCTTTGTCTTGCTAACGTGATCGACCAGGATCAAAACAATAACTCCACCAAACAAAACACTAAACAGCTTCTTGGATCTAGGCGATGCGAGTGTTAGGTTTTGAAACAAACCTAAGAACCTTAATCGGATTCAATGTAAAAACCGATCGGGTATTAGACTTGAGTATGAATCGGTTTTGGCAGAGGTTTAAGTATATTATGTCGTGAGTTTAGATGCAAGGGTGTGTTTGTATTTATAGGATTAGAAACCTAGATGTACTTGGACTCAAACTTGAGCTCCAAATAATCAATCCAAACACCTACCGATCGTCCCTTTCGTCTAGGCCCAAGGCTACCAAAACCGACCCAAGTTGAAAGTAGAACTTGTCCAATGGGTCGTATAATGGATCGGTCTCATGCATGCAAACGGGTCATATGTAAATTCAAGTAGTAAACGTATTATACGTACTCTCATGTTTAACGTGTGTGCCCACATAGGCTCACACACTTCTAGTCGTTTCGTGTGTTTCAACTCCCACAAATCAACGGCTCCCACTTGGGAGTTGGGGTAGCGAATAGCACAAAAAAACAACGAGGGAAACACCTAGCAACGCTATCACTCGCTATTTAACTAAAAGTGTCTGAGATATAGTTTCATAAAATTTCTCAGTAGCATGGTTATTAAATGTCTTGCTTTAATCATCCTTTGTTATACATACCATTAAACCATGGATATGGATCCTAACTCATTCCATATAGTTTAACCATTTAGAATCTCGTTATAGATTTCAATTCAGATATACCAAATGTAATCAAGAATCATCTTGCATCACCCTATGGGTTTGGCCAAACAATTATCTGATTAAACTCTGGAAGAGCGCCATGGTATCTTTCTCGCACATATCAAGTTGGAGTAACAAATCCTTTATTGACTACAAGTGTTGTGGATGTTGCTTCACATCACTCCGAAATATAGCTTTTATAACTACCTTATTCAGATAGCGTTTTGCTAATACTTATAAAAGTGATATCCAAACATAACAGAACTTGCTTGTATCTAAAGTCTAAGGACGACTTTAACAAATCATTTTTAATACTTTACTTATGACAAGGATCCAAAAGTAAATGTTTGAAAGTTGGGGTATCCAATATGCATCTCTAGTGAATACATATGAGTTTGGCGGGAACAATTCACATTCTTATTAGAATATAACCAACACTCACATTTGCCTTCCATAACAATATTCCCATATTGCTAACCGACAATGGACATACTTAGAATGATAAATCATTTCATGGATTAAATATGAAAATATGGAATAGCAGATTATATGAATAAAATAACAAATACCTCATATCTTTATTTATCAGAAAGTAATAAATGTCTTACACTTCCAAAATTATCCAAATACTAATTAACACACAAATTTACATGAGACTACTAGCATGTATTAAACCTATACCTCTAGTCAATTTAGAATGCTTAGGATACACTAAAGCTTTCGTAAATGGATCAGCTAGGTTGTCATCTGTGTGAACCTTTGATATCTTCACACCACCTATTTCAATGGTCTCTCGAAGATAATGAACTTTTGCGTGATAATGTCAAGCACCTTTGGTGATTCCGCTTTCATTAGCTATAGTGATGGCTCCAGTATTATCACAATACATATTTATGGGTTGTTCAATTGTGGGAACAATGTTCAACCCATAAACGAATTTACGAATCCATACAACCTCTTTAGATGCATCGCAAGCAGCTATATACACAACTTCTGTAGATGAAGTAGCAAAAATACTTTGCTTTGTTCTTTTCCAGTCAACATCACCTCCATTTAGAACGAACACATATCCAGTCTGAGATTTTAAGTCATCAACATCTGTCGATATCCAACATCGATTGTAGCAAGAGCCTCGCTCTTATTCCGTCTCCCTTCCATAAACCGTAAACATATCCTTAGTATTGCGTAAATACTTAAGAATATTCTTAACAGCCCAGTCGAGTGAAGTTCACTCGATTCTGTTGAAATCGGCTTATCACATTCGAGCGTAATATCGTGACGAGTACATCTCACAAAGATACATAATAGATCTTATAGCCAAGCATAAGGAACTCTTTTCATGCGCTCTCGCAAAGATGTGTCTCAAAGACTTGTGAATTACTCAACTTAGGCTCCTCTTGCATTGGGATAGCTTTACGTTTGGAATTCTCCATATAAAATCTCTTCAAGATTTTCTTAATGTAAGCACTTTGACATAAACCAATCAATCTTTTAGATCTGTCTCAATAAATCTTGATTCCAAGAATATATGCAGTTTCTCATAAATCTTTCATGGCAAAACATCTTCCAAGATAGGATTTTACATCTTGTAACATTGGAATGTTGTTTCCCATGAGCAATATGTCACGATATATAGAATTAGGAAAGTGACATAACTCCCACTAGTTTTCTGATATACACATGGCTCATCTTGATTTTGAGAAAATCTGAATTTCTTAATCTCATCATCAAAATGCTTATTCGATTGCCTAGATGCTTGCTTAAGTCCATAAATGGAATGCTTGAGCTTGCATACATGGTTAGGATATTTAGGATCAACAAAACCCTCAGGTTGCTCCATATAGACCTCTTCGTAAAGATGTCCATTGAGGAAGACGGTTTTGACATCCATTTGCCATATCTCAAAATCATAGAACGCAACTATGGCTATTAGAATCCTTATAGCTCTAATGTCTGCTACAGGAGAAAAGGTCTCTTCATAATCAATCCCGTAAGTTTGAGTGAAGCCCTTTGCTACAAGACGAGCTTTAAAGGTGTATACCTTACCATCCATGTCGGTTTTATTCTTGAAAAGCCACTTGCTACCAACTTGTGGAAAACTAGAAGGGGGGGAGGTTGAATAGTTTTGCCGATTTTAAACTAGTTTCTAAAAACTTTAGATTCGATGTTATGTGAAATCGTATGGATGAAGATAAAGTATAGATCTAAGAGTAATGCAAGTAAAGAAAGTAAAGTAAGGGATAGAAATGACACAACCGATTTATAGTGGTTCGGCTACAAGGACACCTTCCTTGCCCTACTCCACTCCCCGAGTCACCTACTCGAGAGTTCAAGCACTATGTCAACAAACTCCTTCAACTTGGCGGAGAAGCCTTCACAACCTTGCTTACACCTTTTTCCTGTACAAAGCTAAATACCTAGTCCATAACACGGAGGACCAAACCAACACGACTATTACACAACAAATATGTGAAATATCAAATACAAGATATTTGCTACAGAAATCTTGTGGAGAAACAAATCACTCAAGGACCCCTTGCTTGGATGACTTGTAGAATGCTCGTGATCTCGCCTTAGAGAAGGACCTATATGAGAATCACAATAGAAGAAAGAAGAACAACTCTCTAGATCAAGTGATCTTTTGTTAGGAGAGTGTAAGAATATATGAGAGAGTTACTAAGAAGAGGGCTAAGTAAAAATGAAGAAATGGCTTTCTATTTATTGGCAAAATCTTGCCACTGTTGCACGGATCCCTTCCTTAAGGGATCCGCCTAGTGTAACCAGGGATCCTTGGGACGCTCCTCTTTGCCCATAGGTTTTTGGGTTATGGGTCATGGGTCATGGGTTATGGTGGTCCATGGTTATTTATTTAGATACAATGTATCTAATAGATGCAATGCGTCTAGTCAATGGATCATGGGTTAATACCATAGGTCATGGGTTGTGGTTTTTACCCTTCCTAATAAACTATTACGACAAATGATTTATTACAACAATTTGTATTAAATGACTATATGTAAATGCTTTACAAAAATAACATGTATCCTTATAATTTTACTTATGATAACATTATATTTGTTATCAACAAAACACAAAGAGATCGCTAAATATTAATAAACGTTTTTACGGTTTATTTGTATTAACAATCTCCCCCTTTTTGCTGATGAAAAAACATAATGTTATGATGAGTAAAACTTAAGATTAGATGTATGTTTTGAAATCCTAAGTTTTACTTCTTTTCCTCTTTTTTGTCGAAACAAAAAGTTACCCGACTGAAGAAATAAAATGTGGAAAAATAGTCCACGTATCTCTAACTTCCCCTTGACGGTAGCTCCCCCTAGAATGGGGCGTCAAGTGAGAAAAATAAAAAATCCTACAAAGAAAGGGTTAGTAGTAACATGCATAAAGAATCTTGTGATTGACGAGAATCAAGATTGGGAGCCAAGGTATGTAAACAAGGCCTTGTAATAATACAACAAAATGTAATGGTATTTATGCCACATACAAGCATGTAAAAGTAAGAACAAGACTTATAAAAAAAAATGACTCAAAAGAAAAATGCTAAGAGTAATAAATATGATTTTCTTCCATGCTTGCATAAGGTTATGGATGGAATTTTTGGTGAGTAATGATGTTGATGCGATCAAGGATGTGGTTAAGTATGACTCGCATTTCTTCCCTAATTTCTATTGCAATATCCCTAGTGGATTGGCAATGTTCATAATGTAAGTGATGTGGGTAATGAGTGCGGAAGTTTTCCGGTTTACTTTGATTTGTGAGATGCGGAAGTTGTGGTGGAAAAATTGGAAAATACGGATCAAAGTCCGGAATGTTTGGAAGTGGTGGTAGAAAAGAACCTAGACGTTCTTGTAACACAATGGGAGCTAAAGGTGGTGAGGTTTCAAGGTATTTGAAAATTGTGTTTGGAGAAGTTGGAGGTGTCAAAAAGACTAGTTTTTTTTTTGCTTGGTTTGTTGAGATCTTGTTGGAGTCTTAAGGAGTTCCAAAAGAGTTACCTTAGGTGGGGATTTGATGGGTGATGAAGTTGGTGTACTTGTTGGTGATGAAGGAGGAGCTATAATGGAAGCATCTTGTGGTGAATGAGTGGTTGGTGATGAACCATTTGAAGATGGTTTTGCTAAGCAACAAGACCGGATGCTAATCCGTGCGGTTTTTCTAGATTTGGGTGGTGGTACTTTGGAAGGTGGGAGGATAAAGTTTTGGATTTCTTGAAAGGGATTGTTTGAACTAGGTGATTCATCTATGTTGGAAGATCTTTTGGATAACATGATGATGTTTTGTTTTGAGAGGTTTAGAGTGATGAATATGCAAGTATTTTGAGAATCCTATTTATAGAAAAAATAATGCATTGCAATGAATGCTTGACCCAAAATGTGGGTTAAAATCTAATGATTAGATATGAATTTAAGGCATGTGATCATGAGAACACAAGCATTAAATAACATACTCCAAAACAAAAATGATGAAAATATTGAAGTTTTCATCCAAAGTGAGAAAAATAGAAGATAAAATTAGCTTCTGTCTCACGGATCCCATAGATCCTTCCCTTGAGGGATCCGTCCAGCATTAAGGCTAGGATCCGTGGTACTGGTGATTCAGGCAGCTCAAAATTTTCCTTATGGAAACATTTGTGCCTAGTGTGTGAGATAACCCGACTGCTCCTAATTCATTGTTGCTTAAATGAATGTACCCAAAAACACATATTAGTTATGTGTTCTCTTTAGCATTCAAAAGACATGAGATGCAATGAAAACGGGTTTTTACTTTGTATTAATAATGAAAAAGCGATTTATCCTAGACGTGAGAAATGGCTTTTATGAAAGTGATACGGGAAGAGGTATCCTTTTAGAAAAAACATTGAAAAGAGATTTCTTTGTGTGAAGAAAACGTTTATTCCTTAAAAAATAGGCATGCAATTACGTGTTTGCAAGAGGTACTTGTCTTTAAAAATAAGAGAAGACTATGAAAGTCTGAGAGTTATAAGTAAAAACTTATCTTGGGTTTTGAAAATTCCCGTATTGCTTGTGAGTTGTGCGTGAAATAGAGATCCTAGACTCAGAAAGAAGAAGGCTAGTGTTTCATACCTTGTAGAGTTTAAAAGCAAATTACGACGATTGTTCCATGAGACCAAGACCAAGACGAAGTAGGTTGAATTATTCCCGCTTCAACGGTTTGGTGAGGACGTCAGCTATGTTGTCTTCGGATGCAACTTTCTCAATAGAGGTGTTCCCCTTTTGAACATTGTCTCTTAAGAAGTGATGAAGAATCTCTATATGCTTGATGCGAGAATGCAATACCAGATTCTTGCTTAAGTCGATGGCACCTTTATTGTCACATAGAATGGCTATGTCACTTAGATGAATGTCGTAGTCGACTAACGCTTGTTTCATCCTTAGTGCTTGTTGGCATGCTTTGCCCGCGGAGACATATTAAAACCGGTTGTTGATATGGCCAATGCCGTTTGCTTCTTTGAGAACCAAGATGTTAAACAACATCCCATAAAAGTACATACCCCACTAGTACTTTTGCGGTTAACATAATCATCGGCATGGTCAGAATCTGCATATACAATTGTTTCTACCCCCGTACCCTTAGGATACCACAGTCTTAATTGAGTCGTACCCTTAATGTATCTAAATATCCTTTTGACGGCTTCTAGATGTGATGTTTTAGGATCTTCTTGAAACCTAGCACATAGACAAACACTAAACATGATATCCGGCCGACTAGCCGTGAGGTAGATAAGACTACCAATCATGCCACAATATTTTGTGTTATCCAGCGGATTCTCCCTCTTCATCTTTTGTGAGTTTTGTGTCGGATGACATTGGTGTTCTTATGGGTTTTGACTCTTCTAAACCAAATTTCTTTAACATCTCCTTAATGTATTTAGATTGATTAAAGAAAATACCATCTTCAACTTGTTTGATTTGTAGACCAAGAAAGAAGCTAAGTTCTCCCATCATACTCATCTCGAACTCGTCATGAATGATTTTAGAGAAATCGTCACACATGTCTTGACAAGTAGATCCGAATATAATATCATCTTTACCGATGATTTTGCTTTTGCTATTTTCAAATACCACATTTCCTCTTTTGAAGGATTCATATGTGGAGAATATATCTTTATTGCCGGTCATGTGCCTCGTGCACCCTCTATCCTCGATTCACTCATCCAGATCTAGGTCGACCTTTAAGCACACCTAAGAAGACAATTAACTCAAAAGTTTGGTCCCCATTTGTTCATGGGTCAATTAGTGTTAAACATTCCATTCATGTTAGACATATATGGATAAGGTGAATATGCGTTTGATCCGTGCCAAACAGTCAAGCTAAATCACACAAACCGGCCACTTGTGAATGGCCGACCGTAATCAGCTTAAAACCGCTCAAGCACGAATGCAATTTAGATCAGAGGAATATAGTGTATTCCTGGGTCGTTAAGTCCCACGGAGGATGAATTGGTGTTAAAACAACTCAGATGATAGAATGATCACTAAGGATAGTGATCAGTAAGGTTTTGAATGGATAATTACCTAAAGAAAAGATTTACAAATTAAAGCGACTTAAATGCAAATTAAAAGAAATTAAAAAGTTAAAATATATTAAATAAACGCTATCACTATTTTTAAAATGATGAACGTTTAAAACCTAAAACTTACGTTTAAATAAAATTACGTAAACGTACAAAATAAAACGTGAATTTTAAGAAATAAAATGCCTATAAATATGAAAATGACATTTTTACAATCCTAATAATAAAAGAAAATTATTAGAAAAATAAAATTATTTTTACAACTATTTATTTATTTATTATTAATTAAAAACTATTTATTAAGTATTTAAAATGGACTAAAATATAAGAAAATACAAAATTAACCTAGAAAAATGAAATTATAACTTAGAAAAGTCTAAAATATGATAAAACTTATTTTAAAACTAAATATATATTTTTTAGACTTTTTATGTATTTATTATTAATTTAATACTATTTAAAACTAATTAAAATGCTAAAAAATAATATTTAAACTAAGAAAATTATGGAAAAATACTTTTTAGGCTTTTTATATTTATCTTAATCTAGGAAAATTGAAAACATATTTTTTAAAGCTTTTTCTGATTTATTAGTATTAAAAGCTATTTAAAAAGGATTAAAAACTAATTTAAATAAAGAAAAATACTAAACAATTGTAGGAAAAATATGAAAATTCAGGAAAATGCTAAAATATTATTCTAAGTTTATAAAAATTATAAAAACATATGCTTATGTGGAGGAAAAAGCAACTGAAACTGGCGCTTATAAATAAGCAAATCAAAATAAGCTAAAAGCCATAAATGACCACCAAATTAACACATAAGCTAGGGTATGCTATATTAACTAATTGCTAACCTATTCCAACCATTCTAAACTTCTGAAAAGCAGTTTAAGCCAAGAATTGAGCAAAGTGAAACTAGTTCAATTCGAGAAAATGGGACAATTGAGGCTTATCTAGGAGTGGGGTCCACAGGGCTTAAGCTCAAAACTATTACTGAAATGGGTAGTCAGCTGGGTGGTGAGTAGTAAGGAACTAAGAGCCACCAGTGGGGTCCACAGGTGTGGCTGTGGGACCCAAAAAGTGGTGGGTAAGCCATTTGTGGTCAGGCTTGGTACACTTGCAGGGGTACATTTGGGGAGAAGGGGTCAAAAGAAGGTGATTTTAAGGACTTAATAAGCCGATTGAGTATAAGCTATTATTTTTCTAATTTTCTAGAGCAACTAAAGTTCACTATCCCAAAAGCATATAAGCTAAATCCTAATATTGAATCCTAAACAAAATTATACATTTTATTCAAAAATGGCTACTTGAGAAATTTGACTTTTATCAAGAACACTAAAGTTTGACTTCGAACTTGAACTGATTCTATGGACCTAATATGTTATAATAAACTATGATAAGTTGATTTTAAGCTTAAGCACCAAGGTATGCAACAACATGAAGAATTTCACTTGCAAATCCTCGACAGCTAACCCACAAGGAATGGAATTTGGTATTTTGACTAGAACAAGGGTCAATTTTATTGCTTGTTTGAGTTAATATAACCATCGAGACTTGAATCAAATTAGAACAACAACTATAACAACCTTTAACACAGTTATACATGCAAATCCAAACATCCCTTAAAGAATCTGTTGTGAAGAGTTAAGCATAAAAACAAGTTTTTAACCCAAATGACCTATTGATTAACTGATATTAACCATATTTAGACATGATTAGACTAGAATTAACAAGGTTTGATTACTAAAAATAGAAAATGCAAATTTCAAGAAAAGGCTTACAAAATATGAGTTCATGCACAAACATGGAACCAAGGACTGAGGATCAATCCTAATGCTTCCCAAGAAGCTCTAAACCAGTAAGCAATCCAACATTAGCACTGCAACATTGTCTTGATCATGTCTCCATGTGATTTTTATTTTTAACTAATTTTTGGTATTTTTGATAATTTTTTAGATTGCTAAGTAAACCTGATTTTACCAGTACTAATAGCTTACATAAGCTAGATAAAGAGCTTACATGAGCTTAAGAGTCCAAAACCACCATTAAAAACAACATTTGATCATTATGAGATTTTAAGCTCAAAACTGCATAAACTTGAAAATGAGATTAAGACTTGAAATTAAGGACTGAAAGAGATTCACATACAATGGAATAAGGTAAACAAAGTACTTTAAGGATTGAAATTACACTGGGAATTTAAATTTTATTAAAACGACATTAAACTAACTAAACTACACTACTTGCCTCTCCATAACGCTTTTTCTATCTTTATAGCTTTTTAGACTCTATGTCAACCTCTGCTCATTTCCCACTTGATTGCACCTTTGAATTCATCCTCATCGTCCATGTGTAAAATTAAGGGAAAAGTCATGGAGTTGGTTTTTTCATTAATTGAGATGGTGAGTGGGCTTGCAAGGTGGAGGGGGGATGATAGTGAGAGGTTGGTATGAGCCGTGAGTAGTTGGAAAGGAGATAGTGGTGGTGGAGCAGATGGCGGTGATAGAGTGGACCACAGTGTTGGGAAGGAAGATAGTGAACAGCATGCCAAGCGCGGTTTATCTCTCTGTTTTAAATTTTGGGTTTGGGCTTTGGGCTTGGCTGGGTTAAGGATTGGATTTGTGTTTTGGTTTTGGGTTTGGATTAAATAAAAGGGTCAGAGTATGTTTTTGTAGCTAGATAATCCAAGGACTAATGTTGTAATTCTGCCATACATGAAGGACCAACCGCATCACTTTTCCAAAATTATAATAAGGACCAAACATGTCATTCTTTATTAGTACAAGGACCTAAATTGATAATTTCCATTTTGTAAATCCAGGGACCAAAACTGTCAAGTTTGAAACTTGAGGGACCAAACATGTAAATTCTCCAAAGGTTTATCATAAGGACCTATTTTGTCATTTATGAATAGTACAAGGTTAATTTTGATTATTTTCTTATTTTTAAAACCTTAGGTACTAATTTTGACACTTTTCAAACTTGAGGGACCAAAGTTGTAATTTTGTGATTTTAAACTTCAAAGGATTATTTTGAACAACTTGTGAATCCCAAGGACCTAAAATGATATTTTACAAGTTTTGGAATGACCAGGGACTGTTTTTGACAAATTTTCAAACTTGGGGACTAAAACCGCCAATTATGCAAACTTGATGCGTTTTCATCGATATTGATGTTTTTGCATTTAAAACACATAAAACACGTATTTGTAATATTTTTATCATTTTGAAGCATTTCGAGTGTTTGGATGTTTTGGCATTATATACAAGATAAAAATGATGAGTATTTAGACACTCATCAATCCCCACAAAAGATATTCCTAAGTCCCTAGCAATGATTTATGAAAAGTTAATGGATTTTATCTCTTTACCAAAAGCCATTACTTCTAGAGTAGCCAATTGTTTCAGTTCAAGTAAGAACTTTGGTACAATGATAACCAAATGATTTTGAGCAAATCATAAGCTTTCAAAGTTTGATTTTCTTTACCGAAGCCGTTTGCTTCTGGACTAGCCAACTCTTAGATAAATTATCAATATTATCTTTGGTGAGGTGATTACCAATTATGGTTTTTCCACTGCCTTTACCACAAGCCATAAACTTGCGGCTAGCCAACTCTTCACTTTTAAGGATATGGTGAGCTGAATACCATACAATTATGGGCAAATTGCAAGTCCATCAGTTTGAGATATCTTTACCAAGAGCGTTTGCTCTGGATTAGCCAATCCTTATGTGGGTTAGACATGGTGGACTGATTACCATTTGTTGTGTTTAGTACATAGTACTTCCATTAAAAATTTTTAAAATTTGGCCATTTTGGGGGAAAAAGGGACTAAAGGGTACATTTATGATCAAATTAATTTCCCACACTTAGAAATGAATATTGTCCTCAATATTCAAAATACCTGCTTGTTATGTCGAAACTTAGAACGTAAAAAGATAACATTACTAGCTAAGTGTAGAAACACAACAATTATTCATTTTTTTTTTTTTTTTTTTTTACAATATGTGGGTTATCTCCCCCACACTAGAGTGGTACTCATGGGTGAAAACCCATGTGGTGCATGCTAATGTTTTTGATTCCCGAGTCACTAGCTTGACTTCGACCGAATAATTTGTTCATGGGGTAAGTGGAAGAGACAATCTCCATCGGACTTTCATTCAGGGATGTTTGGATAAACATTGAAGTACATTGAAAGTTCCACACCGATGAGATATAGAGACGCACTTCACAAATGGTACATGGAAATGCGGGTCAAAGATAATGTCTTCATTCGAAGGTGAAGAACAGGAGAAGTCACGGGATATATGAAGAAAAGAAAGAAAATCATGATACAAATCATGACTAACTCTTCATCCTCAATAGGAGAATTCATATTTTCATGAATCTCCTCGGCTCGCGATCAAGACATATTATGGGTGTGTCTAGATCAAAGTAGAAATTATCATACTCTGGTAGAGATATGATATGAGTGAGTTCACAGCTGAACTCCTCGTGAAGAGAATCAATCACAAGATGTAAATCAGTGAATTCTTGTTCCTGTAGACTCATCACTATCCTCAATCTGAGTATCAAAGAGTGGATTCTCAGGAATTAAAGTGAATTCAGAGTCGAATTCAAATAGAGGATTGGTGAGAGTTGTTTTGAATGTTTCAAGAACAAAGTGATTAATATTCTCTATTAGACTGTTGGGATAAGAAGTGAGTGAACGATCATTATCAAGGAGACTTTCAGTTTCTCCCAGATCGGCTTTGAAATCAAAGAGTGGATTGATGTGAGTGAGTTCATCGGTGAACTCCTCAAGATGATCATCGATCGTGGGAGTGATGTCTCAACATACTCGATGTTTCCATAAAGTACAATAAAGTCGCTAACATCGGAGAAAGTTTCAAAATGATCTTTTGAACACTCAAGAGGGAAAATAGAATCACACACATGATCGAAGTTCCCCGTGACTCTCCGAGGATTGGGACAAGGTTCTCAACACTAGACTTTATGAATTCGTCCGATTCTTCTTTTCAGAACAAGTGTCAAGATGCTCATCCCCATGTTCAAGAGTAAGTGGGAATATCGGGTGTGATAACAACAGATGTGAGGAGTTTAGAAGGACTAGCATACATATTTTTTATACTTTCCATTTGTTCTTTTGCTAGTAATTCCATCATAGTCTTTTTCTCCTGATTTTCATGGAAGGAATTTTCAATGATGAACTTGATGAACCCGCATAAAATTGACTAATATCAAGGGTAACTTCATCATCATCGTCATCAGGAATGAAACGGAATCGAGAGCTAGATTTGGTTGCTTTTTCTTTTGCAATTGATTCCCTAACGATTTTTCAAAGGCAACTGGGAATCTAATTTAGCAATCCGCTCTTCAGCTAACAAAACTTCCATGGATTTTTCATTTGGATTATCTTGGGGATGTTTACGTTCCTTCAAATCTTTCACTAAATCCAAAAGATCAAGGAGAAGATTTTGAGGAAGTGGATCAGCCGTGAGGTGGTGCCCTTGATTCATTTGTGTTACCGTGGAGGTTGGTCATGATATGAAGAGTCATAATTGTTACAGGGAAATGAATTCCTTGTTTGACAATCGTGAGCTAGAATGAGGACCTCCACAATACTCACAACAGTAAAACCTGATGTGGCGTGAGTCATATGTGTTGTAATCATAATTGTTATCGGGAACCTCGCCTAGACAAGCGTGTTTCCGATTGACAATCAGAACTGTAGTGTGAACCACCACGGTATTACAACAGAAAGCTGCCGAAGTCTCACCAGCAGTGGTAGCGATGGAATAAATCGGTTGTGTTATGGTAGGAATAGGGATCTGGTTATAGAGCATCTGACCCGTTTCGACTCCACCATGCTACAACTGGGGCAATTGCCACCATTATAAGGACCACCACACATTGACAACCAAGAGGGTGAGGATAAGACATAGAAAGAATCAAATGGTTCTAGAGGGTAAGAAATGAAGAATCAAAAAGGTAAGAGGGTAAAGAGGAATATCTTAGGATTTTTGAAAAACATTTTATAAAAACAAAGAATGAAAATATTTTTGGAGTTGTTAACACTTTAGGAAAAGTGTTAATGAACTTTTTGATTTTCTTAAAACTTTACAAAAAAACATTTTACAAAAAGGTGGTATATGTGCAAGAATAGATCTGGAAATGCTTAAAACACGCTTACAGCCTCCCGGCCCTGAAGTGGCCAAAATTTGATCCGTGCCAAACAGTCAAGCTAAATCACACAAACCTACCACTTGTGAATGGTAGGCAATCGTAATCGACTTAAAACCGCTCAAGCACGAATGCAATTTAGATCAGAGGAATATAGTGTATTCCCGGGTCGTTAAGTCCCACGGAGGATAAATTGGTGTTAAAACAACTTCAGATGATAGAATGATCACTAAGGATAGTGATCAGGAAGGTTTTGAATGGATAATTACCTAAAGAAAAGATTTACAAATTACAGCGACTTAAATGCAAATTAAAGGAAATTAAAAGTTAAAATATATTAAATAAACGCTATCACTATTTTTAAAATGATGAACGTTTAAAACCTAAAACGTACGTTTAAATAAAATTACGTAAACGTACAAAATAAAACGTGAATTTTAAGAAATAAAATGCCTATAAATATGAAAATGACATTTTTACAATCCTAATAATAAAAGAAAATTATTAGAAAAATAAAATTATTTTTACAACTATTTATTTATTTATTATTAATTAAAAACTATTTATTAAGTATTTAAAATGGACTAAAATATAAGAAAATACAAAATTAACCTAGAAAAATGAAATTATAACTTAGAAAAGTCTAAAATATGATAAAACTTATTTTAAAACTAAATATATATTTTTTAGACTTTTTATGTATTTATTATTAATTTAATACTATTTAAAACTAATTAAAATGCTAAAAAATAATATTTAAACTAAGAAAATTATGGAAAAATACTTTTTAGGCTTTTTATATTTATCTTAATCTAGGAAAATTGAAAACATATTTTTTTAAAGCTTTTTCTGATTTATTAGTATTAAAAGCTATTTAAAAAGGATTAAAAACTAATTTAAATAAAGAAAAATACTAAACAGTGTAGGAAAAATCTGAAAAATTCAGGAAAATGTTAAAATATTATTCTAAGCTTATAAAAAATATAAAAACATATGCTTATGTGGAGGAATATGCAACTGCTGTGAAACTGCTTATAAATAAGCAAATCAAAATAAGCTAAAAGCCACAAATGACCACCAAATTAACACATAAGCTAGGGTATGCTATATTAACTAATTGCTAACCTATTCCAACCATTCTAAACTTCTGAAAAGCAGTTTAAGCCAAGAATTGAGCAAAGTGAAACTAGTTCAATTCGAAAATGGAGAATTTGATCGGGCTTATCTAGGAGTGGGGTCCACAGGGCTTAAGCTCAAAACTATTACTGAAATGGGTAGTCAGCTGGGTGGTGAGTAGTAAGGAACTAAGAGCCACCAGTGGGGTCCCAGGTGTGGCACTGTGGGACCCACCAAAGTGGTGGGTGCCCACTTATTGTGGCTGGTGCGACAGGGTACATTTTCAGAGAAGGGGTCAAAGAAGCGATTTTTAAGGACTTAATAAGCTGATTGAGTATAAGCTATTATTTTTCTAATTTTCTAGAGCAACTAAAGTTCACTATCCCAAAAGCATATAAGCTAAATCCTAATATTGAATCCTAAACAAAATTATACATTTTATTCAAAAATGGCTACTTGAGAAATTTGACTTTTATCAAGAACACTAAAGTTTGACTTCAG
The DNA here is from genome assembly GCA_910596185.1 of Chrysanthemum makinoi. Lineage (NCBI taxonomy): Eukaryota > Viridiplantae > Streptophyta > Magnoliopsida > Asterales > Asteraceae > Chrysanthemum > Chrysanthemum makinoi. The sequence continues at coordinate 201,802,502 of OU343220.1, forward strand.
TGAACTTGGAACTGATTCTATGGACCTAATATGTTATAATAAACTATGATAAGTTGATTTTAAGCTTAAGCACCAAGGTATGCAACAACATGAAGAATTTCACCTCAAATCCTGACAGTTAACTGTCAAGGAATGGAATTTGGTATTTTGACTTTTACTAGAACAAGGGCTGAATTTTATTGCTTGTTTGAGTTAATATAACCTACTGAGACTTGAATCAAATTAGAACAACAACTATAACAACCTTTAACACAGTTATACATGCAAATCCAAACATCCCTTAAAGAAGCTGTTGTGAAGAGTTAAGCATAAAAACAAGTTTTTAACCCAAATGACCTATTGATTAACTGATATTAACCATATTTAGACATGATTAGACTAGAATTAACAAGGTTTGATTACTAAAAATAGAAAATGCAAATTTCAAGAAAAGGCTTACAAAATATGAGTTCATGCACAAACATGGAACCAAGGACTGAGGATCAATCCTAATACTTCCCAAGAAGCTCTAAACCAGTAAGCAATCCAACATTAGCACTGCAACATTGTCTTGATCATGTCTCCACGTGATTTTTATTTTTAACTAATTTTTGGTATTTTTGATAATTTTTTAGATTGCTAAGTAAACTGATTTTAACAGTACTAATAGCTTACATAAGCTAGATAAAGAGCTTACATGAGCTTAAGAGTCCAAAACAACCATTAAAAACAACATTTGATCATTATGAGATTTTAAGCTCAAAACTGCATAAACTTGAAAATGAGATTAAGACTTGAAATTAAGGACTGAAAGAGATTCACATACAATGGAATAAGGTAAACAAAGTACTTTAAGGATTGAAATTACACTGGGAATTTAAATTTTATTAAAACGACATTAAACTAACTAAACTACACTACTTGCCTCTCCATACCGCTTTTTCTATCTTTATAGCTTTTTCAGACTCTATGTCGACCTCTGCTCATTTCCCACTTGATTGCACCTTTGAATTCATCCTCATCGTCCATGTGTAAAATTGGCGGGAAAAGTCATGGAGTTGGTTTTTTCATTAATTGAGATGGTGAGTGGGCTTGCAAGGTGGAGGGGGGTGATAGTGAGAGGTTGGTATGAGCTGGAGAGTAGTTGGAAAGGAGATAGTGAGGTGGTGGAGCAGATGGCAGTGATAGAGTGGACACAGGTGTTGGGAAGGAAGATAGTGAACATGGCCGGTTTATCTCGTTTTAAATTTTGGGTTTGGGCTTTGGGCTTGGCTGGGTTAAGGATTGGATTTGTGTTTTGGTTTTGGGTTTGGATTAAATAAAAGGGTCCGTATGTTTTTGTAGCTAGATAATCCAAGGACTAATGTTGTAATTCTGCCATACATGAAGGACCAACCCCGTCACACTTTTCCAAAATTATAATAAGGACCAAACATGTCATTCTTTATTAGTACAAGGACCTAAATTGATAATTTCCATTTTTGTAAATCCAGGGACAAAACATCAAGTTTGAAACTTGAGGGACCAAACATGTAAATTCTCCAAAGGTTTATCATAAGGACCTATTTTGTCATTTATGAATAGTACAAGGTTAATTTTGATTATTTTCTTATTTTTAAAACCTTAGGTACTAATTTTGACACTTTTCAAACTTGAGGGACCAAAGTTGTAATTTTGTGATTTTAAACTTCAAAGGATTATTTTGAACAACTTGTGAATCCCAAGGACCTAAAATGATATTTTACAAGTTTTGGAATGACCAGGGACTGTTTTTGACAAATTTTCAAACTTGGGGACTAAAACGCCAATTATGCAAACTTGATACGTTTTTCATCAGATATTGATGTTTTTGCATTTAAAACATATAAAACACTTGTTTGTGATATTTTTATCATTTTGAAGCATTTCTGAGTGTTTTCAGATGTTTTTGGCATTATAAACAGTACAAAAATGATGAGTATTTAGACACTCATCAGCGTTCCATGGTGCAAAGTTTTGAAATGGAAAGCCATTTTGCATATGTGGATTCCATCCCATTTGATGGTTACTTCTCGGATAAACATTATTAGGTCTCCTAGAAGTGTTCGGTTTTGAAAATGATGGACCTTTGTTTCTTGTAAAACTTTGATTATATCTTGGAGGTGGTTGTCTAATGGTAACATGAGTTGGTTTCTTCTTATTAACAATAACAAAATCAGTTCTAGATGAAGAAGCTAAATTATTACCATTGTTTGCTTCAGCAGACCCACGGATCCCTGGCTGTACAATAGCCGGTTCCCTTTTTGTGGGATCCGTGACAACAGTGGTTTGTATTTCTAGTGCCTTTACGAATTGTATTTCTTTGTTTTCACTAGTTGACGCATTAAGTTCTTGAAAACCTAGACCTTTTTGGTTGTTTCCTGTTTTAACACTATCCAATATCATATCTAAGGTATTAGTGTTCATTCTAGCAATCTTAGAGTCTAGATGATCAACTAGTTTTTGAAGTTGAACGCAAAGTTCACATTCGCCACTTGCTATCTTCCCCTTTTCTATCCGTTTTAATTTTGCCTTTAACTCTATGACTTCCTTTTCTAAACGTTGGTTTTGGTTTTTGAAAAACTTGTTTTTATTGATTACTTTTAAACTAATTTTGCAAAGTTTATCATATTCATTTTGCAAAGAGTCGTCATCTAATGATGAGCTACTATAGTATTCGTGACATACCTCGTCATTTGCCATGAGAAAAATTTCTTCGTCCTCCTCCTCGCTCATTCCCCATGAGCCGCTCACGAATGCCTTTTGATCATCGCGTTTGGGACATTTACTAATAAAGTGGTTTGGGTCCCCACATTTAAAGCAAGCGCGATCATCCCTTGCCTTCTCGTCCTCTTTGCTTTTCCGGAATCCTTTCTTGTCGTCATATGGTTGTTTGACGTATCTTCCCTTCCTTCTAAAGAACCTTTTGAAGTCCCTTACCGCCATGGCATACTCCTCGTCATCACTATCCGAAGAGGAGTCCTCTTCATCGCTTGAGACCTTCTTGGCTTTGAGGGCAAGAGATTTGTGCTTCTCTTTTACTTTTGAGGCTTCAGAATCTTTAGCAAGGACAAGCTCATAGACCTTTAAGTTGCCTATGAGTTCATCAAGGGTGAGGATTGTCAAGTCTTTTGATTCTTCGATTGCCGTCACCTTAGATCTCCACTTAGATGGAAGTGCCCTTAGATATTTCCTAACATGACTACGGCTAGAAAAAGATTCATCAAGTGCTTGTAAAGATGTAATTATAGTGTTAAAATTAGCAAAAGAATGATCTATAGTTTCCTCATCCGATATTGAAAATTGTTCTTATTGTTGAACAAATAAATCTATTTTATTGTTTTTCACTTGTTGATTACCTTGATGAGTTACAACTAAAGAATTCTAAATTTCTTTAGAGGTTTTAAGCATGGAGATTTTTTCGAATTCCTTTTTGGGTAAAACATTATATAAAACCATTTTAGCTTCACTATTTTTGGAAATATTTTTCTTAATTTCATCGGTGAGTTTATCATGAGGTATGTTAACTAAAATTTCATTTTCATCTTTTGCAATAGCTTCAAAATCTCCTTCAACAATGATGTACCAAAGATCAATATCTTTAGACTTCACATACGTTTCGAATCTATTTTTCCAATATATAAAACCATTAGTTTCAAGTAGTGGAGCTCGTTGCATGGGTTGCTCTTCCTTGTAATTTTCAGAACCCATAGTGATCGAAAAGTTTTTAAAATACGGTTTACTTTAAAACTTTTATAAACTTAGCTCTTGATGCCAATTGTGGAAAACTAGAAAGTGGGGTTGAATAGTTTTGCCGATTTTAAATTAGTTTCTAGAAACTTTAGATTCGATGTTATGTGAAATCGTATGGATGAAGATAAAGTATAGATCTAAGAGTAATGCAAGTAAAGAAAGTAAAGTAAGGGATAGAAATGACACAACCGATTTATAGTGGTTCGGCTACAAGGACACCTTCCTTGCCCTACTCCACTCCCGAGTCACCTACTCGAGAGTTCAAGCACTATGTCAACAAACTCCTTCAACTTGGCGGAGAAGCCTTCACAACGTTGCTTACACCTTTTTCCGGTACAAAGCTAAATACCTAGTCCGTAACACGGAGGACCAAACAAACATGATTATTATACAACAAATATGTGAAATATCAAATACAAGATCTTTGCTACAGAAATCTTGTGGAGGAACAAATCAATCAAGGACCCCTTGATTGGATGACTTATAGAATGCTCGTGATCTCGCCTTAGAGAAGGACCTATATGAGAATCACAATAGAAGAAAGAAGAACAACTCTCTAGATCAAGTGATCTTTTGTTAGGAGAGTGTAAGAATATATGAGAGAGTTAGTAAGAAGAGGGGTAACTAAAAATGAAGAAATTACTTTCTATTTATAGGCAAAATCTTGCTACTGTTGCACGGATCCCTTCCTTAAAGGATCCGTCTAGTGTAACTCCAGGGATCCGTGGGACACTCCTCTTTACCCATGGGTTTTTGGGTTATGGGTCATGGGTCATGGGTTATGGGTTGGTCCATGGTTATTTATTTAGATACAATGTATCTAATAGATGCAATGCATCTAGTCAATGGATCATGGGTTAATACCATAGGTCATGGGTTGTGTTTTTTACCCATTCTAATAAACTATTACAACAAATGATTTATTACAACAATTTGTATTAAATGACTATATGTAAAATGCTTTACAAAAATCCTTATAATTTTACTAATGATAACATTATATTTGTTATCAACAAAACAGAAAGAGATCGCTAAATATTAATAAACGTTTTTACGGTTTATTTGTATTAACACAACTGTCTTGCAGTTAGGAGGAAGCTCAACCAAAACCCAGACATCATTATCTTTCATGGATTGCATTTCCACATTCATCGCATCAAGCCATTTCTTGGATTCAAGATCACACAATGCAGCTTTATAGTTATTGGGTTCACCAAGATCCCCTAACTCATGTTCCTCAGCATCGATGTATAAGCACATACGATCAGGAGCACGACGTGTTCTTGCGGACTTTCTAATTGGAATAATATCACTTTGAGGTTCATTAATTTCTTGATCATCCTAATCATGATGTAAGCTAGTTGTGGAAAACTAGAAGGGGGGGGGGGTTGAATAGTTTTACCAATTTAAAACTTCCTTTTAAATATTTAGATCGACTTATGTCAATCTATTTGATTGTTTATGTTGGACGTTGATAGATAGATATATAAGCGTGTAATGAAAGATAAAGAGTAAGAAGCACATCACCACGACACAAGTTATTTATAGTGGTTCGGCTACAAGGACACCTTCCTTGCCCTACTCCACTCCCCGAGTCACCTACTCGAGAGTTCGTAAGCACTACACCAACTCCTTGTGGCGGAGAAGCCTTCACAACGTCGCTTAACCTTTTTCCGGTACAAAGCTAAATACCGAGTTCTTTCACACCAAGGTGAACCACACCTAACACAACGTCGCCTACCCTTTATACGGTGCTAGGCTAACCACCGAGTTCTTTCACACCTTAGGAGAACTAATCCTATCACAACGTCGCCTACCCTTTATTAGGTACTAGGCTAAGCACCTAGTTCCATTACTATGGAGGAACTACTACCCTTCACGACACAACACCTAATCTCAAGGAGATCTACTCCTTGTTACAACACCATCAAGGATATCACCATCCTTGCAAATAAACAAATACTTATATGTATAACGATGCACCTCATCGATTATACGACCTATGCATTTCTTCACAAATGCTACTTGATTTGATTCTTTGGCATCCTTCACTAATGCCTTTGACACAATGCTTGGCACCCTTCACTAATGCCTTCGTCTTGACACCTTTAGCATCCTTCACTAATGCTTTGACACGGATGATGAGCACCTTTCACTAATGCTTTCATCTCGACACTTTCTGCATTCTTCACTAATGCCTTCAACCCAACATCTATGGAGAAAGGAAGAACTATCAACAAGAGAACCTTAGTAGTCTTGATGATGACGAAGCATGGCAACTCATGGACTTGAGCTTGCACGTCTTCAAGAAGTGGTGATCTCTCCTTTAAGAGGAACCTAGAAGATCACACAAAACAAAAGACAAACTACATAGATCACTTAGATATGAGGTTAGAGGGTTAGAATACTTTGGGAAGTATGTGTGTAAAGTGATGCATAGAGAGGAAGAAATGGCTCTCTATTTATAGAGAAAATTCTCTACTGTTCCCCGGATCCCACGGATCCCTTCCACTTGGGATCCGGCTAGCACAAAGCCAGGGATCCGTGGAACGCTCCTCTTTGCCCATGGATATTTTTGGTTATGGGTCATGGGTCATGGGTTATGGGTTGATCCATGGTTTTCTTTCTAGATTCAATGAACTTGGTTAAGTGGTATATATAAAACCATGGATTATGGGTTAATACCATTTGCTAGTTTTTACCCATTTTAGTATTTACATGTTTTTACCCATTTTAGTATACTTAGTTTAAGTATATGTTAACCCAATATGTAAACACTAGTTGTTGTACATATGTATCATAAAATCACTTAGGCTTGTTTTTAGTGTTTTATGTGAAAACGTAAGTGTGTTAGAAAACTATTAACTCAAACTATTTACGTACTTTATTTGTTTCGTTAAAATGATTTTACGTTTGTTATCGACAAAACATTAGAAGATCGTAAAATATAAATAAACGTTTTTACGGCTTATTTGTATTAACAATCTCCCCCTTTTTGTTGATGACAAAACATAAAATTATTTTAAGGAAAAATCTAAAATTCGTAAAAGTTTGAATTTGTAGTTTTTACTTTCTTCTCCCCCTTTTTGTCGAAACAAAAAGTGTTAAAAAAACTAACACAATTTTTATAAGAAAAATGTAAAAATGTAAAGAGAGCAAGTGACGGGAATGGTACTCGTCTTAACTCCCCCTTGACGAGTCCATCCCTTTTGAAAGGGCGTCAAGGACATAACGTAAAATGAGCTAATTGTGTTTGCAATTAAGTTTGCAAATGGTTCGTCTAAGTGATGAAAGCGTGCTCCCCCTTGAATATTGCAATGTTGCAATGGGGTGTCATGAAGTGTAATCCAAAATTGGATTAAGTTGCAAATGATTTTGCAATGTTGTTTGACACAAAGCTCCCCCTAGCTTTATGGTGTCAATATCTTCATGTGTATTTTGAATAACTACAAAACAAAGGTTAGAAAACATGAGTATAGTGCAAAATTTCCTGCAAATAAAACTCAAGTTAGTAGAAATTTGTGCTTCTGTACCACGGATCCCACGGTTCCCTTCAAGGAGGGATCCGTCTATGTATTTGGGAGGGATCCGGCTATCTGTTACAGTTTCTTCAGCAGTGAAGAAATGTCAAGGAATGCTATTTGAGGAAATGAGATATATGTACAATATAACAAGCACAACACACAAAAATAATCATAGCATATAAGTATTCATTCAATAAAACAGGAGATACACGGCCAAATCTCTAAAAACTAAGAGAATGAACTTTAGCCATACAAGTACTACTAATGCTAATCTCATTACGAGACTTAGAATGTGACAATGTGCTTAAGTCTAGGGATGAGTGGACTTGTTGAATTGATCCAACTTTGCAAGAAGATGATTGAACATGAAATGTATCTCATTTCGTACTTCTTGAACAAGTCCTTGAGTTTTTAGACAATTTGGGCAAATATTGTCTTGGTTTGGCCCCGGAGGGAAATGGATGTTTTGAGGGGCTCAATGTGTGTTTGAGGGTCTTCATTTTGAGAAGTAGGGAGAGGTTCTAAAATGAGGGTGGTAATGGAACTTCTTCCATATGATCAAGGTTGTTCCTTGTCTCCCATGATGGGCTAGTTGGTGTTGTAGGTGGTTCCCGATTCAATGAAAAGGTTGGTGAATGGGAGGTTTTTGGTGGTGAATGGAATAATGAATATATGTTTGGATGAGGAAGAGGCTCATTCAAGGAGTGTAGTCCATTCTTAATGAATGAAGGTTTTGATGGCTTGCTAGAACTAGCCATGTTTGGTTTAGAACTAGATGATCCTTTTTCTAGTTGGAAAGGTTTGATGCTAATCCTTGCGGTTCTCTTAGCTTTTGTTGGATGGGTTTGATGAGGTGGGATTCTAGAGTCATCATTTCTAATGGGAGATGTTTCGGTGGATGAAATTTCATGGATCATTTGACCCTTTCTTTTGGATGATCATATGTTTGAGGAGTTGTTGCTAAGAGCCTTTGTCATGGTGATGAAAATGCTAATGTGAGCTTCTAATTTCTGATTTTTGAAAGGTAATTGAGGATGGTGCCATAAACCTAAGATTGTTTGGTTTATAAAGAATAATTTGAATTTGGGAATTAAATTCTTGACCACTTAGAAGACTAAGCATGCTCTTGAGGTTTTGATCAGCTCTAGGAGGATAATTAATATATGCTAAGAGTGGTTAGAAAACCAAAGGGTGACTTGAATTTGAATATAGAAGCTGATTTATGCATTCTGTATCTACGGATCCCGCGGATCCCTCTGATAGGGATCCGCTGGTTAAAACCAGGATCGGCTATCAGACAAGGTCTAGGTGAAATCATTATGCTTTTGTAAGGTTTGTTATTAATGGATTTCGAGGGTTTGACTTAATTTTGAAGTCTTTAGCTGTTGGATATCTCAAATCCTTAACCATAACAAGTAATGGTGCTTAATGATGGTTTTGGCCAAGAAAATTTGACCTTGGGTAGTCTAACTATATGTTTGACAATGATTCCATTTAATTTGATGTGGAGAAATGGTGATAACAAGTCCTAGAAGTCAGATGATGTCCTAATAGGAATTTACTAAAATCTTTAAAAATAAGAAGAAATGAAAAGCTAATTTTTTACCCTAATTTTGATTAAAAGATGGTTGAGATCAATTTGCTAAAATTGAAAGATATACCTAACTAAGTGCTATCAAGCGTGATAGATAATGTGTGAGTGTTGGAGCGGAATTATGGTGAGTTTTGACTAGTTGAAAAATCAAAAATATTTCAAAGATGTATCTTAGATAAGCCATGGATGAGAGTGAGATTTTTAACTATTTGATAAAGACTTAGTTGGCTCTAGTATCTTATATTTGACTTGTTAGAAGTGATCTAATAGACTGTTTTGATGTAGCAAAATCTGTATTTCATATCAGATGCTACGGATCCCGCGGTTCCCTTATGGGAGGGATCCGACCAGTTCAAAAGCTGGGATCCGCCTACTGCAGATCAGAGAGCTTTCAGGAAATGTGCATCTTTGCACTTTATATCAAATGTTTTTCCTAGTTGTTTCTACGGGGACTAAATACAATACCGCAACTAATATAGTGTATACCAAGGTAGGAAGAGCTAGAATTCTTAGAATGAGTGACGACAACCACTCTAGGGTTTGTAAAATCTCATTTACCAAGTACCTACGTTAGGATTGTTTAATGCCACGATATGGCAATACCTACAAACTACAAGCATAAGTAAGAATGTTTACAAATCATTGTCTTGAAATTGTTCATCATAAGTTTGATTCTTCAAACTTTACCTTTCTCCTCCTTCTTCACTTCTTCACCCGTCCTCCACTCTTCATCGAACTATCTTCACTTCTTCTTCTTCAAGAAATTAGCGAAGCATTTGAAGATTCCCTTGGTTTGTTGCCATTCGGGTGATTCATTAGGGATGTTTGGCAATTGGTTTATGTAGTCCAAGGGGTCAAGATCGATATTTGCGAGTGGGTTGCTACTACTCCCTTCACCTCCACCTTCTCCTTACCTTTCCCTTTCGTCAGGAAGTCGGTGGGTGGGTGTGGTCTCTTGCCTTCCACCATAAACCTTGTTGTTCTACCCTCGGTTAATGGTACCATAACCTTATTGCAAAGCTATGATCAAGGGATTGTGGAGAAGGGTCTAAAGCAAAGATGAATTTGGCCAGACGGGTTAAAAGCATTGCATATGGAAGCACCATCTTGTCCATGCTTCTAACACTTGCCATTCTTTTGACCATGTAGTAGGCAAGGTTGAATTGAGTATTGGTCACTAGGCAATAGATCATGAAGCTTAGACATGCGTTGGGGTGGTCCTTGTTTCCTACTAAGCACACCACATTTTCTCTAATCACATCCTCCCACTTCCTATACAATGCATACATTTCCGAAAGCTCCATTTGAAAAGGATCCCTATGGATCACTTTTGACTTCCTTGTGACTCTTGATGGTGAGGCTCTTGGCATGAACACTGTGTCCCTCACCGTGGTTGCTTCCGGGATCAAATTGTAGTAAATATCATGATGATCAACCATTGTGTGTAGTTGTTCCAAAGACCATTCATTCGAGTACATACAAACACCTTGGTATGGAACTCCTATAATTCTTCCAAACTCTATAAGTGAAAGACTAAACTCTCGCTCATTGATGGTGAATTCAATTGAGATGGACCCGTCATCATTTCTAATTATCCCCATTGTCTTGTAAAACTCAAGCACAAAGACTGGGCAAATTTGTTCGTTTATATCCAATAAACAATCAAACCCAATAGTTGCAAAAACTTCCCTTACGTCGGTATTTGCAAGAAATGATGGATCAACAACTCTCCCTTCATGAAATAGTCTCCTTTCAAGAAACTTAAAGGCCTTTCTATCATCCGGACTTAGACCATTTTTCCTATGATACATGGGTATGTAGTGGGCGGTGTCTTGGTAATCTTGTTGCTTGTTGCTTGGCATGATTGTTCTTAAACAATGCAACCACAATGTGGTGTTAATTGTGAATAGTACCCTAGAGGGTTTGATCACAATTTTGCTCAATTCATTTTTATTGAATTCAAGAAATGAGTTTAATTTGTATTAACAATGTTAATTCTTTGATTTGAGTTATCTTAGAAAACAATGTGATAACAAATTATGACAAACCCACTTGAACCCAACCTCTAAAATGAAGAAATTGTAATCCTAGTAATCAAAGAATGAAATCAACAATGTAGTAAAGATTATACTTACACAAGTGATTGTTATGCTTGAGAGAGATGATCAAGTTGCTCCTATGAACAGTAGTTAGGTTTTTGTTCATGAGTCTTTAAAGGGAAAGTATGATTGTGGAACATCCACAGTAATCATTTTTAGCTTATACTGTCTTCTGTTGCACGGATCCCGCGGATCCTCTCATTTGGGATCGGCCAGTGTAAAGCGAGGATCCGGCATAACAGCAAAAATCAGCTTAAACATTCCTTGATAACTATGGTTTGGGAGTTCTAAAAAGCCTAATGTTTTGGTGTTAAGGTTCTAAAACTTGTGATTTGAGGTTTTTGAGGATTCAGTACTATTCCTATTAGACGAGGTTCCCTTTTTAAGAATTAGTCATAATTCTTGGGAAGATTTTCAAACATTATAATAAAATCCCATTTTATTATAACATAAGAAGTTTCACATGGAAATTTATTGACATAGATGAAGTGTCAATAAATTCTTTGTGATGAATAATGATAATGGTTATCAAATAACCAAAATGTCATTATTACGAAATCGTAGTGTAGTCTCTACAAATAAGTCGAAGAATACTATTTTTGATGATGACTTTAATATAGATAACTACTAAAGCAATTACTAATAAATCATGCAACTAAGATTTCAATAATAAAATTAAAAGCAAGAGATTAGTAATCATACCTTGGCTAAAAATTCTTTTTAAGAAAAGAAGTATTTAGATGTTTTATGATCTTCTTGGAAATTCCAGATTTTTGTTGTAAGAATACTAAACATTCTTTTTGCGAAAGGAAATATTTATATAAATTCTTTATGCTCTTCTTGGTAACTCCAAATCCAAGTATGGATAATGCTTAAGAAAAAAAAATGTTAGAGCATTCTATCATTGTCCAACAATAAACAATATAGTGATTTTAAAATATGACAAAAATACTCCTTCTTTGTAGTTTTCAAACATACATGGATCGTATCAAGTTTTTAAAGTACAACATACTCTAAGAAACTTGGTAACGAAGCTCTGATACCAATTGTGGAAAACTAGAGGGGGGGGGGTTGAATAGTTTTACCAATTTAAAACTTTCTTTTAAATATTTAGATCGACTTATGTCAATCTATTTGATTGTTTATGTTGGACGTTGATAGATAGATATATAAGCGTGTAATGAAAGATAAAAAGTAAGAAGCACATCACCACGACACAAGTTATTTATAGTGGTTCGGCTACAAGGACAGCTTCCTTGCCCTACTCCACTCCCCGAGTCACCTACTCGAGAGTTCGTAAGCACTACACCAACTCCTTGTGGCGGATAAGCCTTCACAACGCGCAACAACCTTTTCGGTACAAAGCTAAATACCGAGTTCTTTCACACCAAGGTGAACCACACCTAACACAACGTCGCCTACCCTTTATACGGTGCTAGGCTAACCACCGAGTTCTTTCACACCTTAGGAGAACTAATCCTATCACAACGTCGCCTACCCTTTATTAGGTACTAGGCTAAGCACCTAGTTCCATTACTATGGAGGAACTACTACCCTTCACGACACAACACCTAATCTCAAGGAGATCTACTCCTTGTTACAACACCATCAAGGATATCACCATCCTTGCAAATGAACAAATACTTATATGTATAACGATGCACCTCATCGATTATACGACCTATGCATTTCTTCACAAATGCTACTTGATTTGATTCTTTGGCATCCTTCACTAATGCCTTTGACATAACGCTTGGCACCCTTCACTAATGCCTTCGTGTTGACACCTTTAGCATCCTTCACTAATGCTTTGACACGGATGATGAGCACCTTTCACTAATGCTTTCATCTCGACACTTTCGGCATTCTTCACTAATGCCTTCAACCCAACATCTATGGAGAAAGGAAGAACTATCAACAAGAGAACCTTAGTAGTCTTGATGATGACGAAGCATGGCAACTCATGGACTTGAGCTTGCACGTCTTCAAGAAGTGGTGATCTCTCCTTTAAGAGGAACCTAGAAGATCACACAAAACAAAAGACAAACTACATAGATCACTTAGATCTGAGGTTAGAGGGTTAGAATACTTTGGGGAAGTATGTGTGTAAAGTGATGCATAGAGAGGAAGAAATGGCTCTCTATTTATAGAGAAAATTATCTACTGTTCCACGGATCCCACGGATCCCTTCCACTTGGGATCCGGCTAGCACAAAGCCAGGGATCTGTGGAACGCTCCTCTTTGCCCATGGGTATTTTTGGTTATGGGTCATGGGTCATGGGTTATGGGTTGATCCATGGTTTTCTTTCTAGATTCAATGAACTTGGTTAAGTGGTATATATAAAACCATGGATTATGGGTTAATACCATTTGCTAGTTTTTACCCATTTTAGTATTTACATGTTTTTACCCATTTTAGTATACTTAGTTTAAGTATATGTTAACCCAATATGTAAACACTAGTTGTTGTACATATGTATCATAAAATCACTTAGGCTTGTTTTTAGTGTTTTATGTGAAAACGTAAGTGTGTTAGAAAACTATTAACTCAAAATATTTACGTACTTTATTTGTTTCGTTAAAATGATTTTACGTTTGTTATCGACAAAACATTAGAAGATCGTAACATATGAATAAACGTTTTTTAAAACTATTTGTATTAACACTAGTGTCTAAAGAAGGATTTGTATCTTCATCTTGAATTATTTTAAAATCTTCTAGAATCCCACTTGCTTCTTGATCCATGAGATTGCTCTCAAAGAACTCAGCATTTCGAGTAACAATAACTTTGTTCTCTGATGGAAAGTAGAAAGAATATCTCATTGTTTACTTTGGGTATCATACAAATATACAATAAACAGATCTGGGTTCAAGTTTGTCAGGTTTGGTAAGTGTATCACGCTTAACAAGTGCCTCACAACCCCAGACTTTTAAGTAAGACAGCTTAGGGGATTGCCCATGCCATACCATTATGGTGTCTTATCAACCTTCTTAGCTGGAACCATATTGAGAATGCGTGCAGCAGACTCAAGTGCATAATCCTAAAAGGACATTGGAAGAGTAGTTTGACTCATCATGGAGCAAACCATGTCAAGCAGGGTTCGATTTCTTCTCTCAGGCACACCATTATGTTGTGGAGTGTAAGGAGGAGTTCGATGGGCAATAATCATATGCTCCTTTAGATGATCCAAAAACTCTAGACTCATATATTCACCCCCACGATCAGAACATGGTGACTTAATGGTCTTCCCGAGTTGGTTTTCTACTTCCTTTTAAAACACCTTAAATGTTTTAAACACTTCATGTTTATGTTTCAGCAAGTAAACATAACCATACCGACTATAGTCGTCAGTAAAAGTGACGAAGTAACTTGCTCCTTGTCTTGACACAATCTTAAATGGACTACATACATCTGTGTGTATTATCCAAGTAGATCTTTAGCCCTTCCCACTTGATGTGTATAGGGTTTCCTTGCCATCTTACCAGACATGCATGAAACACATTTTTCAAGTGACTTAATGTCAGTTGAGTTGAGAAGTCCATCATGTTGCAACTTCTCCATGCGTTTCTTGCTAATGTGTCCAAGACGACCATGCCACAAGAGAGCAGAGTCCAAGTTAGACTTGGCTCTTTTATTGCTTATAGCAAACATAGAACTATCATTTGTATTTGAACAAGACATATCAATGTCATAAATACCATTACGAGGAATAGCAGTAAAATAAACAACGTCATTTTGAGAAACTAAAATTGCATTATTCGATTCAAAACGATTAACAAAACCATCATCATACAAATGTGAAACTGAAATAATTGCTCTAGTAATGGAGGGAGCATAATGACAATCGTTCAAAACAATCACTAATCCACTAGGGAGACATAAATGAAAAACACCAATAGCTTCAACTTCTGCCTGTTGACCATTGCCCACGTCTGGACTTAAAGCTCACGGCCGACTTCCTACTTCCCTTGAGATCCTTAGTAGTATTACAGATGTGAGTACCACAACCCATGTCATATACTAAGGATGTATTAGGAAAAGAGTAGAGTTCTATAATGAAAATACCTAAAGAACTAGCTGTAAGAGTCTGTTTCTTCTTTTTCATTAACTCGGCGAGATACTGGGGACAATTCCTTCTCCAATGACCCATCTCACCACATTGGTGACAGGTCGCGTCCTTAGCAGGATTATCCTTCTTGGGTGGTGGAGGAATCTTAGGTTTGGAAGCATTATATGGTTTATACTCAGGAGTATAAGCCATCTTGTGCTTTCCATTTCCTTGATTCCCCTTAGCAGCCTTAAACGATTTATTCTTCTTATGGTTTTTCTGGACCTTTCCCCGCGTATGTTATGTAGTGCGGAGTGCAACATCTTTCTTTGGAAATGTGCGCTCATGTTGCTTAAGCATAACATGTAATTCATTTACAATCTTCCCATCTTTGTGCATATTAAAGTTCTGCACAAGCGAAATGTACTCTTTAGAGACCAATTAAGATCAAACTAACTCCATAGTTGGAGGTAATTGGGTGACCAAGACGTTCCAAATTGTAAATGTAGCTCTTCATCTTTAGAACATATGAGCTAACCGATTGACCTTCTTCTTGCTTGCAAGCGTGAAATTCACGTGCAGTTTGTAGAAGCTCCTGTTCTGCATGTTGGAAGAACATGGACTTCAACTCCTGAAGCATGTCATAAGCACCAAGATGATTTAGATTTCATTGGATCTCTAACTCCATGGTCATGAGCAAAGCGACTATATCCTTTTAGCCTTTGACCCAGCAGTGTAGCTGCAAGAGCCTCAACAGGGATAGGGTGGCCAGGATTTGCAACAAGTGCAGCAGGTATGGGATGCTCCAAATAAGTTTCCTTATCTTCAGCTGACAGTATTATGCGAAGCTGGCGATACCAGTCAATGAAGTTAGGTCCAGTGAGTTTTTGTTTCTCAAAGAAACTCCACGAGTACCGAATGTTTACCTGAGGTAGTCATCTACAATTTAGAAAAGTTCGAATAGTTAGTATTTTCAATAATTATATTCTTAAAAGAATTAACTACCCAATTAATTACTAATAAGACTAAGATCCATCTTGCCCTCCCACTTATTTAATAGAGGTATGACCAGTGAGTAACTAAGTAGGACAAGAGGTAAGAGATAAGCGTTAATTGCATAATGCAACTCTTATACTTTATGAGATTGTTTAAGGCATTAGTAAACAAGTAATAATGTCAAAAGCATGTTTAGTTTTCATCTTATGCCTCGGGTTCAAGGTCTGACCAAGCATACTCGAAATAAGTCGACCAAGTAAGAACTTGCAAAAATACCAAAGGTCTGACCAATGAGTAATAATCACCATGGGTTGGAATGGCCCTAAGGTATGACCAAAGAGGTCAAGCCAAATGCACGTGTTCATAGTTGGTTGGCATAGATTTAAAATTTTACACATAGGGTATTCACATAAATGTGGTAAAAGTCGTGTACAAAGAAGCATGCAAAACAACTTTGTAACACTTATTTTAAAAACTTTTGGTAATAACACTGTAGTGATCATCATGGTTCACGGTAGCTCCAATCGAACTCGCAGGGAGGCGGAGGACCAAGTCAGCGCTAGGCAATAACCGGAAATTCCTTTAGGTGTGACTGCGCGCACCTCCTTAAACCCCCTTTATAGTATGTTCTAGTGGGTGAGCCTTACATCCCAAGTGTTCTTAGCGTCTAGTTTTTAAATTCGTGAAAAACTTGTTTCAATAGTTTAGGTCACTTTATTTAAGAAAACAATTTTCCACGAAACAAATAGCAGGTCACAATGAGCATGGTATTTAGGCGTGTAAATAAAGACCATTATTAATGTTATGATTACGATATGTATTATTCCATATTGCATATAATTAGGTGTAAAAAACAAGTAACAATTATGCACATAAGGAATCACAAACATATAAACATAAAACATTAATAAACACATATTGTTTCGATTTCTCTCGCGAGTCTTCCCCAAAAGGAGAACCATAAGACTGTCACTAGGTACAAAACCTAGATCGCCTCATACATCACAAAAAGCAATTGAGTGGGTCTTATAGCCGGAAAAACACATAAAAAGCATGTCAAACTTAATTAACAATTAATTATGCTATTTTATGTAATGAATAACAATATGTAATTCTAATTATCAATATAATTCTAATTAACATTTAATTCTAATTAACCCTTTAATTCTAATTAACAAATTAATTTTAATTAACAAATTAATTCTAATTAACAATTTAATATAATTCGTGTGTGTCTAGGTATTTTTTATTAATAATTGACAAGTATTGCATTATAGTTGTCAAAACAAAAATAAAACGAATAACTAATTAGATTTCATGCAGCCTTTTAACATGTTTATTAAAGCGTGTAACCAATAATCACAAAAAGGAGTTGCCTCTGATGCCACTGTTGGGATTTTTTAATCTAATTAACCAAGTAACGCAACGAGTACGCAGCAGAATTGGATCTAGTTTATGCAATTAGGTTAACACATAAATAATAAACAATAATAAATAAATTGGGTAAAGAAAACTAACTCTCGTAGTCACCCGTAAAGTAATAAAACGAACAAGAAACCAAGTATCTAAAATAAACACCTTTACAAGTCCACACACAAACACTTAACCACAAGTACGTTCGATAACGCTAATCGAGAGCTTTAACCAAATCAACCCTTGAATACTTGAACCAATCACGAACAAAGAAAACCAAGAACACCTTCTTTAACTTCTGTCCGAGAACCAAAAAACTGCCCAATAAGTTTATGTGCTTTACCCGATATCGGACAAAGCTTGTCCGATATATACTACTCTTTTATGTCCGATATCAAAGCGAACAGAAAAATCACCTTTATCTTGCTAACGTGATCGACCAGGATCAAAACAATAACTCCACCAAACAAAACACTAAACATCTTCTTGGATCTAGGCGATGCAAGTGTTAGGTTTTGAAACAAACCTAAGAACCCTAATCGGATTCAATGTAAAAACCGATCGGATATTAGACTTGTGTATGAATCGGTTTTGGCAGAGGTTTAAGTATATTATGTCGTGAGTTTAGATGCAAGGGTGTGTTTGTATTTATAGGATTAGAACCCTAGATGTACTTGGACTCAAACCTGAGCTCCAAGTAATCAATCCAAACACCCACCAATTTTCCCTTTGGTCTAGGCCCAAGGCTACCAAAACCGACCTAAGTTGAAAGTAGAACTTGTCCAATGTGTCGTATAGTGGATCGGGTCTCATGCATGCAAACGGGTCATATGTAAATTCTAGTAGTGAACGTATTATACGTACTCTCATGTTTAACGTGTGTGCCCTCATAGGCTCACACATTTCTAATCGTTTCGTGTGTTTCAACTCCACAAACCAACATGAGTATTCATTAAATCAAAATTACAGTAGTTAC
Organism: Chrysanthemum makinoi; assembly: GCA_910596185.1. Classification (NCBI taxonomy): domain Eukaryota; kingdom Viridiplantae; phylum Streptophyta; class Magnoliopsida; order Asterales; family Asteraceae; genus Chrysanthemum; species Chrysanthemum makinoi. The sequence goes on from OU343220.1 coordinate 201,820,903, forward strand.
TTAAGCTATTTAGTCTGATATACGTATTCTCCATCTCACTGGAGCAATCAGAGTAATCTATATGGTGTGGATTTTGATGTAGCAAAGAGACACGACATAGATGCCCACACATACCACTGTTTTGTTTTCTTATTTAACGTCGACTAAAATAAGAACGTTTGGTCAAGCAACAGTATTAAGCATATGATTATTGTTTTGAATAATTATAGCATCTCGTGTTACTCTTTGCGCTTCGAAGGCCTACCATGCATGCAAGCAAACACACACAGTGACACTTTAGAATGGTCATTGACGTTTCGTGCGTGGATATTAGCCGTTCGTTCTATAGGCATATTACGTTATTTGCTCTTAATGTCATTTCTACTCGATGTATTTTGGATTCTTTGAACAATATCTTAGATACTTTTTAGTAAAAGACAAAATAATTATGCACCACAAATTAATAACGACAACTTCAGTGAAAAGGTTGCTATAGTTGTTTTTTTTTCTTAGTATTTACTGTAGATTTGAATAGTTCTTACATAACTAGTGTTCTTTTTCAATAGTATTTAATATTAACCAAACTAGGAAACAATTGTTTTTGACATAATGTAATATGAAATCGTGAATGATACATCGATGAAGCCGATCCGAGCAATTGGAAGAAACTCTGATATGTATTTTGTTTAGGGTTCGACCCAATATGAATATAAGTTTGTATACCTATTAAATGTTGTGTTCTTGATTTAAAACGGATAAGTAGAGAAAGCTCAGTGTTAAGGTTATCCCGGGAACTTGAGCATTATTTGACTTTTATATGCACTTGCTAACTCCCCCTGATCATTTCTGGAATTTTTTTATGGCCATCCCAAAATTTTCACCAGCAAATGAATGGTATATTCTAAGATTTTGAGTACATTACCTTACAACTAAGTCACTTAAGAAATTGTTTCTCACAATCTTGATTGTTTTGCCTATTTGTTTCTTGCTTCTCGATCTATTGCATGGAGTTAAACGCACAGTCGATTAAAGATATTTATGCACAAATTCTTGATATTGGCAATCAACTCGTAATTTTATGGAAGTTATCATTAGGTACAGTCACCGGTTCAATGTCCTCATTTTTTCATGCGCTCTTATATCACAACCCTTGGTTTTATCTGTTCATGTAGGTTAACAGTCTTTTCATTGATTCATCAAAATACCGTATAATACAAATTTGTCTCGTATTTTCAGTTTGAGGAAGCAGATTGGCCTCAGGCTTAAGAGTCAGGGATAGAACAAGGGTGGGTCTCATGGAGTCTCGGGACATTCATAGAATTTTGTGGCATAGCGATAAATTTGTAAAAAACTTCAATTTTTCCTAAAGGCACCAACTTCAAAAAATCTGTGTTTCTTGTTTTGTATAATTTTCGTAAATGCACTTGATCAAATTGTGTCGTGGATCCGTTCTTACTAAAAAGTACCATATTCTCGTGTCAGTATTTCAATTTGAGCGTAGCTGGGATCATAAATTTGTTAATTCATAGATCGGAGTCTTTAGGTAATTGTCGTCGAACTTTTTATTCACCCATCATCCCATGCAGGCTTCACGTGATGGTCATTCGATCATGCACCAGCCCTTGTATTCAACATATAACTTTTCAGAGCTATTAAAGTTTCAATGACGATAAATTCTTTTTCTGCTACCAAAGATTACAACAACATACCAAATGCTGCATTCTCTAGAAAAACGAAAACATAAGAATCTAAAACATTTTTCTTGGGAAAAAAAAACCAATTATTTTACATTTGATAGGACAACAATGGAGACAAATCGTCGTCTCAATTTTGGAACAACACAACCGAAAGTCTACATCCTTTTGTTAAAATATACACCATGATTTTCTTACGCCTAATACAGTAATATAAATATAGAATATCCGAAAATGATACAGCTATATAATAATTATAAAATTAATGTCCGAGATAGCTTTAGTGTTGTCTTATTTTTTGTTTTTATTCACGAGATAATATATCTAGAGATATTAAATCAAATACATTCGATGAAATATTATTTTGTACTTAAACAAACAAATGTGAATGTCAAAAGTATCAAAATAATATGATACCGGATAATATTTTTGGTCTAAATTGACTAGACAACACTTTTTGCAGGTTTTTTTTTTTTTTTTTTTTGGGTAGCATGTTAATATATATAAACTTCGAATTTGAGTCTAGGTCGACAATCAAATTTACAATTTTGAAAAGCTATGTATGTTAGCATGTTAAGTACACAATCAAATTTGAAAAGCTATATATGAACATGCTTTCACAATCAAATTTACAATTGTGATCCATAGAGAATTTAATAAAACATTCAATTGAATTAAATATGTAGCATGTTAACTGTTAAGTACGCATGGAAAATGAAGTTTGGTTGTCTAACAAACCTCAACTTACTTTTTTCTTTAAAGCTCTAATAAACCAATATAAATTTGTTTGACTAATCAAACTCAAGCTTGTCTTTCTATTCTACGTCATGGATATTAAACTATTTTAATGTATTTTTTTCTTTGAGGAAAGGGCCTCTTTTGAGCTTGTACTTAGAGGATTAGAATTTGTTTCCCTACACATCTTTGTTATGTTCGAGAGTTTAGAGGTCCTATCGAAGTAAAGCACTCACATCTTTGAGCAGTGAAGGAACAAGGGATTTTCATGGTGTCGCGGGACTCTGATGAAATTATATTTGGTATTGTTACTTTTTGTAAACCTTTTTGATTTTCCCTAATTGCATCCGGTCAAAACAAACTTGTGCTAAAGACATATTGTGTTATTATTAATATTTGGAGAGATATATATGCAATTCTCCCGGTTACATAATTAGACAGTACTCTTATATATTTTTCCCTAACCTAAAAGCATAGAAATTTGTTAGAGTTACTTTTTTTTAGGTTTAGTTTAGCTTCATTCGTCCTGCGGGTGAGGGTCCTTCAAGCTTCGAAGTTGTGTCACATCTTTTATTTATATATCCAATTTGTAATTCATGATCAAGTTTTAATCAGATTCATGCTATTGATATCAAAACATTCTTGACGGAGAAAGGTCACAAAATCAACTATTCTGACCCACTATTGAACAAGTGCGACACCATGGCAATCGTGAACAATTGGTGCCATCAGCAGTTTAGCACCGACAGGATATAGAAAACAAATAAAGTTCCAAAAAAGGTCACATTGACATGAACAGGGAAATTACATATAAGTACCACAATTGAATGAAAACAGGTGGAATACAAAGGCGCTACATGCAAAGTTGTCACCTAAACTCATGATGGAAAGACGAATGCCACAACTTGGATGGATGTATCGACAAGAAATGACCAATGATTACATATTTACGTTTAGATATAAAAATACGAATAAAAATATGACCATGCGAACATGTGATAGATATAAAAATTCTAACAATTTGTACGTTGTTCTTTTGATGTCAATGTAATAATTTTTTGCTTTTAAGATTGTATTTTATTTTCTTGCAAATCTATAAGCTACACACAATCACTTAAGGTGTCGTTTGTTTTTCGATAAGCTTTTCCTTTTTCACTTCTTGTCTGCAGGAGGCGGATGTTTACTTTGTTTTTTTGCAGATAAGTCTTCTTTTCACATTTCTCTTACAGAATTTGGGGCGTTATCTTTCACTTCTACCTCTTCTTCTCACCCCTACATCTCTTTCTCAATATCTTACATCTCTTTTACGTTTCGTCCGTCTTTTTACGTTTTCGTCCGTTTTTTTACGTTTTCGTCAGTTCTTTTACATTTCCGTCCGTTTTTTTACGTTTTTGCCTCATTTTTTTACGTTTTCGCACTTTTTTTTACGTTTTCACCCGTTTTTTTACGTTTTCGTTCGTTTTTTTAAGTTTTTGTACGTTTTCGTCATTTTTTTTACGTTTTCGTCCGTTTTCTTAAGTTTTCGTCCGCTTTATTACGTTTACGTTCGTTTTTTATGTTTTCGTCCGTTTTTTTACGTTTTAGTCCGTTTTTTATATTTTTATCACATTTTATTTTCGTTTTCATCCATTTTCATATGATTTAATAAGTTTTTGTACGTTATTTTATCTTACCTAACAAACGTAAGATCGTGTAGAAACGGATGAAAACGAAGAAAACAGATCGTAAAAAAGACGAAAACGAAAAAAATCGCGAAAATGTAAAAAGACGTAAAAGCGGTTGAAAACTTAAAAACATCAACGTAAAAAGATGTAAATGGATGAAAACGTAAGGGCGAACGTAAGAAACGGACTAAAACGACGTAAAAATATCGAAAATGTAAAAAACAAACGAAAACGTAAAAAAAGGATGATAACGTAAAAAATAGACGAAAACATAAAAAACCGGACGAAAACGTAATAAAATGGACTAAAATGTAAAAAAACAGACGAAAACGTTAAAAACAGACGAAAATGTTAAAAAGCGGTGGAAACGTTAAACAGATAAAGCATAAAAACGGACAAAAGCGTTAAAAATGAAGAAAACATAAAAAGGCGAAAATGTAAAAACGGGGCCGAAACGGACTAAAACGTAAAAAACCAACGAAAACGTAAAAAACAAACGAAAAGGTAAAAAAAATATCAAAACGTAAGAAAACCAATGATCCATTTGACCCATATGACAAAAGGATTTATAGCACAAAAAACGGTCGATATTGATATATTTTGAACAATTATGTATTGTCTTTAATACTTCATATTTTAAGTGATTGGTTGTTTTGCACTAAATAACAAAAAAAAAGGGAATATGTCACACATTAGTAACCAAGTTTCATGAGTGTACCAATTTGATACCTCAAACTTTATACTAATCATAAAAGTCATCAAAGTTTCAAAACTGTTTCATTCTTATGTTATTTTCTGAAATTAATGTGCTTAAAGTATCCATCTATGCATTAACATGTTGTACATTAATTTTAAACATCCACCCATGAATTTAACTAATTCCAACCAACTTTATGTACAATCCATTAAAGACGATTAAACATAAACAATAACCACAAAATAATAACCAAGTTTGAGAAGTGTTCCATTCTGGTCACTCTACATAAAAATTACATAAGAATGGAACAGTTTTGAAACTTTGATGATTTTTATGGTTGGTATAAAGTTCGAGGTACCAGATTGGAACATATCTCAAACTTGGTTACTATTTGATGATTTTCACCCAAAAAAAACTAGTGAAAAAGAAAAAAGAAAAAAAAATTATTTCAATAGCACAAAAAATACTAGTGAAAAAGAAAAAAGTGAAAGAAAAAAAAAAAGAAGGAAAAATGAAAGAAGTACTTCAATTAGTACAAAAAACAAACAGTCTTCTTCTTGCAGATGAAGAGCTTATATGTATTTCTTCTTTTGTAAACATAGTTTGCAGATGAAGAGATAAAAACTCTGAAAAAACAAACTACACCTAATTAAACATATTAACCACTATAAATTACACACGATCACTTATTTTAACATACTTTCTTGTTTATTTTAGCATATACAATCATTAATTTACAACAAAACTGTAATCTTAAAATTAGAAAATTAATACTTTTTTATTTAAAATAAATTTTTGTCTTCATTTACTGCGTTCAATCGTGTGTCAGTGATCACACATTAGCAAAACTCGTTCAATAATACTACCTTCTTGGGAAATTATTTAAGGCTTAACTCATAATCATGTGAGACAACAGCTAAGCAAAACTTTTTGACTAATTAGAGATTTTAGACTTAAGCTTTTCCAAGAATTTAAGGTTGGACACAGTAAGAGAGACTATTGACCTCCATTTTATCCGTTACGTCAGCTTTCTATCTCCGACGATCCACAGACAATTTTTTACCACGCCAAAACCACCTAGACTACAAAAAAATACCCCACCAATATACCTTTTATATTTAATTAAATACACACAAACAGACACAAGAAACACATGACAAATGTCATGTACACGATCTTCATCTAAAAAATGGGTGATTGATCGATCCTCATTTCATGCCACACTAACGCCGATCGATAAGGACCCACTGAATTGATCGATCGTTTTGCCTCTATTGTGTGCAGCCTAACACACCCTCCCGTATCAAGTTGGGTTAGCAAGGTCCGTACAATTAGTTAGTACGTATATTATTTTCTCTGTCTCAAATTATTTTTTATTTTATTTTTTATTTTTTTTATCTCTACTACTTATCAAACAAATTTGTTTATTCTTTAAAATTTAAAATCTCTTAAAATGAGTAAAGTTGATTTCTCAAAATATCTCTATTACCTATAAAACAAATTTGTCTATTTATATCTATATACTACATATAAAGAAAAAATCAAAAAGTGAAAAGTGAAAAGTGAAAACTTAAAACTAATTTCTTTTACTTAAATGGAAGGCTGTAAACTAATTTAAGAAACTTAAAACTAAGGTATCACATTTCTTAAATATTGAAATTAGCTATTAAAATTTGTTTTTTTTTACATAAAATCATTATGTGTTATAATAATTTATAGTTACATTTTGATTTTTTTACGCTGTATGAATAAATGTTATACGAAATACCTAACCAAAATATCACAATCATAATTATGTGCCGCAATAAAATCCCGTTGTTATGCACGGGTACTCGTCTAGTTTTTAAAAACTTAAAATCTCTTAAAAATGAACAAAGTCGATTCTTCAAAATGCCCTTTTAAATGTGACAAGTTTTACAATCTGGTCTATCAATAAAATACATTGTTATCGTTGGTATTATGACACTCTGAAAGTTGGTAGGGGGAATAATAGTAGGAAGCAGATAGAAGCTAGTTCCCCTACGGGTTCTTGCTTTGATATAGCTTGATTTTTTCTGGGGTTACGGTTCCAAGCTCTGAGTGAAGACACCAAAAGGCGTAATCTCAGAGCATTTGAACCAATGGAAGTGACCCGCATAGAAAATGCTTATACTTAATTAGTAAACAGTAGCAGCAAGCAAGTTTCCTTATAGAGTTCTTGCTTTAGTCTTACTGGATTTCTTGTTCTTGATCTGGATTTCGCATTACTATCATTTAAATAAAATAAAGACACTAACAAAGGATAATTTCTTTATAAATGACAACCAACCACACGGTTGTTAATTGGTTGCATCAATTTAAAAAAAAAATAAACACAAAAAAGAAAAGAAAAAGCATCGGAGTCGTTTCACACACCAAACCATGAAGTTTGCAGTAGATTTATTTGTTTGCTATACACCATTTCTACGCGAATTATTCGATGTCTAATCTCAATAAATTAAAAGAGAGTTTAGTTATTGTGGATAATATATATTATTGGTTAAGTAGTGTAGTGGTTTCGCTTTTATTAAACTGTGTGCTTTTTATTTGCAAACAATAATTTTGAAACGAAGAGAGTATTAACATAAAAGTCCTCATTAATTATTTAAAATAATTAATATTAATTTCTTTAGTATTCTACTATAGATGCTAAAATATTTAACGGTTTGCAAATGTATCAGCAATTATTAGTAAAATTTTCGATTGATAGTTTGCAGGGCCGTCCCGTAGATTTTTGGGGCCCTGTGCTATAACTAAAAACGTAAACTTGATAAACGCCAACAATTAAACCGTGTGTAATGAAAAACCTTATTTGTATTGCATAAAAAGAAGCATAAATACTCAAAAATAGTAAAAAGGACATATTATACGTTGGAGAGGAAAAAACGTATTACCATACCTATCTTTAAAAGGCATCTAAACAAATACGCTATGCAGTTTTAAATCTGAAATGAACCATAATGATAAAGGTTGACCCATCATTTTTATGAACACTATCATTTATTTAAAACAAAACCTATAAGACTAGGACCAAACTGTAAATGTTAAAAGCTCAAGGGTGTAAACTATGTATGACTTTAAAGTTCTCATCTTCAACCCCCGTTTCACAACCGGTAATTTTTCATAAAAATATCTTACCATTTACCCTCGACTTTTCATTTTTTACGTTTACATAAAAAATTACAGTACAACCGGGAAGTTATCCCGCGTAATTACAAGTAGATCTTTGGATGCGTTTCATCTCTAGACTAAGTATAGTCTACCTATAATTTACATGTTATGATCTCACGGATATTATTTTATTTGACATTAGCGTATATTTTACAAGATTACGTAAAATAGCATCATGTGCATTTCATTTGCATGCATGAGCATAAGTGATACGCTTACACACCGCGTTCGGGGTCAAAGGAACTTCCTTTTCGTCGAGCAAGTTTTTCAACACCCTAGGCAGTGAACCTAATCGTTGTAGTGTAGTATTAGGGTAAGCCACGTGTATTGATATCGTTCTCTAGGGGAATAGGAATGCTAGTGAGAAGTTACTATTTTTTAGGAAATGGAAAGGTACGAATTTCGGGGTTTGGATTTGGGGGTTGGTATTTCTACCGATTACTCTACTATTATCTATTCTAATTAACTAAGCTAGGGGTAGTCTATGTCTATTGTTGTGTGCTCGTATGATGATTAAAAATGTATTTACTTAGGTTTTATTACTCCCTAGTTATCTCCTATTGATGGTTGAATTATCACGTTCTTATTCTTAGCCTTGTGTTTCTAAGATGGTCGTAGGGTATGCGTTTATCCCTAACTCTTTGAAGCTACCAAAGGTTAATGACTACAAAATCTCTAGGATTTATAAACTTAACACTAAGGTATTCTTTGGATGTTTAGCCTACAATAACTCTAGGTAATTATAAACTAAGGTTCAACAAAGATTAATCAAGCATTAATAGCACAACGGATGACCTATCGCAATACTAGGTCAATCACAATTAAGATAAGAGACAACCAATCAATATTCAATAACTAGGTTTCATATTACCTAAGCAAACAAACAAATAAGTTAGTTGGACATGGAGAACATGCAAGCATACACAAAATCAATTGAAGACATAATTGAATTAATGAAGTAAAACATTTATCTTGATGTAAGATAGGGTATGGAACCCTAAAATACTGTACAAGACAGCCTTGGTTCGGTTTAGGTTTTTACTCCACAAAACTACACACTAAAAACTAAAAATTTCGGATTCTATATATAGTGTTACAAAGCTAGCGGCGTCACTCTTTAATTGTGGCCTTGCGTCCGGTCGTCATTAGGTTTTCGCTCTTGTACGTTATCATTGTGACGTCGCGCACCTTACCGTGGTGCCGTCTCCTTCGATCTCGGCGTCGTGCGGATCAATTCTAGGCCGTCCGGTACTTGACGCCTACTCTTTTAACACCTGATGCCGTCACTTGTAAATAAGCAATTTGGCTACTGAGTCGTCACAAAACTTGTTCCGGCGGCGTCACAAATAGAACTGAGCCGTCCCCTTTCAATTCAGCAACTTGAGTGTCTCGATTCTTGACTTTGGCCATTTTCTTCGTATATTCGCGCCTTTTGTCCGAATAAGTGTCATTCCAGCAATTTGCCTTCAAGAGACCTAAAAATGAAAAGGAACGAAATTAAGTAGTAACGGATACAAAAGTGATCAATTTAAGGGCTTAAATGACCCTGGTACCTTTTAAATCCTTATCAAATATCCCTACACTTGGTATTTGCTTGTCCCAAAGCAAATGTGCTTTAATTGATTTATAAATTAGGGGTCATGAAGCATTAGTTCAGAATGATCCACAACACATATAAGCCCTTAAGTAATAACAAGCACGGAAATTATACGGCACCTCACATGGGGTGTTTGGATACTCACATATCTCGGTGTATATGAAATATAACAAGTTGGAAATGGAAGATAAACACTCATTAACCGGTCCTAGTACATAGATTACCATAGGCTTGAGACTAGATCAAACCTCCATCGCTTTGGCGTAAGCACCTAGGAAAGAATATCCAAGAGGTCTTTTAAAGGGTTGTAATGTTAGGCTTACGGTAGGGAAACAAAGGGTTTGGTGGGATAGGCGATTTAGTGGTGGCAAGTCAAAAATCTTTATGTTACAAGCATGAGAAGAATGGCGTTGCTAAGCCAAGACTCGACACTCTAAACTCTAGATAATTGAAACAAACAAACATAAATTTAAAGATAGATGTAGGATGGTAGCCCGTTTTTTAATTTTTTTTTCAACACTCTATTTTTTTTCTCTTTTTTCTATTTTTTTTTTCCGATTTTTTTTCTTCGTACACTTTTGCTCTACCATCCTCTACGATAACATCAAAATAATAGGGATTTATAGGCACATCCCTACACTTGAGTTTTTATTATTCTAACACTAATTTGTATTGAAAAGATCAAAACACTTGAGTACATTATTATGCAAATAAAGGGAATTTGAATTTAACGTTCCCTTCCCGTCATTTCATAAAATTTAACTTTTCCCATGAGTCACAATCGTCCCAAAACTGTGTACAAACGATATGACTCGACTTAGCAACTTATGCAAGCAACTAGATAATTGAGCTAAGGGTTTAGTGTGATAACAATAATGAACTAAAAGTGAGTGCATACAAGGTAGGCTAAGGCGATTTGGGTGTACAATTGGGGGTGGATTGTAAACAATTCTCTTCATTGATATTCCGGAAAACCGAAAAATCACGAGAACCGCGAAAAGGATAGGCTCTGAGGGGTTAACTAGGGGTATCGTGTACTAAAGATGAGTACAACGCAAAGGTGTGGGGGAATTACTCAACCGATGTGGAAGAAGTAATTATATTACGGGTATCAAACAAGGGTTATCCTAATGCCTTTTATCATTTAGTTATTCCTAACTACACAAGTGTAGTCTTATTAGCGATCTCGGAATGCATCACAAAACAAGTTCTAGAATCTATTATACTACCAGTTCACACTCTAAGCATTAAAGCGGAATGCTTTAATTCCAACAAATCTAAGGGTGATCCTCACATTTTGGGTGGAATTTAAGTGGTAAAGGGTTTTTGTGCTAGTCATATAACTTCCTATCTATGAGACGCTTTATTAAAACTAATGGCCCACTCCTATATGGCGTGAAATATTTTTGAATTTGGTGCCAAAATTACCCTAACCGATATCTCTCATGGTTTATTACACAAATGAAATTGGACAAAGCAAATATTCAAGGATAAGCATAGTTTCAAAGTTCCCGTTTTATTTTCCCTCCCTACACTTAAATTGAACATTGTCCCCAATGTTCCCCGAAAGTATCAAAGTTATGATAATTGAAGGTAAAAAACGAAAGAAACCAGTACTCCCCTGATTAGCTCGGTAGGATCCGTGTGAAGTGGTGGTTACATCTTTCTTCAAGAAGAATGTTAGCGTGAAAAGCTCCTTCTCATCTTATGTATCTTCTTCTTGATAAATTAAACCTGCACACTTGAATAAAACAAACGAAAACCTTGCGTAAATCGGCGGTAACAATATATATATGACTCTACTAAACTAGGATCTAATACTTGTGGAATGGATGTTTACAGATTTTATGTAAAATTAAGACATGGAAAATTCCAAAATTTATAAGTAGCTCGAGAAACGAGAAAAGTAATAAAATTTGTTTTACTTCTCCTCGACCCGTCAGTTATCTTAACGAGAAAATGGTGCGATTTTCTGGAAAAAATTCTGGAACATTTTTAGCTTTAAAATCTGGAAAAATTTCCTCCAAACCATCCATTATGACTCGATACAAGCATTTGACTCGAACAAACACACATGCATATCTTTTAATTAATTGAAATTCTCATGTTTACGTGTTTTTTGAAAACGTGTAATCCTCCCTACACTTATCCCTTATGTAAAATACCTTTATATGTAATTAAGACGAGGTTAAAGACAAAATAAAGCGTTTTTACAAATTTAAACATGAGAATAAACAATCAATAAAAGATACACGACACAAACAAGCAAACAATTAAGCATAGGTTGCCTCCCACGAAGCACTTTTCTTTATTTATGAGTCTTGTAGCTAGACTCAAAGTGCCCTACGTTGCCTAATCTTAGAGGCCCATTCAATCTCCTTAACCCTTCTCTCATCACGAATATGTACTCGAGGCCTAACTCAAGACAAGCAGTGTAGTAAACCTTGCTCTTCAAATCTACTTCAAATCTTGGAATGTTGTTACATCTAAATCATCAATACCTTCAAACTTCTTATTTTTGTAGGGCATTATGTATTTTACTCTCGCTCCGTTTGAGAACTTGACTATTCCTTCCTCTTGATCATAAACCATCTCAGATTCCTCTATAAATGGTCTCCCAAGTATCACATCCCACAAAACCCATCAATGATGCCCTTAACATTTTCCAAGATCATGAAATCACCTATATGTGAGTTACCTACGAAGACATGCAATCCTTTAACCCTCCCAACATAGTTACTCTCGTCTAGGGTGAAGGGTCCTCATAGGTCCTAGCTTTTTGCTCATGATCCAATTGTAGTTAAGAGACATTATATTCATGGGTGCCTTATAGTCCAATGTAAGTGTGATCCTATATAATATCCATCATGCATCTGATGTTTTTAGGGTTACCCCTTCTTATGCGAGGTTGAAGGTGGTCTCGGGAAGTTAACCCGCGTTATAGTGGCGGTTCCTTCCCTTTAGGGTATGAATCGAAATACTCCCTAAGTTCCTCCTCCTCCTTATTCTCCATAATTTCTAACACCTTATAATCTCCATCTTCTAAGTCATCATCCAAATCACTTAAGGTCGAATCACTATCTAGAGTGCTAGTAGATTCCTTAAGGCTTCCTCAAGTTCATTTTCAATTATCCTATTCAGTTTCCTAAGCTCTCCAATTCACTAACAATCTGACTCGGTTGGTTGGCAAAATTTTGGATCAAGCCTGGGTATCTGTTTGGTGGTCAAGTGTTGTTTTGGTGGTTATCACCTTCCATAATGAAAAGTTATAGGGTTACTAACAAAGGTCACGAAGAAGGGGGATAGACTACGAGGAAGCTAAAAATGAGAAAAATGCTTACTTGATAGGAATCAAGCAAGGAAACCTAAACGAGGTGGACTCTTAACTAGCTATTCTATTCGGCGTGGCATAAAAACTTGATACGCTTACCGCGGTCGTTGGGGTCAAGGAACTTCCTTTTCGTCGAGCAGTTTTTCAACACCCTAGGCGTGAACCTAATCGTTGTAGTGTAGTATTAGGGTAAGCCACGGGTATTGATATCGTTCTCTAGGGGACTAGGAATGCTAGTAGATTACTACATAAGTTTGGGGTTGAGGAAGATTATTTTTTATCTTTTTTATATTTTTTAGGAAATGGAAAGGTACGAATCTCGGGGTTTGGATTTGGGGGTTGGTATTTCTACCGATTACTCTACTATTATCTATTCTAATTAACTAAGCTAGGGGTAGTCTATGTCTATTGTTGTGTGCTCGTATGATGATTAAAAATGTATTTACTTAGGTTTTATATTTGTTTGTGTTACCTTTTTTTCTTCTTCTTTGCGTTACGTTTTCTTTGTGTTGCAGTTGACATTTCACAAGTTTCATCTAAGCTCAAATGCCAAGTTATAGTCTTGTATATTATTTGAAGTTCATTTAATCAACCATAAGCCTACCAAACTTACCCTTAATTCACGATATATATATATATATAGGGAAGGTCGGTGCGTTCAGCTTTTAAATACGAATGGTACGGATGAAATATCAGCCCACGATCAAGCGTCCATCGATCTACGTTAAAAAATGTGGTGGCATTTTCAGTAATTAATCTATATTATTATAATATCGATGTAGATCTGAATAACAAAACATAAAAACATAAACTAAAAAAAATCAAATAAAAATCTAAAACAATGATTTCATCAAGTTTAAGATTTGCAGAATTAAACGAAGGTAAGTTTCTTAATTTCGAATTTAAGAATTTTTTTATGATAGTTAGCCTGATATTAGGTATATCTGATGATAGATAATCTGATATTAAGAATATTGCTATTCTGATATAATTCAAACTAAAGATTGCTATTCTGATATTAACATAATTAATTTTTTCTTAAGATACTTATTCTGATATTAATTGTAACTGAAGCTTTCTAATATGATATTAAGATATTTCCATTCTTATTTACATTTTTGTTAAAATTTTTATTACATTAATAATTGTAACTTAAGATTGCCAATATGATATTAAGATATTTTCGTTTTCCTTTTCATTTTATTGATATTACTTGTTATGAAAGCTGAAGTTAATAAGTTTCGGTATAAATATACTTGATAAAAATTTCTTAACATTTTTATTACGATATTACTTGTAAACGAATATTGCTTATATGATATTAATAAATTTACGTTTTAGTTATCATTTATATTCGATATTAAAGGTGTATGATGAGAGCTAATATGATATTAACGAATCTCCTTTTACTTAACATGGTCATTCTGATAATAACTATAAAAAAAATTCTTTTTTCTTAATGTAGTTATTCTGATATTCATTTTAAACTCAAGATTCGTTATATCATATTAAGATCTTTAATTTTTTTCGTTATAATGTTTATTCTGATATTAATGGTGTCGATGATACCTATTCTGATATTAACGAACTTTCGATTTTCTTATCATTGTTATTCTGTTAATAACTATAAACTGAAAAACGGTATATGATAATAATTGTAGTTAATCTATTATTAAGAAATTTCTTTCATGTTTATTAATTGTCTCTGAAAATTATTATGATAGGAAATCTGATATCAAGAATTTTTGTTAGATATCAAGTTCATATTACTTACTTAATAAATTTGATAAAGTAGTTAATTCAGATGATTGCTATTATTACAGATAATTTGATAATTAATTCAAATTAGTACTAGTAGCAAAATAGTAACTTAGTACTAGTAGCTGATAGTTAATCTGATATTAAAAAATCTTAACTATCGGCTTATTATATTCAACAGAAGGAGAAGAAAGATTAGTTGATGAAGAAGAAAGTTCAGCAGTGGACGATGAAAATGCTTGAGTCAAGTTAAACAAGAAATTAAGGCTGCAAATTCTTTATTAACTGAAACATTAAAGTATTTGACATGCGGCAATTATCCTTATGACACAATAAATATATGTGTGCTACGCTACCATCTCAAAAAGCTGGAGAAAAGAATGGAAGTAGTTGAAGATTTTTCTATTTGTGACAGTCACATTTACTTCAATTTGCTAGAGTACGATAAGGATCAGGTATTATTGCTTTATATAATCATAATAAAGTTTTGCATATGCTATTACAGTTTATAAAAAATTTGATATATTATATATTTCTTGTATAGATTCATGAAACTTGTCTAGACAAAGTAAGAGCAATAGTTGATGATGCTGCTTTGATGATTGTAAATGCTGTTAAAGAATTTGGTTTGCAACCTTTGAAAGATGAAATACATCCAGCTATGTGGGAAGCTCTTTGCAAGATAAGCAATGAAATTAAAGATATTAGAGATCCAAATTTTTTTACATTTGAAGATTTAGAAATATTTGATAAGTGTGCAGAAGAGGCAACAGAAAAAAAATGGTCAATGATGTTTTGAGAGAAAAGGTATTGTTTTGTGATATTAAATATTGTTGTTAGTCAGATTTTAATTGTCCTTATTCTTATGTGATATTAAGAAATTTTGAGATTATTTCTGATGATTTAGAAAGATATTAAGAAATTTCCGATTTTTGTAATATAGATTTTATTATTAGAAGGAAGACGTGCGATGATAGTAAACTGTATGGTACTCCAGTTTTAATATCGTAATAAGTTTGGTGTAACTAAATACTACTATTCTTTGCAACAAATTTTCTGCTGCTGCAAACAAATTTTTCTAGTGCTAATAAAAATTGTATGGTACTCCCAATTTTAATATCAGAATAAGTTTTAGTGTAACTAAATATTACTGTTGCTGCAATAAATTGTTCTACTGCTGCAGAGAATATTTTTAGTCAAATTTTAATTGTCCTTATTCTTATGTGATATTAAGAAATTTTGATATTATTTCTGATGATTTAGAAAGATATTAAGAAATTTCTGATTTTTGTTATATAGATTTTATTATTCGAAAGGAAGATGTCTAATGATAGTAAACTGTATGGTACTCCCAGTTTTAAAATCAGAATAATTTTGGTGTAACTAAATACTACTGCTGCTGCAACAAATTTTTCTGCTGCTGCAAACAAATTTTTCTAGTGCTAATAAAAATTGTATGGTACTCCTAGTTTTAATATCAGAATATGTTTTAGTGTAACTAAATATTACTGTTCTGCGCAACAAATTGTTCTCTTCTTTATGAGAGAATATTTTTAGTCAGATTTTAATTGTCCTTATTCTTATGTGATATTAAGAAATTTTGATATTATTTCTGATGATTTAGAAAGATATTAAGAAATTTCTGATTTTTGTAATATAGATTTTATTATTCAGAAAGCAAGACTGTCGGATGATAGTAAACTATATGTTACTCCCAGTTTTAATATCAGAATAAGTTTGGTGTAACTAAATATTACTACTGCTGCAACAAATTTTTCTTCTTTGCAACAAATTTTTCTACTGCTAATAAAAATTGTATGGTACTCCCAGTTTTAATATCAGAATAAGTTTTAGTGTAACTAAATATAGAATTTAAATGTGACAATCATATTAAAATATGAATACGTCTTTTATAAATTTAAGTTATCATTGATTTTCATAGCATAAAATGTAAAAAGATATTAATATCAGAATTACTATGACTTGTTGAAATAGATATATGCATAATTGCATCTTACATTACACAGCAGTTGTTTTTCATATTGAAAGTCATACATAAAAAGACATCAAAAAATAAAAAAACATTAGCAACTACTTGATTATCATCTTCACCGTAATTTTAAACTCATTCCTTGATCCCACTTCCTTCACCCCAAACCTCTTCTGCTTGATTAATTCCCAAATCAATATATTTGCAAGCCCTAAAACTTGAATCCTTTTTCCAGGGGTACCTTGTACAAAATTAGCTTGAACAAGAGTAACACTATGACAATTCTTTTACACTAGTTTTAACTAGCTTTGGTTATTGTAGTTGTTTAGCTTATTTCAAAAATAATAGGATTATAAATCTCATACAATCTAACTTCATCAACTGTGACTACTGCAAAGCATGATCATATACCATCATTTCTAAGCTTTGTTGATGAAACTGGAAAAACAAAAATGTTCAATGACATATGATTTTGATAAAATAAGGTTTTAAAAAGCAACAAAAAAACTGTTTGCAGCTTTATACAGATTATCATACACCATTGATTATTCTTGAAGATGAAATACTTAAGGGTTTAGGATTTAGGGTTTTGGAAAACACTTAGTGAGACAACTTGATGATTTGTAAGAAAAATTGTTTACTTGTAAGTTGTTTCACTTTCAACATTCGGTAAAATATCTAGATTTCATATATAAACGAAGCAAAAAAATAAAATTATATAGCAAAAATGATCATCAATCTTTTTGAATACAGATTGAAATTTTTTATGAGTTGATTGCATGGTCTGTTTTTTTGTGAGAACGGAAATGGTCATATTTATAGAGGAAAAATAATAAATTTTATTTGTACTATAAGAGTAATGATTGGATACCAAATTTTTTTATTGGTATATATCACATAAAATTTACTTAAAATTAAAAATGAATAAAAAAAGATAATTAAATAAAAAATATTATATTAAAGAATCAAGTATAATATTCTTCATAACCTATCTTGAGTACATTACATACTCGTCTCATACGCTCATTCATTTCTATGACAAAACACATTACAAAATTTGAAACACCAACAAACCAAAAATATTCTTTATAACCTATCTTGACTACGTTACGTCCTCGTCTCGAACGCTCGTTCATTTTTTTCTCGAAGAACCAAGCACATTCGAGAATTGAGAGACTGATGCTCCTTTCAATGGCAATCGTAGATGAGCCAAAGAATGTTTATCAAATCTTAACAGTAAGGAATTAAAGAAGAAATGTTTATCTGGTGTACATCATCTTCTGGAGAAATTGTCACATCAGTTGACATTCCAGCTGCTTAGATTTGATAAAATTCGGTAAAATATTTAGGTTTCATTGAAAATTTAAATAAAATAACAATTCCTGCAGAATCAAAATAAAATGTCATAAAAAACATCCATATCTGAAAAGATATATATATATATATATATATATATATATATATATATATATATATATATATATATATATATATATATATATATATATATATATATATATATATATATATATATAATCAGTCTAAAGAATTAATAAACATAAATTATAAGTTATTGAAGGAAAACACTAACCTTTTTGTAAAAAAGAGCTTTCTTACATAAAGACTTCAAAAAAAAAACCCTTTTGTTAAAAAAGAGATGCAATATTCCTTTTTTTTTTAAACACTTTTTTTTTATTACATTATTGAAATGGGAATGATCAAATTTATATTGCAAAATAAGGATAAGGTTGTGGTTGAAATTTATTTCAAAACTAATAAATATAAACTGACATTTGGTAGGTACGTTTTTTCTGACATTATATTTTAGGTAATAAAAAAACAAAATTAAAATCAAACATGTATATTAATACAATAAACAATACTGTTTTTTTTAATTAACAAATTACTATGATATTAATGTCATATTACGTTACTGTGATATTAAATAATTATTTAACACAGTACATCAAAGTTGTTTTAAAGTAAAACTTCTTTATTAAACTATGAAATTTACATACTCTAACAATATCAGAATAAGTTTAATATTACGTACACATCAAAGTTGTTTTAAAGTAAAACATCTTTATTAAAATAAAAAATACAAAAATTAATATCAATTTTTTTATTTAATTAAATTAAAATTATCATCAGATATACTTTATTATTTAATTATAATCATTAATGTCTTGTGTATTGTCAAAATCAACTTTAAAGATTAAAACAGACATAGTGATATTTTGTGTCTCGAGGAGATATCTTTAACCACTATAAAAAAAGTATCTGACATATAATATACGTCATAGACAAACAAACTATAATATTAAGACAATTTAAAGATTAAAACAGAAGACTCTGATATTAAGATGGAATTATAAAATTTTCTCTGATTTTTTTTAATATTTAGTTTTAGAAACTCTGATATTAAGAAAATATCATATATTAAAGACAACTAACTTTGATGTTAAGACAAATATCATATTTGAGTATCTGTTTGACTAAAGAAACTATAAGAAAAATACATATATTAAATACATATATTATCAAATTTAAACACACTGTGATATTAAATAAAAATAGAACAAGTAACTCTGATATTTAAGTATCTGTTTGACTAAAGAAACTATAAGAAAAATACAAGTAGGACTTTTGATACTCTGACATTAACACAAATATCATATATTAAAAATATGAAATTTAAATAAAAAATTTATACTGCTGTTAAAAGAAAAGTTACTATTGCTTACAACATTTGGTATAAAAATTATAAAAATAACATCATATTAATTTCATAATATATGTATTTAATAACATAACAAAAATAACATAACTAAATTAAAATTATTTACTAAATTTAAATAAAAACAAAAATATATTTTAAAAACAACATGAATTTAAAAAAAGCAACATAATTGAAAAACTATATTAAAATTAAATGTAAAACTTTGACATAGATTGATATTTTAAGTCTCGAGGAAGAATTTTTCATCACTATCTGACATGTATGTCAGTGTGTTATGCATATATCTTTCAAACAGATACTCAAAATATGTATGTCAGATAGTAAATTTAATTTTATTTTAGCTCGTATTGAATATAGATTGAAATTACTTAATAAATATATACGTCAAAGGCAAAACTAAGTCTGATATTAAGACAATATTAATATACATAGCTCATTAGAACATGCAATTATAAAAAAACAAAATTTGATTTTATTTTTAAATAGGGATGTGAATATTAATATTTTGTTTTAGAAACTCTGATATTAAAACAAAGTCATATATTAAGACAACTAACTCTGATATTAAGGAAATATCATATATTAAAAAATGTGAAATTTAAGTAAAACATCTTTATTAAAACAAAAATTAATATTAATTTTTTTTATCTAATTAAATTAAAATTATATTCATTAATGTCTTGTGTATTGTCAAAATCAACTTTAAAGATTAAACAGTGAGTGATATTTTGTGTCTCGAGGAGATATCTTTAACCATTATAAAAATAGTATCCGACATATATGTCAGTTGGAAATTACTTAATAAATGTATAAAGATACTAAAATATATATGCATAGTCAAACAAACTATGATATTAAGACAATTTTATTATGTATACGTCATAGAAGATTCAATTATAAAATTTTCTCTGATTTTTTTTTTAATTATTTAGTTTCAAAGACTCTGATATTAAGACAATATCATATATTAAAGACAACTAACTTTGATATTAAGACAAATATCATATATTAAAAATTATGTAATTTAAACACACTGTGATATTAAATAAAAAAAAAGAACAATTAACTCTGATATTTGAGTATCTGTTTGACTAAAGAAACTAAAATAAAAATACAAGTATGTCAGTGTGATATTAAATAAACTATTAAGACAACTAACTTTGATATTAAGACAAATATCATATATTTAAAAATATGAAATTTAAATAAAAATTTCAATGGTAATTATTCTGATAGTTTATCTTCAAACACAGTGTGATATTAAATAAAAAATGGAAACAACTAACTATCACATTAGAATATGCAATTATAAAATTTTCTTTGATTTTGTTTTTAAATAGGATGTGAAGATTAATATTTTGTTTCAGAACATTGATATTAAGACAATATCATATATTAAGACAACTAACTCTGATATTAAGGCAATATGATATATTAAAAAATGTGAAATGAAAAAACAAAATAAAAAAATAAAAAAAATCAATGGTATCAAATGTGATAATCATAGTTAAAAAAAAATGTATTAAAATTAAATGTAAACCTTTTACATAAATTGATATTTTGAGTCAGTGTGTAATGCATCTATCTTTTCAGGATATAATTTATTGTGATATTAATAGATAGAAAAAAAAATCTAAGTGTTATTTACTAGTGCTCATTCAAGTTTTTATATGTTTTTTTGATCTGATATTAATAACAGTTTAATATCACTGTACAAGTGTACATCAACACTTAGTTTATATAGTGTTTCAAATTCAACCTTTATCCAGAAACGATCTACTGAATATCAAAAACCTAACGTAAATCCTCATTTCCATAACTCAAAAAGACAAATCCAACTTCCAATAATACCATGTTGATCAATCGTATTAGCAACATGCCAGATATAGTGATCACTAATATTTTGAATCGATTGCCTTTGTTAGAAGCGGTGAGAACCTCTAGTTTAGCGGAACGGAGGTCTAAGTGGACATTGCTCACCGATGTCATAATTGATGAGGATTTCTTTTATTATTTAACATATGAGCTTGTTACTAGACTCTTAAAACGGCTTATAGGTCCAATAAGAAAGTTTGTCTTCTCTGTAGAGCCAAGATCAATGATTGGAAGACACAACTTTCATTATGAAGAGATTCGTGGTGGCTCTTATTTTTGGTGCAACATGGACCGAGGAGTTGATTATTACAAACTGGTATGGTGACCCGATTACGATCCCAACCCAACTTTACTCTCGTATCGAATTGAAACATATGGTACTTCATCTTTGTGCTATGGCTACTTTGGAATATTTTCATGGCTTCCCAAATCTACTGAGCTTAGAATTAATTTATTTAAATTTCCTAAGTGGTACAGTTTGGGACTTTATTGCTGGTTGTCCCTCACTTGAGTCTCTTAAAATGAATCGTCCTAGTACAAACGAGATGAGACTATTGGATATTGCAAAACTTAGGAATTTGAAGAAGTTGGATTTGAGATTCTGTCTTTATAATGTTGTGACGACAATCACAACATCCGATATCTTTCAACTGACAAGACTACAAAATCTTGAGACTCTTACTTTGGATTTTGGTGATTGCACGGTAAGAACAATATGAGTTTTACAACTTATAATTATAATGTTAAAGAAATGTGTACACACTAATGAAATTTAATTTTTAAAACTTGTTGTAGTTGATACATGAAGCTAATTCTAGGATGAATGTTCCTTTTGTATCCCTGATTAACCTTAACCTGTCCGATGTCGATTTTGGGAATAGTCTTATGGTAGCGTTCACCATTGTAATGATTCGGGCATCTCCAAATTTGAAAATGCTGGATACCAGAGTAAGTGTAATGTTGTATTGCATATGTATCAAATAAACATTCCTAAATTGCATATGTATCTCAACACTATTTCATTTTTCAGGCTGCAAACCGCGCTTAGTGTTTTACCTTTGGAAATTTTTCTAATGTTGTAGATAGAAACACATTCACCATGGCCAACTACAGACCGTGGTATTTCGAAGTTTTCCTAGAACGAGCATGAATTAACTTTAATAAAGTGTATACTTGCGTGTTCCCGGACGCTAAAGACAATCAATATCAGGCAAAGCGATAGGAGTCATGATAGGAATGAAAATATCAAGAACAACTTGGAGTTGGCTAGGAAGCTGCTTGAAACTCAACGAGAGCTTCCCCACAGCCATGGTAGATTTCTTTGAGTGATTTTAGTTTATTTGTCGGTTGAATAGGCTATGACAATTCATATTGTAATTGATGAGTGCTTATTCACTCATCGGTTTTACCCGCCTAAGACCTTAAAAATGACTAAAAACACCCAAATACGCTCAAAATATGTTAAAAATATCCTCGGAGTGTGTTTTATGTCTTTCAGGTACAAAAAGATTGAAAACAGAGCTTAGCGGAAAAAATCAAGTTGAATCACGGAAAAGTCACCTCAAGACGTAGCCGGGAAGCAAATTTTCTACATTTCTGAAGCCCGAGACACGTTTTGAGAGTGATCAGGGGAAAAATCAACCTAAAACCTATCCCGAACCCAAAAATCCCATTTCACCCTTTCCCGATACCGACAAATTTCCAAAACATCTTCACAAAAATAAAACAACAATTTTACTTAAAACTTTTACAAAAATAAAACAATACATCTAATCCTATTTTTGACCCACCTTTCCCCTATCTTAACTCATTGAACCCCAACCTGACCCCCTCCTACTTTTGAACCCCAACCCCACGACCCTTTTTCCCTTTTTAAACCCAACCTCATTTTTTTCCCTTCTCCTTCCTCCCAC
The DNA here is from genome assembly GCA_910596185.1 of Chrysanthemum makinoi. Classification (NCBI taxonomy): domain Eukaryota; kingdom Viridiplantae; phylum Streptophyta; class Magnoliopsida; order Asterales; family Asteraceae; genus Chrysanthemum; species Chrysanthemum makinoi. The sequence continues at coordinate 201,844,065 of OU343220.1, forward strand.
ATACCCAAAACCAGAAGCACAACTAAAACCCACTCCCACCCAAATACCTTTGCCCGCCAAAATCCTCCTCGAGCCTCGTTACTTCCTTATCCCACTGTCACTCTCAAGCTTAGAAACTTGCACAAGAAGAAGCCAAGGAACCCTTCACATGTGTTCAAGCCACCTTGGAGATCCTATCTCTTCCCATTGGAGCTCAAGGAAAATAGAAAAAGCAATGGTTGTGATCTATGGTTTTGTTCTCCAAAGTTAATGGATGGCCCAGATAAGCTCCAAAGAAGCACAAGGATCTCGGTTTGTTTTTCCCTCTCACAAAAAACAAAACACAATGAGCAAAGGGCATTGGAAGACCAACTCACTTAGTATAAATAGGACTTGATTGTAAGCCATTGGAGGCACCCCTAGTTTTAGTCAAAATTCAGTTTTTTTTTTAGTTCTATTGTAATTTATTTTTACATCAATGAAAGGCATTTTTTTTAGTTTCATGTTTCTTAGATAGTGCTTAATCATATTCGAAAGTTATCAAGGATTTAAGTTTAAAGATCAAGGCAATGTCCAAACAAAAGGGGTAAAGCATTTTACTTAAAAATCAGTTAAGGGTGTTTGTTTTAAGGTCAAAATCACATCTTTACCCATTTGACTTTCAAAGTCACACAACCATAAAGATTTAGTTGAGTTTTAAAAATGGTGAAACTGATTTGATAAATTTTTGTGCAAGGCTTGAGAAAAAAAAGGTGTTTGTTATCCAAATTTTTGCACCTTGAAGCAGGGTTAAGTCTGCTGATTTTGGGGTGTGTTTTTCAGCTATTTAGTTGTTCCAAAAGCTCAAAGTTTGTTTTTATTAAGTCCTTATATACCACCCTCACTTAAGTTTCAGTTGTATGGATCAAATATACCTTTTGCTTAGTCTAATTCAAAGATTAAATCTGCTTTTTGGCATGTCTTTTACGCTCAGATCAGCAATTCAGTGGCCAAAGCCATGATATCGCCTTTATCTAAGCTCTTAAAAGTTTTTTTTTTTTGGCTCCTAATCAGTTGATCTTTAATCTCTTGTATGCTAACTTTATTTTTGAAGTTTGTACTTGATCTGGAAGTTTGGTTTTTAGCTTAAAAAGAAACTCCAAAAGCACTTTAGGCTGTTTTGAACCTGCAGCAACAAACAAAACATGTCACTTTTCTCTTCTTTCTTTTTAGCTTATCAGTAGAGTTTAGTAGCTCATTTAGGTTATATTTAGCTTATTAGTTTGGATAGCATAGGATTAGTGTAAACTTAGCGTAATTTAGCTTAATTGTATCCCTTTAGACTTGTTTTCTCATGTTAATAGCTTTAGGATTCCCTTAGTACAAACTAGCTCCCAACTGCTTATTCCCCTTACTCCCTTGTTTCATTTCTTGTTTTAAGCTTATTTAAGTATAAATGTAGTACACGTAAGCCAAATCTTGCTTGTCCACTGCCTTAGTTGCCTAATCTTGTGCTTAATAGCTGCTAAAGGGGTGTTTGGGTGTTTTAGCCTCCTTGTGACATTAAGCCGTTCATACAGCTTATTCAAAAGCATTTCCTTCAAAAAGTTTTCACAAAAAAAAAAAACCTTACTTTTGATCTCAGAAACAAGTTTCAAAGAAAAAAATAAAGAGCAAAAGAGAGTTTTCAAAAACTAGAGCCAGATTGAACACGGGTCTCCATAAAAAGTGATAGCACCTACGAACACCTCACAACACAACCCATTACCATTTGCCCTTGGGACTTCTTTTGGTTATAATAATGTAATTAGTCCTTTAGTGTATTAAGCAGTTTTAGTTTTAAGCTAAATTTAGCTTATTTGGTAGCTTATTTGTATAACAACCCAATGTTTTCTTATTTTTGCTAGAACCAGAACCTAGAAAAGTACTTTCTGTGATTTTTTTTAAAATTTTTTATTTTTAATTAATTAGTTGGTGTTAATTAGATTTTAATTCGTAGTAATTATTTTAAAAGTCGAAAAAATTCCCGGCTTCTTTCTAAAATTATTTTTAGTCAAATAGAACGTGGGAAAATTGTTTTCACACCCGTAGCCCTAAAATTGCATTATTTTCACTTTTGGAGCTCGGGATTAGCCCGGGTTTTCACGTTTTTGCATATTAGCACCCTAGGACTTAGTTTAGCTTCGTTTTATCATTCCTTAGACTTAGTAGTAGTTAATTTGTAGTTTATTAGGTTTCCCTTGCCTTAATTACCTTCCCGTTAATTAATTTGTAGAAAACGTAATTCAAATCAACAAATCATCAAAACCAATTCAAGTTATAAATCACGGAACTCAACGAATCCTTCCATTCACACCTCGTTGGGACACGACCTGGGAAATCACTTTTCCGGTATCACTTTTATCACACCCGTAAGGTTTGGTACGTTAACCCTTTTCCTAAAAGGTTAATTTGTCGAATTTACGGATAATTTGATATATATTGATATTGTGTTTTTCACCACTCACAAACAAACGTAATCAAATTTTGGCGCCGCTGCCGGGGAGGTGTGTTGCGACAATATCGTGATTTTTGCGATTAGTGACTTGAAGAACCTTCCTCGTGAAGTTATTGTTTTTATAAAAATACAAAATACAAAAATATTTTCCTTTTCTTTGTATATATATGTAAAAGATTAAAAATACAAAAATATTTTTGCTTGTTGTTTTAAATAAAATAGAAGACACAATCAATATAACATTCTCAACCGAGGTGTTATCATTATAAGTTCCCGAACAAAAGATTTAAAACTTGCCTTTGTGTCGCCGTTTTGGTTTTATTTCTATCGGATAAACAAACGTGGTAGGGGTATAAGGACGGCTGACATTAAATTGCGGTGAAAGAAGCGGGTTTTAATAAGCTTTGACCTAATAAGCTTCTCCCGGCTCCTTTCATGCTTTATCTTATAGAAGTGATCTATTCACTTGGGTATTGGTTTAAGTTCACTGTGTTTTGCCTCGGTCTTGTTTTAATTGAAAGTGTTGTTTTTTGAAGTGCATGGACTCGCATAAGCTTCGTATACCGTAGTAACCCAAGCGTACGCATTCGAGATACGTACCGCTGAACAACCCACAATGACACATAACCAAGGAACGGACCTCAAGTCCCAGTACCCTGTCCACAAGATCAAGCTCCCGTCTCCGAACTGAGGAGCTTTTGCCAACCCACGATGGATGGATCTGGTAGTCCAATTGCTCCGCTTAACATCGAAGTTACACGGTGACTTTGGACTTAAGCATCACATGATCCAACAAGTCCAAAGCTTTTGCCACTTTCACTGGAAGGCGGGGTGACGATGCCAACAAGCATCTCGACAAATTTCTCACCGTCACCCAAAGTATGAAGCAAATTGGGGTCACCGATGACGCTCTTCGCTTAACCTCTTTCTATTCTTACTTCATTCTGCTTGACGCCATGACCACCGCATGGTTTGATCCGTCCTTCCCAAGAATTCAATCCATAGTTTCGATGAAATGATCTCCAAATTCTTGGCGTAAATACTTTCCACCGGCGATGGTGACGAAACTACGGAATGAAATCAAAATTTTTAAGCAGCGAACCCGATGAGTCCTTATTTGAGTGCCTGGGAACGCTTATAAGCTTTCGATTGATCGGCTGTATGTCCAACCACAATATGTTGCTTGCTTGTCACCCAAATAGATACATTCTATAACGGGTTAACATTGAGACATCGTGACACAATCAATGCTGCCGGTGGTACCTTTATGAAAAGGCGACCTGAAGAGTGCTATGATCTCATCGAAAACATGACTGCCCACACTCACTTATATTGGGATTCCTCAGTCCGAGGAGGAAGTCAATATGAGATCTATCTCACATCTTCCATCTTCGAATACACCACCTCACCAAAAAAAGATTGAAGAAATATCCCTCTTCAATCTCTTCGCGTGAGCTTAATAATAATCAACAAGAGATTGCTTAGCTAAACGAAGAGTTGTGAAAATGTGGTGGTCCACACCTATTTCGAAAGTGTCCAGTCTCCGGGCTCACTCAAGAGAGCCGCACGCGGCCGGGTCCTACACAGGCGGGACAATTAATTACCCCGCCTGCTGGACCCCTCCGGCGCTAACCTTCTAACAATCCTAGACTACCTTGGACCAACCCGCAATCAAAATCGGCAGCAACGACACAAGTAATCATGAAACGGGCGAATCGAATCGGAATCGGAATTTTCAAAAATCAAGGAAATTTCAATCAAAACCATTCCAAGCTCCCGCAACAAATGTTCAAGCTCCACCCTCCAGCTTCCATTGACATTGCTAATTACATCAAAAGCAATGAAGCTAAGATGGTGTCCATGCAAAATCAAATTACCACTTTGAAGAATGATTTCACTTCCGAGCTTAGAGCTACTAGCAACAAAAATGATCAATCTCATAGCAAGATTGAAAGCATGATTGCTAGTCTCATGAGTCAAAAGAATCACCTTCAACTGGAGCTCTTCCGTAATACCATTCCCAACCCAAAGGGGAGTTTGAATGCTATTGCTACTGGAGTGGTAAATCTTATGAGGGACCTCGATGCCTAATCCTTCTCCGGTGAGGGATGTGGAACGAGAAACCGAGGAGCTAAAGGACAAGGTGCATATCTCAAGCCCACGAAGTACCGCACAAGTCCAACCTCCCGTTGTCCTACCTTCCAATTCCGGAACCCGTTGTTCCAATTAACACTCCTAAGCCTTCACTTCCTTATCCTTCAAGGCTTAATGACCAAAAGCTCCGTGATAAGACTAGTCAACAAATGGAGAAGCTTATCCAAATCTTTCAAGATTTGCACTTCGAGATTAGTTTCGCGGACGCTCTTCTTCTTATGCCCAAGTTCAGTCCGACAATCAAGAATTTGTTGAATAACAAAGAAAAGATTCTAAATGGCAAAAACTTCATTGAACGAGAATTGTTCGGCGGTTATCCTCAAAAATCTTCCCGAAAAGCTAGGAGACCCCGGAAAAATTCCTAATCCCTGCAGATTTTCAAGGAATAGTTCAATGTCTCCGCTTGGCCGATCTTGGGGCGAGCATTAACTTGATGCCACACTCCATGTGGAAGAAGCTTCATTACCTCCGCTTTACACCTACATGTATGATCCTCGACCTGCGGCCGGACAAGTTCTCGTCCGCTAGGTATAGCCGAGGATGTATTTGTGATAGTAGGCAAGTTTCATTTCCTCCGCGACTTTGTTGTAGTCGAATTTGATGCCGATCCCCGAGTACCCCTCATCCTTGGGAGGTGCTTCTTGAAAACGGGTCGTGCATTGATCGACGTTGATAAAGGGAAATTACTTACTGAGGTCAAACAAGGAAGCCGACATTAACCCTCGATCAAGTTACGAGATACTCCCCCAATTATGAAGACACTTCCGTCAACATGATTGATGTCATGGACATTGTTTCGGAGGAGTATTCTCAAGAACTTCTTGGATTCTCGAGTGGCAATCCCACTTCAGTTGATCCCATCGTTGCTGCTCTCTTCCTCCCTCCCTCACTCCGTTGAGGGAAGTGACTTTATTTTGGAAGAGATTGAAGCATACTTGGCTAGTGATTCTGTTCCATGGGAGATTGATCACGCTCCCATCGACATTGAGGGAGATATACTTCTCATCGAGAAGATGCTCAATGAAGATCCTTCATCACTCCCTCCTCAAGAACTTCATAAAGAGGAAATCAAAACGATTGAAAAATATAATGATCCTCTCGAGGTCGAAGCTTATGACTTACCACCTCATCTTGAGTACGATTTTAGAGGTGACAATAAATCACCCGGCCATTATTGCTAAAGACTTGAGTGAGGGAAAAAGCCGCTCCATAAAGTTTTGAAGTCACCAAGCGAGCCATCGCTGGAAACTTTCCGACATCAAGGGTATTAACCCGGAATTTTGTACACACAAGATTCTCATGGAGGATTGACTTCAAACGGCGTTCCAACAACAAAGAAGGGTGAATTCTAAAATTCATGAGGTTATCAAACAAGAAGTCATAAAACTTCTCGATGCCAGATTAATTTACCCTATCTCGATAGTCCTGGGTGAGCCCCGCTCATTGTGTGCCCAAAAGGGTGGCATAACCGTTGTCGAAAATGATGAAAACGGTTGATTCCTACCGATGGTTACGGGATGGCGTGTTTGCATTGACTAACGAAAGTTAAATGAAGCCACCCGTAAAGACCACTTTCCCTTACCCTTCATGGACCAAATGCTTGAGAGATTAGCGGTAAACGAATACTATTGTTTTCGATGGTTTCTCGGTTACTTCCATACCCATTGACCCACAAGATCAAGAAAAGACCACATTCACGGTCCCTTATGAACATTTGCTTACCGACGCATGCCTTTTGGCTTATGTAATGCTTCCCAAGACGTCCAAAGGTGTATGATGGCTATTTTTCATGACATGATCGAAAAGACTATGGAAGTCTTTATGATGATTTTTTCGCTTTGGGGTTCTTCTTTCCAAACATGCTTCCCATTTGGACAAGATGCTTGAACGCTAGAAAACACAATCTTTTCTAAATTGGGAGAAATGTCACTTTATGGTTAAAGAGGGAATTGTCCTCGGCCATAAAATTTCTAAGAACGAGATTGAGGTTGACAAAGCTAAAGTTGATGTCATTGCAAAATTACCTCCCCCACAACCGCCAAAGGAGTTAGAAGTTTCCTTGGTCATGCCGGATTCTATCGTCGTTTCATTCAAGACTTCTCGAAAATATCCCGGCCTATGACCCGAATTCTTGAAAAAGATACTCCTTTCATGTTCTCTAGTGAGTGCATTGAAGCTTTTCAAACTCTTAAAAAGAAGCTCACGGAAGCACCGATTCTAGTTGCCCCCGATTGGGAATTACCATTTGAACTTATAATGCGACCAAGTGATTTCGCCATAGGTGCGTTTGGGGCAACGAAAATCAAATATTTCCGCCTATACATTATGCTAGCAAAACTTTGACCGAAGCTCAAGCACATTACACTACGACGGAGAAAGAATTACTAGACGTGGTGTATGCTTTTCGAAGTTTCGGCCATACTTGATCTTGTCCAAAAGCATAGTGTATACGGATCACTCGGCCATCAAATATCTTTTTGCTAAGCAAGATGCAAAGCCGAGGTTGCTCCGATGGATTCTCCTCCTACAAGAATTTGATATCATCATCCGTGATAAAAAGGAGCGAGAACCTAGCGGCTGATCATCTCTCTCGTCTTGAAAATCCACATCAAGATGTGCTTGAGAAAAAGGAAATAAACGAAACGTTTCCTCTCGAGACACTTAATGTGGTATCTCATAGTAGAGATTCGAGTACCCCATGGTTTCCGACTTTGCAAACTATCATGCGGGTAACTTTGTTGTGAAAGGGATGTCGTCCCAACAAAAGAACAAGTTTTTCAAAGATGTTAAGCATTATTTCTGGAACGACCCCTACTTGTTCAAAATCTGTGCGGATCAAGTCATCCGACGGTGTGTTCCGACCCAAGAAGCTGAAATTCTCAAGGCTTGTCATAATGGACCCACAGGGGGACATCATGGCCCGAACTACACCGCCAAAAAGGTGTTTGACTCCGGTTTCTATTGGCCTACAATCTACAAAGATGCCCACGACTTAGTCCAATCTTGCGACGCTTGTCAACGTCATAGCAACATCTCGAAAAAAGATGAAATGCCTCAAAATGCCATTCAAGTGTGTGAGATCTTTGACGTGTGGGGCATTGACTTTATGGGGCCGTTTCCGTCTTCTCGAGGGAACAAGTATATACTCGTGGCGGTCGATTATTTGTCCAAGTGGGTAGAAGCGAAAGCGCTACCCACCAACGCTCCAGTAGTTGTGAAATTCTTAAAGTCTCTTTTGCGGTTTGAACTCCCGTGCCATCATTAGTGATCGCGGTACGCGCTTTGCAACGATCAATTCGCAAAAAGTGATGCTTAAATACGGTGTCACTCACCGTCTCTCGACCCGTATCACCCCAAACTAGTGGGCAAGTGGAGGTTTCGAATCGTGGTTGAAAAGAATCTTGGAGAGGACCGTAGGTGAAAACCGTGCCTCTTGGTTGGACAAACTTGAAGATGCACTTTGGGCCTTCCGTACCGCTTACAAAACACCCATCGGGTGTACTCCTTACAAGCTTGTGTACGGAAAAGCGTGTCATCTTCCGTCGAGCTCGAGCACAAAGCCTATTGGGCCTTGAAGCATGTAAATTTTGACCTTAAGTCCGGGTGATCACGGAAAGTTCAACTCAATGAATTAAATGAACTCCGTGATCAAGCCTACAAGAACTCATTGATCTACAAAGAAAAGACAAAGAAGATCCATGACTCAAAGATCAAGAACCGCGTTTTCAACGTCGGTGACCGAGTCCTTCTTTTCAATTCTAGATTGAAAATCTTCTCTGGGAAGCTTAAGACCCGTTGGAGGTCCATTCACCGTTGCCAAAGTTTTTCCATATGGCACCGTCGAGTTATCTCAAACCGACGGGCCAAACTTCAAGGTGAATGGACATAGGTTGAAGCATTATTTTGGAGGGGACGTACCATCCATGGTTGTCCCGGATCTCCAAACCTTCCCCACGAACCAATGAATTCGGGGTCGTGTCAAGCTAGCGACTTCGGTTAACATTAGCATCATGGGTTTTCACCCATGTTTCGACTTCTTTCTATTTTCTAACAACTAAGTGTGGGGAAACCTCCACGGTGTTTGCTTTCGTGTGTTTGCTCATGTTTTCAGGAATCCCTTTGATCGTGATGATTGATCGCTGTTTTCAATCCACCGCCCAATATCCGATCATTTTGCTAACGTTCATCTGGGGATATGTTTTCAAAAAATCCTTTTTGTGTTAAAATAACAAATTTCGTCCACACACTTTGTTAGTGGTATTACCTTTTTCCGTTCGATAGTATCGGCTTCGGTCGGGACTTTGAATATTGAGGGCAATATTCAATTCTAAGTGTGGGGGGGAATTCTGTCGAATTTGTCACATTTGTACCCTTTAGTCCCTAGTACCCCCGTTTTGGCCAAAATTTAAAAAATTTGCATGAAAAAGAAGTGCTTTGCACAAAAATAAAGTGTTAATGCTTCGGCATTAATGAAAGTTTAGTCTTGATTAGGTTAGAACAAAGGGAATCCCGACTCTGCTAGAGTGTTGATCTAGCTGCTTCCTTAACGATTAGGCTAAGTTTTTACGAGTTGTGCAAATGAAAATGCTAAGCGTGGAGTTGTTGGTTCTCTTTAAAGCTTATATAAGTAATCTATGGCTTTTTCTCCCAGTAGCTCTTAATTGAACCTAATATAGTGTCGTTTTCAAACCTTTGAACATAAAAATCATTTTGTTATGCAATAAAACTTTTAAGCGATTTTGATAAAGAGTTAGAGTTCAACTTTTTGTTTAAATTTTTGGAAAAGCATACTTTCTTAAAATCGGAATAAAATTGCAAAATGAAAGTATCGTTAAAGTGCTTGAATGATGCAAAAGTAAAATTGCAAGTCAAAAGTCAAAAAGTGAAAAAAGTGAATGAAAAATGAAAAAAAAATGTTGGTGAAATAAAAAAGTTATGAATAAATGTGCGAAACTTGCTTTTTCTCAAATTTAAATCGGGAGTTGAACTCGGATTCTTCAATTTTATCTTAAAAGCAACGAATTTAGAGATTATTAATTTCAAAGGTCTAGAAAGCTTCGGTAGTATTCTCGTGGGGTGTCAAAACTTGGTCACCTAAAACCAATGGTTTGGGATGTCCGAGAAAAGCCGTTACATGGAGTAATTTGGCCTTTGAGTTTTCAAACCTCTAAATAATCGGTGGTTGTTGTCCATTCAAGTCTTAATATTAAGTTAGCGGAAGTTTCTAAAACTTTGGAATCGAAATCCGTGATTTGATTACTATTCTCTGGGGTGTCAAAAGCCGGTCACCTAAAGGCTGGTTTGGGATGTGCCGAGAAGAAAGCCGCTACATGGAAAAGGCCCTTTTCGAACCTTAAGTTTTAGATTTCGGTGAATTAATATTAAACTTGAATAGATAACAACCGTGATGAGTGTCGATTTTTATGATCAAAGTTTTGAAAACAACACACACACTTAAAATGTTTAAATGCGGGAGTAAAAGTTAAGTCTCGACTTACATAGATTATTTGTATAAGTAGTGTTAGCATTTTACAAAAACATTTGCACAATAAGTCTAGACTTAGTTTGGGAGTATTAAAAAGAAGATGACGATTATAATTCCCTGGAGACACCCATTTGTGTGAATCCGTTCCATGATACCGCTTATTTTTTTTATAATCAAGCATGTTGTTTACGTTTCAGTTTAAGTTTCTCGCTTCAAATAAAAAGTCGAAACGGGGTAGTCTTGGTAATCTTGAGTCTTTCATTACTTCATGTGATTGATTGCTAGGGACTAGCAATTGCCTAGTGAAATTTGATGAGTGCTTATTCACTCATCGTTTTACCCGCTAAGACCTCAAAAATAACTAAAAACACCCAAATACGATCAAAATATGTTAAAATATCCTCAGTGTGTTTTATGTCTTTCGGTACAAAGGATTGAAAACGAGAAACGGGAAAATCGGCTGAATTGGAAAAAGTGCGTCAAGACGAGGGAAGCAGTTTTCTACATTCAGAAGCCGAGACGTTTTGAGAGTGATTGGGGAAAAACAACAAATCCTATCGAACCCAAATCTCATTTCACCCTTTTCTGACACCAATAATTTCCAAAATATCCTTTTCACTAAAAACCCTTCCTAACACCTTTTATATAACCCTCATTTTTGAACCTTCCCCACACTTACTATGACCCATTTCACTTTTTGACCCTTTACCCTTTCCCTTTAAGACTCCCATAACCCACGTGACCTTCTTCCTCACTCTCTTTTTAATCTCAAAGCAGAAAAAACAAACCTAAATCCCTCCCAATCTTTTATCCCGCTAAAACCCAGTCACTTCCTACTCAGCATCCACTCAACCTTCCCCTTGTCACTCTCAACTTGGGAAGCTGCAAAAGGAGTCAACTCTTCCCTTCACGAGATGGCAGCCATGGTGGCAATCCTCTAATCTTCCATTGGAGCTCAGGATACAAAGCATTTGGATGGCATGGATCATATGGTTGTTTCTCCAAAGCCCTTGGATGGCCAGGATTTGTCCCACGAAAGCACAAATTTATCTCGACTCAAGTTTCCTCACAAAAGCAACCATGAAGATGAGAAGACCAAGACATCGAGTATAAATAGCATTCATATGTAGCCATTTGGAGGCACCCCTAGTTTTAATTTAAATTCAGTTTCTTTGTTTTTAAGTTCCGTTGTAATTTATTTTTAAGTCAATGAAAAGCATTTTTCTACTTCAATTTCAAGTTTTATAGATTACTGTTAGGTAATGTTCTAATCTTATTTGGAAGCTGTTAAAGGTTTTAAGTTCAAGTAGCAAAATAATCTAAAAAAAAGGGGTCAAGGTAGTTTTAAGCGACTTCAAGATTTTCATCCTTAAAGGGGTGTTTGGCTTATTTTTTTCAAACGGGTCAGAATGGACTTCTAACCCATCTGACTTGTTGAGTCAAGTTTATTGTTGCAAGTTCAGAGAAGATAGTCTATTAGAATCTGTTTTATCAAGTGTTTCAAGGTTTAGTTAGCCAAGAAAAGCCTTCCTTTTTTTCAGAACTGAGCAGCAACAGCTGCTGATCTTGGGTCCTTTTCTCAGTCTATTTAAAGTTCAACATTGGCAAAAAAATTAGTTTTCCTTAAACCCTTTTATGCCAAACTCATTTTAGTTTCAGTTTTGTGTCTTAAAGTTAACTCTAGCTTAGTTACATTCATAGTAAAAATGTCATTTTGCAAGTTTATTCATGTTCGTCTCGGTCGAGTATTTAAACAGGTTGATAGCAACCTCATTTTAAGCTACTAAAAGTTTTCTTTTGCTCTAATCGATTGATTTGTAATCTCTTGTATGCTAACTTGATCTTTGTAGCTTGTCCTTGGTTGGAAGTCCACTGCTCAGCTTAAGAATAAGCTCCAAAGTATACAAAACATTTTCCACTGCATTGAGCTTCCACAGTCACCTTTTACATTCTTTATTAGCTTATCAGGTAGAGTTTAGTAGCTTATTTAGGATTCTTGTTGTTTATTTGGTATGATCTAGTGTTATTTAGGTAACTTAGTTTAGTATAGTTCATATTAGCTTATTTAGTTTCCTTTAGAACTATTTCACCTAGTATGCTTATTTGTTCCCTTAGGATCTCTAGTGTACTACTTATTGCTTATTCCTTCGATTAGGATTGTTTTGTTTTATTATTTTAGCTTATTTAGGTTAGTAGGTCTCATAGTTAAGCTTATTTCCTCTTCCTAGGTGCTTATTTGATTTTAAATGTGCTTAAGCAATTGGTTTAAGGGGTGTTTGGCTGTTTTTAGCTACTTGTTGAGATAAGTTTGTTTCAACAGTTTATTTCACTTTTTCACAGTTGGTTTTGGAAAAAATTCTTAATTCGATCTCAGTTTTAATTCCCAAAAAGAAAAATCAAAAAGAGCAAAAAAGGTAGGAGGCAGGCTCGAACCTGAGACCTCCCACACTTAAAGAGAGTGATAGCATGACCTGTATGACCAGCGCCCTTGGGACTTTTCTTGGTTTTAGTTTGCAACGTTTATTACTTAAGGTAGTTCGATTAGTAGTAGCTTATTAGACTTAGCTTATTTTTAACTTGACTTATCCGTATAAGTATTTATTACTTTTTTCTTAGATTCCCCATAGTGTAAAGTACTTTCTGTTAATTTTTCACAATTTTCTAAAATAGTTTAATATTTTTAATTAATTAATTAGATTAAATTAGTTTTTAATTCGTAGTAATTATTTTAAAAGTCGAAAAATTCTCGGTTTTTTTTTCTAAAATTATTTTTTGTCGAATAGAACGTAGGAAAATTGTTTTCACACCCGTAGCCCCTAAATTGCAAAACTTTTACGTTTATGGCTCGGGTGGTTCCCGGTTCTTGCGTTTTTTAGTTTTAGCACCCTAGGACTTAGTTTAGCCTCGTTTTATCATTTCTTAGGCTTAGTAGTAGTTAATTTGTAGTTTATTAGGGTTCCCTTGCCTTAATTACTTTCCCGTTAATTAATTCGTAGAAAACGTAATTCAAATCATCAAATCATTAAAACCAATTCAAGTTATAAATCACAAAACTCAACGAATCCTTCCATTCACACCTCGTTGGGACACGACCTGGGAAATCACTTTTCCGGTATCACTTTTATCACACCCGTGAGGTTTGGTACGTTAACCCTTTTCCTAAAAGGTTAATTTGTCGAATTTTACGGTTAATTTGATATATATTGATATTGTGTTTTTCACCACACACAAACAACGAATCAAATTTTGGCGCTTGTGCGGTGTGTTCGCGACAATAATCGAGTGATTTTTGCGTTAGTGACTTGAAGAACCTTCCTCGTGAAGTTATTGTTTTATAAAAATACAAAAATACAAAAATATTTTTCTTTTCTTTGTATATATACTTAAAAGATTAAAAATAAAAGATTTTGTTTTATTGTTTTAAATAATATAGAAGACACAATCAATAACATTTCACTCAAGTGAGGTGTTATCATTATAGGTTCCCGAACAAAGATTTAAAACTTGCCTTTGTGTGCTTCGTGATTTGGTTTATTTCTATCGGATAAACAAGCGTGTGAGGGGTATAAGGACGGACTGACATTAAATTCTTGATTTGAAAAAGAGGGTTTTAATAAGCCGTGACCGACCTAATAATTCTCGCTCCTTTTTGCGTTTATCTTATAGAAGTGATCAATTCACTTGGGATTATTGGTTTAAGTTCACTGTGTTTTGCCTCGGTCTTGTTTTAATTGATAGTGTTTTTGGAAGTGCATGCGCGCACTGCATTTCAAGCTTCGTAGGCGTGGCAACCAAGCAAGCACATTAACGAGATACGATACCGGTCGAACAAATCACAATGACACATAACCAAGGAGCGGACCTCAAGTCCCAGTACGCACGGTCCACAAGATCAAGCTCGTCTGAACGATAGAGCTTTGCCAACCACGATGGATGGACGGAGTGGTCCAATTGCCCGCTGCTTTGTCGAAGCCACGGTTTTGGACTTAAGCATCACATGATCCAACAAGTCCAAAGCTTTTATAATTTCACGGAAGGTGGGGTAGCGATGCCAACAAATACGAATTTTCTGCTGGCTGGTGGGTTCCGATGACGCCGGCATATCTCTTTCCTTTCTCTGGTTCATGACGGGAATTTCTGTCGCGTTTCAGACGGGCTATGCCATGAAATGCTTTAAAATATGCGATGGTGACGAAACTACGGAATGAAATCCAATTTTCGGCAGCAACCGATGAAGTCCTTATTTGAGGCATGGGAACGCTATAAGCTTTCGATTGATCGATGTCGAACCAATATGTTGCTTGTCACCCAAATAGATACATTCTATAACGGGTTAACATTGAGACATCGTGACACAATCAATGCTGCCGGTGGTACCTTTATGAAAAGGCGACCCGAAGAGTGCTATGATCTCATCGAAAACATGTTGCCCACCACAATTATTGGGATTCCTTAGCCGAGAGGAGTGAGTCAATGAGATCTACCACTCTTCCATCTTCGGAATACACGACTCACCAAAAGATCGAAGAAATATCCCTTTACTGTACTTAAAATGAGTCTAAATAATAATCAACAAGTGAATGTCGGTGAACAAAGTTGTGAAAACTTGTGGTGGTCCACACCCTTAGCCAGTGTCCACCTCAGGTGGCTTCCTCGAGGAGGCGTATATGCCGCCGGGTTCTACAATATGGGAGGTAATTCCTACCAATCGCAAGGAGACCGTAACCTTCTAAGCTATCGTTCTAACAATTACCTTGGACCACCCGGGTTTAATCAAAATTAGAACAATCAAAATGTGCAAAATAGAAATAATAGTTTAATCAAGAATCGAATTGGAATTTTCAAAATCAAGGTTTTCAAAATCAAGGAAATTTTAATCAAAACCGATTCCAAGCTCGCGACAAACTTTCAAGCTCACCTCCTCAAGCTTCCATTGACATTGCTAATTACATAAAAAACAATGAAGCCAAGATGGTGTCCATGCAAAAATCAAATTACCACTTTGAAGAATGATTTCACTTCCGAGCTTAGAGCTACTAGCAACAAAATTGATCAATCTCATAGCAAGATTGAAAGCATGATTGCTAGTCTCATGAGTCAATAGAATCAAGCTTCAACTTGGAATTTCTTCGGTAACACCATTCCCAACCCAAAGGGAGAGTTGAATGCTATTGCTTTACTGTAGTGGTAAATCTTATGAGGACCCTCGATGCCTAATCCTTTCTCCGGTGAGGGATGTGGAACGAGAAACAGAGCCAAAGGACAGGTGCATATCTCAAGCCCACGGTACCGCACAAAGTCCAACCTCCGGTTGTCTTACCTCCAATTCGAACCCGTTGTTACGATGACCATTCCTAAGCCTTCACTTCCTTATCCTTCAAGGCTTAGTGACCAAAACTTTCGAGTGATAAAACTAGTCAACAAATGGAAGCTTATCCAAATCTTTCAAGATTTGCACCGAGATTAGTTTCGTGGGGCCTTTCTTCTTCTTATGCCCAAGGTCGGCCCGACAATCAAGAATTTGTTGAATAACAAAGAAAAGATTTCCGAAATGGCCAAAACTTCATTAAACGAGAATTGTTCGACGGTTATCCTCAAAAGCTTCGAAAAGCTAGGAGACCCGGGAAAATTCCTAATCCGTGTGATTTTCAAGGAATAGTTCAATGCTAAAACTTTGGCGATCTTGGCGCTAGCATTAACTTGATGCCACACTCCATGTGGAAGAAGCTTTCGTTACCCCCACTCACACCTACATGTATGATCCTCGAGCTTGCGGACCGTACAAGTTCTCGTCCGCTAGGTATAGCTGAGGATGTATTTGTGAAGTAGGCAAGTTCCATTTCCCGCCCGACTTTGTTGTTGTCGGGTATTTGATGCATCCTCGAGTACCCTAATCCGGGAGGTGCTTCTTAAAAGCGGTCGTGCATTGATCGACGTTGATGAAGGAAATCTTTGAGGGTAAACAAGGAAGCGTTACTTTCAATCTAGATCAAGTTACGAGATACTCCCCAATTATGAAGACACTTCCGTCCAACAAAATTGATGTCATTGACATTGTTTGGGAGAACATTCTCAAGAACTTCTTGGATTGAACGTCCGCCCGGTTGATCCCATCGTTGCTGTTAGCTCCCCCTCCTCTCACTCCGTTTGAGGGAAGTGACTTTATCTTGGAAGAGATTGAAGCATACTTGTCTAGTGATTCGGTTTCATGGGAAATTGATCACGTTCCCATCGACATCGAGGGGCATTCTTCTCATCGAAAATGCTCAATGAAGATCCTTCCTCACTCCCTCCTCAAGAACTTCATAAAGAAGAAATTAAAACAATTGAAAAATCTAATGATCCTCCCGAGGTCGAGCAGGACTTACCACCACCTCATCTCAGTCGCAGCATTTTTGGAGGGTGACAATAAATCACCGTCATAATTGCTAAAGACTTGAGTGAGGATGAAAAAACTCTCATAAAGGTTTGAAGTCACTGGCGAGCCATAAAACTTTCGACATCAAGGGTATTAACCCTGAATTTTATACACACAAGATTCTTATGGAGGATGACTTCAAACCGGTCCAACAACAAGAATTGAATCTAAAATTCATGAGGTTATCAAACAAGAAGTCATAAACTTCCGATGCGGATTGATTTACCCTATTTTGGATAGTCCTTGGGTGAGTCCCGTTCATTGTGTGCCCAAAAAAGGGGGCATAACCGTTGTTGAAAATGATGAAAACGAGTTGATTCCTACTCGATTGGTTACGGGATGGCGTGTTTGTATTGACTATCGAAAGTTTAATGAAGCCACCCGTAAGACCACTTTCCCCACTTCATGGACCAAATGCTTGAGAGATTAGCGGGAAGCGAATACTATTGTTTTCGATGGTTTCTCGGGTTACTTCCAAATACCCATTGACCCACAAGATCAAGAAAAGACCACATTCACGTGTCCTTATGGAACTTTGAGCTTCTTGAGCTTCCTGAGCTTCTCTATCTTTAGCATTTAACTCCTCTTGAAATTTTCTAGCTGCAACTTCATTCCTAGCAACTTCAATTTCTCTAAGTTTTGCCAAAGTTAGCTTTTTCTTCTTAGTTTCAACCAGAACACCCTTTCCTTTATCTTTAGGATCAATTGTAGGTTGAGAAGCTCTTGGTTGTTCCTCTTGAACTTTAGAAATAGTAACACCACCCCTTGGTTGTGATAAATCTTGTAAAATTACAGCAATGAACTCATCATCACTTGCAGAATGGATGGGTTTGAGTGTAGCTTCCTCCTCTTCTATAACAGTTGAGGGACCAACAACTTCTTCATGTACAGTTGTTGAAGGACCAGCTTCCTCTTCAAGTCTAATATTCTTGAGTTATTAACTCTTGTCTGAAGAGATCTTTGTTGTTGAAGAGCGGTACTGTTGTTCAGTACCTTGATCTTCAGTACTTTGAACTAGAACTTGAATTTGCTCTTCAGTATCTTGAAGTTTTCTGATCTTTTCATGTTCTTGGTACCTTGAGGTTCTCCTTTTCAACATCTTCTTTCAAATTTTCTTCTTCTAAATTCCTCCCAATTGGAGAAGATGGTTGATGAACCTTGTTGCCTTTTGTTGTCTTCTTAAATTTCTATTGCTTGTGTTCTTCCTTAACCCATAGCGATATCGTTTAATAAAAGGTGCAACATAATTCTTTAACCTTCTATACTTGACCTTTAACCTCTTAATTTCAGCCTTTGATCTTCAAATGATTTCTTCAACCTTGTCAATTCCATTGTTAAAGCATAATTGTTGAGAATTTGACCTTGAGGCTCCATAGTTGGTTCATCTCCTCCAGGATGACAAGGTTCGCATGTGGAGATACTTGTGGAGATGGTTGTGGAGATGGAGATGGTGGAATTTCAATATGTTCATGATCATGCTTGTGAGCAGCACCGAGATGCAGTGGTGGCGGTACTTGCAGATCTGCAATACTGCGAGGTGCGGTACCTCCACTATCTTCATCTTCTCGGCTTCAATCGACAGCTTCCACAATTTCCGCATAGAAGGAGTTAACGGTATCGTGACCCTTGAATAAAGCACTCCTTTTT
Source organism: Chrysanthemum makinoi (assembly GCA_910596185.1). Taxonomy (NCBI): domain Eukaryota; kingdom Viridiplantae; phylum Streptophyta; class Magnoliopsida; order Asterales; family Asteraceae; genus Chrysanthemum; species Chrysanthemum makinoi. The sequence continues at coordinate 201,862,224 of OU343220.1, forward strand.
CCATAAAGGTAAAGTCTTTGATTGTTGAACAATAACAGGCATAAGTCGTAGGTTTTGGTACATCAAGTTGCTTGTTCAAGAAAACCTGTATAAACCTTGGGTACATTAGCCAAGTAGATCCATGTGAGATATGGGAGAGCATTACATCCATATTAGCCGTGAGAAGTTAAAAACCGATTTGTAGCTAACCCAACTATAGCGGTCTATATTTGACCCAAACTGCTCCCAAGAAGTACTCTTAGCACTTATGCAATGGAGCAACACATGAACCAAAAATTTCCAATGAGGACAAAATAAGGATTTCTTGAATGTTTGTTCATTATGACCCTTCATAACCAAGATCCCTAAATGTATCCCAAATCGCTTGCTTGTCGAAACGAATAGCCCCTTCTTCATCACCAAATAATAAGTCATCTCTAATAGAGGCTTCGTAATATCCACAGTTCTTCCAGCAACTGTGATCGAACATATAATATTCATCATTCTCCATGTTATCCCTAGCATTAGCCCAAAATTCTTGAATCCAAGGTGCAATGATATCTGGCTCGACTAAAAGAGCATAACGATTGGCGACCCAAAGAATAATCAATCATATCATGAAAAACCACATTCTCCGTCTTGTCCAAATTAGCTACCATATTATGCTTTGAAACAGTAGGACGATTTGCCATTGTTGATTATGTAAGCACAACAAGAATTGTAACCGAATAATATAGAGATGATGAGAGAAATATGGAAAAGATGCTAAAATATCAATATAAGAGGGAAAATGGGAGAGTAGTTATTTATAGGTGAGATTTGAAAAATCACAGCCCATAATAACAAAGTTACCATTAGCATTAATTCCCCTCAATATAACCGGTTGAACGATGCGTTAATAAGACAAATAGTACTTTCCACGTATGCGATACTCCCAAGCGGTACTTTCAGGAAAAGCGGTACTCCAAATTCTTCAGTTACTAAGTATACATAAATATCCTCCCCTCAAGCAATACATAGGACTATACTAATACTAAATAGTCCTCCCTAAATGTAGCTCGTAGTTAATCATGCCAATGCTCACCACCAAGTGATTGAATCTTGAAACATCAAAGCCTTTGGTGAGTAAGTCGGCTACATTATCATCTGTGTGAACCTTAACCACATTAATGAGCCTGTGCTCATAGCAATCTCTGATAAAGTGATGCCTAATCCGTATGTGCTTGGTCTTGGAATGATAAACTGGATTCTTCACAATACAAATGGTACTCTCATTATCAATGTTGATAGGATTATTCTTGAAATTGAATCCATAGTCCAAGAGTTGATTCTGCATCCACAAAACTTGACCACAACGACTTGCAGCACTACATATTCACTTCATAGAGGATGTTGTTGCAATTGTTTGTTTCTTACATTGCCAGGAGACTAATCTTCTTCCAAGATATTGGCATCCTCCAGTGGTTGATCTTCTATCATAATTATCACCTGCATAATCACTATCTGAAAAAGCTTCCAAGTGAAAAGGTGACTCTTTTGGATACCATTACCCCAACTTTGGTTGTTGCTTCAAATAACAGAAGATTCTCTTCACTGCATTCATGTGAGAGATCTTTGGTGAGACTTGATATCTTGCACATAAACAAACTGCAAACATGATATCAGGCCTTGATGCAGTAAGATACATAAGAGAGCCAATCATTGATCTGTATAACTTGACTTCAACAGGTTGTCCATCTTCATCTTTGCCCAATGAATTAATAAATTTAATAGGTGTAGTGCAGATCTTCATATCATCAAAATTGAACTTCTTAAGTATGTGCGTAACATACTTGTCTTGAATGATAAAATACCTTCCTTTGACTGCTTAACTTGAAGTCCCAAAAATAAAGTTAACTCACCCATTGAACTCATTTGAATTTCTTTACGCATGTTGCTCAAACTCCTTAACCATGGACTTTTTGGTAGCCCCAAAGATGATATCATCAACATAGACTTGAACTAACATGATATCTTTCTTGTCTCTCTTGATAAACAAAGTCTTGTCAATAGCTTCCCTTCTGTATCCATGTTGCAATAAGAATGTAGAGAGTCTCTCATACCAAGCTCTAGGTGCCCGATGAAGGCCATAAAGAGCCTTAACCACCTTGTAGACTTTGTTTGGGTGTTTAGGATCTTCAAAACCAGGAGGTTGTTTGACATAAACTTCCTCTGTAATCTTACCATATAAAAAGGCACTCTTGACATCCATATGGTAAACTTGAAATCCCATATAAGAAGCAAAAGCAAGAAATATTCTAATAGCTTCTATTCTTGCTACAAGAGCAAACACTTCATCATAATCTACTCCTTCTTCTTGTCTGTAGCCTTGTGCTACTAACCTTGCTTTATTCTTGATAACATTACCTCTTTCATCTCTTTTGACTCTAAAAACCCATCTGGTTCCAATAACTCTCTTCCCATCTAGAAGATCACATAAAACCAAACTTCTTGAAGTTTAAATTGAAGAAGTTCTTCCTGCATAGCTTCAACCCAACTTTCTTTAGTCAAAGCTTGAGTAATATTCTTGGGTTCCTCTTGAGAGATAAAACAAGTAAATAAGCAGGTTTGATGGTCCTTATGATTCAGCCTGTTTTGTTTATAAATAAAGCTAAGTAAAGCATTGTGAGGTGTAGAAAAGTCTTAGCTCGTGTCTAGTCATCACTCCATAAGTAGAAGGACCAATGATTTGATCAGAAGGATGATTCTTATGAATTCTTAAGCTTGGAAACTGTGGAACTCCATAAGTATCCTCCAAATTAGTAACATCGGCACCTTCATTGGAATTTGGGAAAATACCTTCATCTTCAAATTCATCATCGGTATCTTCTAATCCAGGCATGGTAGGATCATCCAAATCATCTAAAGTCTTGTCAGGTGCATCAGTACTTTGGTGAAAGTCTATCCAAATCTTGTGAGAGTACTCTAGGTCTTGTTCTTCTTCTTTGCCTCTTCATAAGCTCTCCTTTGTTCATCAGGTGTGAAATGTGCTAAAACATCTTGAAGAAGCATCTGATTAAGTTCCTCTTGAATAGATTGATCCTCGGCAGACAATGAGGATTGTGGTGCAACGATACTTTCTTGTGGAGCAACAGTACTTTGCTTTGGAACATCGATACTTTGTTTTGGACTAACAGGGATCTTCATCGAGAGCGATCAGGTCTAATATGAACTCCATGAACAACATATTGTAAATCTTCTCCATTGTGCACAGGTTGATTTTCTTCTCTAAAGGTACATAGTTCATTGAAGGAGTTAAAACCTCAAGATCAAACATCAATCAGGGACCTTTGCCTTTCTCATTGTCTTGATCTTCTAAAAACTCAACATGAAGACAATCTTGAACCTTCTTAGTAACTCATTTGTATACTCTAAAGCCCTCTTGTTAGTGCAATAACCCAATAAGTATCATTCAGACTTGCCATCAAACTTCCCAGTTATCAATTGTATTTAAAATAGTGAGAGGGCATCCAAAAGGCTTCATAAAACGAATGTTGGGTTTATTGCCCATCATCAATTCATAAGGTGTCTTCATCGTGATTTAGTGGTGAGACTGTTAAGGACATAGCAAGCGTACCGACCTACGCGAATTGAATAGGTAGATGGGAATCTGCTAGCATTGTTCTTCTTTGCTTCAATCAACGTCCTATTCTTCCTCTCTGCAACACCATTCTGCTGTGGTGTTCTTGCAATACTAAATTCCCTCTTTATGCCTTTGTTTGCACAAAATTCATCCATAAGCTTGTTCTTGAATTCAGTCCCATTATCACATCTAATACCTCTAACCTTGAGTCTCAATTGGTTTTCAAGGGCTATTATGAGAGTTTGAATAGCATCAAAAGTATCATCTTTAAAACCAAGAAATACCCAACCCGAATCTCTTGCAATCATCATTACGACTAAGCGTACTTTTTCTTGTTTAAACTTGCCCGCAGACACAAGTCCAAACAAATCCATATGTAACAGCTCCAAAGGTTCTCTAATAGTTTTCTCCTCAAGCTTCTTGCAGGAAGCTTTGTGTTGTTTACCCTTCTTGCATGCCAAGCATGATTGATCATTCTTGTAAGTCTTTGAAGGTAAACCTCTAACTAGATTGCCTTTGACCAGTTTGTTGATATTCTTGTAATTAACATGGCCCAATCTTCTATGCCATTGATGTGCCTATTCGGTTGCTTTAGCCACCAAACATGTGGCTCTTCCATAGGAATGTAGACTCTTCATGTCTAAACTATACACATCATTTGTCCTTGGTACTCTAAGTACTACCAAGTCATCATCAACAGGCTTAAAGTCAGAGGAAAGGATGAGACATTCTGTGTCAGTGAATAACACATGATGCTTTTTATCACAAATTTGAGAGACTGATAATAGGTTGAACTTAAGCTCCTTCACATATCTAACATTCTCAAAATCTATAAGCCCTGCTTTGATAGTTCATTTTCGATAATCTTTCTCCATTTGGATCATTCCCAAATGCAACTCTTCCTCCACTAATATTTCTAAAATCAGTGAGGATCTCTTTGTCTCCTGTCATACTTCTAGAGCAACCACTATCCACAATTAGATGATCTTTAAGCTCCTCTTACGGTTTGCCACGCACACAAAGAGTTAGTGATTTTAGGAACCCAAGCCATTCTTGACTTGTGTTCCCCTTGTGGAGTTACAAAATGAAATTTTTTGAGTATGTAATGTCCACTATCTTTCAAATGATGATCCAGAATTATCTTTTGATCTTTTGTGGTTTTTCAAAACTTTTTGGTTTTCAACACAACTCTCTTTTACAATTCTATTCTCTTTTCTTGTATCACAAAACATCGATTCACTTTTGTTGAAAGTACTGTTTGTCCTTCGCATTACCTTCCTCTTAACAATTCGGTTTAACACGTGGTTCCTGTGATCTAGATCCCCTATGTGAATTGTAATACCTTCTAGGTTGATAGTGAGATCTCCTAGGATTCCTATTCCAGGTGTGATCGATACCTTGTTTTGGTGGCAGTACTTTGAAGAAAGTACTAGTCGAAATTAACATTTTTGGAAAGTATCTTGTGAGATCTTGAAGGTTTTGAAAGGTCTTCTCTGGTGTGGGTATCTGTGATCTGATGAGAAATTTCTGTGATTAACCCTATTTGAATTATTCCAAACTGGTTTGTGCTCTCTAGGCCTGTTCTTTAGGAATTTGCTAAGATATTCTAAGTGATGTTCACAATCCTTAATTAAATGAGTAGGACTAAAACATACAAAACACAGTTTTTGACCCATACTTCCAAAGTGACTTCTTCTATGTCTATGCCCAAAATTATTTTGCCTTCTTGGTGAATGATTAAACTTGTTTTGACCAAAGTTATCCCAAAAAGGTTTAGCGTCTTGTTTGAAAATGTTTTGAAGAAGGTCTTGCTTGTGGAGCATACATTGATTTGAAGGTCGCTTGTGGGCGTACTTTGATTTGTAGGTACTTGCTTGATTTTGAACATTATTTTCAACACTTCTTTGGGTTTCGGACCTAGATTGAGCTACAAGCTTTTTCCTAAACTCTAGACTGTCTACTCCAAAACGAGAAACATCAGGGCTAAAGGGTTGATGAATGCCGTGGGATGGGGAACGACATGATAACCATTGTCTTTCTTATACTCAGGAGGTGAGTCACTTATTGAACCCTCATTACTAGATGTATCTACATAATTAATGAGTTCATCATCACTAGTGGTTATATCCTCATACTCACCTTCATCCTGATCACTAGGTTGGTTTTCATCTATGTTACTAAAATCCATTCCAAAACCTAATCCAGTTTTAAGATAGCCTCTTTTCGTTTTGAACATAAGTAACATGTGACAGACCGGCTTCACCCCAAGCAGCAAACTTAGCTAACAAATCATCTCTTTCCTTAGTCAATTTCTCAATTTCAGCAATTTTACAGTTTAATTTCCATTCATTTAGTTTTAATTGGTAATCCTGTTGTTCATATTTTTCAACCCAAGCTACTTCATTAGTTTCATGTGCTAAAATTTTGGCTTCCATAGATTCTAAGGTTATTTGATAACCGGCTACCTCAGACCTAGCCCTAACACAATTATCTCTTTCAATCACATAACGCTAAGTAATTTTGATAAAAATCATAGCAGTTTGAGCATACCATAGAGATAGGAGATGAATTTGGTGAAGTAGCCACCATTGCAAGAAGAACAGGATCATCTTCACTTTCTTTGCTCCAATCAAATCCTCCAAATCATCGGATCCCAAAGCGGCATGTTCAGTTCCTCATCAAAAGCGTGCTCCAGTCAATGCTTCCACTGATTCTTCAACTACTTCTTCCACTTGCTACCATAAGTCAGTTGGTTCATCATCAAACTCTTTACTCCATCAACTTCGATAACTTCTCTTGAGCAACCAAAGCCTTTGTTTCAGTAATTGGAATTTCCTTGAGCTCAAGTTTTGGCTCTCAGATGTCCTTTGCTTGATACTTAGCAAAACTGCACTCCCTTGCAAAGTGACCAGTCTTTTGACAATTGAAGCATTCAATTTTGGATTTGTCAAAAGTTATTTCCTGTTTTGGTTTGAAATCAATGCTTTTGCCTGTCTTCTTCATGTACTTTTTGATCCTTGCATTGATCATAGCAACTTGCCACCTGATATCAATTTCTTCAAGTGCATCTTCTTCAATCAGTGCTAGATCTTCTTCATAAGTGACAGGTAAACTAGCTTGTTGTGCAAAGAATGAGCACATGACTTCATCTGAGTGCATAGTGGTAGTTGGTAGGGCCTGTTGAGCATATGAGGGGTGTAAGCAGGTACTTTGAGAAATACTTTGAAGTACTTTTGATGGAAATCTTGCCCTTCTTTTCATATGATAGAAAAGCAATACTGTGAGACTTGGAATTTGTTTGACCACTCATCTCATGTTCATACACCTTCAGTTGATGATAGAGATCATCAAAGTCCATGACATCCAAAGCTTGTTGTCCTCTGATCATTGTAGCAATCACATGCCATGAATATGGCAAACTCCTTAGAAACTTCAAATTAGCATCCTCAACGATACTACGCCTTGTATAACTCCAACATGTTGAGGAGATTTTGAAACCTGTCATATGTAGCATCAAGACTCTCTCTTCACCGACGTGAAAGTTTCAAACTGTTGTTTCAGCAAATTTCTGTGCATCTTCTTAGAAGCTTCATTACCTCCAAATCTGGTCTTGAGAGCAGCCCAGATCTGCTTAGCATCTTTAGCATCATGAAATTTGAGAAGATGACCATCGGAATGGCGGACAATAGAATGTTTAGTTCCTTCTCTTGATTCCTTAAGGTTGCTCTGGTAAACTGGTTTAGGTGCTTTGGGTTGTCGGGAACATCAATGGGTTCGGAACAACTTCATTCCCATTAACAATTACATTCCATAGAGCATGGTGCGTAATGGCAATATCTTGCCTCATCTTCATGCACCAGAGATCATATTCTCCCTTCTTGATGATTGGAATTCTGAGTGAGGTAATTGAGGGTGGTGGAACAGCTTCAATCGACATCTTGAATATTGTAGTAGTAGGGTATCTTCCTAGTCAGAGTTTCCACACAAGCTCTGATACCACTTGTTGGATCG
>OU343220.1:201869935-201963360 GCA_910596185.1 Chrysanthemum makinoi
AAGAAACCTTCCTAATTCAAATAGGAAACAAGTTGCTTGGTAATCTGCTACCTATTCCTAGCTTCTATGTCTAACACCTAATCTTATTACAAAGTACAATTAAGTCCCTAATCTATATTTAAGTTTACTTCACACACAACAAATAATGAACAGAACCCGTGACAAAAACTAGTGTTTGTAATCAAAAAGCTGTGGGGACAAAAGGAATATTCCCTTAGACAAAGTGGCGGTGTATTGGGTAGCCCCCGTGGAGTGGGGCCAGTGTATCCCATGTTTTATTCACATGTTATCACTGAATTGTTAGCTTGTGTAATTATTGTATGTGAGAGTTGGCCACCTTGGAGTCTTTAGGGGCTTTTGGGGGAGGGAGGTCTTGAGTTCAAATCCTGCAAGGGGTTTGAATGAGGGATTTTCCTTCAAGGTATTCCTTTAATGAAGGGGTTTAGGCCTGGTAACCCCAGACTCGAATTTTGGAAAAGGCAAGGGTTTACCCCTATTAATTGTCATGCCTTCGGCTGGATTAGTAGGGGTTTTTCCCATCCGTATTTGAAATAGGCATTCGGCCGAGGAGTTTCTAGCGGACCCGGTTTTACAACGTAGTTAGACCTCCCGCTGTCGAACCATACACGAAACACTCAAATAAGAAATTCACCTTTCAAAAAAAAAAAAAAAATACTACAACAATAAATTGATCATATATGGATTTGGGTAGTAAGAGTTAAAACAAGTTTGGAAATGGAAGCTTTTTTAAGACGAGTCGTCTTTCTCATATGCAACTTAAATACGGAGTATTTTACTTTCTTATCCTTACAAGATTAGTGCATATCGAGAAAGTGTAATAATGAGACTGTAATGTACTTTGGAAAAACTAAACTAGTGTCGTGATTACACATGTCCAAGACTTGATGCTAAAACAAGTTGCTACACTATACAATAATATACTCTCTTCGCCTCAGGAGGATAATTAAATTTCTCTAGATTATATGCGAAATCAGTGTATTTCTTTTTAGAGCAAGTCATTTATCAAACTTTACTTTAATCAGTTTATGTACGTTTACTAATAATGATATATTTTGTATAATGACTTTAGATTATTTCTATTAAGAAACATTAATATTCTAAAACGAATCACTCTTTGAGATTAATATTAGTTAAGAGAATTGCCTTTAAACTTTTAAAAGTCAAATGTGTGACAAAGGTCCTGATTCCTGAAATACATATAACATCTTTTCTGGTGTCACTTAGCAAAGATGCCATTCCCCTTTTTCTCTCAATTAATCAATTAATTGTTCTTGCTAAATTTAGCATAAATAGCTACTTTCGTGTTTCTCTTTCCATATATTAAAAATAGGAATTGATACTTACACCACATTTTTTGATTCATTCATCACCTTTTATGCATTACAATATTGTACAGTACAATACTGTAATGTATAAAAAGTGATAAATGAATCAAAAAATATGGTGTGAGTATCACCTCCCATTAAAGATAAGTGATACATTTTGTGTTTCACTTTGCATGCATTAAAGATAAGCGATGCATTTTTATCTATATACAATAAATATTAGATCTCTTATAAACCCAATGTGGATATAATATAAAAATGGCATGGCTAGTTTAACAATCTTATGTTCATGTATGTTATTACGACATCTGACTGTAAATTTGTATGTAGAGTAATAACATACATCACAATTCTGATCAACTAGCATGTTCAAATACATAATTAACAATTAATTTGGTCTATATAAACTATTTTAAAATATTTAGGATATATTAGGCTATCATGTGTTTGTGTAGCTAGCCGACAGGAAGCCTTTCCAAGATTTGCCTACTAAATTGTAAAATAAACCTATGTACAAATTTGGCAAAATCTTGTTAGACGATATTTTAAATAATATATATAGCCATTTTAATCTCTATCTATTGGCCGGTTGTCAATATGAAATATATCACAAGTTAGAACATTTATCATGTACATAGAGATAGAAACTACTTGTAAATCAATACCTGTCGCTTAGGAACTAAGGTTTTCAGCTGAAAACTCTTACAAAAACTATCAGTTTTGGTAAACTTATTTCACCAAATTGCTACTGCCATAGACGATATTAAACAATCATTAAATTAACTAAAACATATGGAGTAATACATTTGTTAGGTAAATATAATGATATCCAAATGTAGACACTATTCTCAAGGTCCATTGATTACATCAGGATGATGAACAACAATCCATAATTTATTTATTTAATTAGCCTAAAAAAGTTCTGAACACAGAGCATATTGGTTTGTGAATCTGTAATTAAATTTTGTGTATAAGATGAGCTGTGCCTGTGTCTTACATTATTTTACCTATTAACTCCACTTCACATGGCATCTGCTTGTCTTAAATCTCACTTAATTTTATTCTCACCCTCTCCTTTTCTCACACTAAAAAAACCATGCTAGATCATCACCACTCTAACTCACCTTAAACAACATGAACACAATGATCAAATACTATGTTGTCTTGGTTCTTGTTTCATGTCTTGTTAGCCAATCTTTTGGACTAACTACTGATGGTGTTTTATTACTTTCATTCAGATATTCCGTTTTAAATGATCCTTTAGGTGTTTTAGATACATGGGATTACTCGGATGAGACACCGTGTTCATGGTACGGTGTCTTATGCAGCAATCCCAACGATCAGCACAGTGTAACTGCGCTGTCACTTCCTAACTCACATCTTTCAGCTTCGATTCCCGCCAATCTTGGATTACTCCAACACCTCACGAAACTTGACTTATCAAATAATTCTATAAATGGGTCGATCCCATTATCTTTATACAACGCTACCGAGCTTAAATATCTCGATATTTCGAATAATTTGATATCAGGCGAGCTGCGGGAAGTTGTAGGAAGTTGGAGGAGTCTTAATGTGCTTAATATCTCCGGTAACTTACTCACTGGTAAGTTACCGGGATATCTTGGTGGATTAAATAACCTAACGGATGTTTCCATGAAAAATAATTATTTTCATGGAAATATTCCGTCAGGGTTTAACTCGATTAAATTTTTTGATTTATCAGCAAATTTTATAAATGGGTCGTTGCTTAAAGAGTTTGGAAGCAGTGATCTTATTTATTTCAACGTGTCACATAATATTCTCACTGGCGATATTCCACCGGATTTTGCTAATAAAATCCCTTCAAATGCTACAATTGATTTGTCTTTTAATAATCTCACGGGACCGATACCCGAATCGAGTGTTTTTTTCAACCAAAAACCATCTTCTTTTAATGGAAATACACAGCTTTGTGGAAAACCGTTAAATAATTTATGTTTAATCCCATCATCAGCTTCACAGCCGCCTAATGTTTCTTCGCCCGCGACATCTCCACCAGCAATAGCCGCGATCCCGAAAACCGCGGATTCTAATCATTCGGGCAATGGAACGAACTCGTCGTATTCGTCTTCAAAACCCGGGTTTAAGACAACCACGATTGTCGGGATTGTGGTGGGAGATATCGCGGGTGTAGCGGTCCTGGCCGCTATATTTATCTACATTGTGAAAAAAAGAAAAAAAGATACTCAAAAGCACGAAAATGGCGTAAACAAAGAGTTCGATTGGGCGTCATCATCCGAAGAACAGGAACATAGATGGTTAAGATCATGGCCTTGTTTGAATAAAAGAAGAGTAACCGAAGATGAAGAAACATCAAGCGTTTGTACAACCTCGGATAGCGACGTAAACGAGGTTGTACAGACAGTCTCAATGAAAAAAGAAGGTGGAACAAAAGGGGAATTAGTGACGGTTGACGGTGGCGAAAAGCAGTTAGAGTTAGAGACGCTTTTAAAAGCGTCGGCTTATATACTCGGTGCCACGGGGTCGAGTATAATATATAAGGCGGTTCTGGAGGACGGGACGGCGTTGGCGGTTCGACGGATAGGTGAAAGTGGGTTGGAAAGGTTTAGGGATTTTGAGAACCAGGTTCGGGTAATTGCAAAACTGGTGCACCCGAACCTTGTTCGGATCCGTGGGTTTTATTGGGGTGCCGATGAGAAACTTGTTATCTACGATTACGTTCCTCATGGCAGCTTAGCAAATGCACGTTACCGTAAGTCATTTATTTTTAACTTTATTCTTTACGTCGATGCAAAAGTTATGCTAATTCTGGCTAAAATGAGTTTCAATGACGTTAAATTAGTTGTAAAGATATCAGACTTTTTTCGGTCAATTGTGCATTGTCAATGTGTTTGGTACCAATCTTGGAGAGTATCGAATTACGTAATTTAAGATGTACAATTTAGCATTTTAGGATGTACACATTTGTCTTTGAAAGTGCACGACTTATCATATAAGCTTTAATGGATTTAGCAAAATGTCGTAATTTAAAACTTGGATCCAATGATAGATTCTCTTTCTTTAATGAACAAACTCTGGTGAAAAGTGTGCAAAGTAAATTTTTGACAAACTTCGTACTTGTGAACATGAAATTATTTTGTGTTTTGTTTAATTGTTCATTTTACGAGTTTATGAAATTTTTTGGAATAACTTACTTTAAGATGTGCATGTTAGCATCTGATTAGAGCAAGGAGTGTCATGACCTCCCCAATTCTCTTCACTTGGGCCTCACGTGTGCCACATCACATCCACATCACTCCAACACACTAACAAAAAAATACCCCCCAATCACAACATACTCATTTCTCTTCACTTGGGCCCCACCCACTATCATTTTAACAAAAAAATTCATCTCCGGTAGTATTTGGTTTCTGTCGTTCTTCGTCGTTGAGTAGCGAAAACCATTGTGGCGAGCCACAATGGTATGGTGGCGAGGAATGAAGAGAAGTGGCGAGTTGCCACGTTTGCAACGACGAGAAGTGAAGAGCCCCATACCCCTTGCTCTTAGGGGCACATTGTCTTCCAAACGTGCACCAGTTACACAGTTGGTGTAAGCTTTTAATGATTATTTTGGCAAAAAAGTGAAAGTAAAAAGTTGGATCCAAAGGGTAGATTTTCTAAACGAAATTAACACATTTTAGTGAAATTTTTTACTTTCATCATCTGACAAACTTCTATTATCAGATTTTTTCTATTATGCGCCCTGAGGCATATGTTAAGGAGTGAAAAAGTACATAAAAATACATGATGATCCATAAAACATAGTACTTTTTTTATATGTACTTTTGTCCTTTTTTCGTGAATCCTCATGTACTTTTATATACTTTTTTCACTTTTTATCATGTGCCCAATGGCACATAATAGAAAAACCCATAACAAAAAGTTATAAAATGTCTACTTTTTCTTATTAAACTCAGTTTAGACCATTGAAGTTGATGATATTTAAGCTTATTCGTTTAGTGGTATGGTTCCATAAACATCAATAAAAACCTCCTTTTCATTTTTTCAGTGTATAGCAAAACATGTATTTTGAACTCTTGCTGTTTCTGGGACACTATGTTCATAACATCCAATCTATTAAAAAATAACCATATATAGTAATTAGATCAGCATGCATATGCAAATGCACATGCGCAGTGTAGCGATTCTATGTTACTATTGACTAAAGTAAGCTGACGGTGGATGGTGGAGTAGTTGTAACTGAAGCTTTGTTTATAAATGCACCGAGTGGTACACCACAAGTCAACTGTCACGTAGCGTTTGCCTCTTAGCCCATTGCGTATTATATCAGACGTGTCCTGAAGATCTTTATATCTTATAGTGTATTAAAATTGCATTCTAAAATGTGGTCACATTGAATGAAAATGACCCATCTTTGCCCTTGTCTAGCTTTTCGTTGTTTTACTTTTGCATCACTTGATGTTGTTTTACTTGTACAACATGTAGGAAAAGTTGGATCTTCGCCTTGTCCGCTACCTTGGGAGGTAAGGCTCAAGATAGCGAAAGGAACAGCGCGTGGGCTAATGTACATTCACGACAAAAAACAAGTACACGGGAATCTCAAGCCGAGTAATATCTTATTAGGCTCTGATATGGAGCCTAAGATAGGAGATTTCGGGCTTGAGAGACTAGTTGTGGGCGAAAATAGTTGTAAAGTCGGGAGTTCATCTAGGAATTTTGGTAGCAAGAGGTCCACTGCGTCACGTGATAGTTTCCAAGACGTGACCATTGGGTCAAATCCTAGTCCAAGTCCTAGTGCAATGGGGTGCATTTCGCCTTATTATTCCCCTGAATCACTTAGAAGCATAAAGCCTAACGCAAAGTGGGATGTATTTTCGTATGGTGTAGTTTTGTTAGAACTTTTGACGGGAAAAGTCACCACCTCTGACGAGTTTGGGCCTGCTAGCATGACATGGAGCTCCCCATTGAGCGATGAGGAAAAAAATAAAGTGACACGAATGGCTGACGTGGCCATTCGGGGTGAAATGGAGGGGAAAGAGGACGCATTGTTGACGATTTTGAGATTAGCATATAATTGTATATCTCCTGTACCACAAAAGAGACCACACATGAAGGAGGTCCTTCACGCTCTCGACAAGTTCCCTTCTGCTGCTTCTTCGTATTATTACGGACACATATAATTTATTAGGTGAAAATAAAAATATGGAATTTAATTTCTAGAGAGATGTGTATTTAATGATGAAAATGAAAGGTAGGTGTTTGAATGCTTATTATTTGAAGAGATAGCGTTGATTGCAATATGTTTTAGAAGTAGGATTTCTTGTCTCTGATTTGTTATTATTTTAACACTAATTTCACCAAATTCTGTCATTTGGACCCCATCAAACATTTAATTTTTGACTATAGTTTTTGGATTGTAGCTTCTTGATAATAATTACAATATATTCTGATGTGAGGACAAACTATTTCATTGATCAAATATTCTTATACGAATTGATATGTGTCTTTAAACATTTTTTAGGTTATGTGTCGGTAGAAATTGTCATGATTGACTTAGCCATAGCTTAACCAAAGATCAAGAGTGATGGGGATGATGGGATCAAACATGATTCAATAAGACCAGCGCGTTAAATCTATTTATCGGTTAAAAGTTAAAACCTATTTATCAATAGTGGGAGGTATCAAGAGCAAAAGCAATAGTGTCTGTACCTCAGACGCTACTCCTTTATTGAGCATCTTTGTTCTTACTTTTTTCTAAAACAGTACTTGTATAAAATAATAATTGTAACATTAAATTCACTATCCAAAAATCATTGGTCCATCTCATTAACATTTGTGGGCCAAATAAACGGGACAATATTCATCAATGTCAACTTAAAATGTTCTAAAATAAACTTTAATTAAATTTTTGAAGATTCTTTTGTTTTACAAACTCGAACTCAAAAGTGATAATGCTTGATTCTTCTTCATCACTCGAAATCTTTCCACTTTTAAATAAATAAAGGCAGTCAGCATAGTCATTATTTGCAATTTCGCATATATTCTTTTGTAAATGATTAACACTGCCCAACTCACCCTAATCATCCCACTAGCCTGCGCCGGCTCGACAGCCAGGTTTAACACAATTTACCACCTCCACAGGCCCAACTGGTTAATCTTAATCCCGCTTCGACTCGCCCCTTGGACACTAGATTTCGTGTTGGTACTAATAAGCCTACTAAACGGTTTAATTTGAATGTGTCTCATGTGTCCCTTTTGTTGGGTCAATTCAGTGTCCAATGGTCTCTAACTAAATTTGAACATAAATTAAATTAAGTTAAGATGACCAGCTGATAAGATATCAGCGGAGAACAAGAAGACTCACTGAAGCATAGACTTCAGCGAGCATACTTAGTAGAGCTCGAGTCATAGACATCATCAAGGAAGTCAAAGACCACTTGAAAACATACTCATCAACTGACATGGATATAAGCTGACATGTAGATGGAACTAGATGAAGGTTTAAAGTGAATCAATGGATGACAATACCTTGATGAACTTGATTACTCTTTGATGCTTCAACTGAGCATAGCTCTGAATCTCTCAAAGTGTTTAGGCGAGACCAATTTGATAAAGTAAAAGAGCGGGACACTAGAGTCATTCAAATCAAAGTCTACATTGTACGAGTTGATAAAAAGATTGTGAACAATTGACAGAACTGTTCACTAAAGAAGGGTTGGCACATTTCCAAGAATGGAAGAGCATTAAATGCATTTATACTTCTCCACTAGATTCTTGACACATCCCAACTAACCCACGATCAAGTCAACCTCGTACTATTATTTAAGGAGAATTTTGATCGGAGTAAAATTTGTCGCTTCTCATTAGTATTATTACATTAACATTTAGTGAACCAAATTTACTCCTTTCCTCGAACTTCCAGCTTAGTCAAATGATCCTATCAGCTGACTATATAAGTTCGCTTGTAAACTTGATAATTATCAAATTTACTTGTTTAAAGAATAATCCTTACGCTGTCATTCAAAAATGATTTTACTTAAAACTTTGTAATTCTTTGATTCCTATATCAATAAAGTATTACAAGTTTGAAAAGTTAATTATTTTATTGTACTTATATTGTTCTAAACTTTGTTTCACAAAACTTATATAACTTGGGACAAACACCTTTTTGCTAAAAACATATGCCCAAGCTCTTAATGATCCAAACTGCCAATGTGCTATGTTAGATGAATATAATGCATTAATTAAAATGATACTTGGACTCTTATGTCTCGCCGTCGGACACGAACGTAGTTCCTTCCATTTTGTTGTTTAAGCATTAACATTTAGTAGATGCTACTCTTAGTCATCACAAGGCTCGTCGTGTGGCAAACGATATTAGTCGGCGGTTTGGTATTGATGTTGGTGAGACTTTTAGTCCGCTTTTCAAACCGACAACTATTCATATTATTCTCAGTCTTACCATTTCTAGACATTGGACTATTAATTTGCTTGATGTCAAGAATGCATTTCTTCATGGACACTTACCTGAGAAAATTTATATGCATCGGCCTTCTGGATTTCAGAACCCGCAACGTCCTGATCATGTTTGTCTTTTGCAGAAGTCTCTCTATGGGCTTAAGCAAGCCCCTCGAGCTTGGTTTCAGTATTTTGATGGTTATGCTTGTCGTGTTAGGTTTCAATACAATCGTTGTGATTGTTCACTTTTTATTTGTCATATGGGGACTGACACTGCTAATTTGCTTTTATATATTGATGATTTTATTTTGACAACATTTCTGCAGCGTTTCTTCAGCGGGTCATTACATCTCTTCATCAGGAACTTTCTATGACTGATTTGGGACTGTGATAACATCAAATAGACCTGAATATTAAGTGTCAATTTTCACCGATAATGCCCGTATTTTATATCATTTATATGAATTTACGCTTGTTTTCCTCTATATTTCACTTTCAGGTAAAATACGAGCATTGGAGCTAAAGAGACGCTGATTTGGAGAGTTTATTCAAGATATATCATAGTATGCTCATTTTGAAAAAGTACGCGTATCCCTCTTCACATTACGTGTAACTAAAGCGTGTCTCGAAAACCAACTCAAATGAAGATTACGCAGCATCCTCCCAAAGATTACGACGTAGCCAACTAGGTCAAATGAGGCTCCGCGCGCTGCAAGCTACGTCGTAACTATTGTCTCAATTAAGGCGTAACCAAGATTTATTGAAGATACGGCGTAACTCCTTCCATAGTTACCGTAATCCAGCATTTTTAGTGCAAAATACAAGAATTGTATGTTACGGCACTCTTAACATTAGTTAAGCCGTAACCGTGATCAGCCTATAAATACCCACGATTTTCAGCATTTCAAAGCATCCCATTTCACACACAACAAAGTCAGCGTAGGAAGTCGGTGATCTAGAGATACAGAGCTATCTCGAGGAGAAATCACTCCCATACGATAAGCATTAGCATTTTATCTTTTCTTTACTTTTAATTCATGTATTTAGTAATGTTAAACATTGAATCATTGTTTTGTTAATATGAGGCTAAGAACACTCTGGCCAGCCTAGTTATGATTCCTTAATTGTTTTGTTTTGCGTTTACATTGCTTTGCATAATTATTTCTAAGTGTATGCGCATATTGTTGTAGCTACCTACCCTTGTTTGAGGTTTTGAATGGCGGTAGTGGCTAGTTACTTAGGAGATATGACCAACTGACTCTAAGTAGGTAGACTGAGTGGGAAGGGTAAGATATGACCAACTGACTACCCTTTCTTGCCTGATTTGATCAAGGATCACCTACCGTTTGGATGAACTTAAGAAGTAGGTGAGTGTTTAAGATGCTAGCTACCGCACTCACCTATGAATCTAACATGTAGCAGTACTTAATGACTTGGCTTAGGGGACTAAGAACAACTGGACTTATGACGGTCACCCTGATTTCTCCAGTGGGACCCTGTTTATAGGTTAGGACGAACCGACCAAATGTTGTCCTAGCGACTTTTGACCCAATTGAAGTAATTGGAAGTTATTAGACGTAAACACTACTAATTAGGATGAGTAACTAGGTTAGCACCCCTCTCCTCTATTGATCACATCCCTTGCCTTTATTTGCTTTAGTAGTTAATTATATCGAAATCATATTAAAACCTGTGACACCTAGACTTAGTTTAAATCCGCACACATAGCTCTTGGGACGACCTCGGTTTTACCGAAATACTACACTACACACGACCTGGTACACTGCCCGTTAGTGCATTAGGGTAGACCATAGATATAACGATAAATTATAAATATTAAAACCTGGTCAGTAAAACCTGCATCAGACTGCTAACTTATTTGTTGTTACTCGCAATCCTTTTGATATGTTTATGTCTTAGAAGAAGTATGATACAGAGATTCTTGAGTGTGCTAATAGGCTCAAGTGCAACCCATGTCGTACTCCTGTTGACATCGAGTCTAAACTAGGTGTTGATGGTGATCCCGCTTCTGACTTTACTTTATATCGAAGTCTTGTAGGTGCTCTAAAGTATTTGAAATTTACTAAAGCCATATTTTATCGTATGCGGTTCAACATATTTTTTTGTTTATGCATGAATCTCGGGAGCCTCATTTGTGTACTCTTAAGCTGTAACACCCAAAAATTTTCATTTTAACAGCGGAAGACTAATTGGGGTATTACGTAGAGGATCACAATCACAATCATAAAAAATGACTCAAAAGAGACGTTTTGAAAGTCATTTTTATTCAATTCAAATACGAAAGTGTTGCCATTGTTTAGCAAATTATAAATGACATAAGAGTTTGAAATGACTGATAAAAATTATGTTTACACCAAATACTCATGATCTTTTTCCCACTCTGGACCTTGAATCCTGCTTCAGTTACCTGAGATAAACATGCTAAAAAGTCAACAAAATTGTTGAGTGAATCCATAGTGTTGGTGTTAATAATAATTTGGACACAAGGTGAGTAGTAATAAATCAGGAGTAAATCAGGCTGTATGTTGCCATAAGTCTCATGAACTCAAACATTAACTGGTGTGATATAATATAAGGGGGCCCTCGGGGTAGGAGCTTGCCATTCTCCTAGTATAAATCAAATAATGTGCATTTGGCTATCAATCTGGCTAACACAGGGTTATCTATCCAACTAGCTCAAATGGGTTGTCAACCTCCAATAGATCTATTCACAATATTCACGTTCACTCGCAAGTGACTAAGGTTCATGATATGAGGGGCTTTATAAGGGCAATAATGTGTCTTATGCAATAACATTCAGGATAGCATACATAAAAATACTTGTGTTTTGTTTGTAACATGTATCTCCCCACGGGTTTATAAAACATATACAAGTGGGACTATCAACTCGCCTCAGTTGGGGGGGTGTATAGGCAAGAAAGTAATATCAAGTGCAACTTGGGAACGACTCCAACACACAACCTGAATAATAGGGAAAACTCATATTTTTGGTGGTTTGGGTGATTTTTAGATGCTTAAAATGCTTAAAGCTCAAAAACAATGTTATGAATGATATTAGCTTATCTCCATGGTTTTTATATTTGGTGAATGTATTCTCTTCAAAAATTAGTAGACGACATGCTTAAAATAATTGTTTGGCGTTCTCTTTAGTATAGGCCTCATACATCATTAGTATGGTAATGCAAAGTCATAATGTTACTGATTGAACCTTCAAGTTACGAGAAATTTATATTTTAGACCTTTACAGTGGATATTTACATTTTTAGTCCTTGTGCTTTGGTAAAATTACATTTTTGGCTCAAAGTATTCAAATATGACCATTTATCATTATGGATTTCCAAATATTCACTGTTTACCTTCAAGTTTCCAAATGGCAGTTTTTGATACAAGTTTGTAGAAAATTACACTTTTAGTCCTTTAACTTTATTATATTACAAAAATGACCTTTAAATACTTATTATATCCAAATAACCAATTTATACCCTTGGTTTAATAAAAGGACAATTTTAACACAATTTTTTAGGAGTTGGCAGTTTTAGTCCTTATGGTTTCAAATGATTTGCAAAGTTAGTCCAAAGTTAAATATCTTGTCATTTCTAGTCGTTATTCTCCCAAAAATTACATGTTTAACCCAAGAGCACTTTTAAAATCACTTTGTATCCTCATATTACAAGTTTGGCAGTTTATACCCTTACTTTTCAAAAGTGACAGTTTTAGTCCCTTAAGTTTGGCATAATTGCATTTTTAGTCCAAATTATACATTTAACAAATGTTATCATTCTATTTTAATAAAAATAGTTCTAGGAGCTTAATGCAACTTATAAAATAGCTTATTAGCTTATAATAGCTATTTTCAAGTTACTGGGCCTTAAGGGTTAGATTGAAGGCCCGTTAACATTTTTAAGAGTAGGGGTTTTGTGGGCTTGTTTATGAGCTTATTATAGACCAAATTTATTTTACAAAACAGCTTATAGACTGTTTATTCTCAAACTGCTTATTACAAGTCATTGGGCTTTAAGGCCCATTAAGTGTTTTTAAGAGTTTTGAAACTGTTGCGAGTAGCTTAAGCTTGTGGCTTACAAAAGTTATCAAATGAGTTTTTTAGAGTGATATAATAGTACCTCCTATTTTTTTAGTGTACAAAGAGTTGAGTTACACTTTTCGTTTGGATTTGGGTACGTTAGAATATAGCTTTATAAGGTCATTTCTAAGCGACAAATCCTTTCTGTGAAGTTTAATATACTTGGTAGATATTTGATATAGGTCAAGCTAACTTCAAACGTGTGATATAAACGATTTATATGTTGCGATAAGTTAAATACAAGTACACTAACTCATTCTTAGTCATGTTGGGAATTAAGTGAGTATATTAGTTTGGTTTTAGCTTTACGAGAGCATGGAAATTTATATGGAACGCTTGTAGGCTTCAAACCAGTTATAATGCAACTTAAGTATTAAAAATTCAACTAAGTGTTGGAAAGGAACTTACAACACCTCAAGAGGTAGGATGATACGTGACTGTGAGACTAGGAGAAGATGAGAGGGCTTTGTAGTTTGATAGTTTGCACCCCAAGGTATTGAGAGAGACTTTGAGATGCCTTGTACTCACTATAGATCACTAAAACTTAACCTTGTTCTTCCTCGACTTTTCACAGGAGTGAAAGTAACTTGGGTGTGTTTTTGTTGAGAGTTATGTGTTATACGTATGAGATGGTTTGCATGGGACTATATTACCATGAGATAAGGACAAGTTGAGGAGGCAAAAGGAATATGGAAGTAGACAACGGATTAGGGGGAGGGTAGCTAGGTCCTAAGGGTACTTGAGAGCCTTGCAAATAGTTTTCACAAGTGTAGAATGGGAAATCGTCTAGGGGAAATGAGGATGCAAGTTGTAACCGACCAAAGTTTTTATTTCGTGTACCAGGAGTCCAGGAAAGGTCCTAATGTGTTACAAAATGTCACAAAGGGGTGTTGGAGGTCCTAGTAAGTTTTAAACATCACTTAGGATCTAGGTTTGAGACTAGGAAAAATTTCAAGGGGCTTGTTTGGTTGCAAGACTCCAAAGGGTCCAAAGTAACTTGTAACGTGACCAAGTGTGACCATAGGGTTCGTTTGAGGTTTAGTGAGGGTTGATAGAACTGTTAACATGTTTAGAACTCATTTGAGGATGATTAAAATACATTAGGACTCTCTATAAATCATTTAGGATTTACTTTGATCAAGTTTGATGAATTTGTGAAATGGGCGAACCTCGTTAGCTTTGGTGTTGGTTCACTGTTCATACGTACGTATAAAATGTATGTATTAGTTGATCTCGATTCTTTGAAACGTGATAAATCGTGTGGTGTAATTTATTACATATGTCGTGTTCAAGAATTTCAAATGAACGACCCAAAGTGAACATGTGTTAGTCGTTTGGTTAAATGAGTTAAGGGTGTTATTGGATTTTTGGTTTTGGCTATGATTGGATTAGGCCCAATGTAAAATACTTAAGGATCCGTTTGGTAAAAATTGGGTTAAATGATGAGCTTAAGTGTTAACGAAGCCCAATGTGTATTTATGGTCTCAATTAGGTATGTCAGGCCCATTAAGAGAAAAGTGGGAACCGGGGGGGAGGGGGTGTTGTGAGTGTGTTGTGGTGATTAAAACATTACTGGGGTTTATTTTGTACATGTTTAAAATATCATAGTAAGTGTGTGAGCTCGTTCCAAGGGTGTGGGTGAATTACATAACATATAGAGTTAATTGCATTTTTGGTCCTTGTGGTATGGCCAAATTGCAGATTTGGTCCCTAAAACTTTGAAAGTGCACCAGAGGTCCTCATTTTCAAGTTTTCGTTGCATGTTTGGTCCCTGGGTCCACACAGACTAAGGGTATTTTAGACATTTGATATTGTCTTTTTCTGTTGGATCGATGTACTCTAACCAAACTAACTTAAATAGCTTGTTAAGGGTTTAATAACCTCGGATAAATCCTAAGTTATTAACAATGAAACACTGAGCAAACTCTATTATGTATGCGGAATTTACTTAACAAAGCTAAGAAGAATTAACTTTAACTTTCAACGATTTTATTAATAACTCTCAATCGCTTGTTATACGTGATTCTTAAACAACTCTAAAACACTAATATCGAACTTCTCTAAAACTCTAATAATAATCGTGACTTTTAGGATTCTAAAAACATATATCTCTAATGCCAATCTAAGGGTCCTTTTATAGGCTTAAGGATAACCCTAGTCGGTTTACAATTTGTATCCTTGTATGACAAGTAATCTAAACAAAGAATATTCTAGAATAAACAAAGCTTTCCATAAACAAATATAGCTCTTTTGGCTTTGCGCGTCTTTGACTTCGCATACAAAGACTTTGACTTTTTACTTAGCAAGATCTAATCTTCAAAGACTTTGACTTCTTCAGTACTTTGTCAATCTTCAACACTTTCATATCCCAACATTTTCTTTTTCTATTTACTTTTTAGTTTTCTTACATAAATAGTCCTTGTGTTGGAAGAGGTTTTACATATTTAGTCCATACACATTTATTTATTTTTATTTGCAAATCTTCTTCCTACTGCTTTGACCCGTTACGGGTTTGGTCCCTTAACCACTATTTCTGTTAGGTTGACTGTCAAGTGGATGTTTTCGTCCGCTTATAATGCTTCCGTTTTTACGTTTTCATCGTTTTTGTCCTTTTATACATTTTGCCCGTTTACGTTGCATATTTTTTTATGTTTCCAAGTATTTATATGCTGCCCATTTTTTACGCCATCCGTTATACATTTTTGTCCGCTTTTCGCCCATTTTTTACGCTTGCCGTTTTATGTTTTCGCCCATTTTATACGTTTTGTCCCTTTTTACGTTTTAACCTATATGTTTTTGTTCATTTTATATGTTTTCGCTTGCTTTTACGCTTTCATCAATTTTGAACGCTTTAGTACGTTTTTACGCTTTCATACATTCTTATACATTTTCGTCGTTTTATACATTTTCGCCCTATTTTTACGCTCATCCATTTTTTAAGTTTCATATGTTTTACTTTTCATCATTTTTTATTTTTATCCTGCTCTATATCGCTGTTTTTTATGTTCATCTATTTTTTACATTTTATTCGTTTTATATGCTTTCGTCCGCTTTATATCGTTGCCTCTTTTACATTTTCATCCGTTCTTATACGAAAACGTATAAAAACGGACGAAGATGTATAAAAACGGACAAAAGTGTAAAAAAAACGGACGAAAATGTATAAAATTAGACGAAAATGTAAAAAAACAAAAGAAAACGTATAGAAAAGGATGAAAACTAAAAAACGGACGATAATTTATAAAAACAAACGAAAACATAAAAAAAACGGACGGAAACCCATAAAACGTATAAAAGCAGACGAAAACGGATGAAAACGAAAAAAGGACGAATAAATATAAAAATTGACAAAAACGTAAAAAAACGGACGAAAACGTAAAAACATATGAAAACGTAAAAAAATGGACGAAAATGTATAAAAACGGATGAAAACGTAAAAAAACGGACGAAAATGAAAAAAAAGACAAAAGCGTATAAAATCGGACGAAACGGATGAAAACCTAAAAAAACAGACAAAAACATATAAAAACGGACAAGAACGTAAAAAAACGGACGAAAACAGATGAAAACGTAAAAAAAATGATGAAAACATATAAAAACGGACGAAAACGTAAAAAAATAGACGAAAACGGATGAAAACGTAAAAAAAAGGATGAAAACGTGTAAAAATGGACAAAAACGTATAAATACTTAATTAAAACGATAAAACGGACGAAAACGTATATAAACAGTTGAAAACGTATAAAAACGGATGAAAACGGATAAGAACGAACTAAAACGTATTAAAACGAATAAAAATGTATGATAACGTAAGAAAAACTAAAAAGACCATAAGAAAAACGTATAAAATATGACGAAAACGTATATAAACAGACGAAAATGTATAAAAACGGATGACAACAGATAAAAACGAATGAAAATGTATAAAAACGGATAAACACATATGAAAACGTAAGAAAAACGTATAAAAACGAAAGAAACGTATAAAAACGGCCGAAAGGGTATAAACACGGACGAAAACGTATAAAAATGGACGAAAACGTATAAATAAGGACGAAAATGGACAAAAATGTAAGAAAAACGGACGTATAAAAATAGGCGAAAACTTATAAAAAATATAATATTAATAGTTAAATAAATAATAAAAAAAAATTAGACTAAATCTGTAAAACATGGCAAGACACAAGGACCATTTATGTAAGAAACTGAAAAGATAGACTGAAAATAAAATAGGAAAGAAGAAGACAAGGGTATTTTAGACATTTGATGTTGATCAGGGACTAAACATGCAACGAAAACTTGAAAATGGGGACCTCTGGTGCACTTTTAAAGTTTTAGGGACCAAATCTGCAATTGTTGATCGACCTCTTGCTATTGTGTGTTCTTGGTAACAATTTGTTGTCATGGTCTTCAAAGCGCCAGAATACGCTTTCTCTTTTAAGTGTTGAGGTTGAGTATCGAGGTGTTGCAAATTCGGTTGCTGAAACTACATGGTTGCGTAATTTATTACACGAGCTTCATATGCCTTTTCCTTCTGCTATACTGGTCTGCTGTGATAATGTAAGTGCGGTTTATCTCTCCTCAAATCTCATGCAACATCAACTTACAAAGCATATCGAGATTGACATCCATTTTATTCGAGATTTAGTAGTTGTCAGGTTCGCGTTGCGCATGTTCCTTCGCGTTATTAGTTTACCGATATTTTCATCAAGGGCCTGCCATATGCTTTGTTTGATGAATTCGTGCTAGTTTGAGCATTCATTCTTCTCCCACTCTCATTGAAGGATTTGTTGTAAAAATCAGCCCAGGTGACCGATTAATCCCCGCATAATCGCTGATCGCTCACTAAGCGCCTTGATTTATCATAATCGGCCTATTTAATCGGTTTGGTCAAAAATCGCTTAAAAATCGGTCAACAAACCGATTAATCGCATAAATCGGCCTAATCAGATTAATCGGACAAAAGCGTTTAAAAATTGGTCAACAAAATCGCTTAAAAATCGGACAAAATCGCTTAAAAATTGGTAAATAAACCGATTAATCGGACAAAATCTGTCAAAGGTCGCTTAAAAATGGTCAACAAACCGAGTAATATTTATGTTTGACTTTGAACTTTGAAGAATTATGTATTATGTCTATATTTGAACACTTGAAATATTTTAACTTTGATGCAATACGTTTATCCCATACATATAAAATAATATAATATCTAAAATTACATTTTTATGCATAAAAATTCCAATCCGATTAATCCCCGCCTAACAGATTAATCGCTAGGCCCTACCCAACCACCTCACTAGCGCCTAGCGATTTTTACAACCTTGAGGGAGCTGTTAACAAACTATATTTGATAGGCCCAAAACTCTTTAACTAATTAGGCTTAGCCCATTTATCTCTACTACTAGGGGTGTTGATCGGTTCGGTTATCGAGTTGTTCGGTTAGTTCGGTTCGGTTAATTCGGTTAAAACTATTTTTTAGGTCACACTTAAAACCTAACCAACCAAATTCAAATTCGTTTTCGTTCGGTTGAATTCTAATTCGTCCGTTTTAGGGTTCACCCAATAACCAATTTCACTATTTAAAAATAATAATAATAATTATATAGATATTTAGCAAAAAAATATATTTCAAACATAAAAAGTGTTTTATTATATTATGATAACCTTTTAATAGTATTTATTTATATATAAATATACATAAAAATATATAAATATATATATAAATATATAAAAAATATATATTTATATGAATTCGGTTTTCGGTTCAAACTGTCAAACCCATATCCAACCCGAGAACCGAATTAATAGTTCGGTTCGGTTCGGTTTTAGCAAATTCGGTTCGGCTATTTTTGGTTCGGTTCGGTTTCGGTTTTCAGTTTATTCGGTCTTTTCGGTTTTTTCGCTCACCCCCTATCTACTACATATAAAGAAAAAATGATTATACTTTAAACTTAAAAATCTTAATACTGAGTAATGTTGAATATTCATAATACTCTTTTAAAACGTAAACTTAAGACCAAAAAGTTAAAAAATTGTTACCTTATAACCATTTTTAAACCTCATGTTATATACATGGCAACGCTTTAAAATACTTGCTTTAATAATATTCCACATAAATTTATTTGTTGGCCAATAAACGCTTCTGATATATTTCACATGCTTACCTTATTTCGTCTCCACTCATAAAGTTTTATTAAAATGTCACATTGTAAATATACAAAAAAAACAATGAAATTACAATATTACAAATTTTGAGCTAGCCATCTACATGTTTACTCATAAAAAAGGAGAACCAATATTTGGCTACATTAAAAACTTAACATAATTTTTTTTCCTTGTCCATGTTTACTCATAAAAAAGATAACTAATATTCGGCTACATTAAAAACTCAACATGAATTTTTTTCCTTAATGAAGTTTCACAAAAGAGGATTTTTAATTTAATTTCAACATTAATAGTTCCTAAAATTCCACTCACATCTCTACTATATTAGACACCATAAACTTCAATTTATTATTGTGTTACTTAATAGTTAAAGATGATATAGTTCATAGGTGATAAAGATCAATAATGAAAGAAATGTTAATGTTATTGTTGAACAAGTTTTAAACAAAAATGAGATTAGTATGATTGTGATCTTTTATTTATTGTGTTTTTTGATTTAATAATCTATATTCATATTTTTTTCTTTGTATTTTATAGATCCGTCTCATTTTTGCTCCCGCTAAATCTCAATTTGTTTTTCAATCCCAATTTGCTAAACTGGAACTGGGATGATAGTATTGTCATCTCAGATGATGATGAAGAGACATCTCAACGCCAATTGTTAGAAACTTCATGAGGAATCAAGTTGTGGTACTTGAACGAAAAACATTTATAGTTTAATGGATGAAAGCGAAAGTGATTAAGATTAAATGTGGAGGATATTTATACTTATTGTTTCTTCTTCAAGTTTCATTTTGTTAAAACATTTTGTTTTAATTGGAATGGAAATTATAAATAAAAGATAACTACTATATTTTGATGATATTTTATTAAAAAAAATGTGGTTAACCATAAACATGAGGGCACAGACAGATCTATTGTTCTTAGACTTTATATTACGAGTATGTGAAAGAGTTGAAGAGGATATTGATGGAAACTATGTACGCATACCTGATGACATGACCATTCCATACACTGACGAGGTTACATCAAAATGATGCATTGATCAATGATATTTTTCCTTCCTTGGCCACTAAAGCACATTCATCCGTTTATAATTTCAAAAGCAATCTTATCAACTAAAAATGAACATGTTGAGGGCATTAATGATTAGTTGATTGACAGATTTTCGGGCGAGGAGAAAGTTTATTGTAGTTTTGATAAAGCAGAAGATGACACGAACAACTTATATCCTATGGAATTAAATTCACTCAACGTTAGAGGATTGCTCCCTCACTATTTGCGCTTGAAAATTGGATGCTCGGTTATTCTTTTAAGGACTCGTGATCCAGAAATAGGTTATGTAATGGCACGAGGTTGATCTGTAAACGTTTTGGTCCGAATGTCATCAATGCCGAGATAGTTGTCGGCCAACACACTGGAATTAGAGTGCTCTTACCAAGAATTGCTCCATCTGAAGAAGACGAGTACCCTTTCAAACTAAAGAGAAAATAGTTCCATGTGCCCTTTATCTTTGCATGATCAGCTTTATGTTGCGTTGTAAGAGGGATATCATGTAAAACTACAAATGTATTAGTGAAGCCTACCAATGATGCTTTAGTCCATTGGTAAGAGCTCTTGGGCTTGGGTCAATAGACCCGGGTTCAAACCTCTTCCATGGCACTATAGATTATTTATATCATCGCCCCCTCAAGAATGCTCGATTGACTGGTCATCGAGGGGCTTTTGGAGAAAATGGCCAGTGGCTCAAAGCCCACCTCCGAGACATACCGGACAGTGCCATTGCCCGCCTCCGGGAGGGAACCGTTGGCATCCAGGATGCGTGCCTAAGGTGATCCCACCAATCTTCACCTTTTGGAGATTAGTGAAGCCTACAAAAGAGTCCAGTCAAGAAGGATTCTACACCAAATGGCGTGTCCAGAAGTTTTACCAGAACCACATTGTTATTTATTTCAAAAATAATGTAATGTTTTATTTTCAGTTTCGCTATATGTTTTAATCTGTTCTTTGATACATTTTAAGAATCGTTATTTGAATTAAATTATTGCATGTTACAATCTTTTTAAATTATATTTTGATTATTTTATGTTTTAGGTATAAACGTTACATGAAACATTTAACCACAATATCGCTACTATAACTGTTTGCCGCTAGATAATCTCGTTACTATGCACGAGTACTCGCCTAGTATTATAATATTAGTATAAATACTTTAGCTTGTAGTATTTGATTTGGCTTAATGCGAATAACATCACTTTACGGTATGTAGCAAACGGTTTATCAACTTCAATACGTTCCATATGATAAAAAGAGAGAATAATATGATTGTATAATTTAATCAAACTTTCTTGAAAACTAACGAAGGAACCAGTGACGGAGCTACTTGATGAGTTGGGTATGCCTTGGCCAACCCAAACTTTTGACCAAAAGCCTATGTAATTCTTAGATTTTAGTAGTATATTATATTGGGTTTTCAAAATTATGTGGCCAACCCTTTAACATTTATATTCCATGCATTCTATAACGTTTTTCAACTGCATCAGTTAATTGACCTTCCATTTACTTTTGCTTTATAGATTTATACTTAAAATACGTTGGTATTTTGTATTGCTCACCAATTAAAATTTGTAGTTTACTCTGATTTAACCTTAAAACATGTTGTATATATTATGCAGTTTGTTCATGATTTTCTTCAAATATTTTGGCTGGTATATTTTTTGAAAAATGCTAGGCTACGTATAAAATATTTAGACATGCCCTAAATGTTTATACTTTAATGATAAACCACTCACCCGTCGCACATAAATACTCCTGACCGATCTAATGTACAACTACTTTTGCAAATTTTTAACTTTTGAACGAAGCTCCAGAGCTACAAATAGCACAACCATTATTTTTTTCTTAACAATAGCTAATTAACTAAATACAACTTACAATAAAACTATTCTTTAACGATATTATTTTGTAGATGCTAATTTGTTATTTTGCCCACCCGCAACTAAATTCTTGGCTTCGTCACTGGAAGGAACTTTTATGTATGTTGAAAGTTGAATGCACTTTAGTAGTGATTTTAACTCGTCTGATTCGATTTCATTTTTATGGATTTTTTACACTTAATTCGTTTGACCAGATTGACATACTCCAGTATAACGCATATAGAACCATTTGCTTATAAAGTAAAAAAAATTATAATTTTCGAAGTTAATTAACAACAAACATTCACATGTAACTTTACATATTATAACTTGATATCAAAATGATCAAGATATATGAAATGAAGTATTCTTAGAAAGTGAGAAGTAACTTGCATTTTAAACTCGTGGCGATGGTTTTGTATTAGCATTGGATCACAAACAAAGATAAACCAAATAAAAAGTGGGCCATGATTGTCGATTCTATGTTACTAACAAGAATGCGTCAAGTAGTAGAATGTAGAGCTTAATCAGCTTATATTGTGGATTGGGCTATAAACGTATCAACTTAATGGTTCATGACTATGTATAGTGAGAGTCTTGATGGGAATTGTAGACATTTCTAGTTATTAAAAGGCGGGCTTATGAAGGAATCCACTAGACCACTAATGTAACGATAGTAGGCTTCTATAATGGATTCACCAGTTCAGGATCCACAATTGACACCACTCGTCATTTCATGATATATATGAGATATAAACAAAGAGTAAACTGCACAAATCATACATGAGATTTTGGGCTGAGCATACCAAACGGGGGACCGGATCGGACCGACCATATTTTGGTCCGGTCGTCCACCATTTTTCTCATATTCAGTCTTTGATTCGGTCCGATTTGATCTTATACAAAACCGATCATTATCTTTTATTGGACCGACAAATTAGACCGAACTAGACCGACTTGGACATGAAAAGAGATCAATTTTTCCACGTAGGCAAATATATAGCATTTCTATTGGCCAATAAGAGTCAAAATTGTCTTAACATATGTACCACTTTTGTAAAACAAAACTAAAAACATAAAGGGGTAATTATCAAAACGTTAAATAAATTATATGTATTTAAAATAAACTAATCAGTTTTTACCTTTGGTCAGGGGTTCGATCCTCACTCCCTACAAAAGGCCGGAGGTCCTTTCTACCTTTGGTAGAACTGGAAGCAGCCTCTCTACCTTAGGTAGGGGTAAGGCTGTCTGCATCTTAACCTCCCCCAAACACCGGAAACGGTATTTGGTACCCATAACCCGTGGAAGACGGCATCTAAGTTACTTTACTTTACTTTTTTTTTAAAATAAACTAATCAGTTTTTATGTTTTTAATAAATTTATAAGTTTAATATATTAACTCCTAAATACCAAAAATTTACACCCCTTATATTTTACTAGTCGGATACCCGCGCACAGCGGCGGCGATAAATATAATTATATGTGTATGCTTACCCGTTTAGTGAATTCGTTTCACAACACTTTGAATGTATATGTGTTTGTTGTATGTGTTTGTTTGGGTTACCCGTAGCTTTCCCGTGACATCATTACTCCCGCATATAGAAATACCCTCGCAATCTCTTACATCCAAACACTCCTCCAAAAGTATATGATTTTGACGAATCAAGATTGTATTGATTGAAATAAAGGTTAAAGTTGTAAAAATTTGAATTAAAATAAAATAAATCCACTAAAAATATAAAAATTAAAAACTCATAAAAATATATAAAAATGGATGTTGAATTAAAGAGCATAAAATTTTAGAAAACATGGTGAAATTAGATTATAAAAAAAATAAGTAGATAAAAAGATATTTCAATTTGAAAATAAAGATGAATTTTTAGTTGAAAAGTGACACATGTCACTTTAAAATTGGAGCTCCTTATCTTACTTTTTAGCGGTTAAGAGTTAGGCTTGAAGTTTGTTAAGAAGTGACACATGTCATCTCATGATTGTAGCTCCTTATCTTAATTTTTGGTCAAGAGTTAGGCTTGAAGTGAGGTTTGGCTTTTACATGCATTATAATATAGTATAGATATATTTTTTTAAACACAACATATATGTTATTTTATTTATAATTATTAATATCAGTATACCATAATTAAAGTATATGCTCGGAGTTATAAATATCTAAATAAAAGAGCGAGAAACTATAATTTTATGTAAATAAATATACGAGATTATGCATATACGAACGGTTCATGTTATCCCTCTTTATGCGGTCCAGTAAGGATATCCAGGGAAAAAAATAAACTTAAGTTATCGCATTCAATAACGACTCATGATATTCATCATTACAAGTATAACCTGCACGTACACGAGTATAAAAATTTAATACGACTGAAATTTATATTATATTAAAATGAAAACATGACCCCACGGGTTACTTTGAGATGAAAATAAATACACGGGATTGTATATATAGCAACGACACATAATTTTAAGGATCATTACGTGCTACTAAATACGCATAATTTCTAAAACATGATATTAATAGTTAAATTTAAACAATATTTTTTTTTGGTGCAAAAATTTAAACAATATTAACTTAAACATCATGTGATTTAAAGAAAGTCAAATCATGTGTGCAACAAAAATCTATACAAAGTATTAATCGATATTGATCTATAATAAAATTTTATATAAAACTCTTGTGTGCACGGATATTTAACTATATATGTATAAAAGATTTTATATAATTCTATAAAAAAAATCTAGACCTTACACAATTATAAATTTATAAATTATCACAATCATTAACTTTAAAAACAAAGTAGTTGAAATACTGTTACAGTACAGTTCTGAAATTTTATCCATTAGGCTAGCCCCAGTAGATGAATCTCCAATCGATCGAGATGATGTGGCGATCGATTTGAGTCGATCGCTGTTGGTGTGGGGGAATTGATCGCCAAGCAATTTGGAAGGTTTGAATCGTGCAGCCGATCGAGACAAATGTTTCCTACCGTTGCATATAAAACCAAAAAACATGTATAAAACCAAAAAACAAAAACCCATCCTACCGTTGCTATAAAAAAAATAATAAAAAAATAAAAAAAATACAACTAAAACTACCCTATAAATACACAAACATATTTACACACTAAACTCACAAATCTCACAATCCTCTCTATCAAAAATCTCACAATCTTCTCTATAAAAAATGTCTAAGAAAACACCACCAACCAAAGGTCGAAAATCCCGTTTGGCAAACGCCCCGCATATTTTAACACCGGATCCGAATTTCCGGTTAACCGGTGTCTCACCAAGAATCAATTTCCAACCCCCTGCTTTCGAATATCAATCCCAACAAGCTCCACAACAACAACCTAACAATCCATTTTGTATGAATCGTCCATTTGTTCCACCGCATCAAAACATCTACCACCACCAACAACAACAACAACAAAGCTACTTGTTAGGTTCCCAAATATGCAACACAAGTATCAATAGAAAGAGTAGAGAGGAGAAGAGATCGGATGAACAACTATCAAACACACATACGCGTATGAAACTAAGAAAGGTTAAGCGTAGAGTATGTGAAAGAGATAAATTGAACAACCAACCCTCAAGTGAGGGTTATTACAAAGTATTTATAGGAGGGAAGCTAGGGCAACACTCCTAGTTCCCATCCTTTTCCTTATTGGACTAGGCCTAGGCTTATGGGCCTTCTACATAAGCCTAAGGCTAATTACTAACATAAATGACATATTAAGCTAACTATTACATATAAATTACTAACACTTGAATTAAGGTTTAAGAGTGATTCCAACAATCTCCCCCTCAAGTGTTGGTGATCACAAACGAAAGTGTCGATGTAATAGTAGCTTTGACTTTCTCGACATTCTTCTTTCTTGTGAGAAGAATTGCCTTGATTTGAACAATCTCCCGAGTGTAGAGAAATTGTTTTCTTTAAACAGTTCTGCTTTGACGTCATCTTAATCTTTGTTCTTTGATCATTGTTCTTTGTGATGGTAGTGATAGTATGTTGTTGTTGTCCGCATCAAGTCGCCTTCTGTGTCTCACGCTTTGCTCCGGTTCCACGCCATTCTTCAACATGCTCACACGCCTTTTGACGTTGGATTTCAGATCGATGAAGTTCTTTAAGTCTTTAACTTTGTAGATTATTTGGTTTGACGAAGAATCAATCTGACTTTTGTGTTGCTTTTAGTTAGAACTTCCATTAGTGATGATGTTGCATGGCAGTGAAGATTCTGACGATCGGTCCGCCGCAGAGCTTCCATAAGAAGTAAACATAAGAAGTTAGTAATAAGCGGATTCCGGTACTTACAAGTTCGAACTTCGAGAGTGTTAACAGCATAGTGTGAAAACACAACTCTAGTTCTTACAAAGGCCTCCTGAACCGAGTCCCCAAGTGAGATAACGCGATAAAATCAAGTACATCTACGGTTAAGATGAGTCGCTGAGGTACACCGGCATCACCACGATCAGAGATCGTTTGAGACACACCTGCGTAATCCACGGGAGTTACCGGTGACCTGCTGTCGGGCCATTTGATGTTGACCACGGCGGGGATTTCCATTCAATCGAGGATCACTGTTAATGAACCTCTCATAAATGTTCCGACAGTTGCTAAGATACGTGAAGGACTTCGATCATGTACCTCGATGTTCTTATTGTTGAACACCAAGTGATGAAATGTCAAGTGTACCTAAGAGATGTTTTGATGAATCTCGCGGGCTCTAGACTCAATAGTGCGTTTTGGTTTTCTGGCGGAGACTAGGGAAGGTCTCGCTTTCTTCATACCCGGCAATAGATAGTTTACGTAGGGTTCCCTGTGAGAATGAAACTAGCTTATGTTGAGAGAAACTTGAGTGGCTAAGAAGGTTTAGTGCATGCTCCCTTTGGGTCCATGGCGACTTTTAATCTTCAATACCGTCATCAAG
The DNA here is from genome assembly GCA_910596185.1 of Chrysanthemum makinoi. Classification (NCBI taxonomy): domain Eukaryota; kingdom Viridiplantae; phylum Streptophyta; class Magnoliopsida; order Asterales; family Asteraceae; genus Chrysanthemum; species Chrysanthemum makinoi. The sequence continues at coordinate 201,896,865 of OU343220.1, forward strand.
TGACAACCAAGTAGCATATGAATTGAACGATTAATACGCCGGGAATAATTTGGAGGGTATTTCTTTTCACCCTTTTCTTTGCATTTCTTTTTAATTCTTCAACTCATTCTTTCTCCGATTCCCATTTTCTCCTTTTTACAATCACACCTAAGGACTTCTAGTTCTAACTATTTGTAGTGTCCTTGGGTAGATCCCTCCGGCTCTAGCGGATCATAGGACGGTTGTTCCTAACCTTAATCTCCTTATAACTCCATTGCCATAAAACCATTTTCAAGAAAATCTCTCATAGTGTTTGTGAATGAAAAACATTTTGTACCACTGTGAGTTTTATCTTTATCATAAATACTCCCACGTGTTTAATAGTTAAGGCAATCTACGGTGAGAGAAAGCTACACTTTTGAATTGATCGACTCAAGATAGACAATCCCCATGAGACACGGGTTATGTTGAATAGTTAAAGAGTTGCATTGTCAGTTTTAGGTGACAACTAGCTCTAATAACTATCTTGAAGGTGTGGACAAACCTCGAAGGTTGTCAAACCCGTCAAAGATCATGTCTACGAGAATTTCGAATGGTACATTCTACTCGGACAAGTCCTTCGAGACACATTTACATCACTAGCGAACTAGCTTGAAATTATTACCCGTCCAGGACAAGTCTTTTCGAGTTACTAACGGTTAAGATCTCGTCAATTCGTTGGTTAAGTCTATAGCACAAAGATTCATTTGCGGTTACACAACATATTTCTTATCACATAAATTTTCTCCCCTCAAAAATGGCATATAAGTGTTATTTTTGAAGAAATGTTGAGAATAAATATGACCATTTTGAGTTTTGTGGGAAGATGACCACTGTGAACAATTAGTGAACAAAGTTTTAAAGTCAAATACTCCCCTCAACAAGTGATATAAACGGTTGAGGTTTTGAAAATCATAAGGGAAGTACTTGTTCTTTTGAGCAAAACCTGAAAAGTGAAAGGTTTGATAGGTTTTACTCAAAAGTAAGAAGCTTTCGCTCCTTTTATAAGGATTGTGGCCTTGAAGCGTACCGAGGTCATTTCTTGACAAGAACGGGTTGTACAACATTATGTGTGCACAAGCCATCGACATATAAATCACACATCAAAAATATTATGAAAAGAAGCAGTTCAAGGGGTACCATAAGTCCATCAATGTTTCCGGAATCTGGCGAATTGATAGCCGAGAGCAATCCTGGACGACAGCCTACAAAGCTTTCCGGTGTCACAGGCGATCCCTTCGATACAACCTTTTATCAATCATGGTGATGATCCTCTTCACATCCCTTCTTTCCTTAGAATTCCATCGCTTTTTAGACCCAATTCCTTCATGAATATCCTTCAACCTATAAGCTAATCCTTCCCTAACCTTCTTCAATGTGTGATCCCCAAACTTGTGAAGATCGTTTTACGCCATCAAGCGTTTGCGTAGTGTTTCACTAAGGTAAACCACTTCAATGGTTTGTCTTGATGAGTGTGTATTGTGAAAGCTAGTTGATGTCGGGAAGATCTAGGCCAGGTGGGGTGAAGTTGTTTCACACTTCCGATATGATGATTCAACTGCGAGTGGAGATCTTCTACACTTTCTTTGATGACTATGCGCCGATGAAGATAAGCAAGGACTTGATGAATTCACGTTGTACTTCGTCGAAAATTGTCTCATGCATACCACTTTGGCAAGGTACATGTCTTCAATGTGATTGAGAGACAAATTCTCAAAGTCCGCTTGAGAATGCATAATCTCTTTCGCCTTGCCTTTGACCACAATATTCTTGAGAAAAGTGTAATCCCATTTGGATGAAAGGTCAACATGTTTGATGGCAACGATATTCTTAGTACTGAACACTTCATGTTGAGACTTCGAACCGGCAGCTTTTCAGTGTTGATTCTTCGGTCTCCGCCAATGGTGAATCCCATACATTGCATCACGGTCATACTCTTCCACATTGTTGGAGAACATGTGATTAGCTCTTTCCTCGATGGCTATATAGGTTAGAGTATATGGCTGGGAATGGAAGTGTCAAGGATGTAGCGTATTTCCTTGAACCATCGCCACCGTGAAGAAGAAATTCCAAGTCTTTGTTGAAGAAATATCCGAATGGAATCCTAGGCTAATCTGCTTGGCCAATTGTTGGCAGAGGTTTGGACCACGGTCGATTGTATGGAGGATTGTCCCATTTGGTGAAGTCGATGTTTGCAGGTTGAGCCAATCCATGTTTTTAGACATGGCTCGTGCTATATTATCAAGGTGATACTCAACTTCTATAGCACTTTTCGAGCCGTCTTTTAGCAGTTGAAATGCTTCATTCTTGATTCGCTTCAACTCGGATTTCATCATCTTTTTCACACGGAATTTTTCTTGCAGTAGTTTCGCATGCTCCAATGTACTACATTACAGTAACCTCTTGACCTTGGGGTAGGAGTGGAATCAACAAGCCGAGAACCATTCAAATTGAGTATCATCCTCGTCCACCATGATAAGACGCCGGTCATAGGCCTTTTCTTCTTTTCTTTGGCCCGGTTGAAGATTACGGTTTCTTAGTCGTGTCGAGAGATGGGTTGTTTTTGGGGCTCAGGGATTTCCTCATCGTCACCACCCGTATACTCAAAGTGATCACGGTTTTGCTCGAGTGGGTGGTGTCTCGTAATCCCGAGGTTTTTGATTGAAGAAGCGAAGAGGGATCTTTGTTGAGTTGGAGTCCTTTGGGGTGGAGGCGCATTGAGTAGATGAATGGAGGATGATTCACCGACTTCTTCATGCGTTTGGGCTCGTTATCCTTATCCCGATCTTTGTCTTATTCGTCTCTTGAACGTTTAGGCCTTACGGCTTCTTCTCGTATCTTTGACTGGGTTGGTATTCCAAAGCAATGCTTCAAACAATTTAGCTTCATGGGAGGCAAACGTTGCGAGGCGTTCGACATTTGAGCTACTAGCCGGTTCACCAATTCATCATCTGAGAAGATTGTGAGTTCAACCGGATTGATGCTCAAATTCATTGGAGTTGATTTCATGGCTTGCTTGGCTAGATGTAAGAGATTGGATAAAGTTGTCGGTATACATCTCCTTTGTCAGTTTAGGAACGACCTCCATAAGGGACATGTGAGAGTATCCTTTGATCATCTCGTCCATGCTCCCTTGAAGATCATCTTTCATGAGCTTATGGACATACTCCCTTTCAACTTGCATCTTGTCATTCTCATCATGAAGATACGTTATCGATCGTGAGAAAATTCAGCTTTTGTAGAGTATGTCTTTCTTTCGACACGCTGACGACTTTGGCGATTGAGTCTTTGCATGAGAGATCCAAGATGCAGTTGGCTTCTTCAACGATCTGGATGTGGATCCGGTTGTTCTTTTGATGGTGGTGGTGAAGAGTGAGAAGATGAATCTGATGATGATGAGATGTGAGGAGACTCGGGTCCTTTGGTGGCTCGAAGTTTCGATCCTTTGACCGTGCAGGACTATCTAGAAGAAACTTACCATACTCAACATCTTCTTCATTTCCGGACTTAGCTTTTTCATCGCTTTGCTTTGGCCGCAGCTTCTTCATCGGCTTTACCTTCTCTAACTTCTCGATTCTAGTTCTTCAATGTTGTAATCAATAGAATCTTCCAAGCGCTTTTGTTGTTGCTCAAGAGTGGTGGCACCAGATCCCTTATCGGGTTGATTAACCGCATCGGGACCTGGTGAAGATTGAACTCCACCACTCGATCCTCCGGGGCCACCCATTTGATCTTTAGCAAATTCTTTTGCAAAGTGTTGGAGTCTAAGAATTTGAACTTTTCATGTATGTTTCATCTTGTTGCTCTTCATCTGATTCTTCTTCTTCTTGTTGCTCAATGACCGGAGTCTTCCCTTTGCCGTGTTACCGGTGGTGGTGGAGGTTTAAGCATAGTTGTAGTGTCATCTTTAGCGTTTTGAGTAGAAAATCTCTTCATCTCGATCTTGCGGTACCCTCCGAGTCCTCGTCAATAAGCTTTCTTTATGGTTCAGGCTTAGGTACGGGAATAGGAACGGCTTCCTTGGAAGGAACTTTCCTCTTAAGTGGAGGATTCCTCTTGGGAAACTTCCTCGACTCTCGATTAACTAGTACTTCCTCCACTTCCTCTTCCGGTTTTCTTGGTAGGTGTACCGTAAGATTTATCATCTAGGAAACCAACTTTGTTCTCTTCCACAGCTTTCAGATACCTTTTGTAAGAGTTGAGTGTTTGAGTTCGTCCTCGAGAAGGTGATCCGCAATCTGACCTTGTTTCTTGGTAGTTGACTCCTTAAATCATTGTTAGAGTGGGTTGATCAACATGTCATGGTTGTCGAGTCATTGATTCTTTGGGAATATCCGGTTATACCCAAGTGCTCTCGGATCAACAGTTTAGTGTATCCGATGTAAGGAATCTTTGAGCAAGCTTTTTGAGGAATGTCATCATGTCATCCCAAATCGAGCTTCAACTTGATGTGCTTCATGTTGATCGAGCCCAAAAGATTTGCAATTCGATGAGCTTGGGATGCTCATAACATCCCTGACGACGAAATGGATTTAGTGATGATGATATAAAGGGTTCTCAAAGGCTGAGGGATGTTCTTGAGATCCACGTGAGAATGCTTAATGATAACCCTGAAGCTTCGATGCATTTACCCAATATTAATCAAGAATTGTAGAACCGTCTCTTCATGAGTGCGTGAGAATTCGATTGGTATGATGTCGGGAATGAGGAGAACGACCGCCGTCTGGAGGTGATGGTGAGTTGCTTGTGATTGAACGTCACCGTCACGCATTTTGACCTTTGACCATTTGCATGCATATTCCATAACGCTGAATGTAGATCTCGTCTTTTGTGGCGAGAATTGGTGAGCATGTTCGATAGGGATGATTCTTCGAATATCCACTACAATGAGACAAGATTTCGGCGGTGAGAGTTTCAAAATCAACTCTGAGATTGTTCTTTCCAATCTTCATTGGATAGCCATGTGGGAAGATATCAGCAATGGTGAGGACATTTGGTGCATCCACATTCATTTGAGCTTCCATGTCGTGATCAAGAAACATTTAGCCAAAAGAAACAACATATCGAAAGACATAATGTTAGTCAATAGAAGGTTTTATTGTCTACTTAATGAATGAGATATGTCAATGATTGTTACGAGTCCAAAGTCACTTGTTTGTTCAATAGTCCAATGTATTTAGAAAAGTTTCATTGAGTTAGTTAACTTTCAGTTTTAAAGTTTATGTTATCACTTATTTTCCACAACATATTAAACGTTTAAGCTTATTAGTGACATTTATTGGTTTCGTGGCGTTATGATTTATTTATTTACAAGTATGCACGCGTAACAATTCATAATGAAGGTTTGATCAAGGCTTAGGCGTAGAAATGGTGGCTTATGCGTAAACATGAGAAGTATACGCGTAGACGCAAGCTTATGTGTAGGATCCTTACTTACGCGTAGGAAAAGGGTAACCTTATGTGTAGAGCTTGCAGCGTAAGGCATATAACACCTTATCGTAAGGCTTACTGTAAGAGTAGACCTTATGCGTAGTGGTCATGACTGCATATCCTTCAGGATCGAGTAGTCCCTTTGTAGAACCTACGCAAGCGCCGTAAGATTTCTCTTACGCATAACCTTCTACGCGTAAGGTGATCCTTATGTGTAGATTGCTAATGACCTTGATTCTGAATTTTACGTGTAGCGAGACCTAAATAAATTCATCATAGCAACAATATTAACACATACATCCATTCTAAAACAGATCATGGCATGAAAACACATTAAGCAGTTTACGCGTAAGATTTTTTACGCGTAGTCTTAAACCCTAGAGCTTAAGGATTACGCATATGAAATCTAACCATGTAAATTGCACCAAACTTATTCTGGGAAGTTGATTCGCTCCCAGACGGTCAAGTTTTGTCACACGAGCTGACCACTTGTGAATGGCCAACCGTAACAAACTTCAAACAGTCTGGAACCAAATGAAATGAAGTCCAGGAGAGTATAGTGTTTCCCCAGGTCGTTATGTCCCAACGAGTTGTGCGAGAATAATCAAACGTATAGTGATCGAGAGGATTTGAATGGGAACAGAGATGTGATTGATTATAACTAAAGAAAGAGTCTATAAATTACAGGGGCTTAAATGCAAATTAAAGGAAATTAAAAAGATAAACTATATTAAATAAACGCTATCACTATATTTAAACTGATGTTTTTGATTATAATTTTAACTTAAAAACTACGTAACGTACAAAAGAAAATGTGAACTGAAACAATATAAATCCTAAAAACATAAAAATGACATTTTTACAATCCTAATGATAAGATAAAATTTTTTAGAAAAAGAAAATTATTTTTATAACTATTAAATTAATTATTATTAATTAAAAACTAATTTCAACTATTTAATAATAGCCTAAAATACAAGAAAATATGAAATAAAGCTAGAAAAATGAAATTATGATTTAGAAAAATCTAAAATAACTAAAGAGAATTTTCAAAACTAATTTTGTATTTTTCTGATTATTTTTTTATTTTTTATGAATTAAAAACTATTTTTGACTAATTAAATTGCTAAAAATTACAAATTAAACTATGAAAAATCTGGAAAAATTATTTTTTTGCTTTTTATATTTATCTTAACCTAGGAAAAATGAAAACTTATTTTTTTGAAGCTTTTCTGAATTAATTGTATTAAAAGCTAATTAAAATTGCCTAAAAACTGTTTTTAATGAAGAAAAATAGCAAACTAACCTAGAAAAATATGAAAAATTCAGGAAAACTCTAAAATAATATTATGAATCTGAGAAAAATATGAAAACAGGGGCTTGTGTGTAGAAAAATGAGACTGCAGTGCAAGTGCTTATAATTAAGCACTTTGAAATAAGCCAAAGGAGAACAATAAACTACCAAACTATCACAGACCCTATAATATGTTAAAACTACTCTAAAACAACTTATTACAACTGACCTAAACCTTTTAAGTACCAACTGCTATGATTTGATGATTTGAAACTCAAGTACCAAAAACAGATTTGAGGTTTGCTTTGTGGCTTAAGAATAAGCTATTCAATAAGCTGAAAGTCAAACACAGAAGTTGGAACTTGAAGTTGACCTGGTTAGCAACTTGTAAACCAAAGATTAGCCTTCGACAAGCTCTTATGAGCTTTTGCCAAGCTCTGCAAGAACTGTGCAAAACTCAGTGTTCGCTGAGTTTGTGAACAGGGCAAATAAGCCCTGTTTGACAAGCTCTTTTGGGGCTTAAAAACCTTTTGACAAATTTTGCAAAAACCAGTTATTGAAACTAGACCAGTTGAACTTCTCAAATCCACAAGATCAAGGGCATGTGACCAAGGAGTAACAAGTGAGACCTCAACTAAGATTTGGAAAAACTGGTTTTAACTACTTTTGACTTTTGACAACAGTTGGTTATTTGACTTTCATGAACTTTAAGCTTAATTTATGGACTGAACATGATGTTTAATGATGAAATGAAACTGAATAAGGCTATATCTATGTATTCTAAACACTGAACAAGTTTTTGATTTCACAAAATTTCAACAGACATGAGATTAAGACATTTTAAAAGTGATTTTGACTTTTGAGCTAAGCAGATGCAATATCTTGACAGGAATGATGCAAATGGACAATATTAAGACTAAGTAAACAGATATCAAGCACAAACAACAGCTTAAGCTTAAACAAACCACTGATCCAAACACACTTTTAGAAACTGTTTTGCAAATTTAACTGAGCTGATTAATGAATTAGCTTATGCTAATCACTTAAACTGATTTTAGTACCCTAATCACAACTAGTTAAACAGGTTTAAAAGGTTTAATGATCACAGGTTCAAACACAAACACAAACTGCAAACTGAATACAAAATGAAAATGAGATACAAACTTACAAGTGCCCAGCTTATTTGTGAAGCTTAAACCAAACCCAAACTATGCTAATCTAACCAAATCCAATCCAAAACAAGCACTGCATCAACCCCATTCCATTTCCAAAACTGCTTAACCAAATTCTTCTTCTCAGTTGACTTTTGTTGACCAAAATGGAATATTGAATGAAACTGATTTCTAAGCTTACTAAAAGCTATTTGAAGCTTAAATAAACTTGTTTGGACTTAGAATTAAGCTATTTGAAGCTTGAACATAAGAGTTGGAATTTGAATTTTGCAACAGTGAACCATAGAACATGAAATGTTAATACAATTTGAATTGACACTTGAAAACAGTTTTAATACACTTAAATAACTTAATTTGATATAATGAAACAAAAGATTACAGCTTAAAACTTAATTAAAAACATAAACATAAAATACGACATATATGAATTTAAAAAACTAACTAACTGCTCTTTCTCTTGCCTCTCTTCTCTCTTCTTATAGCAAAAAGCATCCCACTTGATTTCTGAGTGTATCCCAGCTTTAATCTCAACCATTGGATGTCTAGAAATCATTTTGGCCGTTTGATCATTTTGGCGGGAAAAGCTAATTTGACCTGTGGGCTCTGAACTAGCAACTAGGGGGGTGGCATTAATTGTGGTGTGAAAGGTGGGTAGAGGTGATGATGAGGGGGGAGGGAAAGGTGATGGGAGAGGTGTTGAGTTGCAGGCAAGTGGTGGGAGGAAGGGGATAAGGTGGGCGGCAAAGGTTGTTTGATTGGATTTGACCAAGGGTCCAAAACAGGGAATGGCAGGGGGTCAAAATGGTATAATGGCAGGGGGTCAATTCTATTTTGACAGGGCTTGGTTTAATATTAATGATAAGGACCAAAATTGTAATTCTGCCAAACTAGAGGGACCATAGCTGCCAATTTATCAAAGTTCTCACAAGGGTCACTTTTGACAAGTTTCAATAGTGCAAGGACTATTTTTGACATTTTCAAATTTTCAAAGGACCATTTGTGACAATTTCAAAACTTGAGGGACTAAAGTTGTAATTTTGCAATTTTTGATTTTAAGGACCAATTTTGACAACTCATGAATCCCTAAGGACTTAAAATGATATTTTTCTTTATTTAGATTTACTAGGGACTGTTTTTGACAACTTTTGAAACTTGGGGGACTAAAACTGCCAAATATGCAAACTTGATACGTTTTTCACCATATTTTGATATTTTTGCATTTAAAACACATAAAACACTTATTTGTGATATTTTTATCATTTTGATGCATTTCTGAGTGTTTTCAGATATTTTTGTAGTTTAATTGGTACAAAAATGATGAGTATTTAGACACTCATCAATCCCCCACACTAAGATATTGCTAGTCCCTAGCAATGTTTTGAGAAAAATTAATGGATTTCATTTCTTTACCAAAAGCCATTACTTCTGGAGTAGCCAAATGTTTCAGTTCAAGTAAGAACCTTGGTACACCGATAACCAAATGATTTTGAGCAAATCACCAGACTTTCAACGGATTTGATTTGTCTTTACCGGAAGCCGTTTGCTACGGACTAGCCAACTCTTAGATACTATATCTTTGGTGAGTGATTACCAATTATGGTTTTCCACGCCTTTACCAAAGCCATAAACTTGCGGGCTAGCCAACTCTTCACTTTTAAGGATATGGTGAGTTGAACACCATACAATTTTGGGCAAATTGCAAGCCGTCCAGCGGATTTGATATATCTTTACCAAGAGCCGTTTGCTTCTGGATTAGCCAATCCTTTTGTTTTTAGACATGGCGGTGATAGCAAGTATCTTTGAGTAAGTGAAAACACTTACTCCAAAAAAATATTTTGGCCAAAAATGGGGAATTAGGCGGTATAATTACATGATAAAATTCGAGAATTTCCCCACACTAGAAATGAATATTGCCCTCAATATTCAAAGTACCGGCGGTTATGCCGAAACATAGAACGTAAAAGGGAAATACTACGACCATTATTTAGCAAGATTATATATATATATATATATATATATATATATATATATATATATATATATATATATATATATATATATATATATATATATATATATTTTGTGAAACTTTTATATAGAAGACGTGAGGAGACTCTCCCACTAGGGTGGTACACAAGGGTGAAAACCCATGTAGCATGCTACTGTTTTTGATTCCCGAGTCGCTAGCTTGACTCGATCCCGCATTCATTGGTTCATGGGGAAAGTTTGTAGATCTGGGACAACCATATGAGGAATGTCCTCTCCAAAATAATGCTTCAACCGATGACCATTCACTTTAAAATTTGGACCATCGGGTTGAGATAACTCAATGGTTCCATATGGAAATACTTTAGTGATGGTAAATGGTCAGAGACGGGATTTTAGTTTTCCAGAAAATCTTCAATCTTGAATTGAAAAGAAGGACTCGATCATAGGCGTTAAAAGCGGTTTTTGATTTTGGAGTCATGAATCTTCTTTGTCTTTTCTTTATAGATCAAAGAGTTCTCGTATGCATGATCACGGAGTTCATTTAATTCATTCATTTGAACTTTCCGGTGATCACCGGCTGTCTGAATATCGAAGTTGGCATGCTTCAAGGCCGGTATGCCTTGTGCTCAAGCTCAACCGGCAGATGACATGCCTTCCCGTACACAAGCTTGTATGGAGTAAACCGATGGGTGTTTTATAAGCTGTACGGAAGGCCAGTCGTCATCTAGCTTATCCGACCAAGAGGCGCGGTTTTAAGCCGCCAGTCCTCTCCGAATTCTTTAATCCTCGGTTGGAAACTTCCACTTGCCCACTTGTTTGGGGGTGGTGCAGCGATAGAAGGCGGTGAGTTACACCATACTTTTGCATGACTCTATCAACGGTCATTGCAGAAATGCGTGCCGATCACGTGATTATAGCTCGTGGATTTCCAAACCTAGCAAAAAGAGATTTCAAGAATTTCACAACAACTCGGGCATCGTTGGTAGGCAAAGCCTTAGCTTCAACCCATTTTGACAAATAGTCAGCGGCCACGAGTATGTATTTATTACCGCGAGACGAAGGAAATGGCCCCATAAAGTCAATGCCCCGGATGTCAAAGATCTCACACACTTGAATGGCGTTTTGCGGCATTTCATTTCTTTATGAGATATTCCCGTGGACAAGCGTCCACAGGTTTTGACAAATTCGTGGGCATCCTTATAAATCGTGGGCCAATAGAATCCGGAATCAAACACCTTTTGGCGTGTAGTTGGGGCTATGATGTCCCCAGTAGGTCGAAATGGCAAGCCTTGAGAATGTCATTGGCTTCCGACCATACACACATGATGACTTGATCCGCGCAAATTTTGAACAAGTAGGGGTCGTCCCAGAAGTAGTGTTTTACATCTTTAAAGAATTTGTTTTTCTTTGGACGACATCCCTTTCCTACAAAGTTACCCGCATGGTAATTTGCAAAGTCAGCAAACCATGGGGTAGAAGAGTCTCCGAAAAACCACATTGAGTGTATCGAGAGGAAATGTTTCATTTATTTCCTTTTTCTCAAACACATCTTGGTGAGGGTTTTCTAGGCGGGACGGATGATCGGCAGCCGAGGTTCTCGGCTCCTTTTTATCGTATAATGATATCAAATTCCTGGAGGAGAACCCAACGGAGCAATCTCGGCTTTGCATCTTGTTTTGCAAAGAGATATTTGAGCGCCGAGTGATCCGTATACACCACGCATTTGGTTAATATAAGGTATGGCGAAACTTTCAAAGCATACACCACAGCTAATAATTCTTTTTACGTAGTGGTGTAATGGGTTTGAGCTTCATAGTCTTACTGCGTAGTGGATAGGCTGAAAATGCTTGGTTTTCGTTGCCCAAAGGCGCACCGATAGCAAAATCACTTGCATCGCACATGAGCTCAAAGGGTAAATCGATGGGGGCAACTAGAATGGGTGCTTCCGTAGCTTTTTCTTTAATGTTTCAAAAGCCGATGCACTTTCGAGAGAAGATAAAAGGAGCCTCCTTTTCAAGAAGATGGGTCATAGGCCGGGCGATTTTGGAAAAATCTTGTATGAATCTACGATAAAACCCGGCATGACCTAGAAAACTCCTAATACCTTTGACGGTAGTAGGATGAGGCAATTTAGCAATAACATCAACTTTTGCTCTATCCACCTCAATCCCGTTTTTGGAAATCTTATGGCCAAGGACTATGCCTTCCTTGACCATAAAGTGGGTCTTCTCCCAATTTAGACAGAGATTGGTGTCTTCACACCGTTTAAGCATTTTTTCTAAATGGGAGAGACATGTCTGAAATGAGTCCCCAATGACCGAGAAGTCATCCATAAACACCTCCATTGTTTCCCGATCATGTCATGGAAAATTGCCATCATACATCGTTGGAGCGTGCGGGAGCATTACATAGGCAAAAAGGCATACGTCTATAGGCAAAAGTTCCGTATGGGCAGGTGAATGTGGTCTTTTCTTGATCCAGGGGATCAATGGGGATCTAAAGTAACCGAGAAACCATCAAAACAATAGTATTGTTCCCTGCTAATCTCTCAAGCATTTGTTCCATGAAGGGTAGAGGAAAATGGTCTTTACGGGTGGCTTCGTTTAACTTGCGATAGTCAATGCACACACGCCATCCGTAACCAATCGAGTTGGAATTAACTCGTTTTCTTCATTTGTGACAACGGTTATGCCACCCTTTTTGGAACACAATGAATTGGGCTAACCCAGGACTATCGAGATCGGGTAAATCAAACAGGCATCAAGAAGTTTGAGAACCTCTTGTTTGATAACCTCGTGAATCTTAGGATTCACCCTTCTCGATGTTGGACTGGCGGTTTGAAGTCATCCTCCATTAAGATTTTGTGAGTACAAAACTCGGGTTGATACCCTAATGTCGGAGGGTTTCCAAGCAATTGCTTGCTTGTGTGACTTTAAGACCTTTATGAGAGCGATCTTCTCTCTCGATTAAGTCTTTAGCAATTATGACGGGTAATTTATCATCACCCTCCAGAATGCATACTGAGATGAGGAGGTAGGTCCTTAAGTTCAACCTCGGGAAATTCTTCATTAGATGTTTGTACTGATTTGATTTCCTCAATGTGATTTCTTTTAGGAGGGAGTGAAGGTATTGGAGCTTCATTTAGCAATTGCTCAAGATAAAGGATATATCCCTCCGAATCATAAACACCATCAATTCAGTAGGAATTGATTCATCATAACAAGAAATTCATCGATCTCTTCCAGAAGGAAGTCACCTCCCTCAAATGGAGTGAGAGAGGGGAAAGAGTCGGCAATGATTGGTTGAGAAGATGTGGTGGAATCCCCACTCACGAATATATGAAGATAACCAAGAAACTCTTGAGAGTACTCCTCTAAAGCAATATCAATTAAATCGATTCGATTAACCGATTCAGCATCATAATTTGAGGAGTACCTTGAAGTTTGATCAAGGTTAAAGGTAACAGCCGTTACCACACGTAACGTGATTTCTTGCTCAAATACATCAATGAGAGCGGCCCGTTCTCAGAATCCTCGTCCAACAATGAGGGAAACTCGAGGATCGGCATCGAAATCAACAACCACAAAGTCAGCTGGAAAATAGAACTTTCCTACTTTCACAAATACATCCTCGGCGATGCCAAGAGGGCGTGATAGAAACGATCTGCAAGCTCAAGAGTCATGCGGTAGGAATAAGTTCGGAAGAGAAGTTTCTTCCATCTTGAATAAGGCATCAGATTTATGCTTGCACCAAGATCGGCAAGGGCAAAGCATTCAATCATTCTTGGAAAGACACAAGGGAAGAAATTTTCCAGATCTCCTAGCTTCTCGGGAAGCTTCTTTACAGAGCTGGCGGCGTTCGTTCAAAGGAGTTTTGGCCATTTCAAACAGTTTTTCCTTATTGCTCAACATGTGTTTGAGAGTTGATGCAAACTTGGGCATCGGCATGATGGCATCCATAAAGCTTATGTCAAAATGTAGTTCTTGGAAAATTTAAAAATTTTTTCCATTTGATGACTGGCTTTTTCGCGGAGCTTTTGCTCATTTAGACGTGATGGGTAAGGAATAGAAGTTTTGGATTTAGGGTTATCAACTGGAGGTTCAAAAACAACTCCAGGTTTGGTTTTGGGTTCGGGACAACAGGAGGATGGACATTCTGGTACTTCCGTTATTATTAGGAAGTTCCTTGTCCTTTGTCACCTCAGGTTCACTTTCCACTACCTTCGGGAGAGAAGAAGAGGTAGTAGGAATAGCGGGTCCATCATACGAAGCACCACTTCTAGTTGTGATCGCCTTTGCATCGCCCCTCGGATTAGCGATCGTGTTGCTAGGTAAAGTACACGAGCCCGAGGTCGATCATTTAAAGACTTCTTAATGTCGAAATCGGCTAACCAACAACATGTTCATTTCCTCTTGGGTTTCATGAATTGCTTCAACAACTCATCGATGATGGTCGGTTGGAGCAATGGCTTGATTTTGCAGGAAAATTCGGCCTCTATTGTTTGGATTAGGGCCTTGATTTTGGAAATTTCCTTGATTATTAGCATGAAAATACCACGGGTTGAAATTTCCACGACCTTGGTTTCTATTGAAATTTCCTTGGTGTTGGAAGTTTTGAAAACCGTTATTTTGACTAAAATTACCTTGGTTTTGAAAACCTTGGTTTGGTCTATTCTGATTTTGATTACGGTTTTGGTTTTGGTTGAAACCGGGTGGTCCAGGTAGTGGTTAGGGCGGTGGTTCGGGTCACGGGAGCACGATATTGGTTGCCTCTGAATTGGAAATCCGCCCACAGCATTTGCTTCAAAAGGGTTACCCTCGGTGGCCATACAGTCGTAATAGGCATGGGGGCCACCACAAGTAACACAGACTTCCACTTTCTTAACTTCAGCAGGAGGTGAAGTTTGTGGAAAAAAACTTTCTTTTGGTTGGAGAGAACCAAAGCTTGAATTGCTTCCGTGAGTTTGTCAATCTTAGCATCGGTGCTAGATTGACTCACGCGATGAAGAATAGAAGGACCAACAGACTTGGGAAACAACCGGTTTGCTTCGTGCGGTCGCGGACTTTAGACTTGTTTTCAATTATCGTTAAAGCTTCTTTTCGAGTTTTACTCAAGAAATTTCCTCGGCGGAGGATTGAGAGAATCTTGATCAGATTGACTCACTCCATTATAGAAAGTATCGAGTTGCATTAACTCGGAGAAACGTGGTGAGGACATTTCGGAGCAATTCCTTAAAACGATCCCACGATTCACGAGGGTTCATCAAACTTTTGTTTGAATTTGATGATTTCATTTTTAAGACTCGTGGTTTTGGAAGGTGGATAAAACTTGTTCACAAATTTCTTTACCAGTCTTCCCATGTTTGATTGATTTAGGGGTTGTTTTTCAAGCCAAATCCGGCTTGCCCTCAAGGAAAATGGGAACAGAAGAAGCTTGACGACATCGTGGGGACATTCTTGTACTTGATGGTAGATGCAATCTTGTTAAACCATCGAATATGAGCATGAGGATCATCCCTCTCAAAACCATAGAATTGACTTGAGGTTACAAGATTCAGTAACCGGTTTTGAGTTCAAAGTTTTCAGCCACTATGGCTGGGATAACAATAGCATCTCCATCCCGTCGATGGGTGCACGGAGAAGCTCACACATAGGACGTTCTTCGCCATGATAGCGGAAGTAGTGTGAGCAGTCCGGATCTCATATCCGACTGATGGGGCAGAAAGTCTACGGACACGCCTTCTTGGAATCTTGACAAGCTCACAAAATGGGCTTACAGACCTAGAAGAGCGAGTGCGCATACACTAGAGTTAACTCTAAGAGATCTCAGAGTTAAGGAAAGGAATTATAAAAATGGTGAAAATGGGGTAAGAAGAATCTTTTTGGGTTTTTATGGTTTTGACAAGTAGATATAACAACAAATCCAATTAAAACAAAGTCGAGGCAAAACAACAGTGAACTTAAACCAATAATCACAAGATGAGTGGCTTCTTTGAAAAAGGTACACCACTCACAAGGACACAAAGGCAAGTTTTAAATCTTTGGTTCGGGAACTTATTATGGTCGTACCCCCAGTTAGGTAGTACCTTGTTGGTTTGCGGTGGTAAATTTTTATGTTGTTATTATTAAACAAAGAAAACGACAAATCTTTTTGTATTTTTATCTTTGATACATATATAGAAACAAAAAGGAAAATATTTTTGTGTTTTATCGTTTTTTGGATGTTTTTAGGTTTTTGGATTTTTTATAAGAAAATATATATAGATATAGATAGATGGTATGAACAAGGAGTGAATATTCAAATCACTAATCTGCTTAGCGTAGGACAATTAGCACAACTCCTGGCGGCGTAAAATTTGATTCGCTCCCAGACGGTCAAGTTTTGTCACACAGTGACCACTTGTGAATGGCCAACCAACAAACTTCAAACAGTATGGAACCAAATGCAATGAAGTCCAGGAGAGTATAGTGTTTCCCCAGGTCGTTATGTCCCAACGAGCTGTGCGAGAATAATCAAACGTATAGTGATCGAGAGGATTTGAATGGGAACAGAGATGTGATTGATTATAACTAAAGAAAGAGTCTATAAATTACAGGGGATTAAATGCAAATTAAAGGAAATTAAAAAGATAAACTATATTAAATAAACACTATCACTATATTTAAACTGATGTTTTTGATTATAATTTTAACTTAAAAACTACGTGACGTACAAAAGAAAATGTGAACTGAAACAATATAAATCCTAAAAACATAAAAATGATATTTTTACAATCCTAATGATAAGAGAAAATTTTTTAGAAAAAGAAAATTATTTTTATAACTATTAAATTAATTATTATTAATTAAAAACTAATTTCAACTATTTAATAATAGCCTAAAATACAAGAAAATATGAAATAAAGCTAGAAAAATGAAATTATGATTTAGAAAAATCTAAAATAACTAAAGAGAATTTTCAAAACTAATTTTGTATTTTTCTGATTATTTTTCTATTTTTTATGAATTAAAAACTATTTTTGACTAATTAAATTGCTAAAAATTACAAATTAAACTATGAAAAATCTGGAAAAAATATTTTTTTGCTTTTTATATTTATCTTAACCTAGGAAAAATGAAAACTTATTTTTTGAAGCTTTTCTGAATTAATTGTATTAAAAGCTAATTAAAATTGCCTAAAAGCACTTTTTAATGAAGAAAAATAGCAAACTGACCTAGAAAAATATTAAAAATTCAGGAAAACTCTAAAATAATATTATGAATCTGAGAAAAATATGAAAACAGGGGCTTGTGTGTAGGAATATGAAACTGCAGTGCAACTGCTTATAATTAAGCACTTTGAAATAAGCCAAAGGAGAACAATAAACTACCAAACTATCACAGACCCTATAATATGTTAAAACTACTCTAAAACAACTTATTACAACTGACCTAAACCTTTTAAGTACCAACTGCTATGATTTGATGATTTGAAACTCAAGTACCAAAAATGATTTGAGGTTTGCTTTGTGGCTTAGAATAAGCTATTCAATAAGCTGAAAGTCAAACAGTTGGAACTTGAAGTTGACCTGGTTAGCTACTTGTAAACCAAAGATTAGCCTTGGACAAGCTCTTATGAGCTTTTGCCAAGCTCTGCAGAATCGTGCAAAACTTCGTGTTCACGAGTTTGTGGCGAGCAAATAAGCCCTGTTTGACAAGCTCTTTTGGGGCTTAAAAAGCTTTTGAAAATTTTTGCAAAAACCAGTTATTGAAACTAGACCAGTTGAACTTCTCAAATCCACAAGATCAAGGGCATGTGACCAAGGAGTAACAAGTGAGACCTCAACTAAGATTTGGAAAAACTGGTTTTAACTACTTTTGACTTTTGACAACAGTTGGTTATTTGACTTTCATGAACTTTAAGCTTAATTTATGGACTGAACATGATGTTTAATGATGAAATGAAACTGAATAAGGCTATATCTATGTATTCTAAACACTGAACAAGTTTTTGATTTCACAAAATTTCAACAGACATGAGATTAAGACATTTTAAAAGTGATTTTGACTTTTGAGCTAAGCAGATGCAATATCTTGACAGGAATGATGCAAATGGACAATATTAAGACTAAGTAAACAGATATCAAGCACAAACAACAGCTTAAGCTTAAACAAACCACTGATCCAAACACACTTTTAGAAACTGTTTTGCAAATTTAACTGAGCTGATTAATGAATTAGCTTATGCTAATCACTTAAACTGATTTTAGTACCCTAATCACAACTAGTTAAACAGGTTTAAAAGATTTAATGATCACAGGTTCAAACACAAACACAAGCAAGCCCTGATACAAAATGAAAATGAGATACAAACTTACAAGTGCCCAGCTTATTTGTGAAGCTTAAACCAAACCCAAACTATGCTAATCTAACCAAATCCAATCCAAAACAAGCACTGCATCAACCCCATTCCATTTCCAAAACTGCTTAACCAAATTCTTCTTCTCAGTTGACTTTTGTTGACCAAAATGGAATATTGAATGAAACTGATTTCTAAGCTTACTAAAAGCTATTTGAAGCTTAAATAAACTTGTTTGGACTTAGAATTAAGCTATTTGAAGCTTGAACATAAGAGTTGGAATTTGAATTTTGCAACAGTGAACCATAGAACATGAAATGTTAATACAATATGAATTGACACTTGAAAACAGTTTTAATACACTTAAATAACTTAATTTGATATAATGAAACAAAAGATTACAGCTTAAAACTTAATTAAAAACATAAACATAAAATACGACATATATGAATTTAAAAAACTAACTAACTGCTCTTTCTCTTACCTCTCTTCTCTCTTCTTATAGCAAAAGCATCCCACTTGATTTGAGGTGTATCCCAGCTTTAATCTCAACCATTGGATGTCTAGAAATCCTTTTGGCCGTTTGATCATTTTGGCGGGAAAAGCTAATTTGACCTGTGGGCTCGAACTAGCAAGGGGGGGGTGGCATTAATTGTGGTGTGAAGGTGGGTAGGGTGATGATGAGGGAGGGAAGGTGATGGGAGAGGTGTTGAGTTGCAGGCAAGTGGTGGGAGGAAGGGGATAAGGTGGGCGGCAAAGGTTGTTTGATTGGATTTGACCAAGGGTCCAAAACAGGGAATGGCAGGGGGTCAAAATGGTATAATGGCAGGGGGTCAATTCTATTTTGGCAGGCTTGGTTTAATAATAATGTGGGACCAAAATTGTAATTCTGCCAAACTAGAGGGACCATAGCTGCCAATTTATCAAATTTCTCACAAGGGTCACTTTTGACAAGTTTAAATAGTGCAAGGACTATTTTTGACATTTTCAAATTTTCAAAGGACCATTTGTGACAATTTCAAAACTTGAGGGACTAAAGTTGTAATTTTGCAATTTTTGATTTTAAGGACCAATTTTGACAACTCATGAATCCCTAAGGACTTAAAATGATATTTTTCTTTATTTAGATTTACCAGGGACTGTTTTTGACAACTTTTAAAACTTGGGGACTAAAGCGCCAAATATGCAAACTTGATACGTTTTCACCAGATTTTGATATTTTTGCATTTAAAACACATAAAACACTTATTTGTGATATTTTTATCATTTTGATGCATTTCAGAGTGTTTTCAGATGTTTTTGCAGTTTAATTGGTACAAAAATGATGAGTATTTAGACACTCATCAGAAGTCTTAGAAGCCTATGAAGTTGTCTTATGCAAGTTTTAACATTAAACAAGTTATGAATCAAAAATGCCCAAATCGTATGAACAAGAACCCTAAATTTCAATTCTGTCATTTTGGGTGTTTCTGGGCAAGTTCTAGCTATGGATAGGTTCAATTCAACACAAAAGCAACCTCATACAACAATCCTTTTAACCTAAAACACTCTCATTTGAAAACACCCAAACGCGCAAACCCTAGTTTTCCGATTCAATCAATTAGTGTTTCGGGTAAGTTTTGAGGATTAAAATGGTATTGTTGATGTCTTTAACACATTTTGACACAATCTTTTTGACCACAAACACTCACCAATGATTAAGTGTTCTTACACTTACGCGTAAAACACAAAAATCACATTATCTCAAGATTTAACCGTTGGATTTATGAAAAATTCAAAACCATTGTTTAAAAACTTGTTATAAACACGAAATCACTTACAGATTGATGATCCAATAACTGGATTTGAAGAAGGATTTTTGTGCGTAGGATTGGTTTGGTATAAGTAATAAATGTGAAGTGATGAAGTTAGGTGGGATGTTTTATTAAAATAACTTTCGGATTTTGACAGTTTTAGTCCCTCCACCTTTTCATTTTCATCCAAAGCCTTTTAACTTCCATTTTGGTTACCAAACGAAGCATACTTAGAAATAACATTGACGACACTCCCTCTCGACTTAAGAAATAATGAAAGGTTAGAAATTTTAGTCCGAGGAGTGTCAATGAACGAAAATGTGACCACCATTTTAAAGAAACAACCGGGATTAGGTAACATGCAAGTATAGTGTTATTTTGAAACAGTTAAGAATTTATTTTCTCCCCTCAACACTTGATCGAGAAAATCTTGAATTTTGAAAGATTAAAGTGTTGACGGAAGAAATGTACTTGCCATGTTAAAAGAAATATAGAAGAATATTTTTGTTGTTTTATCTGATTTTATATTTTTTATTTTGTTTTTGAAAAAATATTTACAAAAGAGGTTTTGGTGTTTGGTGGTTTTAAGAATGTTTTAAGAGTTCATCCAGTTCCTCTTGAGTCAAACACCGCATACCAATTCAGTGGACCAACTCATTAAACCTAGCGGGAGCTAAGGCTTTGGTGAGAAGATCAATTGGTATTCGTACCCACGAAAATATAATTCAACAATACCCTGTTCCACGTGGTCCTTGATGAAGTGATATAGAAGATCGATGTGCTTTGATTTCGAGTGTTGAACTGAGTTGCACGAGATCGCAATAGCACCGATTGTCGCGATACATCGGGATTCTGTCAAATACGTAACCATAGTCTTTGAGTTGTGTTCTCATCCAAATGATTTGAGCACAACACGACATGGCTACATATTACGCCGGTTGAGGACGGTGATGTACAATCCGCTTCTTCGATTGCCATGACACCGGTTTATCACCAAGGTAGAGCTCCGAAGTACTTCGTGAATCTAAGCATCTGTGTGGTGGTCGTCACGAAAAAAGCTATTAGTTCAAAGCCGAATCCTTCGGATACGGATACCCAAATTAATGGTTCCCTTGATGTATCGGGATTCTTTTAGCCTCGAGAGAGGTGGGTTTCATTGGTCGGCCGATAGCGGGAGCAAAGATAAACGGCAAAGACAATATCAGGTCTGGCTGGTACATTAGATACATGAGAGACCCAATAATACTACGGTATTTGGTAGGGTCAACCAATTTCCATGCAAATCGGCTCAAGCTTCTTGGTATGTGCCATTGGTGTGGCATAAGTATCACAAGTATTCATTCGAAGTTGTTCAATTTCAAGGGCATATTTGGGTGACTCAAGAAAATACCGGGGTGATTGATGAACTTGCGTCCTAGAAAGCGTAAGTTCACCCATCATAGACATTTCAAAATGTTTCTTCATTAGTTTTGCAAAAGCGATTGAGTACTTTTTATGAGTTGATCCAAAATGATGTCATCCACGTAAATTTGAACAATTAAAATATGTTCCCCGTGATATTGTTTGAAAAGAGTTGGGTCGACCGAACCTTTGGTAAAATTATTGGTAATGAGGAAAGATGATAGCTTATCATACCATGCTCGAGGAGCTTGTTTGAGACCATCTGAGCTTTGTTCGGTTTGTAGACATGGTTGAGCAGCGGGATCAACGAATCCTTCGGTACATAAATGTTTTCTTCGGTTGACCATTGAGAAGCAGTTTTGACGTCATCCGAAGACCGTGATGTTCATATGAGCTGCGAGCGCGAGAAATATCGAACAGCCTCAAGGCGAGCAAGCTGGAGCAAATGATTCTTCAAAGTCAATACCTCTTCCGTCTCTATAACCCTTAGCCACCGGCGTGACTTGTTTCGATGACATTCCCTCGGCATCAATTTGTTCTTCCAAATCCATTTTAGACCAATGACGTAGACCCATGTTGGTCTTTCAACCCGATTCCATACTTCAAGACGTTTGAATTGGTTGAGTTCTTCTTGCATGGATTCAATCCGGTTATCTTTTGTCATTGCATCCTTAATGTTTTGGGTTCGGTTTGTGAGCCGGTGAGTGCATAAATGCAATGTTCACCGCCTCATGTGAAGGCGTGTCTATGCGGCCGGTTGATCGGGTTGCCAATAATATTTCCAGAGGATGGTCTTTTGTCCATCTATGTGTAGAGGGTTGATGTTGGTATACATTATGCGATTCGAGGATTCAAATGGCTTGTAGATGACTCCGCGACATCAGTGCGGCGGTTTCATTAGCAAACGAGTTGAAGAATGCATTTGGATCAAAATCTGCAGGTGGGGGTACTTCATTAAGAACATCATCAGCCGGTTCATCATTGTTGGAAGTGGTTTGTTCAACTGTTGTGTTGGAGTCAACTGGTGGTGCATCTTCAATAGTAGTTGTTGTAGCAGGTGTATCGGTATTAGAGTACTATCGGGTTGAGCGTGAGCCAGCGGATACACACGGAGCACATTCATCAATATCGTCACGAGCAAGAGAGGAGCAAATAGTCTTTCCATTTGTTGGAGTAGTCGAGGGCTTGTGTCGGTGATGATGGGGTTTGGGGAAGTTTAGCGGTTGTGAGGGTTCCAAGCTGGTATACTCGAAGCCATTTCGGTGAGTTCATCAAAATTAGCATGAATCGTTTCCATAACTTTTTTTTCGACGATTCAGTCCGGTAACCTTTAGAATTCTCACAATATCCAATAAAGACTCGATGTCGACTTTGGATTTGAACTTTCCAAAGTCATCACGATCATTATTCGGATAGCAAATAGATCCAAAGACATGAAAGTGTTTGAGATTCGGTTCTGATTGTGGAGAAGCTCAAATGGTGTTTTGTTGTGGCGTTTAGTAATCATTGAGATGTTCTGAGTGTAGCATGCAGTTGAGACGACTTGACCCACAAAATCTCGAAGTTTAGCATTGATTAACATCGTTAGCGGCTTCCACTACGATGCGGTTTAGGTCTTTCAACAACTCCGTTTTGTTCTGGGTGTGGGCAATAGATGTTTGATGCTCAATTCCTTTCATAATATTCCCGAAGAGTTTGATTTACAAATTCGGTTCCTTTGTGCATTGAATTTGTCTAGCGATTGTCCGATGGAATTTGAATTTTCGTGAAAGGTGATGATCATCTGTGGAGCTTGATCTTTTGCCGAGTCCATCTTGAGTAGTCATCAACAATTACCAAAATGTAGCGTTTGCCATTTATCGTGCACTTGCGCGCTCGGGCCACACAAATCCATGTGAAGAAGATGAAGCACATCTTTGAGAGCATGTTCCACCTTTGAAGGAAAATGAGCACGAGTGCTTTTCCTTGTTCAGGTGAGCATAGGTGATCTTTAGAATACCGGAATCTCGGGAGACCTTCAACAAGCTTGTGTCGAGCAAGGTTGGTGATGGTTTGAAAGTTTAGATGTGAGAAACGACGGTGCCATAGCCAAGATTTTGTAGATGTAGCCTTTGAGAGTAAACAAATGGGAGATGAAGCGATCATGTCTTGCATGGAGATAGTGTAGAGACTGGATGGCGTTGGCGAGAAATAAGATCATTTCCTTGAAGATCACGAATGAAACAAGTTTTCTCCCGGAAAGCTACTTCCAAGTCTCCATCACAAAATTGACCAACTGAGAATAGATTGTGACGGAGGCCTTCCACATAATAAACCCTGCTAATTTCGATGTTGCCATTAATGAAATCTCCGTAGCCATGATAGCAAGTGATCATTCCCGACCGATCGCGATGCCAATGAACTTTGAAACAAAGTTTGATAACAGTTTAAGGTTGCTTGTCATGTGTCCGAACACCGCTATCAACAATCCAAAGGATGATCGTATCACCGCATTGACAATGCGGGCGACAGGATGGAATAGAAGTAGATGTGGAACCCCGAAGTGTTAGAGGGTTCCAAAGCAGTTATAGTAGAAATACACACATCAATAACTTTAGGCATCCATTTAAATCCTAGTGTATTATGTATCCATTTCTGCCATCTCCAACTAGTCTTAGCTTTAGTCTTAGTGAATGCACTAGGTGGTACAACAATCCTTGGAGGTGATACTGGAACTACAGGGACATCAATTTGGTTCTTAGAATCTAAAGAGGACGGTCTACCAAGCAGCACTTAGAAGCATTAGTGGGCCTAGAGGTATTCCGGGTCTTAGGATTCCTTAAACGAGACAAGATAGCCTTAGCAACACATTTATCATGACAATCGAACGCATACTTTTTACGACATATAACACAAGAAGCATCGGATGAATATCAAAAGTACTCAAGGTTCAAAGCATGTTACAACACTTTTCCATTACATTTGCTGACGGGCCTTAATATCTAAAGTGGGTGCAACCGGAGTCTTATTCAAAGTCCTACGGTGTTCTTCTACTTCAACATTCTTTATTTGTCTTTTCTTAGGTCGCAACTTCCTATTCTTCTTTGTAGTGCTCCTAGGTGTGAAGTGCGGACATTTGGAAAAGAGGCAACTAGTCCTATTTCAAAGAGAGGGAAGCACATTAGTAACTTGTGTTTTGTCAGTGGGTATTCTGGGGACATGATTGCTAAGTGTTACAGGTGCAACTCTCTTAATGATGCTAGAAATGAACTTGTTCATACTTTCCTAATATTTCCTTTAACTTAGTGACAGTGTGCACCAAATTTTGATTTTCGAGCGAAGATTTCCAGGCAAAATTCATGACTTCTTATGTGTGCAAGATAATGATCAAGTTCGTTTGATGCTTCATCACGAGTCTGTTTGAGTAAATCAAATATGACACCATATTCCTTTTAACTTTTGCAAGTTCTTGTTCATATTTTGAGATTTGACACTTAAAAGACACGTTTTGATCATCCAGCTGTTGCTCAACTTTAGGATCGGAATGTTTTGCGCCAACTTAACCGGGTGATTTTGTGTTGAAAAGCAAGTTGTTGATCGTGAATTTCTTTTGACACCAATTAAGGCGAAGTATTGCATTTGAAAGCTCATTTGACAATCTTTTATTTTCAAGCATCGATACACCGATATTCACACCATTATCAACCGAATCATAATCACGATATCATCGATGCATATGGCAAAGAATGTAATAACACAACATTATGGATATCGGCACAGATAACATCTTCCAAGAGTCGATCAACATCTTTTCTCAACAGTTTCTTTTTACGTTTAGTGTTTGAAATCGATGTTTCGGTTTTCTCGAAAACTGTTTTCATGAGACCAAGTTCCTTGTGAAAATCCTTTTCCCAATATAGTGCACAATTTTTTAAAATTTTGACATGGGGTAAAATTCTTTTCTGAAGAATATCTCTATGTTCTCACGCCATTGGCGAGGTAAAATGTTGAACTTTTATTTCAGAATGAAATTCAATCTCACGTTCCAAAATTTTGAGGTCGGATAAGAAAGTGTCAAAGTGTTTGATAGCGACAACTTTCGGCTTTAGTTTTTACTTCACTAAGTGAAGGTAAAGGACCATTAATTTGTGCACCTTTTGGTTGAGGATGACTTGGTGTGATAACCAAAGGGATGTTAGAAGTATCTTGTTGTGTGACAAAAGTTACGGCTTTTGAATAGTTAAATGGTTTGTTGTAAACGACATTTTCCATTTTGACCGACCTCGTCATCAACATCTAATTCCTCCATCCGATTATATTCAACAACAGTCATAATCAGCAAGATTCGGTCCATATCCATTTGGATTTGGTTTGAAAGAAAACTTTTGAATCGTTGTGATTGATTCACCATGTTTATAAACAACATTTTTAACTCTTTGATTTTGTTTTGTAAGTCGACAATTTCCTCAAGATAGTCATCTATTCGTTTCGTTGAATGCTTTTGTACTTTCGAGAATTGTTTTTGATAAGTTAACAACTCAGCCTTGGCTTTTTAAGTTTCCAAAGTAAGAGCGTTAAGTTGTTGTTTATGTTCATGTTTCATTTGTTCTATTTGAGACAACAAAGCATTCTTGGGCTAGATCAAATCAAATCGTTTCCAAATATTTTTCATTTTGGTGTGATTTGGTAAAGCGGCTTCAAAACCTTTATCACGGTTTTCTTGAGTTTTGAAAAAGTTGAGTTGTCGAATTAAGCATTCATTATCCCCGGTTAACAGTGCATTTTTCTCTTTTAATTTCGTGCAAATTTCCAAGCGAGAATGTTGGTCTTTAATTAAGGTCAAGAGCTCAGGTTTCTCACGGACAAAAGCTCATTTTGTTCAACGTAAGTTTCTACATTATCATTATTTAGATCCTCAAATATAACCACGGAGTCAACTTGATTGTCAATATTAACCATAAGGTCATTTTGATCATCAAATATAACTACGGGATCTATTTGATAATCATCGAATGAGATGTGGAAGACTCATGTTGAACACTCGATCCTGTCGGATAGAAAAGTGGCGGAGATATCGACTCATTGATGATAATTGTTTGTTCAGTACTGAGACAAGCCGTCAATGTCATACACTGGGCCTGTGTCACTCATGTGTAGAGCTTGCATTTGTGCCATCAACATCACTGCTGCATTAGCATGCAAGTCCTCCATATCATCATCGAATCTGCATCTACCATAAAGCTCTGTTCCTTGTTGGTAAGAGTTCCACCAGCTTCATCCTTAAGAGCCAAGAGCAAAGCTTCTTTGAAATAAGCACTGCCTCTTGTCCTTGGTTTAGGACATGCATTAGCCAGATGACCCTTCTCATTACAGTTATAGCATCGAAGACCATTAACCCCATTCGAGCATTTTCTGTTCAACCACTTGAGCCCTTTTGCGCGGAGCACCTATATTATTCCTTCCCATAGCATTGAACCCTTGACCACCTCCCATCTGACGACCATAACCACGATTTTGAACTTCAACGCGTCCATTGTTCATAGCGGCTGATTCCTTGTATTGGATGAAGAACGAATGCGATTGTTGGATTTGTTTGTATAACGGCCAAATGCTTTAGCAATCATAAAAATCCTTGTTGCAGTTCCATCGAAGGCATCGGAGTCCTCATCGCTTCCTGTAAAGAGCTTGAGCAGTGTTGTTGTTGTTGTAAGGAACCAATTGATTTTGTTGTGGTTGTTGTTGTGGGATCGAAGGTTTGATGGTTGCGATTGTTTGAGGAGCGGGTTGAAGAGCTTGAGGAGGAATGTTTGTTTGAGCCCACAAAGCAAGTTGTTGATTGTCCGGAAGTGATGGTGAAACAGTTTGACCACGGAGAATCCTTTCCTTATCAACTTCTTTTGGTGAGGCTTCAGATAGTCATACAACAATCCGTAGGTAGCATGATGCATATCTTTAGCTTGACGGAGAAAAATAACATACTTCTCCCATTCCGGACCAAGACTACTTAGGAACTTTGTGTTGACAGCAATTGGTGGCATGATGATATTGTGTTTGTCCAAATCATTAATGATGTCTGAGAAGCGATGATGATAAGATTCTAATGAATCTCCTGGTTCAATCATGAAGTGTTCATAAGCCAAGTAGATTTTGGATTCCATGTCTTCTGATTGAGTGTTGTGCCTTGTATAAGAAGATGAATGTTCCCACATTGCTTTGTTATCTTTTGAGCATCAAAACTTCGAAGGATTGGATTGGGTAATCCTAAAAGGATGTATTGCATTGCAAGTTAATCGGCTTCAAAGTGTAGAAGTTGATCACCCGTGAGTTCTGCAACAGTTGCAAGGTTGGTGACATCATCTCTTGGTGGAACAGATAGAGGATCTCCGGGTGTTACGACAGTAGGCATCTGAAATGGACCTTCCATAATGACCTTCTTTAAAAACTTTCCATGTGGCTTCTTTAGATCACAAAACCTAAAGAACCGAATCACCCATTGATCATAATTACTGCGAGTGAGCATTGGAGGTCTATCAAGTGAGCCAGCTTCATGAATTGATTGTTGGCTACCCAAGGCTTCACACATCTTGCCAAACCATGCTGGTTCCTTCATAGTATTCCTGGATGGATGTTGATTGTAGAAGTTTGTGTAAGGTTGTACTTGAAGACTA
This sequence comes from Chrysanthemum makinoi, assembly GCA_910596185.1. NCBI lineage: Eukaryota > Viridiplantae > Streptophyta > Magnoliopsida > Asterales > Asteraceae > Chrysanthemum > Chrysanthemum makinoi. The sequence continues at coordinate 201,924,946 of OU343220.1, forward strand.
GGTGGTGGTTGAATCATTTGAGGTTGTGGAATTGCTGCAAGTAGTGGAGTATGTTGTTGATTAAATTGTTGTTGATAAACTTCTTGTTGTTGATTCCATTGTTGATGTTGGGGACTTAGTTGTTGTTGTTGTTGTTGTTGTTGATTATAAGTGTAAGGAAAATAGTTAGAGTATGGTGGTTGTGACATGTTGAAAACTTGTGTTGTTAAATGGATCTTTGTAGTCGAATGAACCTTTGTTGATGAAGTATCCTTAGGCGTAGAAATCACAATAGCCAAGTAGCACTTATGCGTAAAAACACCAAAGTTACGCGTAACAGACGCAGTTACGCTGTAGGTTTAGCTTACACGTAAGAAAGGAACAAACACTAAAGTTAAGCGTAAAACAAGAAGTTAGGCGTAGGATTACCTTATGCGTAAGACTAAGCTTAGGCGAGGATAAATCTTATGCATAGGATTTTCTACGCGTAAGCTTTATGCTTATGCGTAATTTTAGGGTTTTGCCCAAATGATCTTTTACACTATCACGGTGCAAAAGATATCCAAAGTCGACGTATTTTCAGGCTTATCCAAGCAAGAAAACACGGAGTAAACCCTAAAATCGGAAGATCAAACCAAGGAATAAGTTACGCGTAGAACTAGGGTTTTGATATGCGTAGTTCTACTCGTAAGGTGACTTTTCCCAAAGATGTTTCTAAACCAGATTTTTGTGATGAAATAGCTTCAATATCACCAAAATAACACAAAAGTGTGAAACTTGATGATCCAAAACGTCTAAAACAGTTATGCGTATGATGAAACCTTCGTTAAAAATCAAGCTCAAAAACGTTTATCCACGCGTAAAGTTTGAAACTTTTGCCAAAAACAGTTATTTTAACACCTTAAAACATTGAAAGTACAAGAATCTTGGATTAAAAAGTGTAAAAAACGTGTTTTTAAACTAACCAAAGTATCACGTATGCTTTACGCGTAGGACCAAAACCTACTTAAAAAACAATACGATTCACCCAACTAGTAGGCGATTGATACCACTGTTAGGTTCCCAAATATGCAACAAAAGTATCAATAGAAAGAGTAGAGAGGAGAAGAGATCGGATGAACAACCATCAAACACACATACGCGTATGAAACTAAGAAAGGTTAGGCGTGGAATATGTGAAAGAGATAAATTGAACAACCAACCCTCAAGTGAGGGTTATTACAAAGTATTTATAGGAGGGAAGCTAGGGCAACACTCCTAGTTCCCATCATTTTCCTTATTGGACTAGGCCTAGGCTTATGGGCCTTCTACATAAGTCTAAGGCTAATTACTAACATAAAGGCCATATTAAGCTAACTATTACTTATAAATTACTAACACTTGAATTAAGGTTTAGGAGTGATTCCAACACTACTCCCGTCGAAGCAACTAATCTATGTATGGGTCACCCGAATCTGTGTACCGTCCAACAATGGATTCATCAACGTCTTCATATTCAAATTATCAAGAATATTCTCCGGTTAACCGTATCAATCTTGAGGGTTTTGATTTCGAAGACCAATTGTACAACAATCCTAATTTTTATGCTGGAACCGGATCGGGTTATCCGGCTCAAGAGTATCACGATTCGGGTACCGGTTCGGCTCATGGATCGTATCACGATTCGGTTAACCTTGATGACGTACAAGAAGAAGAATGTCGAGAAGAGACGTCACCGGTCAAACCAAAGAAACGAGCTACTAAGGCGAAGAAGAAGGTAGTCGAGAAAGAAGGCAAGAATGATTCCCGCTTTGGTCAAAAGAATAAGAGATCGCCTTGTGCAACGCTTGGTGTGATGTATCCGAGAATAGTGTAACCGGAAACAACCAAAATGCTAAAGGATTTTGGCGAGAAAGTCATTACATACTTTGAGAAGGAGGTTCTTTGCGTAGAAAGAACGTACAAATCTATCATTACAAAGTGGAAAAATAGGATTCGTCCTAGAGTTGGTCAATTTTGTGCCATTTACAACAATGCTTTGTCGGGAATTACGGAAGTGGTGAGAATGACCTCACCGCTTTATACACGGCGTGTGATGAATACCGACTAGTGTGTGGTCATCCGTTTGTTTTGGAGCATTGTTGGAAGATTTTGAGGGACCATTCTGCTTGGAAGGATAATGAGATACCGGCTTTTTTAAGCCAAGATGAGGGTCGCAAAAAAGCAAGGACTTCAACCGACTCGGATGTGCCTGCTAAACCAATTGGTCGTGATGCCGCAAAGAAGAATAAATAGAAATCTTCAGAGATTTCGAAAGCTATGATTATGGAAGGTGTTGCCGAGAAATGGGGCAAGATCAAGTCCAAGGCATTCGAGGCAGAAGGAGCCGAAGACTGCACTATGATTTGAAGAAGAAAGAGCTAGAACAACTACAAATCGAGTTGGAGATTGAGCAAAAGAGAGAAGAAAGGGAAGACAAAAAATTGGCACTAGAAGAACGAAAACTTGAATTAGGCGACAAAGAAATATGATGCAGATCTCATGTTCTATTGCACGCCAATTGTGAATCTTTGCCCGATACAACAACAAACAATGCAGAAACTCAAAGAGGCGATCAAGGCGCATACAACCTAGATTTTTAACAAGTGTTGTAATGTTTTAATAAGTTTCGTAATGTTTTAATTTTATTTGAATTATTATGTAACGTTTTAATTATTAATGAAATTTTATTTTGTCTTAAAATGTTTTTGTTAAAAAAAAAAGAACTTGGTCGCACTTATCGGGGCACCTAATCGAAGGTCATTTGGAGAGAGGCGACGCGTGGGGGAAAATGAGGGGATTGAATCCCCTACCGGGCTTAGGCTAGTCCTGGTCGTGACACAGGGACGACACAGGGTCATCCAAAGCCACATCGCCTTTCTCCCTCCAAATGACTGACACAACCCGATGCCGACGACTCCAGCCTTTTTTTTTTTCTTTTTCTTTTTAGTTCAAACATTTTAACATTAAATTTAAATTTCATTCTAATAAAAAAAACATTACATTACTGAAATTAAAAAAAAAACATTACATTCAATTAAAAAAATAAAAAAAAAATTACGTTAACTTATTGAAATAACGTTAAAACATTACAAAACTCTTCATCGTCATCGTCACTATCGACTTGATTCATTTTGTTCGACATGATGTCGATTGATTTCTCCAAATGTGTTCTACCAAATCAGATTTTAAGTTTTGATGAGTTGATGAGTCCATTAGCTCCCCGAGTAACCACCAACGATTCTTCATGCATTCTTAAGGGATCATGATCTTGGTGTCCCTCATCTTCAAACCATGTAGGACATATCGCCTGCTGCTTGTGTCGGATGATCATATTATGTAATATGATACATGTATACATAATATCTTGGATATCATTTTTAAAAACCTCGAGCGAGAACTTTAAGCATTTTCCACTTTTTCTTTAACACACCAAAAGCCCGTTCCACATCTTTCCTTTCGCCTGGCCTCCTCTTGTACAATATTCTTTTACGATCATCCGAGGGAGGATTTGAAATAGACTTCATAAGAACGGACCATTGTGGATATATCCCATCGGTAAGATAATATCCCCTTTTATAAGCCACATCGTTAGCCTCAAATTCAAGGTGCGGTGCTCTCCGATTGATATCATTGAAAACAGGTGAACGACGTAAAACGTTTACGTTGTTATTCATTCCGGAGACACCAAAGAACGCATGCCAAATCCATAAATCTTGGGAAGCGGCCAACAAAATGAATGGATGCGGCCCGTGATCACCCCTTCAATGTTGAGCTCTCTCACTATTCGGGCAATTCTCCCAAGGCCAACCTGTACAATCAATGCTTCCCATCATCCTAGGAAAGCCATGCTTATGCTCGTGATGAACATATAGTCTTTCAAGGTCGAATCGTGGGCCTTCGCAAATACTCCGCGACCATATAACTCCATGAAAACCTCGCAAAACTTACGAAGACATTCACGGGCTGTGGATGCACCAAGAGCGGACTCGTCAAGAGAATCGAGAACGGCCGCGTATCCCAATTGACGAATGGCGCGTGCTCTTGACCAATGGGCTAATACTAGATGCGCCCTAGCATCAAGAGTTTGTCGAAAATAAGTAGAGTGATCGGTTATCTCTCGAACAATTTCTATGAATAGCTCTCGCTCATACGGAACCGTAGAGAATGTTCTTGCGTCGAAGCTGCGGGTTTTGGAGAAGTATGCCGCCACTAAACGATTATGAGCACCCTCATGATCCCTACGTATGTATACCTTCGTCGGGTTTTTGGTTGTGATGCTTTGTAAGCCTTCCAAGCAAAATCCGCAAACTCCACAAACTCACTAAAAACTTCTTCCTCGACGGAAGACGAAGAAGAACCGAATAAATGCTCGAATGACGACATATTAAAAATTGTGTTTCGTGGGTATTTCGTTAGAATGGTTGATTGAATATAGATGAGAAATGGTGAGTGGTGAATTGTGTTTGAGGAGAAGTTTGTATTTATAGAGTGGTAAATTTGGTTTTAAAAAAAGTTTTTTTTTTTTTTGTTTAAATGACCAAACGGTCATATTTTGAAATTAATAGTGAATTAAAGTTGCAAAAAGCAAACGTTTACATCGGTCAGTTTTTCACTCGATGTTGGCGTTTTTGATGCCTCGACCGATGTTGCAACCGACCACCACAGACGGGGCAACCGAAGTTCAGATCGGTCGAAGGTGAAAAATTTTGTTGCCCAACCGATTTCAAATGCACGAATGCATCCAGCCTTATATTATCTGGTTAAACCTATGTTTAAAACTTAGTATTCTTATAAAATTAACTTAAGAGCTCATGGGCCACCTTGAATCTACGCATAACCTTCAAACCTCTTCCATTGCATTCATTCTAAATTACATCAATGTTTCTACATCAAGATGTGGTCAAAGGTAATAATAGATGAAATTCCAAATATTGCATAAATGCTATGGACCAACGAAGATCAATCATGCCCCTAAGAGATTTTAACTATGAAAGTTTTATACCTAACACAACTCACCAATTATGGTCTTTCATGTGCATATTCAACTAGCAAGAAATTCATTGACTTCAAAACTCAGTTATGGTTGTTATTATTTACTTCATCCTTCTATTATGAAGTTGAAACAAACTAACCTTCAAGTTATCAATCTTCTTAAAGAATAGTCACGCTATTCTTATAGAAAAGTTAGTCCTAATTGAGCATGTGTTATCTTCATGTTTCCTATAAAAGGAGTTGCATATCTAATTACTAAAACATGAATATTTGTATATCTTTTCAAAATAATTTTTTCAATTAATAATGCAAATATGTAAGTTTTAATGATATAACTGAAGCTTTCTAATAAAACCTTTTAGTTACCTTAACAAAAGAATAAATGATGATAATCCTTTTAGTGTATTCAATTGTTATATTCTGTGTATATGACATTGTTATTATACTACTAGTAGTTTATACTCGTTGTTCACTCGTTAATCAACTTCACATTTGTTTCGCAATATCCACTTATTTTTAATCACTCACTGCTAAGAAATTTTGTCACCATTACTTATCATTTACATGTACCTTAATATAAAACACAAACAAAAAAAAAGGTAAAAAAATGCTTCACTAACGTTGGTTCCACCACTCAAGTTAGGCAAATGGTGAGTGGAATGGAAGGGATGCGCAATGGGCGAGCATAATGTCTCGCTTGCCGTGTCACATGATGAGGTCACACGTTTTAGAATGTTTGATCACGAACACTCGTTATTGAAATACGTCTTAATTACCGCATCAGTGTTGTGTCATATGTGTTTCATCTCGCTAATTCACTCATACCTTTTTATTATTGTCATATCTGTTTCACGTAGTATATATAGATGCACGCACTCACAACCAGTTGACATCTAAACTCGAGCATCAATCACTCATTCGTGAGAGGTTCCCCTATTAACACTAGCCAGGCATGAGAGTGTGCTCTCACCATTGCCTCATGGAACCTCTCACGCATCCATAACATCGAATATTATGTACATCCATATCTTTGAAATTTCTGATCGTCGCCACAGTCAAATCAATCAATCGTGTACGTTTCGAAAGCAAAATCGATAAGCAGAACAAATTCCACAAAACTTAATCATTCAAACTTTCTCTTTTTTTACATTTTCTGGCCCCTACCCTCGTGTCCTTTCGATTTTTAAACTTTCATGAACCCAATTTTAAATATTTTTTATAAGTAACCAAACCACTGCTGAAAACTACACGGTACCATTCTTCTAAATGCTACACTTATCGGGGCAAAATAAATGCTTACATTTACAAACTGATTATAGTGTTCAACACTTCAAACCTCATTTATTATTTTCCGAGACGAATATGTTTGAATGTATACATATATAATTTGATACTAAAGTTTTGCAGCACTACATAATTTCAAAAGAAACCAGATGCCAACTTAGTAACCTCATAATTCTTCCTAGTCACTTCTAATGCAAATTGTCATCCTTTCTTGGTTGCCATATTCATAATAGGGGCGATCTGTGCACAACAAAAACTGATTTGTACAAAACAATATTTGTTGTATTCAACAGTTTTACATTCTTAATATTAGAAAAACAATAAAAACAAATGAAAACAAGGGCAATATAATCAAAGAGCCGAGTAAAATTTTCTGGTACAAAAACTAATCAACTCCTTTTAGGCTCGTAGTAATTGTAGTCACAGGTGACAGCGGTCACCGCTGCCACCTCAGCGTCAACTCATCTTTTTTTCTTAGACATTCTGCATGACCAAGTACCCGTAATGATGACCGCGGTCACCAATTTATTATTATTATTATTATTATTTTTCATTTTCATTTTCATTTTTTTAAACAATAAAATTAAAATTTTGTTAATAATTAAAAAACATTATATTAATAATTCAAATCAAAATAAGAAACATTACAATAAAACTAGTGTTCATTTGTTCGACGCCAAATGTGTTTCACTAAATCGGCTTTAAGGCCTAGATGAGTTGTTTCGCTGTGTATATCTCTAATAACTTGTAATGTTTCTTCATCCGTTCGTACAATATCGTCATCGCGATGTTGCTCCCCTGGATAAAAGTTGGGAGAGATTGCTCCCCCCTTATCTTTTATAATATTATTATGTAATATGATGCATGCGTACACCATATCCCTTATTCGCTTATCAGACATTAGTTGTGCGGGATTTTTTTTATTATAGCTCACTTTCTCTTTAGGACATTAAATGCTCGTTCCACGTATTTACTTGTTGTTTTGTGTGTGTTCTTATACCTTATTCTTTTTGTATCAGTCGAGCCCATCTGTGAAATGGACTTAACAAGAACATACCATTTCAGATATATCCCGTCAGTAAGATAATATCTTCATCTATAAGTCACATCCTTAGCCACAAATGGAACCTCTGGGGCTATCCCGTTTTTGAGATCGTTGAAAAGAGGCGATTGACGTAAAACGTTCATGTCGTTGTTCGCCCCGGAAACACCAAGGAACACCTGCCAAATCTATAATTCTTGTGAGGCAACCGCTTCCAATAAAATTAATGGATGTGGCTCATGACCACCTCTACAATATTAAGGATGCAATGCATTTGGGCAATTAGCCCACAATCAACCCGTACAATCAATGCTTCCTAATATCTCAGGAAACCCATGTTTCTTCTCGTTAAAAGCATAAAGTTTTTTTATATCAGTGTAAGTAGGTCTTTGCAAAAAACTCCTCCCCATACAAGTCCATAATATCTTTACAGAAAGCTTGGAGACAATCACGGGAAGTTTTGTCACCCATTTGCAGATATTCGTCTAGAGCATCAAGAACGGGGTCGTATAGTAACTGACTAATTGCGAAGGTACACTTCATCCATGGGGAAATGTCAACTTTTGCTGTATAATCAAAACCTTGTTTACGGAGAATTATCAGTTAATTCCCGAACAATGCGTGTGTAAGTTTTTGGCTCATCCGAAACCGCTTATGGAATGTATGATCGTCATACATTGTGTTTTCAGAGAAGTAAGCGGCCAATAGACGATCATGAACACTGTAACAATCTCTATCTACCTAGTTACTTGGGGTTTTGGGGATTGAAGAAGTGGAAGCTTGAATAAGCATAGCGACTTCTTTTAAAAACTCAAGCTCAATACTATTAACTTCTTCTTACTCATCTGATTCGGTAAAACAAAATTGATCGAAATTAATTTGTTTGAGTTGGAGAAGAGTAGAGTATATAATAGTTGAAGAAGAGAACATGTGTTTTAAATATGAGAAGTGTTGTGTTATTTATAAGAGAAATATATAGGACACTTATTTATTTTTATTTTTTTATTTTTTTAATAAACATCTCAAACTAGTTGTTCGGCTTTTTTTGTGTGCCTTTTGAACGACCGATTCTCCCATTTTTTGCAAGTTGGACGCGTTTAGGGGTGGGGCGTAATGTGAGGACGCATTCTTTAAAGCGACCGACAGTATTCTAGTTGTTGGTTTTTCATCTATTATATCATCTCGTAGCGACTATATAACATTGTTGTACATACAAAAGGTAATAGTAGTTGAAATATATTTATATCCATCAAACCATAATTTACATTTCACTACTAAAATAAGATAAGTGTGTACTATGACTAGGGATGGCAAAAAAAATCCGTACCCGATAGGGACCCGATACCCAAACCCGATTTTGACTAGGGAATCCCCGAGTTGACCGGGGATGGGGAATCCCCAAAATGTGAAACCGGGGATGGGGCGGGGATGGGGATAACATAAATCCCCGAACCCGACCCCGACTCCGATCTTTTTAGTGTATAAGTATTTAGAATTTATATGTTATATCCATACTCGATTAACTTGTATATGTATATGTATATACGTTTATGAGTATCGAAATGTATATTTATATGCATATGTGATATTTATAGAATAAAGTACCTTTCGAATTAGAAGCATAAGTACCAACAACATATTATGTTAATACAAATAAGCCGTAAAAACGTTTATTTATATTTTACGATCTTCTAATGTTTTGTCGATAACAAACGTAAAATCATTTTAACGAAACAAATAGAATGCGTGAATGGTTTTAGCCAATAGTTTACTAACACACTTACATTTTCATATAAAACACTAAACAAGTAATAGTGTTTTCATGTTATAGTAATACATATATATAACAACTAGTGTTTACATAATGGGTATATATATATATATATATATATATATATATATATATATATATATATATATATATATATATATATATATATATATATATATATATATATATATATATATATGCATACTTAGTATGTATTGTATTGGGTAATATAATGGGTAAAAGTCTAAGTACATGACCCATTAACTAGATACATTGAATGTAGTTGAGTAAAACCCAAAGTCCATGACCCATACCTATGGAGCAAGATCCATAACCCATGACCATTGCATGACATCATGCATGAAGTCATAATGGGTATTATCCATAACCCATGAAGCTAACCCATGACCCATTGACTAGATGCATTGCATCTACTAGATACATTGTATATATTTGGATACCTATGATCCAAAGTCCATAACCCATGATCCATGACCCATGACCCATAACCCATTTAGGGGGAGCGTACTACGGATCCCCAGAAATACACTGGATGGATCCCTCATGTAAGGGATCCGTGGGATCCGTGGAACAGTAGTGATTTTTTTCTCTATAAATAGTGAGTCATTTCTTCATTGTAACTCACCCCTTTCACACACATTCTCTCTTAGTGTTGTAAACTCTCTAACCTCAGATCCAAAGGATCTTTCTATGTAGTTTTGTGTTTGTGTGATTCTCTAGGTTCCTCTTAAAGGCAAGATCACCACCTCTTGAAGTCGAGCAAGCTCAAGTCCATGGGTTGCCAAGCTTTGTCATCATCAAGACTATTTATTTTATCTTGTTGATAGTTCTTTCCTCTCTCATTAGAAGTGTTGTGTTGAAGGCATAGGTGAAAGATGTTTAAAGGGTCAAGTCGAAGGCATTAGTGAGAGGTGCCGAAGATCCGTGTCAAAAGCATTAGTGAAGGGTGCCGAAAGTCCGTGTCAAAGGCATTAGTGAAGGGTGTTGAAAGTCCGTGTTGAAGGCATTAGTGAAGGGTGCCTTGGTGTCGTGTCAAATGCATTAGTGAAAGGTGCCTAGGGTGTACATTAGATATGGTGCATTGATGTACAAGATAGATTAGTTTGGGTCAAAGGATATTGATATCCTTGTCGATGTTGTCATAAGGAGTGGATCTCCTTTGGAATATATGTTGTGTAGTGTTGGGTAGTAGTTCCTCCTTTGTAATGGAACTCGGTATCTAGCCTTGCACCAGATAAAGTGTAGGCGACGTTGTGATAGGTTTGGTTCTACCTCGTGGAAGAACTCGGTGTCTAGTCTTGTACCGGATAAAGAGTAGGCAATGTTGTGAAGGCTTCTCCGCCACAAGGAGTTTGTGTTGTGTAGTGATTACGAACTCTCGAGTAGGTGACTCGGGGAGTGGAGTAGGGCAAGGAAGGTGTCCTTGTAGCCGAACCACTATAAATACTCGCGTTGTGGTTTTGTGCTTCTTACTCTTTATCTTTGCTTTACTTAGTTATATGCTTATCTATCAAACATCCAACACACACATTTGAATAGATTGACATAAGTCGATCTAAATAGTTTAAAACGAAGTTTTAATCGGTAGAACTATTCAACCCCCTTCTAGTTTTTCACAATTGGTATCAGAGCTTCGTTACTAAGTTTTTAGAGTATATTGTACTTTGAAATTTTGACACGATCCGTGTATAATTGAAAACTACAAAGAATGTCTTTTACAAAAACAAACACCATGTCTTAAAAACACCTTTGTAGGATGGTGATTGGATGACAACATTATAATTTTATTTCTTATTTTATCTTACTAAATTGCACTAACCTTTCTTGTCATTTTATTTAGTTAGAGCTTATTTTAATCAAGTCATAGGAATTCCTTGGTAACAAGTTTAGCTTTCCTAAGAAGGTATTTTAAAATTACCATCTAGATCTCGAAGGAACCAGAGTTGTCTATTGACATTTTTATGTTTGTCAAAAGAAAAGGACACTCATAATTGCATTAGAGGTATGACTTTCTTAAAACCTATCTCTAAATAATATTAGCTTAGAATAAGTATGCTTGCATAGCAATCTATATGGTTATATTCCTTTTCCTAGTTTTAACATATGCTTTAGTGATATACGTGTCGTCTATAGGAAACCTTCCCCTCATACGTGTTTCTCTTCCGTCTAAAATCTAGATATATAAATATGTGTTATCCTAACCTAAATATCAAACCTTTCTAATAATAAAACAAAACACAAATCTCAAAAATTCATCCTTCCCCATAAAACCTATCCCGCTCGTCTCACAACCACCAAACCCCATTTTTTTCAAATCTTCCACTTTCAAAAATTACCTCTCATTCAAAATTCATCTTCCCTCTCATCTCATCTCATTTCAAATCAAAACCAAGGAAGAATTCATCATCATGGTTTATATCGCCTTCGTAATCATCGTCTTGACACTCATCGCTCTCGTGTATTCCATGATCAAGTTTTCTCATGGAGACATGTACTTTGTGTTGTTAATCTACGTTTGTATCATATATCCAATCCTTTGTATCGCTCTTAGCATTGAAATGAAATATTACTAATGTCTTAGTTTATTTCGTTTGTTTCTCATAATGTGTTTGTCATTTTCTTTTCATTTGTATCTTTCACCTTAACATTCTTTCGTAACCTACAATGTATGCTTAACTAGTAAATATTGGCTTAAACACACCTCCTTTTATAAACCTAAAAGTTGCAAAAATCTATCTTACGCCAAGATCATTTTTATGTCACCGCAGATCCACGGATCCCTAAAGTTCAACTAGCCGGATCCCTTTTACAAGGGAACCGGGGAAACCGTGGAACTGGGAAATAGAAACTTATGCAATATAAAAACCATCTCATAAAAACTTGCCATAAAAAGAAAAATCCCACTAGAATGTTAGTACAAAGTAAGTTAATTGTCATTGTTAATGTAAATCAAGTAAAAACATTAGGAGATTATTTTCACCTATCAAATGTCCTATCCTTTGATGCATCTCTTTATGTTAACTTGCTCATATAAACTATTCACTTCCATAGGTCTCGTCATGACTCATGAGTATGAATTCGACTTTCAACTCACTTATGTCTACATTCCTAATATCTCCCTTGAGCCCAACACACCTGGAAATCATGTCCGTGGGTTCAATAATCTTGAAACTCGCCACTTCCATGAAGTACGTATTGTTGACACACCTCTACTATACGAAGAAGGTATCAATACTCTTTCCAGAACCATAGGACTAGAAGGCCTTCTCGAAATCAACGAAAATCGTTCCACGGTTTGTGTTGGAATTCTTCCGTCAAGTTGAACTTCGTTCAGAACGGAGGATCGATCTATATCACTATTATTTTGGATCAAAAACAAAAAGTTTGTCTTAACTCTTGGGCAATTTGCTCACATTCTCCTAATTCCAAATCATGGACAATGTGCCTTCATCGAAGATTGGTCTTGATTATCTCTTCAACTATCGTGAAGAAAATAGTCCATATTGTTCACACATACCTTCCTCCGAATTAACTCGCATGTTATGCAAACCTCGATCCTATTACTCAGATCCAAACATAATCTATACACGTGATATCCGAGATGATCTTAAACCTCTCGCAGTCATTCTATGTGAAAATATTTGGAGTCTTAAGGGAAATCGAGAAATTCTTCCTATCTGTTGTGCTCACATAATGTATTGTCTGCTAACCAAACAACCATACAATCTCGCCTATTTCTTCGCAAGATGAATTGTAAACCTTCAAGGCAACAAGAACAAGCTAATCCCATATGGAATGTTCCTGACACGCCTTTATCATCATATCATGTACTTTCATCCTCAATTTCAAAGTCCGTTGTACGTACTTGTGAATAAGATGATGGAACCTCTAAACACATCTCACATAGTAATTATTCTTTTAGTTTTGTTTACTGTGTGACGTGTTCTCTAGGTTGGATGGTAAGGGGAGGGTATTCTCACCTTACACCTCAGCGTCAACTCAACTTTCTCTCTCTCCTCACTTTCCCTTACTCCCACTCACTTTTTTGTGGACAATGTTACCTTAACCTCACATTTCATTAAATACCCCCTTTAAAAATATACCACACTAAATACCTAACATACACTTACAAACCAAATAAAAAATTATAAAACATTTGAGTGGAGCTCTTTTTTTTAAACATTACAAGGTGATTGATTCACCTTAAGTGGTCTTTGGGTTTGCACCTCGCGTGTGACTTTTGCACTTGAACAAGGAGGTCACTGTGAGTTTGAAGCAAGGTGACTTGTTCACGTCCCTTGCCATCCGGCCTTAGGTACCAATGTACCATATAGCTTTTTACATAAACATATACTCAATTGGAAGAAGTCCACAATGTTGTTGGTATTGTTTGATTTTTATGAAATCGACATATCAAATATAGGTATGGAAAAAGAGCAGAACTTTGACACAGAGGGTATAATTCATACAGTATAGCTTACATTTTATTTTTATGCATTATGTCGTTGTACATTTAAGAGTAGTGACCACTTCTTCCCCTGAAAAAAATTGCTTTATAATTTACTTGATATCTATCATTTGGAATTTTTCCTGTTTTGGAGAGAGCATCAAAATTTGTACCTTCACTTTTGAAAGGCAATAACCATTTAACTTAATTTGCATAGCATTCAACCTACCCAAACATCCAATTACCCCAGCTGGTTCCCAACCATTATGCTTCACAGTTCACATGACTCCTATGCTGTTTACTTGTTTGGGTAAACATCATTATTTTTGCTTTGTTAAAGTTATGAAATGAAGAACAATAATGTTAGTTGTAACTTAACATGTATACTTTTTGTGCTGCCCAGCTTTCTTGTGTGTGAAACTTTATCTAGTGTAAAAATCATGGAATCACAAGGTTGATGTTATTGTGGTTTGAAGTGTACAAATGAGAGTTGCACATTCTTTTGCTTACTCTTATCAGCTCTAGAAACATACCCCTTTTCTTCGACTTGTGACGAGCCATGGAACGTTAGAAATCAATCCTAAACGGTTTCATCGATAGTCTATATATTACGTGAACCCCCTTGGACCATTACAATTCTAAAGGGATTCCTTGTTGGTTTCATCCTTCTCTCTCCATGGACCATGATCAAAAAAGCAAGTTTGATTCTACTAGACTAATGGTTAGATCTTGGAAATTTGAAGAAAAGCCCTTGCAAGCTAACGAACAAGTTGAATTCCTTCACTTCTTTCGCGTAAAAACCCAAGATATACACTCAGATTGTTCAATGGTGTGTTAAGCTATATGATGATGGATACTAAGATTTTATACCAAACTAGCTATGTACAATGATTAATAAGTTTACCAGGACCATTAAGACTTCCAATTAGTTAAGGGGCATCATAGTAAACAATAACAATAGTTTATTTAGCAATTTTCACAATAATTTGTTTCAAGTTTCCATCAAACTCTTTAGTCAAAATTTAGTTTGATAGAGTAGCCAAATAATACTGCCAGCCAATTTGGCTTGCATTTTTTTTGAACGAAATTTGGCTTATCAAATCATCAATATATGTAAAATATTGACCTAACTGAACGGGTCCCATGATGTGAAATGATGTAAAAGACAATATAATCATGCAACTATACAAGTTTAAAGCTTTAACTATAGAGATAAATGATATGTTTATAATATCACATTGAAAACACACCTATAGTCTCAAAAGGAGGTGGATCAATGCCAAATTTCAATGTGACGTTGATTTTTAAGCTAGCAATATAAAACTTGTAAAGAAAACTTCTTCTGTTTTTGCAACTAGCAAAGCTAGTTCAACCTAAAACTCATACCAACACATTCCATTATCACGGTATCACCCATTCTCATCTCATGGCTGAAGGGCAACCAAGTTCAACCTAATTGGGTCTTTTAAGAGACAAAATCAAGTCTTAAGAAACCCTATTGGCAAAAGGGCTTGTTACTATCACTCTAAAATGTGTGAGGTCCTAAGTTCAATTTCTGCTAGATGCAAACAATCTTAAGTGGCCACGCCAACTTACTGAAAAAGGAGGGTTTTACCTGGTTTAAGTCTGTGTGACGGTGGGTTCAAACCCCGTGGATTAGTCGGTTAGAAGAAAACAGTTAGTTGGGAAGACTGAATTTGAGTACGAATGTTATTATACATGGTACAACATTTGGTCACATTGTTGCGACGTTTTAGCAGTCTTTGGACAGTTTTGCTGAAGCTACAGTGCGGGAGGCCAAGTGCCTCGATAGGGCCCATCTACTGGCCTATATATACAACTCATTGTTAATTGTAAACCTTAATGGGATATTAATCATATTAATCGCTAATGTTGCATGTTACTTAGATCATTACCCTTTGACGGAACTATCTATCCTTATTCTTCTTGTTTCTATGCGATTACATTGTATATTTGCACAAATTGTAAACAATCTTTAACGGTATTTGTTCGGGTACCACTCATTCCATTTTGTACCCCTAAAAAATGGTTAACTAATTAAAATCTTATCTTATACTTCTATAGAGAGGGCATTGTAGATCATGTGTCGATCATATGCTTTCAAATACATATACACACAAAAACAAAAAGCATGAAAAGAATCTGCTGCTATAAATGATACTGCAAATTTGGTCCCAATATTCACACTTTGTTTCTTTCCTTCTGACGAAAATAAATTCAAAGAGGAAAGTCACCACAAGCCCCCATCCTTAGCAAAGTGTTTAATTTGTATGTTTTAGTTGCTTTCGATCTCTTTGACCAGAAGCAAAAGATGCCAGCAGTAAAAAAGTGTTTCAAATAATAATGAAGTTACATTCATAAATATTGAATCTTGTGAGTTTACAAGTGCCTAATTTGCATGTTTCAAGTTACTCTCATTTGACCATAAGCAAAAAATGATACAGTAAAAAAGGTTTCAAGTACGCAAACACGGATGATTATTTGTACACCACATGGTAACTAATTCACGCATCACGACCATATTTTGACAATTTTTCTCTCGGTGGAATAGACGGAATTAGAACCGAGTAAAATTAGACCGAGGGTACAATGGTCAAAAAAAGATTGTTGTCGTGTGAGAAGTAACAAGTAACTACTTTGTTGTACATATCAGTGTATCACCATACTGAAAGAAAACACCATCATATCTTAGCTTATTTTACCAAGAATACAGCAAAAGATACAAGAAAGTGAATTCCAACCAAGGTTTTTACTTTAGTGGTATATATCACAAGAAAGTGAATTGACTAGGTCAAAGTTTGACATTGGAGTGAAAGAAAGCATTCATCATATATCATTCGAAAATTATTTTGGTGGACCCCAATATGAGCATTGCTACTTGCTAGACATAGAAGTCTCTCTTCCCCCCCAAGAATTATAATAATGAAAAATTATTGTTGTTTTACAACTAATGTCAAACCATAAACCTAACAACCTTAAAGCAAGAAAAGAAAAGCAATGAATATTGAATAGGAGAGGCCTTGGGGACAATGACAACCCCACAAACTCAAGAGGTTCCCCATATCTTTTATTTTCAACTCAAATACTCCCAAACATTCCTACCATACTTTACTTTTGATCTTTCTGAGATCTTCACTGTGCATATGTCCTCAATGATTAACTTGTTTTTTCTAGTGATCTTTCACTAAATGAAATATTATCTATATGTGATAAGAAATGTAAAATGTACTGTTTTCAACTAAGTTTGTGTGCTAATTACTCCACATACACCCTTTTCTTGACCTTGTTTATTATGCTGATATAGAGGCATCAGCAGGGTATCCTAAGAATCTTGAAATTCTAATCCTAAAAATATAAACTAAGAGGTCATGCTTCAAGAAAGTTGAAGTCAACAAAACAAGAATCAAAGTTATATGCTCCTATCTTCAAGAACATGTACCCTTTTGTTAATCTTCTGTACTATGCAGACACAAAACATTAGTTTTTTATTAGTTAAGAATCTTAATGTCTAATTCTTCATAACAAACTAGGGGACCTCATTTCACGAAATTCAAAAGTCAACAAACAAGAAGCTACCCTTTTGTCGATCTTGTTTAATGTGCGGTAATAGCTTAACATCTTTAGTATCCTAAAAATTTTACAAGCTGATCGTTAGTGAATAAACAAGGATATCTTAATCAATTAAGCCAAAAGTCATCAAACTAAGCTTAACAACCATATCCCAATGTTGACAATTCAATCTACTTGACAATATGCGGACACCGGTATATCTATTTATGATCCTACCCACCTCTAACTTGTTGATTTATGATACTCAACAAGTGGCGTGATTCAAGATGAGAATTGAAAAGTATCCCTTGCATTAATACCTATAGACAATACTGCCCTTACACAGATTGATATCAGAGGGTACTGAATGGACAGATAAAATGTAGCCAATTTGAGAGATAACTACACAAATCCCTCAATTCAATGCGACGATACATATGTAAATCAATGAGATAGATGTTCAAAGTTTGAGCAAGTGCAGAATATGCATTTTCATCACATGGGTTTCACCAGAAATATAGTTATAGATTAAAGGTAGCAATGTAGTTGCACCATAAGAACATACCCTGGCCAATTAATATCCGAGAAAAGATTGTAAATAAATACCATACTAAAAGATAGCAGATTAATGGTTGTTCAATGAGCTAAGGACACTGATGGACACTCGGTTCACTGGAGTCAATCTCATTTGCTGCTCCTGGGCTCGGTTCTTCTTGAATGGAGGTTCAGGTGAAGATGTAACTGATGATGCAATTGCCCATGAGTTGTTAGAGTTATCACTGCTGAAATACGCATCCACTACACCACTTGGACTTCCAGGAACTGATGAGTATCTCCTCTTGTGAGTTGGGAAATAGTTACTCCCATGATATTTTGATACATCCATTATGAACTTAGAACACCCTTCTATGTCGTCCTGTTATGATGTGCAATTGAACATATTTTAGCATCATTATCTAATCTATGTAACCAAATGCTAGTGATGTATATACAGCCCTGTCAGGATCAAACTAAACCTAAAATTGAATTCAAGATGTAATGCAAAGACATAAGTTAAAGTTAAAACCACAATGCAGGCAAAAAAGGACTAACTTAAATCAGTGGTATATAAGATTTCATTCAAAGGCGTCTAATATCAGTCAGAGAAGAACAAACCTCACAAATATTGAGAAGATCAATAAGCCTAGTTTGATAATCCAATGCATTATCAGGCTCAATCTCTTTACTAACAATGCACACTATAGCAGCAGCCATCACAGATGGAAGAAATCGCTGAAACCTTGAATCTACATTCAATATAACAAACATCACCACTCAATCCAACAGCGAAAAAACAGAAACAACTCCCCATTAACACAACATTAACTAAAACTTACCATTCACAACAGATAAAAGAATTCGCTCACACCGCCTTAAAAACTCATAACATAGATCATGAGTCATTAAACCAAGCCTACGCATAATGTAATCAAAAAATGCAAGAGAAGTAACTGGATTCATCTTCCATTCAAGACAAGACAACACTAAAAGCTCCATCTTCATTATAGTCTTTGACTCAAACACAAATTTTGCACCTTCAATCTACACCAAAAAAACACCAAAATCCTTAAACACCAATTTTACAAACAAATCTAAAAAACCAAATTAGTACCACTTACTTGCAAATCCAACAACAATGGAGCTTGGATCTCTTCAACTTTAGAAGCTAAAGACAAACAAGAAACAGCTGCTAATTGACACATCCATGGTTTATCTTTTTGAAAACAACTAGTCATTAAAAATCTATCAAAATAATTAACACTTAACACAATAGTTAATGCAACAAACCCATAATGAGTACCAACTCTAATCATCCAATCAACACATTCTTGTCTCAAAACCATTAAATTTTCATCATAATCCAAATGGGTATTTTTTTCTTTACACAAAAGTATTTCCAATTCATCATTTTCCCATAAAAAATTTATTTTTTCATTGTTTTTAAACTCAAGATCAAGACCAAAATCTTGTTGTTCATCACATAATAAAAGGGTATCAAAGATTGTGTTTTGGGACAACATCTCCTTGTGAAAAGAAGATGTTTAAGGTACTATTCATTATCTTTAACAAGACAAGAAGTGGGTTTGGAACATATCTTTGTGTGTGTTTTGTGTTTGTGTTTCAAAGATTGTCTCTATAGAGTGTTTTGTTTTGTTTTTTTTAGAGAGAGAAAATAGAAAATGAGGGGATTTTTATCTGAAATGGTTTTCACGCCTGTCTCTTCCTTTACATATATACAGTCACATTTTATGGTTTTTATAAGTTTTTGGTATTTAATAATTGATTTTAATGAAGGTATTTATGTAAGCAATGGCAACATCCAATCGTATATACGGGTTGTGACTGATGTGTCTATGTGTGTGTATGGCAGCATTTTTATAGGTTTATGTTTGTGTTTTGTCCCTATTGTTGTGTATATGCTTTTTGCAGTTTGGTATCGAAACTTTTAAGGTTTTCAAAACTGGCCCTTAGAATCATAGTTAAGTTCTACATGTAAGTTGAACCTTTTTTATATCTGTCTATGCAATGGACTTGAGAAAAATCGTATCTCTAAACTGTTGTTTACTATGGTTGTAAGCAGTGTTGTAAATATCGGTCTTGGCGGCTAATATATCAGTGATATATCGCTTATCGGCGGTCGACCGATACGATATTTCGTTTATCGGTTTGGTCAAAATCGGTCAAAATTGAGCAAATATCGGTCAAACTAGGTCAAATATCGGTCAAACTCGTTTATTACTTTTTATTTATTTATTTTTTATATAAATTGATAAATACTTATGGACTTGCGGCTTTTATTTTTCAAGGATGTTAAACTTTTTAGTTTTTTTGTGGTTATTGACTTATTTTGTTATGATATTGCTAATATTTATTTTTTTTTAAATAAATTCTTTTATAATTTATGCTCTCCGATATATCACTGATATATCACCGCCAAGACCGATATGACGCTTGGCGGTGGTCGATCACCGAGGTATCGCCGAGCGATATTTACAACCATGGTTGTAAGAGAATAAAATTAAAGTCGAGCTCAGCTCAGGCTTAGGGTCATCAATGCACAAATTGGGAACCAAGTAGACTGGAATGGTCTAGAATGTGAGTGGGAAGCAAGCCAAAGTCGGTTTGTACGAGTAAGAAGTGTTAATACAAATAAGCCGTAAAAACGTTTATTTATATTTTACGATCTTCTAATGTTTTGTCAATAACAAACGTAAAATCATTTTAAACGAAACAAATAAAATACGTAAATAGTTTGCGCCAATAGTTTTGTAACACACTTACGTTTTCACATAAAACACTAAAACAAGTATAAGTGATTTTATGATTTAGTAATACATATGTACAACAACTAGTGTTTACATATTGGGCAAAAATACACATAACTAGTGTATACTAAAATAGGTAAAAACTACAAATGGTATTGACCCATAACCCATGGTATTATCCAAACCATTTGACTAGGTACATTGCACCCATGAGATACATTGTATCTAATAAAAGACCCATGGATCAACCCATAACCCATGACCCATGACCCATAATCAAAATACCCATGGGCAAGAGGAGCGTCCCCACGGATCCCTAGTTTTACACTAGACGAATCCCTTGTGGGAGGGATCCGTGGGATCCGGGGAACAGTAAGTTTTCTCCTCTATAAATAGTGAGCCATTTTTTCCTTTTGGCTTGCCAATCTCACACATACTTTCCCAAAGTATTGTACCTCTCTAACCACTTATCCTAATGGATCTTTCTATGTTGTTTGTCTTTTGTTTTTGTGTGATTCTCTAGGTTCCTCTTAAAGGAGAGATCACCACTTCTTGAAGTCGAGCAAGCTCAAGTCCATGAGTTGCCATGCTTCGTCATCATCAAGACAACTGAGGTTCTCTTGTTGATAGTTCTTTCTTCCTCCGTAGATGTGTTGTGTTGAAGGCATTAGTGAAGGATACCGAAAGGGTCAAGACGAAAGCATTGGTGAAAGGTGCTTAACGTCCGTGTCAAAAGCATTAGTGAAGAATGCTAAAGGTGTCAAGACGAAGGCATTTGTGAAAGGTTCCAAGCGTTGTGTCGAAGGCATTAGTGAAGGATGACTAGGAATCAAATCAAGTGGCATTAGGGAAGAATGCCTAGGTCGTATAATCGATGAGGTGCATCGTTATACATATAGTATTAGTTTATTTCCAAGGATGGTGATATCCTTGATGGTGTTGTAATAAGGAGTGGATCTCCTTGAGATTAGGTGTTGTGTTGTGTTGGGAAGTAGTTCCTCCATTGTAATGAAACTAGGTACTTAGCCTAGTACCTGATAAAGGGTAGGCGACGTTATGATAGGTGTGGTTCACCTTGGTGTAAAAGAACCCGGTGGTTAGCCTAGTACCGGAAAAAAAGTAGGCGACGTTGTGAAGGCTTCTCCGCCATAAGGTGATTGGTGTCGTGTAGTGTTTACGAACTCTTGAGTAGGTGACTCGGGGAGTGGAGTAGGGCAAGGAAGGTGTCCTTGTAGCCGAACCACTATAAATACTCGTGTCATGATTATGTGCTTCTTACTCTTTATCTTTCATTACACTTTTATATATCTATCTATCAATTTCCAACATACCCATCAAAATAGATTGACATAAGTCGATCTAAATATTTAAAAGGAAGTTTTAAATTGGTAAAACTATTCAACTCCCCCCCCCCACCTTCTAGTTTTCCACAATTGGCATCAGAGCTTCGTTACCAAGTTTCGTAGAGTATGTTGTACTTTAAAAACTTGATACGATCCGTGTATTTTTGAAAACTACAAAGAAGGAAATATTTCAAAACATTTTCTTTTTTGGTTTCATGTTGGACATTGATAGATCATTCTAACATAATTGTTTCAAGAAATCTTCATGCTAGGATCTCTTCAAAACCTTCATTTCTATTCAAAGAATAATGAAGTCAACCTTCGAGAAAGGATCCAAATGTAATCACAACTTACTTACTCTAAGTACAAAGGATTACTTTAAGAGATCATGAAGCATTTTTGGTATTATGTCTTCATAAGCCAAGTCAAGAAGCATAAAGGTATGTTTACTTTTTCATTAGCTAATTTACATGATTATGTTGATATCATAGTTCTTGATTGTTTAATAAATTCCTAGTTTCTTAAAAGTCTCTCTTTCGTCACTTTCCCGACTTACTCATCATCGGGAATAGTATTCTTCTTGATTTCGTCAAACTAACGTCGTCGTCACAAATGGATCCTTGATAATTAACTTATCAAATCCCGTCGATCAAAACATTTTTTTTAACCTTTAAACTATTTTTGTTCCGTAAGCTAATTTATAGCCTACTACAAAAATAAAGCCAAACAAACCTTTTCATGTCCACAGGAGCCGGATCCCTCTAGTTGTACTAGCCGGATCCCAAATACAAGGGATCCGGGGGAACCGTAGAACATAACACAACTATACGCATTTGAAAAACATCACAGACCAGTGTCCCTCTCCCCATATAACACAAAACGACTCAAGAACTGATTTCATCCTCATAGGACTCCATACCCTCAAGTATTTCTCTCTTGAACACCATTGTAAGTAATTACACTAACTTGCTCTAATCTCCATCATCCTCATCCTAGGGTTTATGGTTGCACAATTTCTAATCAATTAATTCAATTAGGGTTTTCAAAATTAATCATTAAAAGGGGCTTTTAACACATTGTGTTCACAACATTGTTAATACAAATCAAAACCATAAACCCATCTCAACTAATTTTACCTAATTAGAATATTTTTGTTTCTAGGACCAACCATGCCTAAAGCCACTCAACAAGACCACCATGATACCGTCCATTACCTCACCCATTTCTATCGGGAAGAAGGGCTATCAAAAACCGATCGCAAAGTCTTCAAAAGACTTGAAAAATGACTTATTCACGAAGGTCGTGTAGTCAAGGAATGTTTCCTTGAAGATACCAACACTCGTCAAGTTTTCTCGGCAATCAACTTTGATTGTCTTCTTGACATTGATGAACAAATTTGCCCGGTTTTCATCTTTGAATTCTATAAAAGCATTAGGATCATTCGAAACGCCGATGATAACATTTCAATCACCTTCATCATCAATAAACGAAACTTCATTCTACCTCTCAACACATTTTCTCAAATTCTTCGCATTCCTTATGAAGGAATTTGTATGTATTCTCAAGATTGGGCAATTAACGCTCAAAACCTTGCACTTGATTCTAAACCTATCTACAATACTCCTCTTGATGATCCCGTAACCATTCGAGATACTATCTTCAAGGTTAGGACCGACCAATCAAGTTACAACCGAAACAAGAAGCTCATTCACCGTGATCCTTTTCAAATGGAACTTTTCGAAATGCATCCCACGTTTAGAAAATGGGAAGAAATCCTTAGGGAAAACGTCATTAGCCTAGTTGGTAACAAGGATCATCCAAATGCATGTCTTGTGTAAATGATCTATTGTCTTATCCACCAAAAGCCATTTAATCTCGCCTATTACATGGTGAGAAGAATGGCTGGGGTATTCAAAGCTTCCAACATGGTACTTCCATATGGTATGCTCCTAACACGACTTTGTAAGTATGTTAGTGCATTGCAACCATCTCCTATCAACGATGATCATTTCTTTGCCGATCACGTAATGGTACCTCTTACCAAACAACCCTCTAAACGGTTCATGGTCAATGGAAGAAAACCTAAAGTCTCTCGACTCCTCGGAAGGAGAAGAAGAAGAAGATGGAGAAGAAGAAGATGTCGACCCCATAGCTAACATTGAATTGGAACCCTTTGATTACTATGAACAACTTCCAACCATTCCAAACGAGACCGCGGAATTCAAACAATTAAGGGGTATGATTCAAAATCTAGCTTATCACCTCACAAAGTCGGGAAAGAGGAAAAGAAAGAATTGACGAAAGAGACTATAGGATTATGTTTGTTTCTTAAACACTTGTTTTGTGTATGAATTATTATGTTTTAGCACTCTTGTTTACATTAACTTGGATATTGCTATTTCTACCATTTTCTATGAGATGTTTTATGTGATGACATGCTTGTATTTATGTTTAGTTTAGTGGTTGATTAGTGTGCAAAATCTGTACATGATTCTGTGATGGTTCTGATCTGCAGATGCCGGATCCCTAGGATTAGCCTAGACGGATCCCTCCCTTGAGGGAACCGTGGGATCCGTGACAACAGATCAGCAATACAGCATCCCATACATCAATATAGTTTACTAGATAACCTCACACTAACTAAAAATAAGATCTTAGAACTCAACTAAGTCTCCTTCAAGGATAAGAAATCCTTAAACTCACTCATAGCTTACATAAGACCTTATTCAAAATGCCTTTTGATTTATCAAATCATCAAAACTCACCATATTTCCGTTTCAATACTCACAAATTGCTTCTCATTCTTCAAAACACTTAGGTGGACATAGTAAACAATTTTAGAAAATTGTTTCTAGTCATCTTTATCTCAAACCGGATCAAAAATTTGTTTTTCAATTCTTTTTTATTTTTGAGGATTTTTCAAACTCCATCTCAAGCTAACATCTGGTCTCTAGGATAATTTATTATGACTTGACACCACCAAAACTCTTAGTGTTATCCTTGAACATCCATTGGTAGTCATTTAGTCCCATTTTCCTTCCATAAAAAGTAATCATTTGCTATATCATTCATTACTCTTGATCATACAAGTACACCCTCATTTAAGATACTTAGGAGGATTGAAACACTCAAGATGGTATAGGCCTTAGACCTTATAAACATCATTTTTATCCTTTCATAGTTGCTGAGAGCCGGATCCCTAGGATTAGCCTAGACGGATCCCTCAAAGGATGGAACCGTGGGATCCGGGTGACAGATTATGTCAACTCTAGCCAAAACAATCATTTCAAGCTCATCTTGCTAACTTGAACACTCCACCTCATCTTTATTAAGTTCCTAGATCAGTGAAAACTCTGAACTTGAATCTTGTGCATGTTAATCATCACATTTCCATGAATCTCAATGGCCTAAGTCTTAAATGCACTTGCCAAATTCTTCCCTTTATAAGTCATATTGCTAGAACACCTTCGTCATCAAACACAACACAATTCTCAGCAATTACAAACATTTTCCTTAGTCATTTCATCATGAGAAAAGCTCCTAGTGCTAACTCATCCACCCAAAAAACTTGCTAGGGTCATACACGAAGTTTCCTCAACCGAATCATCTCCGGTTAAGTCTACAAATGCTAGGATTTCCCCTACACCAAAGAAACCAATCAAAATAATTCCCAAGAGGATTGTTCCCACAAGGATATCATCACCAAATTCTACTAAACAAAACACACCATTTTCAACCCAACCAACATCATTGGTGGCTAGAGGTACATCATTTAACACCTCACAATCATCTCCACATTCTCACAACTTAGAGGAATTACCCCCTTGGCCAACTCATCTTCCAACATTACAAACAAATTCACTAGAAAAGGTTGTACAACAAAACCAAAATGTTGAATCAACACTAGCACCAATGTCAATTTCTTCATTTCCCCCCAATAGTCCATTTTAGATTATGAGAAGACATCAAAGTCAACCACCCAACCACATGGAAGTTGATACTTCTCTACCTCCACCTTCAAACATTGTTGAGCCTCCACTTAATGAGCCTCCACCAATTCCTCCTTTACTTGAGGATCCTCAACCCACTTCACTTGAACCTCAATTTCAAGAAGCTCAAAACCATGACAAGGATTGCTATCATTGTCAACATGTTGAAAGGTTGATACATGTACTACGTGAAGAGCAACGTTTCATGTTTTATCACCTCCTCGAACGTTTCAAAGAGGTCAACAAACCTAAACAACCATCAGCCTAAAGCGGTGTCCTAGTCTTAAGCTCAACTTAGAACATCTAGGAATCCCATTTTTTCTTTAAGAACGTGGTTACTTCTTAAGTTTAGATCACTCGTTAGTATTTGTAGAAAATGTATGGCTAGATCATTCTATTAGTTTTAGAGATTTGTTTGATTATCTCTTTGTTTTATTGAATGATATCTTATGTGCCATATTGCTTTGAGTGTATTATTTATACATATCTCACTCTCATATTTAGCATTGTTTGGAATATCATAATTGCTGAAAATCTGTCACCAGACAGACGGATCCCTTGAAAAGGCCTAGACGGATCCCTCCATGGAGGGAACCGTGGGATCCGTGGTACATAAGTAAAAAATACTACTAACTTGAGTCTTATTTGCAGAAAATTATGCACTATACTCTTGTTTTCTAACATTTATTTTGTAGATTTTTAAAATACACATGAAGATTTTGACACCATAAAGCTAGGGGGAGCTTTGTGTCAAACCATATTGCAAAACCATTCGCAACATAATCCCTATTTGGATTATACTTCATGACACCCCATTGCAACATTGCAATCTTCTAGGGGGGGCATTTTCGTCACAAGAACGAAACCGTTTGCAAACAAAATTGCAATTCGTTGGTTTTTTTAGTTTATATTTACTTGACGCCCTGACAAAGGGATGGACTCGTCAAGGGGGAGTTAAGACGAGAACCATTCCCGTCACTTGCTATCTTTACATCTTTTCTTTTTACATGCTTTTCATATAAAAAAATGTGTTAGTTTCTTTTCGACGCTCTTTTTGTTTCGACAAAAAGGGGGAGAAGAAGGTAAAAACTCCAATTCGAACTTTTACGAATTTTAGTTTTTCTTTAAAATAATTTTATGTTTTGTCATCAACAAAAAGGGGGAGATTGTTAATACAAATAAGCCGTAAAAACGTTTATTTATATTTTACGATCTTCTAATGTTTTGTCGATAACAAACGTAAAATCATTTTAAACAAAACAAATAAAATACGTAAATAGTTTGAGCAAATAATTTTCTAACACACTTACGTTTTCACATAAAACACTAAAACAAGTATAAGTGATTTTATGATTTAGTAATACATATGTACAACAACCAGTGTTTACATATTAGGCAAAAATACACATAACTAGTGTATACTAAAATGGGTAAAAACTACAAATGGTATTGACCCATAACCCATGGTATTATCCAAACCATTTGACTAGGTACATTGCACCCATGAGATACATTGTATCTAATAAAAGACCCATGGATCAACCAATAACCCATGACCCATGACCCATAATCAAAATACCCATGGGCAAAGAGGAGCGTCCCACGGATCCCTAGGATTACACTAGACGGATCCCTTGTGGGAGGGGTCCGTAGGATCCGGGGAACAATAAGTTTTCTCCTCTATAAATAGTGAGCCATTTCTTCCTTTTGGCTTGCCAATCTCACACATACTTTCCCCAAGTATTGTACCTCTCTAACCACTGATCCTAAGGGATCTTTCTATGTAGTTTGTCTTTTATTTTTGTGTGATTCTCTAGGTTCCTCTTAAAGGCGAGATCACCACTTCTTGAAGTCGAGCAAGCTCAAGTCCATGAGTTGCCACGCTTCGTCATCATCAAGACAACTAAGGTTCTCTTGTTGATAGTTCTTTCTTCCTCCGTAGATGTGTTGTGTTGAAGGCATTAGTGAAGGATGCCGAAATGGTCAAGACGAAAGCATTAGTGAAAGGTGCTTAACGTCCGTGTCAAAAGCATTAGTGAAGAATGCTAAAGGTGTCAAGACGAAGGCATTAGTGAAAGGTGCCAAGGGTTGTGTCAAAGGCATTAGTGAAGGATGCCTAGGAATCAAATCAAGTGGCATTAGGGAAGAATGCCTAGGTCATATAATCGATGAGGTGCATCGTTATACATATAGTATTAGTTTATTTCCAAGGATGATGATATCCTTGATGGTGATGTAATAAGGAGTGGATCTCTTTGAGATTAGGTGTTGTGTTGTGTTGGGAAGTAGTTCCTCCATTGTAATGGAACTAGGTACTTAGCCTAGTACCTGATAAAGGGTAGGCGACGTTGTGATAGGTGTGGTTCACCTTGGTGTGAAAGAACCCGGTGGTTAGCGTAGTACCGGAAAAAGAGTAGGCGACGTTGTGAAGGCTTCTCCGCCATAAGGAGATTGGTGTCGTGTAGTGTTTACTAACTCTCGAGTAGGTGACTCGGGGAGTGGAGTAGGGCAAGGAAGGTGTCCTTGTAGCCGAACCACTATAAATACTCGTGTCATTGTTATGTGCTTCTTACTCTTTATCTTTCATTACACTTTTATATATCTATCTATCAACGTCCAACATACACATCAAAATAGATTGACATAAGTCGATCTAAATATTTAAAAGGAAGTTTTAAATTGGTAAAACTATTCAACCCCCCCTTCTAGTTTTCCACAAGAAGCTTAATAACTAAGTTTGGAGGACCAGGGGAGTCCAACCAATCAGATATGAGGCCAACTTGATTGGCTGGATGGGTTTGGCTAAGAAAAACCTAAGAGGTAATCCAAAGTCTCCTTAGTTCAATTTTGCTCGATTACCCATGTCAAAATATATATTAGTTACATTTTCTGACCGATGATAGTGAGATCATTATCCATTTGACTTGTATTAATAATGCAAGAAAATGATTTTCCTAAACGTGAGAACTTTTGAGAGAATAAATTGGGGTTTTTCATGTAAACAAAGAGTTTCAAGAGATGGTTTTAAGTATGTGAAAGTATAATCAAGAAAGTAAATTCCTAATTTTTATTTTGTGCTCAATAGAATCCTATCAGATTAGAAGGAAGAGACTTACAATGTGTTTAGGGAGAATCTTGAGGAATGTGCTCAATCATTCCTAAGCCCATACGATGATAGTATAATGGTTCACGTTTAAGGGGTTTAGTGAATATATCTGCTAAGTTTTCTTTGGTTGGAATCTTTTCAATATATATGTTCCCTTTTTGGACACTATCCCTAAGAAAGTGGTGGCAAATTTCTATGTGCTTTGTGCGAGAATGTTGCACGGGGTTCTTACTTAATTCAATGGCTCCTTTATTGTCACACATAATTGGGATGTTGTCAAGTGTGATGCTATAGTCTAAGAGAGCTTGTTTCATCCATAGTGCTTGTTGACATGCCTTTTCGGTGCTTACATATTCACTTCGGTTGTGGAGATTGCTAGTGCTGTTTGTTTTTTAGAGAACTAAGAAGTTAAACAACAACCTATGAAGGTACAAATGCCACTAGTACTCTTTTGATCCAAATAATCTCCCGCATGATCAGAGTCGGTGTAAACCAAGGTTTCTCTCTCGCGGTTCCCTTAGGATACCATAATCTTAAATGTATAGTGCCTTTAACATATCGGAAGATACGTTTAATCGTTTCAAGGTGAGAAGTTTTGGGATTTTCTTGGAAGCGAGCACAAAGGCAGACACTAAACATGATATCGGGTCTACTTGCCGTCAAATACAACAAACTACCTATCATGCCTCTATACTTAGTGCTATCTACGGATTCAACCTCTTCATCTTTGGTGAGCTTAGTGTCCATAGCCATGGGTGTTTTCATGGGATTATAGTCTTTTAATCCAAATTTCTTAAGCATTTCCTTAACATACTTAGATTGATTGAAGAAAATTTTGTCTTCTAATTGCTTTATGTGAAGTCCAAGGAAGAAGTTAAGTTCACCCATCATGCTCATTTCAAACTCTTCATGCATGATTTTTGAGAATTCTTCACACATGTCTCGACAAGTTGAACCAAATATGATGTCGTCGACATGTATTTGAACAATTATGATGTTTGAATCTTTCTTCTTAGTGAAAAGAGTGTTATCTACCATTCCCATTTTGTAATCATGTTTAATAAGAAAAGCTTTTAACCTATCATACCATGCTTTAGGAGCTTGCTTAAGACCATACAAGGCTTTCTTGAGTTTATAAACATGATCGGGTTTATCGAAATCAATGAATCCTGGGGGTTGTGGTATATACATCTCCTCATTGATCAAACCGTTTAGGAATGCACATTTCACATCCATTTGGAACAACTTAAAGTATAACGCACAAGCGTAAGCAAGTAATATCCTAATGGACTCTAATCTAGCAACGAGTGCGTAGGTTTCATCATAATCAATTCCCTCTTGTTAATTATAGCCTTGTGCTACTAACCTAGCTTTATTCTAGACATAACTCCATTTTCTTCCAACTTATTTCTAAATACCCACTTAGTGTTCTTTACTCAGGTCTTGGTACTAACTTCTAAACATCGTTAGACTTAAATTGATTTAGTTCCTCTTGCATTGCGATGATCCAACTTTCATCTTTCAATGCTTTATTGACATTCTTAGGTTCTATGATTGATACAAAATAAAATAAGTTGCTCCTATCACGTGCTTGTGACCTAAGGGTTCTTTGATTTAAATTTCTTATGATGTTGTCTAAAGGGTGATTCCTAGCTTCTTTAATATTGGTGGTTTCATCTATTTCCAATGCTTCATTCATATTATTGATCCTTAAGTTTTTCTTGTTATCCTCGATGGCTTTTTCTTTATCTACCAAAGGTGATGTTTTAGATGAGGGAGGGCTTTCACCGAATGTCACGTTGAGTGATTCTTCGATGGTCATTGTTTCCTTATTGAGGACTACATAGGCTGTCACACCCCCAATTTACCTGTTTTGCAGCGGAATGGAATTCCTGGGGATTGACTGTCATAGCATCACAGTTACAGATATATTGAACGACCTAAAGTGTCGTTTGGAAAATACATCGCTTGATTTAATAAAACAATCAGAGTTTACAAGTATAGGTCCCAAATGAAAATCAACTTGTGCGGAAATAAATTTAGTACAAGTCAAACGATGCTTTAAAAATGTATAAATCCCATGTGAGACGCGTCGACACCACGACTCTATGATATGTCCACATGCATGCCATGAAGTGAATGCCATAGTTACCTGAAAATACATTGCTAAAAGTGTCAACACAAAGGTTGAGTGAGTTCATAGAGTTGTTGAAAATGTTTAATACGACTACCACAAGTATAAGTTATGTATGACAATGATGTCACAAAAATGTTACAATTGCTATAAGTCCATGACACCGAAACTAGACTGATCATGATGTTGCCCCAGAGTGTTTGCCAAAAAAACTCAAATAATGATATTAAATGAAATGCATCCGTTTAACCAGTTGGAATCCACCAACCGGATGGAGGAGTCACCCTCGATAGATCTATCCACTCACCCTCGCTTCTATGAAATTAACGGTTCATGTTATATAATGGGGACATTCAATTGTCATGAGGTAACTTAAGCAATGTAATGAATTTGATATACTTGGTATCGTAATAAAAAAATAATGTGCAATGTATTCTCCCCCGTAGGTTTGAAATAAAGTAAAAACTTGAATAAATGGGGCTATGAAAACTCACTGTTGCAATGATAATAATGATGTAATGGCAATGTGAGGCAACCTCGGCCGTGACCTATTATGAATGATATGTTCTAATGTAAATCATGAAATAATGTCGTGCATGCAAATCCATATGTAATCTATACCACTTGTACATTTGAAAATAATGTTTAACGTCGAAATGTATGTTTATGACATCTCGTCATATTATAAAATACTTTACAAGTATTTACGTTGAAATGATATCCTCGATAATCATTTAATGATTTATTATGAAATTTTAACTTTTCGTGTAAGAAATAATGTCGGTTGACATTTCAAAAAGTGACTAATGGCCTCGAAAAACTAGTCGTAAAATGGTGCCGATCGAGTGTTAGAAAACGAACTCAACGGTTTTGGGAAGCTTGTATCATTATCTCAAAGTTTTAGCATTTAAGTTTTCATCCTAGAGGTCTCAATCATGGAGAAAAATATAGGTAAAGTAGGGTACTTGTGTCCAGAATATTGTTTAAGGATGGTTTTCGGCAAAGTTTAAGTGACCATATTTTATTCGTTACAACTCGCTCGACCGATCGGGACATTTTGGAAAAATATACTTGGCGAACTTACTTTTACTAGAAGACATCACTTTATAAAAAGTACTCCATCATTGTTAAAAACGACCCTCAACATGGTCCCATTGTATAATATTTGTCTAATAGAAATATATTAGTTTACTTTTATAATAAAGTAGTTACGGCAACTTGGTTAAAATGTGAATTAATTAGTTTATAAGTCCGTTTTCTAGGTTCTTTATATCCACGGAATCGTGGTAACATATACTAATATATTTTTGATAAGTCGACACATTTAACAACGCTTAAGACTCATTTTAAACTCGTAAAAAGTCGAGACAACATCTGAATTTTCTAAACAATTAGTTTTAGTCGTCAAACTTGAAAAATTCATATCTTCTTCGTTATAGCTCGTTTTAACCCGTTCAAGCTGACGCGTTTTCGTTTTAAAGTGTATTTTCTAAATATCTAGTCCTAAAAATTTTACCCTACGTCGAAAATTCCAGAATTCAAAAATATGAATGGACCCTTATGTAAACTTGTGAAATGAGTTTTCTGCGTAAAACCTATTCCAACCTATTTAAAACAACTCCGAAGCTATTCTAATCCTACCATACACCTTCTTAGGGTGTCATGGGTTCCTAGACATCACCAAAAGGGATATGTTTCAAGGGATAATTTATAGGATAATTATATTACATAATAAGTAATAAAAACAACAAAAGTGGTATAAATTCATATGTAACATGCATGTTTCTTGCAAAAATGATGAAATAACAAAAATATGAAAATGAAAGAGTAATAAAAATCATGAAATGCTTACTTGAATGATTATGTGAAGAAGATGATAAAAACCTTATTAATCTATAGATTTTTATTTCAAAACCTTGAAATAGATTACTAGTAGAGCTTGATAATCACTTGGATCTAAAAAAAAAATATGATTTCCCTTGGTTCTTGAGATGGCCGGCCCCTAGAGAAGAGATGGGAGAGTCTTGGTCTTGTTTCACCTTTGAATGTGTTTGTCTATGTGTTTTTAATTAAGTATATAAAATATATTTTGTAAATATCTATCTAATTTGAGGAGGTGTACATGTAAGAAGTAAATATCAATTTGATCACTAATGGTGACTCATGTGGAATAAAGGTGGCCGGTTTTGGTGCTTAGGAGGGGGGTTGAATGTGTTTTAATATTTAAGTGTATTATTTGTTGTGTATAATATGTAATTTGTAGGTATAATTAGGTATTAATTGTAGCGTTAACTAAAAATAGATTTTAACGGAACAAAATAAAATGTATTGAAGTCATAAAATTTATAAAAATACATTTCTCACAATAATTGAGTAAAATAAATATTTATCGTGTTGAATTTACGAAAACCGTCGTAAATATATATATATAACAACTTATATACAAAATAAATTGAAAACATCGGGTAACTAATAATATAATTTTTATAGTCTTAAAATGAGTATAAAAATATATTAGGATAATTTTGGAAGTGTCGGATTAAATAATGTTTACGCGATAGCGTTTATTTAATAGGAAAATAAACGTTTAATGTAAAATGCAAAACCATGCATGAATTAATATAATGATAATGATGCTAATGATATGTAGACTAAACCTAGTCTATATGAAATGTCCTTGAATGATGGTTCATGAATTCGCAGCTAAACCATTAAGGTTACGCGAATTTGATACTCGTAAACCTAGTTTACGATAAGCGATGAAATAGTGAAATTTGAATAGTGTTTTCTGGGAATGAATAGTGTTTACGTGAATAGTAAATTTTGAAATACGTTCTCAGAATATTACTTGACTTGAAAATGGTGAATAGTAAAATTTTGAATAGTAAATCGAGATGAGTGAAATTTTCAAATTTTGTAAAATGACCTAAATTACGAGTTGTCACATTCGCCCAACAAAAGGAATTGGTCCACTGAATTTAGTCCATATTATGTTCTACTGATGTTATCGGTGAAAGGTGAGGGTATTTGGGTGGTGCCGGGTCGTCGGTGTTTTGAATCGTGCGCCTTCCAAGACGGACGTTGAACATATATATTGTTTCTTGCAATTCTAATGGTTTGTGACTTATGGCACATACTTATATTTTCGGTCGTATATACGACATAGCTTATTTAGCTATGTGTTGTTACTATGTGATTTTTGATCTGTTCGATCACTTTGTTGTTTCATGAATGACTTATGGACTTGTAGGTTAAACTTTCTGGTTTTGACCGTGAATAAGCGGTTGACACCTCGACCATAGAGTTACCTCAATGGTGCCGCTTTTATCTTGGTATGATAGCTGTTGTTGTGCGAGAATTCGATCAATGGCAAATGATTTGCCCAACCATTTCCAAAATCAATCACACATGCCCTCGGCATATCTTCTAATGTTTGAATTGTCCTTTCACTTTGACCATCGGTTTGTGGATGATATGCTGCGCTCATCTCTAATTTGGTTCCAAATGAATCTTGTAATGATTTCCAGAAGTTTGAAGTGAATCGACTATCTCAGTCGGAAATGATGGAAATTGGTGCTTCATGC
This sequence comes from Chrysanthemum makinoi, assembly GCA_910596185.1. Classification (NCBI taxonomy): domain Eukaryota; kingdom Viridiplantae; phylum Streptophyta; class Magnoliopsida; order Asterales; family Asteraceae; genus Chrysanthemum; species Chrysanthemum makinoi. The sequence goes on from OU343220.1 coordinate 201,959,534, forward strand.
CTTGAGACTATTTCCTTGACATAAAGTCTAGTAAGTTGTTCCATGGAATAAGTCTCTCTAATTGGTATGAAATGGGCGATTGGTAAGGCGATCAGCGATTACCCATATAAGCGTCGTAACCTCAGATGTCTTAGGAAGTTTCGGACAAAGTCCATCGTAATGCGTTCCATTTCCATTGGGAATTTACGGTTGTTGGGTAACCGAAGGTTTAAAATTCGACTTTTACCTTAGAGCAAGTAAGGCATTTGCTAGCGTGCGTGGCAATTCCGCTTTCATGTCGGCCACCATAAAGTTTCTTGAGATCACGATACCTCTTATCGAGAACACGGGTGAATAGAATACTTTGACTTATGCAACTCATGCATAACCATTCTTTATCCCATAAAATGGTACCCACATTCTATGAAGCATAATACTCCATCGCTCTATTTACAAAGCCATTTGCATTATCGGGCATACCAAAAGCTTTTCACTTGTGGTTCCTCTTGAGAGCCTCGATTTATGCCTCGGTATTTTTATGGTAAAGTGGTGATCGTCATTCCTAATGATCCACTCTCTAAAGGTTTGGGTCTTTCTTCAGGCTAACCATACAACATTAGCTTTCGGGATGATACTTGATTTCAATCATAATCAGGTGAGTAATTCCAACCAACGGCGTTGTCTCATGTTAAGTTCATACGATCAAGAACATATTGTAAACTCTTGTGGTCCGTAAACATTGTGCACTTTGTGCGTAAGGTAGTGTCTCCAAATCTTGAGTGCAAAAACTACGGCTGACTCAAGATCATGAGTGGTGTAATTCTATGAACCTTAAGTTGTCCGAAGCATAAGCTTTTCACCTGCGTTTTGCATTAATACGGCTCAATTATGTGAAACCAGCGATATACAGTTCTCATTCCTTGAGTGCCAAAATTGGCGCCTGCAAAGCTTTGCTTAACAATGAAAAGCGGCTTCTTGTTTCTTTCCCCATTCGTACTTCTTGTTTTTCTGTGTCAACTTGGTCAAAGCTTTAGCTATCTTTGAAAACCCTTCGATGAATCTTCGGTAATACGCGTGAGTCCTAGAAATTGTCGGATTTCGTAGGATTTGTTGGTGTAGCCCAATCTTTACGCTTCTTCAATCTTTCGGGATCAACTTGTAATCCTTGACTATCAATGACATGACCAAGAAATTGTACTTTACGGTTCCAAATATCACACTTCGAAAATTTGGCATACAACTTCTCATTCTTGAGTAGTCCTAAAATCGTTATTAAATGCCGCTTCTCTTCTTTGCTCTTTGAGTAAATCAATATGTTGTCGATGATTACTATAACAAACTTGTCCAAATACGGTTTGCATACCCTATTCATGAGATCCATGAATCTGCCGGGTGCATCGGTTAATCCGAGCGGCATTACTTGAAACTCATAATGTCCATAGCGTGTTCTAAACGCCGTTTTCGGGATATCCTCCTCCCGAACTCTAAGTTGATGGTAACTGTTGGGAATTATGTGAAGTATGAATCATGATGATATACTAGATGGAATAAAGTGTTGGATTATGCTGAAGACATGGTTCCGAATTAGTTTGTTTAGAAGTTGTTATTCCGGGTTTAGTATATTTAGTTTGGATATACATGAGCTTTATTAGGAAGTGATTGTGTATATCTTATTTAGTTTTATGTTTATACGTTTCTTTGGAAACGGTTTAGGGTTTTGTTTAGGGTTCCTTGTCTATAAAAGGAACACAATAGAATGTATTATGGACGGGTGCTTAAACAATTTATTAATATAATGATCCATAGAGGATCAAAGAGTTCTTAGTTATCTGTGTTTTATACTTGTGTTTATATTCGCTACAGAATACAAGTTTTAGAGATTTTCTTTTAGTTTGTTTGTGATTACACAAGCGATACTAACGATCTCCGAAGCTCAAGATCTATCGGATCACTGGTTTTCAACAAGGTATCGAGCCTCGTTAGAGTCTCTACGACCTAAGGACAAGTTTTCTAAACACCAATACAACCAAAACAAACTCACCAACCTGCACGGATCGGGCGTTGATGTTGATATCACCAACAACAAAACACCACCCATCGCAGCACCTAAGTCTCTCCTGACGATGCTAAGTTTCCTTACCTAAAGGGAGGTATGACTTTGGGCGATGAAAGAAAATCTGACTGGATCTCAACATTGATTGGAATCTATGGGAGATAGTCTTGAAGGAAGCAGTTTGAAGAAAACTATGATCTCTTGGTAGATGACTTATGTTCCTCCCAAGCTGTGAAGAGTTCTTGGCGGAGAAACAAGGTTAAACCATTCTTCTTCAAGCTTCTGAGGATCACTTGAGTGATTTTCACTTCATGCGAATGCGAGGACATATGGTTAGCAATTAAAGGAAGTTGGTGGGAATGAGAGTCTAGGAGAATGAGAAAGTCCATGCTTAGAACAACAGTTCAAGACTTTCAAATCTCAAGAGGAAGAGAAATTCATAGGGCTGACTATGATAAGTTTCACAAGATTTTAGAGTCAGTAAATCATTTCGCGAGGCAAAATAGAGATAATGATGATTGCAATTCTAAGTTCTTGAGATCTTTACCTTCATCCCGCTACAGTGAGGCATTGCTTTAAAAGCAAAGGTGGTTTGGATATGCTTACTTTGATGGTATAACAAACTTAAAAGCTCTTGAACATGATGAAGAAGTACTTTAGATCATCATCTAACACTAGTCATACATCATTCGTTGGAGCCTCTACCCCAAAGATGATTCATGGTCCAAGTCCAACTTACTCATCATCATCTTACTACCACACTCCATCAAGTTCTCAATCAGGAGGTATAATGGAAGATGTGCTGGATCCTTCTTTCTGATTATGATCCTCAGGGAGGCGGCATATGAGGTTTAGATCGGGTGGATCCTTTGGAGATGGAAGAGATGAAGTGAAGTGGCGGTGGCTATCTTTGTCCATGGATATCAAAATTTTGAACGCATAAGGCTGGCGAAGGTTTGGCTTCCAAGGAAGAGATCAAGAGGTTTGACAAAAGGAAGATTGAGTGCGTCACATGTCAAGCAGATGGGTCACTTCTCCAGAGAGAATGCAAAGATAGGAAAGTGGTGATGAGGCGAGATACTCTACTTATGAGAATCCCGGAGAAGTTGGAACTTCAAAGGGATCGTGACTTTGGTCACTCTTGATAGCAAATGTGGTGGAAAAGCATCAGCAGAAAAATATGTGGTCGATAATGTTGGTTTGATTGCAAAATTTGTAATTCAGAGGATAGGCATGATCGGATTGTCCTTGATGGGCATCTCACAGGTACAAAACTGTTTGTTTGGTTGTAGTGAGCATTATAATGAACTCAAAGAAGCTTATGATATTTTGAAACCTAAATATAATGAATACTTTGTAGAAGTTGAAGCTTATAAACGAGCTTTAAAACACTAGAAAGACAAAAGGTTTGGTTTGGAAGAATCCAATACAGCTTATGATGAGAAAATAAGTGTGTTAGAAAGGGATCTTGAATGTGCTAAGAATGAGTTAAAATATTAAGAAGTTGAGAGCGATGTGGTGTAGTCAGAAAATCTAGAGCTAAAAGAAACTGATCTGAAATTTCTAGGCATAACGAATGGTTGTTAAATGGAAATAAGTTAGCAAGTCACATCTATGCTAGTCAAACTCCAAATACTTCTATAGGATTAGGCTTTAAGAAGTATGTAGGGTTAGAAGCTAGGGATGACACTTTAAATCTACCCCAAGCCTAGCTAATTTTGTGAAAGAAGGTGCTCTACATGTTGTGCGATGGACCTATTAGGGTGTGCACATGCCCATTGACCTTTCCATTCTT
>OU343220.1:201963460-202017553 GCA_910596185.1 Chrysanthemum makinoi
CGTGTATGATTGAAAACTACAAAGAAGGAAATATTTTAAAACAAACTGTTTCTCTTTTGTTGGATAGTGATAGATTATTCTAACAATTTATTTTTAAGAAATCTTCTTGCTAGGACTTCTCCAAAGTCTTCATTTCTATTCAAAGAAAAATGAAGTCCACTCTCAAGGAAGAACCCAAAAGTAATCACAACCTACTTATACTAAGTACAACGGGTTACTTTAAAAGCTCATGAAGTATTTCGGATATATGGTCTCTATAAACCATATCAAGAGTTTAGAGGTATGTTCACTTATCCAGAAATTAGCTATTTTACGTTTACATGGATATGTTGATAATATTTTTTAAATTTTAAGTCATTTATAGTTGCAAGTCTCTAAAAAGTCTTTCTTCACCACTTTATCGACTTACTCATCATCAGGAATAGTATTCCTCTTTGATTTCCTAAAGATCGTCAAACCAACACCGCTGTCACAAATAGATCCTTGATAGTTAACCTATCAAAACACGTTGACCAAAATGTCTATTCAATTAGGAACCTCAAAGTTATTTTTGGTATATAAGCTATTGTATAACTTATTATAAAAATAACACCAAACACCCTTTTTATGTCCACAGTAGCCTGATCCCACGAGTTGTACTAGCCGGATCCCAATTACAAGGGATCCGAGGGAACTGTGTGACAGAAAACAATTATACGTTTTTCAAAACCAATTCTGCTCTTTTCCCTCTCCTCACAAAACACAAAAACGACCCAATTTCTGCTTCCATCTCCATAGGGCTTCATATCCTCAAGCATCTCCTTCTTGAACATCATTGTAAGTAATTACACTCATATGTTCTACTCGTCATCATCTTCATCCTAAGGTTTATGGTTTTTAATTTTCTTTTTCAAATTGATGAAATTAGGTTTTGCAAAATTAATCACGAAAAATTGTTTTCACATAATTAAGATTCTATTGTGTATACAACATTGTTAATACAAATTAAAACCATAAACCCATCTCAACAAATTTTACCTAACTGGAATATTTGTTTTTCTAGGACCAACCATGCCCAAAGCTACCCAACAAGACCACCATGATACCGTCCACTACCTCTCTAGATACTAAAAGAGGGTTTTAAAACCGATCGTAAAATATTCAAAAAGCTTGACAAACAACTTATTCACGAAGGTCGTGTAGTTAAGGAATGTTTCCTTGAAAATACCGACATTCAACAAGTCTTCTCAGCAATCAACTTTGATCATCTCCTTGATATTGATGAACAAATTTGTCTGATTTTCATTTTTGAGTTTTACAAAAGTGTTAGGATCATTCGAAATAGTGATGAAATTTCAATCGCTTTTATCATCAATAATCAAAGTCTTACTCTACCCCTAAACATATTTGCACAAATTCTACGCATTCCTTGTGAAGGAATTTGTATGTACTCCCAAGATTGGGCAATATCCACTCAATCCTTTGCACTAGATCCCAAACCAATCTACCGCACTCCTCCTGATGACCCTGCAATTGTTCGAGACACCAATTCAAAATTAGAGCCGACCAATCTCGCTTCAACCGCAACAAAGAGCTTATTCACTGTGATCCCTTTCAAATGGAACTCTTCGAAATGAATCCCATCTATAGAAAGTGGGAAGAAATTTTTAGGGAAAATGTCATTAGTTTGGTCGGAAACAAAGACCATCCAAATGCATGTCTTGTCAAAATGATCTATTGCCTCATACACCAAAGACAATTTAAGCTTGCCTATTACATGGTGAAAAGAATGGCCAGTGTATTCAAAGCCAACAACATGGTACTTCCCTATGGTATGCTCCTAACACGACTCCGTGAGTATGTTAGTGCAATGCAACCTTCTCCAATCAACTATGATCATTTCCTTGCCGATCACGTCACGTCATGGACTCCTCGAACGAAGAAGAAGTATATGTCAACCCCGTCGCCAACGTCAACTTGGACCCTTTAACTTACTTTGAACAACTTCCAACTCTTTCAAACGACACCGAAGAATTCAAACAATTGAAGGGTATGATCCAATGCCTAACTAACTACCTAATGACATCGGGAAAGATGAAGAGAAAAGATTAACAAAAGAGAAATTAGGACTATGGTTGTTAGTAGACATATCGTTTATCTTTTTCCAATGGATGCTTGTGTTTGTGATGGCTTATCTGTTTGTTTGGATATTATCACTACTAATCTTATTTATGTTATGGATTGTGAGATATTTACTTGTTTTGATGACTCATTTACAGTAGAGACTAGTAGCAATTAGTATGTATAGTATAGTGCAAAAACTGCATATTTTCTGTGATGCTACTGATCTGCAGTTGCCGGATCCCTCAATTTGTTCTAGACGGATCCCTCCTTTTAGAGATCCGTGGGATCCGCGGAGACAGTAATGCAATGTAGACCTCCACACATCAAACCAGCCCACTAGACCACTTCACACTAGCTAAACATAATGCCTTAGGACCACTTAAGCCTTCCTCAAGTTAGTAGGGATCACACTCACTTATTGTCAACTTAGAATCACATTAAAAAGTGCTTTTAGATTTATCATTTCACCAAAGCTCATCATCCTTCTGCTCCAATACTCATACATCATCCCTCACGTGTTAACACATCTAGCTTTATAATTCTCTCAATTTTAGCAAATTGATCTTTTTCATCCTTACCTCAAAATGGTTCAAAAACTAATTTTTCATTTCCTATAGTTCTTAAGGAATTTTTCAATATTATCTTAAGTTACCATCTGATATTTAGGATCATTTAGCACCACTTGACACTCTCAAATTTCCTAGTGTCATCTTTGATCATTCACTGGTACTCATAAAGTCCCATTTTCTTCCATAAAAGGCAATCATTAGCTACCATCACTCATTGCCATTGACCATTTAAGTATCCTTTCATTTAAAACACTTAGGAAGTTTGAAACACTCAAAATGCATAGGTACTAGACCTTACAAAACATCATTGGAGGGAACCGACTGACAGTTTCAGCTAATCCTAGCTAAAACAATCATTTCAAGCTCTCCTTGCTAACTTGAACACTCCATCTTGTCTTAATTAAACTCCTAGATCAGTGCAACTCTGAAGTTGACTCTTGTGCATGTAAATCATCACATTCCAGAGGATCTTAGTGGCTTAAGTCTTGAATGCACTTGCCAAACCCTTCTCATCATCTACAATCTCATTCTCAGCATTTAGAAACCTTTACAACACTAAATTTTAATCATCTCATCATGAGGAAAGCTCCTAGTGATAACTCATCCACCAAAAGACCACCTAAGAAACTTGCTCGTGTTATTCACGAAATTTATTCAACCGAATCATCTCCCGTTAAATCTACAAATGCTAGGATCTTCCCTCTACCTATCAAACCAATCGCCAAAAGGATTGTTCCCACAAAACTACCAATGCCAAACACCACCATACCCCTTAAACTAAACACTCCTATTTCCACTAAACCATCACCCTTAGTGCCTAGAGCCATATCATTCATCACTCCACTCTCATCACCACACCTACACAATCTAGAGGACTTGCCTCCTAGGCCATCTCATCCTTCACCATTGCCAACATTATCCTCAATAGAAAGAATAACACCACCATACCCCCTAAACTAAACACTCCTATTTCCACTAAACCATCACCCTTAGTGCCTAGAGCCATATCATTCATCACTCCACTCTCATCACCACACCTACACAATCTAGAGGACTTGCCTCCTAGGCCATCTCATCCTCCACCATTGCCAACATTATCCTCAATAGAAAGAATAGCGCAACAAAATCAAGGTGTTGAATCAACACTAGCCCCAGCATCTTTTTCTCCGTCACCCTCAAATAGTCCCTTTTGGATTTTGAGGAACCATCAAAGTCAGCCACCCGATCACATGGAAGTAGATACCTCTCTACCACCATCCTCATCACATATTCCACCACCACCACCTTTGGTTGAATCACCTCCAAATATACCTCTACAAATTCCTGCTTCTTATGTGGAATCTTAACCAAACTTTCCATCTCCAGCTATTCCTTTTCTACCACCACCATTTCCGAGCCATGACAAAGATTGTTATCATTGTCAACATGTTGAAAGCTTGATACATGAAGTACGTGAAGATCAACGTTTCATGTTTTATCACATCCTCGAACGTTTCGACGAGATCAACAAACCTAAACAACCTTGAGCTTAAGGATTCAAGTGGTGTCCTAGTCTTAAGCTTAACTGTAACATATTGGTTTTCAAAAACACATAATCAAACACAAATAATGAGTCATATAATATGAGGTTTAGAGAGATAAGGTGAAGAGTGTTGGGAACTTTAGTGAGACAAAGAAAAATGATAGTATGAAAGCTCTAACCCTTTGCCTTGCTAGGCAAAGGGTATTTATAGGTTCTTACAAGACACGCCTCCTACTGGATGTGGATCAGGTATACAGTGGGTAAAGACCCGTCCATCCTCCGCGGTGTTACTTAATAAACTACTTTCTAACACTAATAGACTACGACTGCGAGCTTTCTAACGAATACATATACTTGAGGTGACCGACTCTTTAACTACAGGATTTTCGAAATCCTAACAATCTCCCCCTAAGGGAGGTCACCTCAATTACATCAATTACAAAAAAGATATTACATTTTGGTGTTTTTGGATTCTTGATTAAGTTCTTTGCTTATTGTATGTAGTCTTTGATTCTTCAAGTTTCACATATTTGGTTCTTTCAAGTGGAGGTCTTTAACTGATCCACGTGATGATGAGTTTTGAGCCAGCATTGAGATCATCAGCCACCATAAATCTCAGACTCATTCCTTGAAGTGTTGACATCATGTGAAGTTGTGACTTTTGGACCGACATGCTCACATTGGATCATGATATCTTCTTATCAGAGTTGCGGAAGCTTTTATTAATTCATGATATTTGCATCAGCGTAGCAGAAGCATGAAGTGAAAATATCAGAGTCACTTGATGAATATATGCACATATCATGATTTCTTTGAGATGAACGTGATGTGTGAGCATGCGGCTATGGATTGACGCCCCAATTCGATCATACCGCAACCGTCCGGGTATTCCGCAAACAACGACGGTTAGCAATAAAGCGCCGCGAAAGTGTCTTTGATCACTTTCGTTGAATAGGTTTCAAGAACCACGGTTCCCCATTGATTAGTACAAATGCTTTGTGATGGTATAATTAGAAGAATCTCCGAGGGTTTAACAATTTTGCTCTAGACATTCTCAAACCGAAGCGTCTCAAAGAAGACAACACGGAGTGAGTGAACCAGCAAATTGAGATTTACTGATTGATTAAAAATGTTTTGAAAACAATCGTGTATTGCTTGAAGAAAGAGTTTTGCAATACGATGAAGGTTTTGTATGAGAAATCAATTTTCAATCATAAATACCGCTCTTAATTTTGAAAACATACTACTCAGTCGATGTGCTAGTGTTAGCCTTAATAGTTTAATTAGAAGTGATGGTCATTCACGATTAGGAACTTTGTAACGTGTGTTAGATATCGTGATAGAATAGTCAACGGGCTCGTGGAGTGGGCTAAGCTAATTGGTTAAATGTTAAGGTATGCTAAGCCGTGTATAAGCTTAAGCATCCCAAGCCCATTCCAAGTCCAACGAAGCCTATAGGAAAGCCTTTTAGGTTTTCATGTATTCCACCTATAAATACCCCTCAAATGGTCATTTGAGGGGTGTGCTTGAAAGTGTGTGTGTGTGTGTTTTCCTTTGAAATAAACATCATATTGTTTCATCATTCTCTTCACATACATACGCATAACATATCATTCAAGTCACCAACATCTTAATCTTTCCTTCTTTATTTACGCATAACTTGTGTTTGGTTTCACGTGGTTAAACTTGTACTTGTGTTTGGTTTGCTTGGTAAAGTGATAAGGTTGATATATCTTAGGTCCTAACTATTGGTATCAATCTCCTAACAATGGTTTAGGAGTGTTTGTGTTTGTTTTGAAGGGTTACGCGTAAAAGGCTCTCGTTATACGTTTTTTTGTCAAGCTTAAAGCTTTAATTTTTGCACTTTAAAATTCAAGATTCTTGTGGTTTAAGGTTTATTTGGTGCCAAAAGTTTCAGTTTTTGAAAAAGTTAAGTAGCTTTACGTGTTTTCTTCATTTTAAGCTCGTATTTGGTTATTGGTCATTTCTACCGTAACTTTCTAGGCACTTTGGGTGAAAAAGGTCAACATTTTTGGGTTATTCGAGTGTTTTTAAGGCTATCTGGGTAAAAGAAATCATTTGAATCGTTGGATACTTCTTATGAGTAGAAGTCAAAAGTCAAAACCTAGTTTTCTACTCGTAACTTTTTGGTGAAAAATCTTCGTGCTATAAGCACTTTTCGATTGCTTCCCTCACTTGGATAAGTGTGTGAACACCGACTTGTGGATATCTCTTACGCTGTGATAGTGTAAAGGATTTTTTGGATTCTACGCGTAAGCCATTCCTACAGCGTAAGCCATTCCCTACGCGTAAGCTATTCCTACGCGTAAGCACTCTTGCTACTGGCGTAAGTTGGGTTTAACGCATAAGAATTTCCTACGCCTAAGGATTCCTAACGCCCTAAGCTCCTACGTAAGATCCTAAGCCTAAGGAATCCTACGCATAAGCTTCCTACGCATAAGATCCTACTGTAACCATTTCTACTACTGTAACTTCAGGTTCTCTCGCCTAAGCTTTTCTACCCATAAGGTTAAAAAAAAAATTTTTGAGAAGACTAAGCGTTCAATTTTACTTGAAATTCAAATTTTGGTTTAATTGTGAAAATTTTGGTCAAAAATTCAAATTTTTGGGCCTAAATTCAAAATTTTCAGGTCAAATTTGGCGTCAAAATTGTCATAACTCAAAATTTTCATACGACCTTAGAATTGATTTTTATAGTGAATTTCAAATTTTGGGAGAAAATTTTTACGCCTAAGAACCAAGGTTCGAGTACGACTTTGAAAACCTCAAGCGGCAATATCTTCTACAACACAACTCCTTTATCGTTGAATCGATCCTACATCAACTTTATCAGATCATACCTTCTTCAATGGCTACTCAACAAGACATTCATGCAGCGGTGCTTTGAAAACCGACCTCCTATGTTGGCAAAAGGTGGTTATCTTCAATGGACAAGTCGAATGCTCCGTTACATAAAGACCAAACCTAATGGCAAACTCATGATTAAATCAATTCAGGATGGACCCTTCGAGCCTCGACAAGTTATGTACTGGAAATCGATGCAACACCTCCCACCACACCATCTTCTCGTCTTCAATACGAATCAGATACCGCTAAGAGGATCGAAACAAGTCGAAGCGGATGACATGGCAATTCATATTATCAACTGGGTTTACCAATAGACATCTTTGCTCGCGGTGACAGCGGTTGTGAAACCGCTTTCGATATGTGGGAACGTGTTAGACGACTTTGTCATGGAGCAATTGGTCACAAGACATGGAGAACAAGTTGCTAAGCAATGGGAAAAGTTCACATCTACTCGGGAGAATCCATTGAATCATACTATGGAAGGTTTTGCACTTTGATGAATGAGCTAATCGAAACAAGTGACACCCAGAACTATCGTTCAAAACATCAAGTTCTGAATAATCTACGAGAAGAATGGGGACGATATGTTACTATTGTCAACCAAACAAAAGACCTTCATCCGGTGAACTTTGATCAACTGAATGATTTTCTGAAACAAAACCAAGCTGAACAAATGAAGTCAGGGCAAGAAAAATTAGCAAAGAATCATGATCCATTGGCACTCATTGCAAAGACTCAACCTCCGGTGAATACACAACAACAAGCTTCATCATCTTCCAACAACAACAACTTGCAGCAATACATTCCACAACCACGACAACAATTCTATCCGGATCCACAATACCGGGAACAAGGAATCAGCGATCTAGAATCGATCAAGAAGACCCTTATGTCCCAAATAATTTCTCTCTTGGGTCAAGTAATCAAAGGTCGCTATTCCACACCTACTAACAACAACCAAATGATATCATCAAACACTCATAGCAGAGCAAATTACAGCCGGGTGTGAATATGGGTAATCAAGGACAAATGGTTGGAGTTATTGGGAATCGCAGGGATATGCTCTTGGATTTCGCATGGGTAATCAGGCGGTTCGAATCAGAAATCAGAATGGGCGAGAATGTTGGGAATAAGCGAGTGGGTAATCGGAATGGGTATGTAGCAGCTCGGTCGTTGGGAATTATGGAAATGTGAATCGAGGTATCAGTTAAGTGTTATAACTGTCAAGGAGTGGGTCACATGGCTAGAAACTGTCCCACTAAACCGCACAAGAAGATGGTGATTTTCTTGAAAAGTTGCTTTGTTGAGATAAGCAAGAAGCGGGTTCAGATTGAGTCTTGAGGAAAATGATTTTTAAGCTATTGTGGATGAATTGGAAGACCTCGAGGAACTCAATGCAAACTGCATCTTCATGGCAAATCTTCAGGAAGCTAAGTATGACACGCAGTCGGACTCACCTCGTCTATGACTCCAACAGCAGATGTCGAGGTACCAATCATTGATCCATGCTATAACAATGTCATATTTGATGTATTTTCTCATGACGAACAGCGATTCTGTGGCCAGCACCTACTTATGATACATACATGGACAATCCGAGTTGTAGCAATTCTAACTCTGAAACTCGAGATGTGGATCCTAGTGGAGGCTGTGTGGCACAAAATACTAAGAGCTGATGAGGAAACACGTGCTTATGTTGAATCATTAATCAATCAATGTGGCATTGAAGTTGAGAAAGTTAAAACGGTCAATCGCGAAGTTAAGGCCGCGAATGTTAAATTGACCGTTGAGCTTGAGAGTTACAAAGAACGCAAAGCCTATGAATTTCATACAAACAAAATGTCGAGAATTAGAAATTGGTTATGAGATTGTTTTAGAGAAAAAGATTTGCAACTCAAGTATGACACACTTGATGTGAATCTGAATTTGAAAATCAAATCTTTAAAGAAGGAAATTTTTGAACTAAATGACCAACTTTCAAAACAAAAGCAACATATTCGATCTTGAAAAGAGAAGAAGAAGTTGATAAGCGATTTTGCAAAAGCGAGAAGATTCTCTTCTTGATGAGATTCTGGATAAAACTAAAACGATCAAAAAATTGGATAATTTACTTCTTACAACGGGTCATTCCGCTAAGACAATCAAGATGCTTTCTAATCAAGTAAGTCCGATTTTTCATACTTACATAAAAAATGGCTCTTGGTAACTCACCTCCTTGTTTTCTCAAGAAAGCTCAGAAAGAACGGAATGTGTTGAACAATGGAAAACCTTTGCATGAACCTATAATTGTGCATGATTCTCTTGAAACGTTGGAACTATCTGAGGAGAGTAGATCTAAAATGAAACAAAAACATCCGGAAATCAAACCGATTGATTATAATAAATAGAACCAAATTAATGTTCTTCCTTTTGTTTCTCAAAAAGGACAATCAACGTTTTCCACCACACCAAGTGTTTCAAACAAAGTGTCAACACCAGTTTCAAAATCAGTTTCAAAACCAGTTGTTGTCTCCAATTCTCTTTCGAACATTGAACAAATGTCTTCAAACAATCCTTTTAACACAACTGAAGCGCGAAGTATTTTGGAAAATGTGAAAACGAATTGCGGATCTTCAAGAGACCGTTAAAACTAAAACCAATATTACAACAAACATCTGGTTTAATAGTTTTGATAATGAACAGAAAAAGTTTTTTTAAACTCAAATTGCCCTCGGTGAATAACATCTGCAAGGGTAATTCATTTTGAACAAGCATTTTTGAAAGAAATAGCTGACTTTGTAAAGGACCATAAATCCACGGTAAAGCAAGCTAATGGCTGTGTTGAACAAATCAAAGTTTTGGAAAACTTTAAATGACTCTCTCTTGAAGATGTTCGACTAATGATATTATGTCCATCATTTTGCAAACATATACTGTTGAAGATCATGAAAGACTCCAGGATGAGACCTCCGAAATTGTTTCAAAATATGAAAAAGCTCTTATGAAACTTGAAAAAGAAAATGTCTCATATTTTAAACAACTTGATCGAAAAGCTGAGGAATGCAAGTATGACAAATTGTCGTATGAGCGTGCCTACAATGACATGAAAGCTAAAAATGATCTTTTGAGGGCTTAGGTGGAAAGTCAAAAGGAAAGGCGATGGAAACTGTGATTACAAAACCATTGACTGCGGAGAAAGAAAATGTTCTCAAACCGGTTTCAAAACCAAAATGTCCATTTCTTTGCCTCCTCCAAAAGTCAATGAGAAAAATGTTTCATCAAAACCGGTCACTCCACACAGTACCTAAACAAAATGTTGATAAAGGAAGCGGATTATTGAGAAACCAAAAGTTTTAGCACCTGGCCTTTTTAAGATGAGTACCACTAATGCGTCGGCCTCCACATCTAAAGAGACTAGGATAGTGAAACCACCTCCCTTCATAAAAATGTGAATCCTAATGCGTGTGCCTCACCTTCTACTGAGGACTAGAAAGCACCTCTAGGAGCAGCAGACTAAAGCCTAAGAGCAATACAAGGAACAATAGAGTCTCGACGGCCTCTAGGAGTAGTAGCTTGAATAAAGAGAAGAAAGTAGAAGAACACCCTAGGAATTTACTGCTTTTGAATTAGAAAGACATTTCATCCGAATGTACTTGAACCTATGAAACTTGCTAAGTCTAATGAATGTGTTGAATCTCTTTGTTTAACTTGCAAGAAATCTTTAAATGTTCAAGATGATTGTGTTTCTAAGACTGTGAATGATAAGCCTGTTAAGAAGAACGTCCCAAAAAGTAATTCCGCTAAACGAGTAGGAAGACTAGTTGCAAAACTTAGGCTTTACACTACTGACAAGAACCAACGTGTATACTTTAGGGATGATATTTGGAAACCCACAGGTAGAACTTACACACTCCAGAATGGAATAATGAGTGATAAACCGAATTCCTCAGAGAAAACCTCTCGAGTGTGATCGAGTTTTACCTCTAACCCAAAGGAACCAAAATCAAAAGCGGTTTCCACAATACTCTTTTTCTTACATCTGGCGGGTTATCGAAATTTGTCTTTGGATCGTCGACTCGGGTTGCTCCAAGCACATGACCGGGAATCTGAAGTTGCGATCAATTTCGTCTCGGAAATTCATGGGAACCGTGACGCGTTTGGAAATGATCATGTAGCAGCTATCATGGGTTATGGAGATCTACCTTTTGGAAATTATTTGATCACTCGGGTTTACTATGTCCAAGGATTGGGACACAATTTGTTTTCGGTCGGGCGGTTTGTGATGCGATTTAGAGGTTGCTTTTAGGAGAAATGCTTGCTTCGTTAGAAACTTGGATGGCACTCGATCTCTTAACGGGAATCATGATACAAACTTGTATGCTATCGACATCAATCAAATGGCCTCTTCATCACCAATATGTCTTATGACACGTGCATCCGGAACACAGTCGGTTGTGGCATGAGCGGTTATCCCATCTCAATTTCGACACCATCAACAAAATTGCCAAAGACAACATCGCCAAGCGGACTTCCAAAGTTCAAATACACCAAGGATCACTTATGTCCATCATGCGAACAAGGGAAAAGCAAAAGAGCATCATATAAACCCAAAACCGTACCTAGTTCGGAAGCAAAGTTTCATATGTTGCACATGGACTTATGTGGCCCAATGAGAGTTGAAAGCATTAATGGAAAAAGTATATTCTTGTTATCGTCGATGATTATTCAAGATATACATGGGTTAAGTTTCTGAGATCAAAAGACGAAGCACAAGCATCATCATCACCTTTCGAACGCATTCAAGTACTTCTTCAAACTCCAGTAAGGGTTGTAAGAACAAACAACGACACTGAATTCACTAATCAGGAGTTAAGAACTTATTTTGAAGATGTTGGAATTACTCATCAGACATCGGTTGTTAGAACTCCACAGCAGAATGGGGTAGTTGAAAGAAGAAATAGAACTCTTGTGGAAGCCGCTCGCACAATGCTAATCTATTCTAGTGCACCGTTATTTCTATGGGTTGATGCTGTTGCCACTGCTTGTTTCACTCCGAACCGATCCCTAATCCATCCTAGATTCAATAAAACCCCATATGAGCTTGTGAACAACAGAAAACCGAATATCTCTTACTTTCACGTGTTTGGCGCTTTGTGCTATCCTACGAACGACAAAGAAGATCTTGGAAAACGAAAGCAAAAGGTGATATTGGAATCTTCATTGGATATTCAGATAACTCGAGGGCATTTCGGGTGTATAACAGAAGAACTAGGAGGATCATGGAGACGATGAATGTGAAGTTTGACGAACTTTCACAAATGGCTTCTGAGAGACTCGCTCTAGAACCCGCTCTAAACCGACAGACTTACGGACACATCGATTCGGGACTCGTACCTCAAAGAGCTCAATCAACTTCTCTTGACAATCCTAAAGAACAAGAATGGGAGAATTTCTTCGAGTTAATGTTCGATGAATACTATGGTGGAACTTCGACAAATGCATCAAACCATCATTCCGCTGCACCCGCTCAACATCATCCTCCACCACCAACAGAAAATGCATCTACAACGGTCGAAACCAATGCACCAATTCCATCTACATCATCTACATCTACTACAGTTATTGCACCCGTTCTACCCGCAGTTGATGAGCAAAACCAAAACCAAAACGATGCAACGTTAGATGAAGACTTATTTGAAAATCTGTTTGCTACGGAATCAGTGAATCATCTTCAGCTTACGAGAACCATCTAACTCGCATACGTTTAACCAACGGTATCCTTCTACTCTGAAGTGGACTAAAGACCATCCGATTGAACAAGTTATTGGTGAACCTTCAAGGCCAATTCAGACGAGACGCCAACTTGCCACCGATTGCGACTTGTGCATTTACCTTTGCTCCATTAGCAATATAGAGCCAAAGAACATTCGCGAGGCAATGGCAGAACCCGCATGGATAGAAGCGATGCAGGAGGAACTTCTCCAATACCGTCTACATGACTCTTGGGATATGGTTCCAAGACCCATTGACGTTCGCGTCATTGATCTTAAATGGTTATGGAAAAACAAACGGGATGAAGAGATGACTGTAATTCGCAACAAAGCTCGTCTTGTGGCCAAAGGATATAGACAAGAGGAAGGGATAGACTTTGAAGAGTCATTCGCGCCGGTAGCTAGACTAGAAGCAGTCGGGATTTTCTTAGCCTATGCCGCTCACAAAAACATCACGGTTTATCAATGGACATTAAGACCGCGTTCTTGAATGGAACTCTGAAAGAAGAAGTGTATGCGTGAGTCGCCAGAAGGCTTCATAGACATGAATCATCCCGACTACGTCTACAAACTCAAAAAGGCAATCTATGGATTGAAACAAGCTCGAGAGCGTGGTATGACGAACTGTCCTCTTTCCTTATCCAAAACAATTTCACCAAAGGAACAGTTGATCCTACCTTGTTTACACAAAAATGCAAAACGACATTTTGATTGTTCAGATTTACGTGGGCGACATCATCTTTGGGTCCACTAATCCGAATCTTTCAAAACATTTTGAAAATCTCATGAAAAGCAAATTTGAAATGTCCATGATGGGGGAACTAAAATTCTTTCTTGGTTTACAAATACATCAATCCCCTCGTGGAATTTTTATAAATCAAGCTAAATACACAACTGAGATTTTGAAAAATCATGGTATGGATAATTGTGACTCTGTCGGAACACCAATGGTAACTTCACCAAAAATTGGAGCCGATTTGTTTGGGAAACCTATTGATCCGAAGAAATATCGGAGCATGATTATTTCTCTCATGTATCTTCGCTAGTCGACCGGATATTCATTTTCTTTGTTTGCTTATTAGCACGGTTTCGAGCAAAGCCTACCGAACTGCACCTCAAAGAGGTTAAATGGATCTTTCGGTACCTGAAGACATCCATTCACATGGGACTTTGGTATCCGAAGGAATCCGGATTTAATCTAATTGCCTTTTCGATGAGACCACGCAGTGATCAAGTTACGACAAAAAGTACATCCGGAGGAGCACAATTTTTGGGTGAAAAGTTAGTAAGTTGGTCTTCAACGAAACAAGATTGCACTTGCACTTTCAACCCTGAGTTTGTGTCTCTATCTGCGTGTTGTGCTCAAGTTCTATGGATGAGAACACAACTCACAGATTATGGCTTTACTTTCGATAAAATACCTATGTATTGTGACTCGAAAAGTGCCATAGCCATATCATGCAATCTGTTCATCACTCAAAGACTAAGCATATCCGAGTCCGCTATCACTTCATCAAAGAGTACGTCGAAAATGGTACTGTTGAATTATTCTTCGTGAAGGCTGATTACCAACTCGCCGATCTATTAACTAAAGCCCTTCCAAAAGAAAGGTTTGAGTATTTAGTTTGACGAATTGGAATGCGAAGCCTAACCCCCGAGGAGTTAGAACGTCTTCTCGAATCTTCTTGACAATGATTTTCCAAAAGCTTATTTGTAAATATTTTTGAAAAACAAAATACAAAATTTGAAAAACCAACAAAAGAAAAATATAAAAATATAAAACTTTCAAAAATACAAAAACAATATAAAATCAAAAATCCAAAAATATTCTTCTCACGACATGTCTCTCATATAATCGATATTCTGTACGTTTCTAGAAATGTCATTCAACAATGATACTGGTATGTACAGATGCTTGAGCGAGAGTTCTTTATTGTTTTCTAAAACATGTCGTTTCTCAAAATTTCTTAATCTATGGCTTTCGTATACATGATATGAAACCGGACTAAAATGATGACTTTTGATTAATTCAGATCAAAACTCGTGTTTTCAAAGAAAAATATAGTGTACTAAAAAAGATTGTACATTTAAAAATGGTGAGAAATCATCATCATCTTGAGCACCTTTTCAAGATTGTTCAAAAAGATTTTCAAAATCTTTCAAAATATTTTGTGCCCAAGATAACTCCCTCTAAAACCCTTTAATTGATTATGCTTTATTAAAGGGGGAGTATAAAACAAAAATGTTCCAAATTCATGCTTAAATCAAATCCGTTTGTCTCCCCAAAAGATTCTAAAATGTTGTTTAATCAGTTGATATCAAAAATATCCCGAATATGCTATTTTTGAGGGGGAGGAGACGTGATTAAAATGTGATCAAAAAGTTTAATGATCGTGGTTTGAATCTCAAAATGAGCTCGACTCAGACGGAACCAATGAATTGACGGGAATCAAAGTCAGGAAATGTACCATCTCGAGAAACTTTCTATGGACTTGACCGGGGACGGGTAATAATTTCAAGCTAGTTCTCTAGTGATGTAAACGTGTCTCGAATCGGTCTTGTTCATATAAAGTCGATCAATTCAAAACGTGCGAACTCTACCCTCTATGTGCAGATTTCTGTCAAAACATATAAGCACATGTGAAGGGGAGTGTTTCTAAAAATATAAAACTCACGGAGTGTTGCAAACATGTTTTCTATCATAAACACTCTGAGAGATTTTCAAGAAAAATGGTTTTATGGCAACAATAGGACAGTCATGGAGATATAAGGTGACTAAGAATAGGAAATCCGTCCTATGATCCGCCAGAGCCGGAGGGATCTACCCAAGGACATCACCAATTATGTAGTATTAGAAGTCCTTAGGTATGATTGAAAAAAGGAGTAATGTGAGAAAGGAGAAAGAAGGGGTTGAAGAATTAAAAAGAAAATTAAAAGAAAGGGTGAAAATAAATAGCCCTCCATAATCAACCTTAGGGCAGAAACCGGGTTCAACTCATCTGCTACTAGTTGTCACTAGATGACACTGGTATTGAAGACAAAGGACGTCATGGACCCGTGGACGCACTACACTAAACCTTCTAGCCACTCAATTCCTCTTAAAAGGATTTGTTTCATTCTCACTGGGAACCCTACATAATCTATTGACTTTCTCTTAGAGATCGTTGGTATTGAAGAAGGAGACCCTCTCCCTAGTCTCCGTTCAGGAAAACCAAAATGCACTATTGAGTCTAGAGCCACGAGATTCATCAAAAGATCTCATAGGAACACTTGACATGACATCGCTTGTTGTTCATCAATAAGGGCACAAGTGATATATTATAGAGTCCTACGCAGATCTTAGCAATCTGACAGAACATTTATGAGAAGAGTTACAACTGTAATCTTCAGTGATTGAATGGAAATTCTGCCGGGGTCAACATCAAGCAGCCCTGACAGCAGGTCACTTCGGTAATTCTGTGGATTACGCTTAGTGTGTCTCAAAGCGGTCTACTGATCGTGGGGTGATGCTTGGTGTACCTCAGCGACTCATCTGAACTGTAGATGTACTTTGGTATATCGCGTTATCTCACTTGTGGGACTCCAGTTCAGGAACGGCCTCTGTGAGAATTAGAGATGTGTTTTCACACTATGCTGTTAACACCCTCGAAATTCAAACTTGTAAGTGCCGGAATCCACTTATTACTAACCTGTTTTTATGTTTTCTTCTTATGGAAGCTCCGGAGCGGATGGATCGTGCAGACTCGCCACATGCTCATACCAACAACACATGAAAGTTCTCATCAAAATCAAAGGCAACTCAAAGTTAAAGATGATTCTTCGTCAATGTCAAAGAATCTACAAAGTGTAAAGACTCGAGAACTTCATCATTGGAAACTCAAAGTCAAATAGAAGTGTGAGCATGGTGGAGAAAGACGTGGAGACACCTAACCAACGAAGTTGACAACGGCAGACAACCACATTAGCTGATCACAAAGTATGAAGGAACAATGAATCAAGACTATTCTATATCTACACGCAAAGTTCAAGCTCAAGCTCAAGAAAAGTAAAGAACCTAATCAAGTGGAGCATAGTTTGAATGACCACCCCTTAGGAGGAGATTGTTAGCCTTAATAGTTTTATTAGAAGTGATGGTCATTCACGATTAGGAACTTTGTAACGTGTGTTAGATATCGTGATAGAATAGTCAA
The DNA here is from genome assembly GCA_910596185.1 of Chrysanthemum makinoi. Lineage (NCBI taxonomy): Eukaryota > Viridiplantae > Streptophyta > Magnoliopsida > Asterales > Asteraceae > Chrysanthemum > Chrysanthemum makinoi. Next base: position 201,980,463 of record OU343220.1, read on the forward strand.
CGGGCTCGTGGAGTGGGCTAAGCTAATTGGTTAAATGTTAAGGTATGCTAAGCCGTGTATAAGCTTAAGCATCCCAAGCCCATTCCAAGTCCAACGAAGCCTATAGGAAAGCCTTTTAGGTTTTCATGTATTCCACCTATAAATACCCCTCAAATGGTCATTTGAGGGGTGTGCTTGAAAGTGTGTGTGTGTGTGTTTTTCCTTTGAAATAAACATCATATTGTTTCATCATTCTCTTCACATACATACGCATAACATATCATTCAAGTCACCAACATCTTAATCTTTCCTTCTTTATTTACGCATAACTTGTGTTTGGTTTCACGTGGTTAAACTTGTACTTGTGTTTGGTTTGCTTGGTAAAGTGATAAGGTTGATATATCTTAGGTCCTAACAGCTAGAGAAAAGAATTTTTGAGCACAGCGAACGGTTTTGCAAAGGTATCCATCAATCCATTCCTGAACCAGGATTGATTCAATAGTGAATCTCCCCATCGTTTTTGTCTAGTTGTCACATGATTGATCTAATAGATAGACCTCACATGCTACCCACCAAGAGCTTGTTTGATGTTGGCTCAAGAAGGTTTTCCATCTTCATCATGAATATTTTTACATATCACTCGGATGTTCTGGCAATACCACAAGGATACTGTGAAGGACTCTTAAAGTATATTCTCACATTCCACATTGTGTGAAACTGTGAGTTTTCATTAATTGTGTCCTAATGAGATTTATTGATGATCTCTTGGCTCTAGACTCAATAGTGCATTTTGTTTTCCTATGCCGGAGACTAGGGAGAGGGTCTCCTTCTTCAATATCAACAATCTCTAAGAGAAAGTCGATAGATTATGTAGGTTCCCCATGAGAATGAAACAAGTCCTTTTAAGAGGTACTTGAGTAGCTTGGGAAGTTTAGTGCAGTGCGTCACTGGGTCCGTGACGTCTTGTCTTCAATACCAGTGTTACCTTAGTAACCACCAGTAGCATATGTATTGAACCCGGTTTCTACCCTAAGGTTGAATTGTTGGAGGGCTATTTCTTTACACCCTTTTCACATTCATTTCTTTTCCATTCTTTGATAACATCAAATAGTCCTGATTATTAATTGTCAATTTCCCCCGTTAATGCTTGTAATTTATATAATTTATATGGATTTACGCTTGTTTTCCATTGTTTTCCATTTTCAGGTAAATTACGAGCATTGGAGCTAAAGAGATGCGGAATTGGAGAATTATCTAAAGAATTATCATAGTATGCTGATTTTGAAGTAGTTACGGCGTAACTCATCTCTCACATTACGCCGTAACTATTGCGTGACTCAGAAAACCAACTTATCAGAAGGTTACGGCGTAACTCTTCCCAAAGGCTACGACATAACTATATTAGGTCAAATGAGGTTCCACGTCGCTGATAATTAATCCGTAACTATTTCATCAACTACGGCGTAACCATGTTTATTGAAGACTACGGCGTAACCACTTATAAGGTTACACCGTAACTAGTAGATCTAGTGCAAAATACAAAGGAGTTGAAGGTTACGGCGTAACTCTTGTTATGGTTACGCCGTAATCCAGATCTAGCCTATAAATACCCCACGAATTCCAGTATTTCTAATCATCCCATTCCACATACAACAATCAGAGAACGTGGGAAAAAGCTCAAGGCAGGTCTAGAGGATCATACGGAGCTATCTCTATTGGGTTTTAGGTTCCTCAGAAGAGGAATTATTCTAAGTGTTGGAACCACGTATAGAGTTGATGAAACCACTGACAGAAGAATGAATCCACTGTTGAAGTTAAACCACGGCTAGTAGTAAAGTGAAACCACTGCTATTGTATTGTAAACACTGCTAGTTTTGTATAGTCGGTTTAATATTTTGTATTAAATAAATATGGAAAAGATATTTATCTTGTAGGTTACGTATTGTATTATGTAAAGGACTCCTTAGTCTATAAAAGGAGGTCCTAGGTTAGATTAGATATACGTGTGTTTTATATCTAAGGTCGATACACTTCAAGGTTGTAAAACGCTAATACTGGTTAGAGTATTCGTTATTAATATAATTGAGGTGTTTAAGAGTTATTGTTATTGTTCTTCTTCTTAAGGTTGAATATTAAATTCCGCATAATATTTAACAAGTTATTATTAAGTCAGTTTCTATAAGGATCGTTTGCTCAACTGGGATCAACAAGTGGTATCAGAGCTTGTGATCTAGAAACCGAAACCAAGAAGAAGTCTGTTTAAGCTAAATTCAAGCAAGTTAAGATGTCGTGAAACTCACATGGTTCTTTGCATCTAAGGTGCCCATGCTTAAGCAAGGTGAGTATCAGGTATGGAGAATGCGAATGAGGCAATACATTCGTATGATTGATTACACCATCTGAGATGTTGTTGAGAAGGGTGATACTCTTCCTAAGAAGGGTGATGATGGTAAGGAAATTACCATTGTCAGTGAGATTGACAAGGCTAAAAGGAAGCTAGAGATTAAAGCTCATAGTATTCTCAGTATGGGAATACCTAATGAGTATGCATTGGATTTTGAGCAATATGAGACTGCTAAATACTTAATGGATGCCATTGAAACAAGATTTGCTGGTAATGAAGCTACCAAGAAATCCAGGAAAAATGATGAGTGTGTAAATACTCATCATTTTTAGTCAAATCTGAACTGCAAAACGTTTAAAAATGCTCAGAAATGCATCAAAACACTGAAAATATTCCAAAAGTACATTTTATATGTTTCAGATGCAAAATGTTCAAAATCAGATGAAAAACGAGTTAAGTTTGCATAATTGGCGTTAGGTCCCAGACTTTCAAAAATGGCAAAATCAGTCCCTAGGCATTTATTTTAAAAGAAAAGTCACCAAAGGTCCTTTTGTAATCATAAATTGTCATATTTAGTCCTTTGGTGGAAAATCCAAAAATATTTGAGAAATTACAGTTTTGGTCCCTGAATTTTTAAAATGGTCAAAATTAATCCTTGGAATTTCAAAATTGGCAACTGTGATCCTTGGATTATTTGAGATGGCAAGATAGGCCCTTGGATCATAAATTCAGAAAGTACATGTTTGGTCCCTGGAAATTCGAGTTTTACACATTGGGTCCTTGTATTATTAATTCCACAAACCAACCGGACCTTTGCTAATATCCCAAGCCCAAACCAAACCCCTTGGCCCAATATTTTTACCCAGTCCAGTATATCCAACCCGAAACCAACCCAACACCCATGTTTAAAATATAATACCCCGCCCCCTATTACCCTGTCTTCCCCGACATACTTGTCTGCAACCATCCCACCTCTAGCCACCAACATCCCCCCTACTTCACACCTTGTCTCCCCCCTCCTCACCTACCCTTCAAATGCATTAAATGCAACCTTGTTCCTGTCTCTAATATCATAACCAAGATTTGGCGCCAAAACCATCTAACGGCCAAAAAGTGCTCAAGACATCCAAGGGCTCAGATTAATGCTGGGATTTGCTCAGAGACACGTGGGGAGTGTTTTTTATGTATAAAAAGAAAGAGAAGCAGAAGGTTCAAGAGTAGTTAGTTAAGTTTATTTATATAAAATGTATGTCGTTTTTTAGTTTATCTTGTCTTAACTAGTTTTCATTTGTATTTTCAAGCTTAATTGTATTAAACAAAGGTGTTTCAGTGTATTCAAACTATTATCAAGTTTCAATTTAAGCCTTTGGTCACATTTCATATTTTATCTCAACTGTTGCAAATTTCCATATTAAAATCTGTTGTTAAAGTTTCAAGAAGCCTAATTATAAGCTCAAACAAACCTCCACTAGCTTATTAAAGCTTTTTGCAAGCTCACTTTTAAGTTTCAAGCAGTTTAGAAATTGGTCAACACAAGTCAAACTTGGAGCAAAATTGGTGCAGGAATGATATGGGTTGTTTCAGAACTTGAAATGGGTAGAATTGGAAGCAATGGGTTGGATTTGATAGGTTAGTGATCTTGGTTTCACTGTTGGCAAGCCATTGTGGCTAGGGACACTTGTAAGTGTTTTTCAACAATTTTTAGCATAATCTGTTTTAGTGGTCACTAGTGGCTAAAACCTGTTTAAACAGTAGTATTAGGGGTATTTAAACTTAGATTGATCATTAAAACATGTTGGATTAGAGGGTATGGTAGTTTCAGTTTGCAAAACAGTTATAAAGGTGTGTTTGGCTCTGCTGATTTATCTGTCTTTTAGGTACATTCAGTGGTTAGGCCTTATAGTCTCATGTTTGTTTAGTTCATTTAGGTTCTTATCTGTATAAGTTTGTGCCTGCATAATACCAAAAGTCAAAATTGAATCTTAATCTGTCTCAATATCTAATCTGTTGTGATTTTGATTATCAAAGTCCTGATTTGTGTTTAAGTTTCATAGAAATAGATCACATTAGCTTTATTTGGTCTTAATACATCATAATCAGTCATTAAACTGGATTCAAATCTCACCAAGGTCAAACTTTCAAATTCATATCAAAAGTCAAAATAGGCAAAAACTTGTTTTGGGTCCAACTGCAAGGAATTTTCATGGCTTCATTTAAGGACATATTCAGTGAAACCGGCATTTTAAAAGTTCAACTGGTCTCTTTTCTTATTACCATTTTTGTATAATTTTACAAATTTCTTAAAAGCTCCAAACAGGCTTGTACTTTTGATCCCAATTGCCCTGCTCCAACACTCAGACTATGCTGAGTTTTTCTCAGATATTGCATGATTGTCACAGGGCTTATTAGAGCTTGTTTAGGTCTGGGAATTGGTTTATAAGGTCTCACCCAGTTCTTTTCCAAGTTCCAATTGCTTGATTTCAGTTTTAGCTTAATGTGTGGCTTGTGCTTATGCCCAAAGTGACACCCACAAACTGTTTTTAGCTTATTTGCTCAAACATCAAATCTGTTAAGCTTGATATCCAGAGGTTGTAGCTTGTTGATTTCAGTTGCATTTGGTCACTTATAGCTTATTTAAGCTTTTGTTTTAGTTGGGTGCTTATTGGACTCCATTTGCTTATTTAAGTGCTTATTTCAATAAGCACTTGCACATCAGTTTCTATTTCCTCCAAACAAGCCCATGTTTTTCCATTTTTCCTAGATTCCTAATATAATTTTAGACTTTTCCTGAAATTTTCATATTTTTCTAAGTTGATTTGCTATTTTTCTTAATTTAAATTAGTTTTTAAGCATTTTTAAATAGCATTTAATATTAAAAATTAAGAAAAGTCTCAAAAAAATAATTTTTCATTTTTCTTAAGTTAAGATAAATATAAAAAGACAAAAAAATATTTTTCTAGATTTTTCTTAGTTAAATTTGTATTTTTAAATAATTTAATTAGTTTTTAATAGTTTAAAATTCATAAAAAAATAGAAAAATAATCAGAAAATTACAAAAATAGTTTTGAAAATTCTCTTTTGATATTTTAGATTTTTCCAAGTCATAATTTTATTTTTCTAGCTTTGGTTCATATTTTCTTGTATTTTAGGTTATTATTTAATAGTTAAAAATAGTTTTTAATTAATAATAATTAATTAAATAGTTGTAAAAATAATTTTCTTTTTCTATAAATTTTCTTTTATCATTAGGTTTGTAAAAATATCATTTTCATATTTTTAGGGTTAATATTGTGTAAGTTTCACGTTTTTATTTGTACGTCGCGTAGTTTTTAATTCAAGTTTTATAAAAACATAAAAACAAAAACATCATTTTGCAAATAGTGATAGCGTTTATTTAATATTTTTTATCTTTTTAACCTTCTTTAATTTGCATTTAAGCCGTTGTAATTTGTTGGCTTTTTCTGTAGTTATAATCATAATCAAATCCCTTTTTCGTTCAAATTTCTCGATCACTTTACGTTTGATAATCCATTGCATAGCTCGCTGGGACATAACGACCGGGGAAACACGTACTCCCCGGATCTTCATTGCATTCGTGCTTAGGCGGTTTTTTTGGTTCGGTCGCCATTCACAAGTGGCAGACTTGAGTGATTTAGCTTGACTGTTTGGCACGCATCAAATTTTTGGCGCCGCTGCCGGGGAGCTGTGCTGATAATCTTACGTTTAGCAGATTAGTGATTTGGATATTCATTCTTTGTTTATACCAAAAAACATGCTCAAGCATCAGCTTGAAAACTTCACTGCTCTCAGTGGAGAAAAACTTGATGACACTTATAATAGACTGCAGAAACTGATCAACCAACTGAAATTGGTGGACTACAAAGTTGCTCAAGAAGATATAAATCTCAAGTTCATCGAAGTTTGTCACCGAATGGGGTGTGCATACTTGTTGTGTGGAGGAACAAAGATGATTTTGAAAAAGATGACTCGGGACAATCTCTACAACAACCGAAAGTTTATGAGTCGAAAAGAAGATAGCTGGCTCATCCTCATCACCACAAAACATTGCTTTTGTGTCTGAGGCACAGGAATTCTCAGGATGTTTCCACTGCTGCTTATGAAGTATCCACTGCTATTGCTAACAATACCACTGTTAGTGCACTACAAGAAAAAGTGGTATTTGTGAGGGTGGAAAACTGTGCCAAATACTCAAAAAGCCGTGCCAAATGCTATTTGGCATGGCTTTAGCACACTTTTGACTCCGTCCTAAATATGAGGGTGCCAAATACATTTGGATCGGGTTAAAACCGTGCTAAATAGTATTTGGCACAGTTCTTGGGACGGTTTAACTTTGGGGTGCCATGAGTGAGGAATTTGGCACAATTGATAATCTTCCGTTCCAAATGGGCATTCGTCACATTTTTATATCCCGTGCCAAATGTGTATTCGGTACCAATTCATTTCCCGTGCCAAATGCTTTTTTCGGTACAGTTTGTATTTACCGTGCCAAAATGCGCATTTGGTACCAATTCATTTACCGTGCCAAATGCTTATTTGGTACAGTTTTTATTTATCGTGCCAAATTAACTGGGACAGTTTTATATACCGTGACAAACGTATTTTGCACGGTTTACATTTTTGTGCCAAACATATTTGGCACATTTTTAATCAGCCTTGCCAAAAAACATTTGGCACATTTTTGTGTTTGCTATAGAAGTCATTTGACACGGTTTTGCATTCATTAATTAGTTAGTCATCATAACAACCAACCATCTCAATTTTTCGCAAATATAATTCAATCAGGCCAAAAACAAATTGAACTTAATTTTTATTAATCATCAATAAGATCAAGTAAACATGGTCACTTGAATACAATAAAGTAAAAAACAATACGTCTAACATCCTTGTAATGGTCTTTAGAATGAAAAAGTCATAACTAGAACTCAAAATTATTTATCACTAACGAAAAGGAATAAAGCTCCTCGGATCACATCGTGTTCATAAACCCTGCATAATATAATATTCCAACATTAGAAATATATATGAAACAAGAAAAAAAATGATGTAGAAAATAGCAATAGAAAGAGGTTGCAGGCACAAATGACAAGTAACAATATCCAAAGCCACAACATGTGTATATCATACTTATGCAAAATTGCAGACCTAATCACCTTTCTATTGAAAATTTGTGGAACTAATCAGTTTGTATTGAAAAACTGCATGTTGTATCTTGCATGCATTAAAACTATGCAGTTGTTAGTAGTTAGGGGAATAAATTTTATTACCTTTCACAAAAGCATGCAAGTCCAAGACTATATGATGCATACAAAGTCTTGTGTAACTAAAAATGTTTGTGTCATTTCAAAATTAACAAGAATAATTATGTGACCATGATTGTGTGCTGAACTGATCAAATGTAAACCATACTACCAGTTTCCTAAACAAAGGAATCATTATATATAATTATCCCCCCTAAATACTTACAACCTGATACAAGAATTAATAAGAAAACAAAATATGCAAAGAGAGACGATTACCTACAAGCTATATACCCCTTAAGTTTGCACCAACATGTGATGGCTACTCGTTGGCACTATAGTGTTATGTAACAAAAGCTCGCATAAGACCCTTTACCAATCATTTGCAACTAATTCTAAGCCCACCTCAAAATGATGATATGTAACAGAACCTCACCCGCACGAGGGCATCTTAGACAAACCAAAAGAAGACCATACTAAGTCCTACCTAAAATGAAACCTATCTCAGGGGACTAAAAACAAACATTGGACCAGAAGACTTTAAAGTCTGAAGCAAATTGGAAACAACGCACATCACAGCAAAGCAAAAAGGGCAATTACTAGACAACCCTGAGGCCAAACTACAACGAGGCGTACAATAGAGGCTAGAATACATTGTCAAGTATATCTTAACTCTTATATTAATTTTCATTTGATTAAGTTTGGACCTAAAAATTTCAATTGATCATTTGATAGATTGATGCAAGTTTAATTGAGGTTATAATACATTAGGAATAAGTAATTAGATACATACCTGATAGCCGACACTTGATCCATACATAGTTTCGTGATGACCCAGCGGAGGTGGCAACTCCCTTCCTAGCAGCAATTCTAGTTTTTTAAACCACTCCATTTGCACGTTTTCATAATTAGAAACATGCACCGCTAATTGCTCTACTACTTTGGCATCTATATGCGCAACTTGCTCTTCTACTCTATCTGCTACCCGCTTAGCTACCTTAGTGTCTAATTGCGCATTTACTTGAGCCTGAACCATCCTTTCTATTGCATCTGAAGAGATGGTATTCCTTAATGAAAAGTGAGCCCCAAAAACATCACGAGTAGATACTCCTCTACCAAAAGTCTTGACACTCCTGTGTCCACCAGGGCCCACTAGATCAATGAAAACTTGTTCTTTAAATGAATCATTTTGCTCTGATTGTGGTACCTCATTTAAATTCTTGTTCATTCGATCCTGAATACACAAATACATATTTTTTAATAATAAAAAACAAATGCATTATTTATTATACATCGACTAATAATTCTAAGCTGTCAAGTGATACAAATTTAGGTGATATATATGTAACTAAAGTACTTACAACAACTATTTGTGTATCTTGATTTGGTATACTGCCATCTTTCGTACTACGCATTTTAATAAACATATTAGCACGACACAAGTCCTCTTTGTTAGCTTTCATCTATAGATAAAGTTTTAAATATATCTAGTTAGTATCTGGAATGGGTAAAAAGTATATAACATACAACTGAATGAATGTAGTACGCGCATTTGTACCTCCTCTCGAACGTTGGCATGTGATGTTCTACCAGTTCTTGGTAAAAACTCTAGGTTTTTTCGATTATTGGAATTTTCCAAAGATTGAGCCTGAAAAAATTAGAATAAACGAAGTTAATAAATTAGGCTAAAAACAGTCATAGAATAGATTATAGTTATGTTGTATCTCAGACATGAAGTCGCCTCTTTCTAGCTGCCATGATAAAACCTACAAAGAAATAAAAATTTTTAAGATCAGTGACTTTAACAAAAATAACAAGTATAACAAATACATGAAACACTAGGTCTCGACCTAAATATGCTTGTGAGGGTTTGACTCAGGTCAAGTTCGGGACAAGTCAGAGGTATTGACACCCCTAACCACAACTCCACAAGTAACAACATCAGGCTTAAAAACTAATAATCACTTTTAGTACATGAATTCCAAGTAGGGGTAGTTCACAAAAAGAAAAGTATATAAGCAAAAATAAAGTGTACAAGTAGCAGCAGGCTAAAAAATGTTTTCTTTTTGCAAACTAGACCTGAAGAGCTTACCCCAGAATTGATGTGAGTGAACTATAGGGCATTGAATGATTTGTTACTTAAGCCAAAATTCTATATGAATGTAAAAAAGAGGGTCAGATTCATATTTGATGGCTGTCAAGTGCAAAGCATAAAGCTCGACGGAAGGAAAAATAGATGAACTAAACTACTGGTTTATGCTTTTTGTGCTGATTTCATATTTTTGGGCACTAATCTATTTTCAAAATACCTGTTTAGTTATAAAATCCTGGATTTTTAAGAGTTTATATGGTGCACAGAACATATGAACAAATATACTCAAAACAAATTCATGAACTTATGACACGCATTTCATAATTTTAGGCAGTACTTCCCAACACAGAATATCGATTACTAAGAACTTAAACTTGGTATGCACGCGTCTAATAGATCAAAACTTGTACAGTTCACTTTGTCGTTCCTCAGACCACATCATGTTAATTAATATTAAAGTGTAAGCTACCATTTTAATTAAGCCTTAAATTCAAGAAGCATGTGATACAGAATTCAACACCAAGTTAGATGTGCCAAAACATATGTAGTTGCACATACGAACTACTAATGCACTTGATAATCGTAGGGTTGATTGAGTAGTATAGCAATGCAGGTTCACTTTGTTCCTAATTTGGTGCCAAACCTAATTGACACACCTAAACTGGTACATACCTGATAAGAAAATATAAAAACACGAATCAGAAGCCCTTACAAATAGGTACCCCATTGTGCTATCTAATATGATATAAGGAAACTACATACGCGACAAAAGCCTGAAAAATAAACCAACACCTTGTTACTAGTACAATTTTTATACCTACAATACACCTCCTAAAAATACCAAATCCAAAATGAATGAACCCAGTAGCCACAAAACAACATAACAAAAAAAACATACTAATTTCTAGAAATTAAAAACACACGTCACCTAATTGATCAATTGTTAGATACAAAAAGCCACACATAAATCATACAATCAATCAATTTAATATTCAATATGATTTAATTCATACCTCAAACTATTAAACCCTAGGTAGCAGAAATTGTTTTGGTTATGGTGTTCAATAAATTTTGGGGAATTTATAGGCGTGAATCCTAGGATATATTAGGGAAATATTTAATTTCAAATCACAATTACGATATGTGTGGAGAGAAATTCGTGATTACACTCGGATAGGAGGGAAAATTGGGAGGGAATGAAAATAATGGATGGATTTGTGCATTTGGGAGAGGGTGTGTTTGATTGCTGCTAAATGAGATAGTTCAATTTCAACTCTGAAAAGCTTGAAAATGAGTCGGGTAAACATGTTATGGTCACGCCCTTCTTCCACATGCTTCTTACACTTTATTAAACTTATAAAAAACAAATGGATTGATGAAATTGAGAAACTAGAGAAAAGATAATTACTATTATACTCTTACTTATATAATAATAACGTTGTATTAGGTTGTGTTATATATATATGCTATTTCTATTAAGTTTTTTAATATTGTAATTTATGGTTCATTATTTACTTAACTAGTTGAATACATGTACATAACAACATAATTTTTAATGGCAAATAGCTATGATTACGATAAAATTTAAAATAACTAAAATGCATAGTGATAGGATATCTAGCGGCAAACAACTCCTACCACATGCAAAGGCGGAGCTTCTTGAGGACCGGGAAGGGTCCCGGCCCCCTAGGCCTAAGCCCGTTAGTGTATTTATTCGCAATTTAATGTGTTAATTTTTTTTCATCTCGGCCTCCCATCTAATATTTTTCCGGAACTAATTATATTCCAGCCCTCTCACGAATTTTTTTCTAGCTCCGTCACTAGCCACATGTACCATATCTTTGTATTTATCAACAACATACCAAGTTATACATATTATATTTAGCACGGTGATCAATAGTGTATGAAATAACCAAACTTGTCGGTTTGAGCTTTTCTTGAGCTCAAAGTTATGGTTAAAATATTTTTGGATTTTCCTATCATTCATATAATATAATTTGGTTGTATAAAGTAAACTTTATTTAGTTTAAAATAAGATTCTACATAGATTAGTTGCTCTTGAATCTTCGTTATACATGTTATAATAGCACGCTTAATGCCTCATCTAGCCTTGTTTAATAATCAAGCCAACTCGAGCCATGTCTTCCTTGCCTTATATCTTGAAAAGACTAATAGATACACATGCGCAATGAGTATCCATCTAGATGCTTGGGTATTGATTAATATAAGGTCAACGAAGGTTATTGACAAAAATTCTTACCTTAAATTAAGATATATGTTCTATTTTGGTAACTATCTAAATATCGACTTATGAGTGATAATCATCAAAAGCCTTACTGGTAAGTCTATGACCTTGTCATTAGATGTCACGGTTCAAACTCACTAGTTATACATTTGGGAATGGTAAATGAAAAAGAGGGTTGAAAATGGTTATGGGATACCTCAGTTAAGCAGTGTATAGCTGAGTCACACACTTGCCCTCCACGGGTACCAGTACATGAACGACCACATTTGATTACACATTTGTACATATAATATGAATATTTTGAACTCAATCTTGAAAGGAAGAATTTTTATTTAATAAACAACGTACAATGGGGACTAGTCAAAAAGTAGAAGAAACGTGTTTTAAGTGATCTAAGTTACGTTAAATGATGACGAAGGTTATCTTACTATCTTATAAAGTGTAAAGTCCTTTTAAGCATTCAATTCTTTAAAATTTAGCACTACAAGTATCTATACATAATGTACAACTTTTTAGTGCACTAAGGCATTACAAACTTGAAAATTGAAACATACAAGAAAATAAAAGCCATTTGAAAATGAATCATAGAGAACCCGTTGGAACTTATACAAACTGGTGTATCAGGCCTTATCAGGATCTATTTCTCCGGTTAATCATTACAGGATACCCGCCGCCGCAACGCGCTGGTACCCTGCTAGTTGATAGTTATTAATCATTCATTTCGTATGAAGATGGATTATTATCTTAAGAAATTGATGTGAAGGGCAATTGAATATTAAAGTGATTAAAATCGATTATAAATTATATATATATATATATATATATATATATATATATATATATATATATATGTATATGTATATATATATATATATATATATATATATATATGTATATGTATATATATATATATATATATATATATATATATATATATATATATATATATATATATATATATTGTCAACACGTGTGAGACAAAATGGTCATTTGGACCAGGTTTTAAAAGATGTTCTAAATACATTTGCATTCGAAACAGTTTATAAAAATTGTTCCAAATGGATATTTTCCACACTCTAAACAAGTTTTTCCAAATACATAAGTATTTGGCACAAACACTAGAAACCGTTCCAAATACATATACATATTTGGCACTTGTGGTACCAACTGTCTCAAATACATAAGCATTTGGCATCGGTAATCGAAACCGTTTCAAATACACATGCATTTGGCACCATTATAGACAATGTCCCAAATGCATAAGTATTTGGAACGGATTTCTAATAGTTGTCCCAAATACCTATTTTTTTGGTACAGTTATCCAGACAGTGCCAAATACGCGTATTTGGCACTCTTATTTTACTGTTCCAAAAAGGTTCGTCCGAAAAAGCACATTTTTTTGTAGTGGTGATAGTGTTAGTGATGGTGCCATCTTTGCTTTCCTAGCTGATCTTACAACCAGTGTTACTGTACTGAATCAAGATCTAGATCAAATTGATCCTGATGATCTTGATGAAATAAATCTTCAATGGAAAATGGCAATGTTAACACTGCAAGCTAGGAAGTTCTTGAGGAGGGCTGGTAGACAGGTCAAATATGATGGTCAAAGAAGAGTTGGATTTGACAAAAGCAAGATGGAGTACTTTAACTGCAAGAAGAAGGGTCACTTTGCTAAGGAATGTCGAGCTCCTAAGAGGATTGAAGGCATCAAGAAGACCACTGAAGAGCCTGCTTCTTCTTCAGCAATGGTTGCTCAAGATGGTATTGGTGATTATGACCGGAGTGATCAAATTGAAGAAGGTCCCAATGCAGCTTTTCTTGCTAGTGAAGCTTCTAAAGAGCATAATTTTGCTCTTATGGCCTATGCTTCATCTTCTGGTTCAGATTCTGAGGTATCTAATGATTCTAAAAATTCTACTTGTTCTTTTAAATCATGTCAAGATAACTTAGAATCTCAAAAAGCTATTATTGAGAGTTTGAGAAAAGAAGTAGATAGACTTTCACTAGATAACTTAGGTTATAAAGTTGGTCTTGAGAGTGTTGAAGAAAAAATTCATTTCTGTATTAAATGTGAGTTTGAGTATGTTGATAAGATTAATATACTAGGTGGTTAAATTGATCTTAAGGATAGAGAAATTAAAGTGCTTAAAAAGAAACTAGAAGAGGCAGAGAGTGTAAAACAAGAAGCCCTAGTAGAAAAAGAAAAACATGTTGTTAGGGTTGCTAAAACACAATATGCTTTTGACCTAGTAAATAAGCCAATTGGTCAAAAATTATTCAAGGAGGGTACTGGTCTTGGATACAACAATATGCCACCACCTTCTCTAATGAAACATGCACCACCTACAAAAGAACTGTCATTTAGTAGTGAATTCGGTTTTAACAAACCTGTAGAAGAGATTAGTAAGACTGAAACAACTAAGATAGGTTCTGATAAGTCATCTGATGCTCCTACTATTAAAGATTTGGAATCAGATTCTTTGGAAGTTAGATCTGAATCAACACAGCCTGAGAAGATAGAAAATGTTAAGAAAGTTGATTCTAAACAAGCCAACCTTATTCCTAGATTTGGAGCACCAATTTCTAGGAAAGTGGTAGACTACAATGAGATACCTAGGGAACAGATGAGAAAATACATACCTAGGGGAAATCATAGAAACTTCAATGGACTAATTTCAAATAGATTAGGAGGTGAGTTTCAATGTGTTAAGAAGGCTTGTTACAAATGTGGTAGTTTTGAGCATCTACAGAGAAACTGTTATAAGAATCAACCACAAGTTTGGAACCATTGGAGGAGGATAAATCATCAAAACTTTTCAAAGAAAACGATCCTTCATCCTAACAAAAATATGGTTCCCAGAGCAGTGTTAATGAGGAATGGTAAAACAAAATCTATAATCACTGTTGTACCCAAATGGGTTCCAACCACTGCTAAGCAAAATGTAAACACTGCTAAGCAAACTCTTTCCACTGCTAAGCAAAATATCACCACTGATTCAAAAAAAAGTTTTAAAAATTCCAAAGGTGATAACTGACACAGTGGTTGGAAACCATTTTTATCCTGTTAAGGCCTCAGTTAGCTGTCAATGGAAGCCTAAGACCAAGGTTTTACATCATGTCAGTTGTGCATCAATGGACTTAAAGAAATTTGATTATGTTGATGCACAGGGCAGACCCAAGTCAGTATTGGCTTGGGTCCACAAAAGGAACTAACTTGTTTAAATTCATGTGCAGGGCAATCTACAAGATGAGCTAAAAGACAAAGGAATTTTTGATAGTGGTTGCTCTGGGCACATGACATGGGATGGGAGCAACCTGGAGGATTTTGAAGCTTTTGATGAAGGGTATGTGGCATTTGGCAATGATCCAAAGGGAGGAAAGATACTTGGCCGAGGCACAATCCGAACAGGGAAATTAGACTTTGAAAAGGTCTATCTGGTACAGGGACTAAAGTACAATTTATTTAGTGTTTCTCAAATGTGTGATAAGAAAAACTGGGTACTTTTTGGGAAAACTGAGTGTGTGGTGTTGTCATCTGATTTTTAAGATTCCAAATGAGGAATTTGTGCAGTTAAGGATACCTAGGAAAAAGAACATATATTGTTTTAATCTTAAAGATGTAATTCCTAATAGGTCCTTAACCTGTTTGTTTGCTAAGGCAACATTAGATGAGTCTAAATTGTGGCATAGAAGGTTGGGTTACCTTAATTTCAAAACAATCAATAAACTGGTAAAGGGCAACTTAGTGAGAGGGTTACCTTCTAAGGTTTTTGAGTGTAAAGAACTATGTGTGGCTTGTCAGAAAGGAAAACAACATAAAGCCTCTTGTAAGACCAAAACTGTTAACACCATCACACAACCACTGTTAATGCTTCATATGGACTTATTTGGACCTACTTTTGTTAAAAGTTTGAATCAAAAGTAGTACTGCCTAGTTATCACTGATGATTATAGTAGATTTTCTTGGGTATTCTTTTTGGCTGCTAAGAGTGAGACTAGTGAGATCCTCAAGAGTTTCATTACTAAGATAGAAAATCTAGTAAACCATAAGGTACAGGTAATCAGATGTGATAATGGAACTGAGTTTAAGAATGATGTGATGAATCAGTTCTGTGTAGCTAAGGGTATAGAAAGACATTTTAGTGTTGCTAGAACACCACAACAGAATGGTGTAGCTGAAAGGAAAAATAAGACACTAATTGAGGCTGCTAGGACAATGTTGTCAGAATCTAAGTTACCAACTACCTTTTGGGCTGAAGCTGTAGGCACTGCATGTTATGTGCAGAATAGAAGTAAGGTAGTGAAGCCTCATATCAAGACCCCCTATGAGCTATTACATGATAGGAAGCCTATGATTGCATTCCTAAAACTTTTGGGTGTCCTGTTACTATCTTGAATACCATAGACTACCTAGGCAAGTTTCAAGAAAAAGCTGATGATGGATACTTTTTAGGCTATTCTTCTAATAGTAAAGCCTTTAGAATATACAATAGGAGGACTAGGATTGTTGAAGAAAACTTACATGTTAAGTTTAATGAAGAGACTCCTAGTGTTGAGACCAAAGGACCAGAATGGTTGTTTAACATTGATATGCTAACCAAATCTATGAATTTTGAGCCTATCATTGCAGGGACTTCCACTAATGATAATGCATGTATACAAAAAGATTCTGATGCAGAAACAATTTCTAAGGAAGCTGATTCTCCAAAGGAGTTCTATTTGGTTGAAAAGTGAAAAGCAGGTTCTGTCTCACCCATCATTGATAAACAAGGTACCACTGATGATGATGTCTTAAATTCTGGAAGCAAAGTTGATCATCATCAAGAAGAGGAAGAGTTGTTAAAAGATAACTCAGTGTCAGTAGAAGAAATTGAAAGAAAGAAAAGGCATTCTGAAAGCACCGCTAAGCTAAATGAAAGCATGGCTAAGCATAATGAAAGCACTGCTAAGCCAACTTCTACCACTTCCAGTACAAGTGAAACCCCGGCTGAAGTGCTGATGATGGTACTTACTTTGGACCAACTGCCAAGCCAATATTTGGTGATGATGAGTATCCACATGATCCTGATATGCCTGCTTTGGAAGAGATTGATACTCCTACTGATGATGAAAACATGGATGACTTCTTCAATACTGATTTTACTAATTTGGAAACTGTCATTCCTGAAAGTCCAATCACTACCACAAGGATACATAAGATTCGTCCCAAGGATTAAATACTTGGAAATTTGAACACACCAGTTCAAACAAGAAGCAAGGTTCAGAACACTAAAACCTTTCCTGAACAAGGTTTCTTTGCAAGGTCACTTCACAAAAGAAATACTCATAAAGATCTGCAAAATTGTATGTTCGCTTGTTTTCTGTCTCAAAAGGAGCCCAAGAGAGTTGAAGAAGCCTTGACAGAAGAAGGATGGGTTGAATCAATGCAAGAGGAGCTTCTAGAGTTTAAGCTTCAAGAGGTTTAGACATTGGTTGACCTTCCAAATGGAAAGAGGGCAATTGGAACTAAGTGGGTGTTCAGAAATAAGAGAGATGAAAGAGGTATAGTGGTAAGGAACAAATCAAGGCTGGTTGCTCAAGGATACACACAAACTGAAGGTTTGGATTATGATGAAGTGTTTGCTCTAGTTGCAAGAATTGAAGCTATTAGATTATTTTTAGCATATGCTTCATTCAAAAATTTTGTGGTGTATCAAATGGATGTTAAGAGTGCCTTTCTATATGGTACTATTGATGAGGAGTTTTATGTGTGTCAACCTCCTGGTTTTGAAGATCCTGATCATCTTGATAAGGTCTACAGGGTGAAAAAGGCTATGTATGGTTTGCATCAAGCTCCAAGGGCATGGTATGAGTGTCTTTCTACTTATTTGATGGACAATGGCTTCAAGAGAGGACTGATTGATAAAACTTTGTTCATAAGGAAGCTAAAGGATGATATTTTGCTAGTTCAGGTTTATGTAGATGACATCATCTTTCGCTCAACTAATAAGGAGCTATGCAAAGACTTTGAGAAACTTATGCATGATAAGTTTCAGATGAGTTCCATGGGAGAACTCATTTTCTTTTTAGGACTGCAAGTTCAACAGAGGACTGATGGTATCTTCATTAGTCAAGACAAGTATGTGGCAGATGTTTTGAAGAAGTTTGGGTTTCAAGATGTTAAGAGTGCTAGTACACCAATGGAGACTCTGAAACCACTGCTACTTGATGATGGAAGTCCCAAAGTTGATTTGAAGTTGTATAGGTCCATGATTGGATCTTTGATGTATCTCACTGCATCTAGGCCAGATATAATGTTCTCAGTATGTGTGTGTGCAAGATTCCAAGTCACACCCAATACAACACACATGAATGTTGTTAAGAGAATTTTTAGATACCTTAAAGGTCATCCTAAATTAGGCCTGTGGTATTTTAAGGATTCACCTTTTGATTTGGTGGCCTATACAGATAGTGATTATGCTGGTGCTAGTTTCGATAGGAAATCTACAACCGAGGAGGAGTTTTTGGGAAGCAGACTAATTTCATGGAAGTGTAAAAAGCAAACAATAGTGGCAAATTCCTGAAGCTGAATATATGGCTGCTGCTAGTTGCTGTGGTCAAGTTCTTTGGATTCAGAATCAATTGCTGGATTTTGGGTATAATTTTATGCATACTAAGATTTACATTGATAATAACAGTACAATTTGCATCATTAAAAATCCTATTTTACATTATAGAAATAAACATATTGAGATAAGGCATCATTTTATTAGAGATTGTAATAAGAAAAGGTTGATTCAAATGGTAAAAATCCATACTGATTTCAATGTTGCTGATCTTCTCACTAAAGCTTTTGATATGGGGAGGTTTCAGTACCTTGTAGTTAGTATTGGAATGATTAATCTCTAAATAAAAGTTTGTATAAATCTTGTACTGTTATTAGGTGATCTTAGTATTGCTATTTTTGTTCTAACCAATGTTAGTTATGTTCAAACCACTGTTTGTTTCTTTGTGTTCCCACTAACCGTTTTGCAGAGATATGAAAGTAAATCACTGTTTGAATGATGCAAGAGACTTAAAGGAAAAGACATGGTTCCATTATTCTTATGTTATAAACTGCATTCATAAATGCAGTGGTTACAACCATGGCTACAAACTAATAGGAGAATACATCACAACATGCTTAAAACAACCAACACAGGACACAAGCTTCACATCTAAACTCCCCATCACCTAAGGATTCTTAGGAAAGGCCCACTCTGGCATCACTTTAGGCGCCCTTCGACCTTCAATTTCCCTCCACACTCTGGCATTTGGTAGTCCCATCACCCTTTCTCTGATAGGTGGTGAGGCTGATGAGGAGGGACCAACAGGTGGTGCTATTAACAATGCTCTTGAAGGTGGTGCTTGGAGCTCTTCAGTTGGGAGTACAACAGCAAGGGGAGGCACAACCAAGACTCTTGAAGAAGTGTCATCAACTGTGCTTTCATATGGTGAAATATAGCTTGACATGGAGTCTGAGCTATCTTCCTTGATGATGGCATCTTGTAGTATTGGTTGAAGTGTTGATGGACCAGCAGATGAAGGAGTAGTGCTCATGGACAAATGGTTTCTCTTTCTTGATGAATCCTCTTCAAACACCTCTCTCTTTGTTCTACCTGGATTTTTCAGAACAAAATGCCAAACACTATCATCCCAAACATTTGAGCTGTCAGATGAGACATTGATAGGGTTCGAATGGCTCATAATGATTATTGGTTAATCTGATTTTGAAAGATTTTAGGAGAGAGAAGTGTTGGTGTGTTGAAGTATGTGAGTCTAATGCTCTTTAAATAGATATTAAGATGGAATCAGGAAGTTAATGAAGGGAAGCTGTAAGTGGTTGAGGAGTAAATGAAGTCTTTTGACTTTGGGAAACGATTTAATGACTAGGAGTTGACCATATTGACTTAGGATTTAGCACTGTTGGCTACCCACTGCTAAGTATATGGAACCACTTTTTGTTCTATCTAACCACTGCTAACCTTAACCATCTTTTCAGTGTTTGGTTTATGTTTGTGATATGCAGGTATGAAGGATTGTTGTATACATTGGAGCTTTTAGAGCTTTTGCTGTTTAGAGTTAGAGTTAAAAAAAATAAAAAATAAATAAATAAATAAATAATTTAATCCTTCATATTTCTGTAAGATATCACTATTTTTAGCAAAGATTTTATTGCTGTAAATCTTGGTCAAAAGATTGGAGTGTCATGCTGTATCCACTGCTAGAGTCATTCAAACCACTGCTAGTGGTTTTCAATCCACTGCTAGCATATTTATGTTCTTGGATACTTGAGGGGCTGTTTGGTAACTTTGGTGCTAACGCATTTATTTCCCCAAATCACTGCCAGATCATTTAATTGATCTTCAAATCACTTCCAAATGGCGCTCTACATAAACCCTACCCACTTCCATCTGTTTAATTCACAAATCCCACATCATTAACATCACCAATCATCATGCCGAACCAATACTCCAAAACACATAACCTAGTTGCTTATCTGGTAAAAAACAATCGATCCGAAGGTTTTCATGAAATGATTGATTTCCTTACTCACAGTCCTATCTACTTTGCGTTAACTGTAGCACCCACCATTCTTAAAGCCTATGTATATCAATTCTGGGGAAATGCTAAGCTTGAGGAGATAGATGGTGTAGAAGTTTTTAGTACTGTTGTGGATGAGATTGAGGTTTTGGTTGATAAGGGAATCATTAGAGGAGTTTTTAAGTTGGATGATGCTGATGGTGTAGTTAACCTTTCTGATGCTGCAATTTTTGAAGGTTTAGAAAGGTTAGGATATACTAGAAGGGGAGATAAGGTAAAATTTCTCAAAGGCATGTTTTCTCAAGAATGGAAGTTTTTGATTCACACCTTGTTAATGTGTATAAGTAATAAGACCACTGGGTTTGATGAGTTTCCCTACAAAATTGCTACTGCTATAATATGTTTATCTGAAGGAAGGAAGTTTAATTGGTCTAGGATGATTTATGAAGGGTTTGTGCAGAATATTAGGAAGAAGGGTAAATATTACTTATATCCAAGGTTTGTGCAACTTATTGTGGAAAGTCAAATAGAAGAACCTGTTGAGCATACTAGGGAATATGAGGTGCATTATATGCTTCCTAAGGTTTTTGCACATATGAGACATCAGAACCCTAATTTTCTAATAAGAGATGTTCCATTGTTTCCTCATATGATTAATTTTCCTGCTATTCCAGAGTTTGATGAAGATCTTGAATCCCAATCCATGGAACCTGAACCCACTGCTAGTACACTTGAACCCACTGTTAGTGAATTTCAACCCATTGCTAATGCACCTGAACTCACTGCTAGTCAACCTCAAACCACTGTAAAACCCATTTTGTTCTCTAGGAGGAGGAAGGGCACCAAGCTACCTCAGGCTGGTGTTAGTGGTGTTGTTCATGAGGCTGTCACAAGTTGTGGAGGTGACATGATTGGAAGGGCTTCCACTACTGATTCATTCTTAGATGTTGGCCAGGACAGTGGAAACATAATTAAGACCCAACCTTTGGCAACTCCTAATGTGGAGAGTTCCTTGGAACTCAATACAAGTGGAGGAATCCCTAGCCAACTGGCTCACTCAGGGTCTGATGCTATGTTTACTTTATCCAAGGATTCACCTCTCAGAGCAGTTAACACAGCTTGAAGTGATGAGGATAGTTTGGAACATGACAATGAATTGACGGATCCTAAATAGGTACATGATGACTTTTCCCATGAACCACCTCTCGGACCAATTAACACAGGTCGAAGTGGGGAGGATATTCTTGAACATTTAAATGAATTGACGGCTAAATGTACCAAGATGGAGGACACAATCTCTAGTCTTCAAGAGTTGGCTGTGTTTCAGGGAAAAGAGATTAGGAGGTTGAAGCACATAATGTTTTTGATGGAGAAGGTGAGGAGACCTGGGGTTGCTGTTTCAAGAAAAGTCAGAAAGTTGAAAAGGAAGGTGGACTCCTCTCCAGTTGTGACTTTGGAGGATGTACCTAAACAGGGGAGGAGTGAAGGCATGAATTCAGGGGAGGCTGTTGGTGTGCATATGGATGAGGATGTGGATAGTGGAGATCAAGGAGAACAATTTGTGGTATCTGATAAAGATGGGAATGAAGCTGTTCTTGAAAGTTTGAAGACTGTAGTAGAAGATAAAGAAGCTGAGATGGTGCAGGACACAACCATTGATAGTGTCTCTGCAACCACGGCTGGTGTTATAGAAACCACTGCTGCAGTTTCAAATAAGGTAACCACAACAACTCCCACTTTAGTCTTACCCACTGCCATTATAACCACTTCTACAATTGTTACAACCACCTCTGATTCACCACCTAAATCAAAGGAAGTTGAAAAAGTACACTAATAAACTTAAGCAACACCTCATCTATTCCTACACCTATCATTGCACCTGTTCCATTATCTCTTAAACCTACTACAACCAAACCCTTAGGTAAAAGTTTGACAATTGGTGAACCTTTGAAGAAGAAGGTGGTTCTACCAGACATTGGAAAGGGAAAAGGTAGTGCTGAACCTGTTTTGAAGTTTAAGAATAGACAAGAACAGATTGCTTATGATGAAGAGTATACAAGAGGTCTGCAAGCTGAAGAAGAAGCAGCTGCAGAGAAAGAAAGGCAAGAAGAAGAAGAAGCTACTCAGAAATGGTTAGCTGAATGGAATGAGACACAATCCTATCTTCAAGCTTCTAATGACATACAGAATGAGTATACTACTCAAGAATGGGCATTGTTATCTGTTGATGAAATAGCTAGAATCTTGGGTGAATGGGCAAGGAGGATCAGTAAGGAGAAAAAGCAAATTCAAAGAAAGAAACCTCCTACAAAGGGTGAGATGAGAAATGCTATGATGAAGATTATCAAGAATTCAGGCATACATATTACCAAAAATCTAAGTAAATGTTCATTTGAAAGGATACATGATATTTTTCAAAGGTGTATGAGAATTAATGAGGATTTTAATCCAATGAATTCTGAAAGAGAAGAAGAGTGGATTAAAAGTAGACAAAAGAGAAAATCTGAGATTCAGGAGACATCTGGTTCTAAAAGACTAAAAGAAGTGAATGAAGATGGTAATCAAATTATTTCTTATACATTTGAGCTTAATGGAAGTGAAGGATGTTGGAAACTTCAAAGAGTCATTAATGAAGTTTCTGAGTTTGCGAAATTTTCACAAATGCTTCAATATCTGGATAGAAATGATTTGATGAATCTTTGGAAGCTTTACAAGAGTAAATTTGGTGATGTATGTCAAGATGATTATCATGAAAGAAGGGTGTATCATCATTTGAAGATCTTGTTTGAACCTACTGATGATGAACCTGAATGGAAAGGACTCTACAATGGTCAAGTTACAAGATGGTTTTATATCAGTCTTGTGGAGTTCATGTGCTAACGGTTTCTGGAGAAGTTATTCATATGCTTGTAGAAATTGAATAACTATCCAGGAGTTATTACTCAGATGGTGAAGCCTGGTGGTTTAAAAATGCTGAAGCCCTATGATGATCAAGCATACAGTTTGTTGCTAAAGTATGAACAAATTCTTAAAATTGGTAAGTGTTTGGATACATCCTCCAATTCAGAAGTTTTGAGATTAAAGGAAACTTGAGAATTCTATTTGAATGTATCAAGTTTAGGGGAGGATCGTTGGGTTTTAGGTTCCTCAAAACAGGAATTATTCTAAGTGTTGGAACCACAGATAGAGTTGATGAAACCACTGACAGAAGAATGAATCCACTGCTGAAGTTAAACCGCGGCTAGTAGTAAAGTGAAACCACTGCTATTGTATTGTAAACACTACTAGTTTTGTATAGTCGGTTTAATATTTTGTATTAGATAAATATGGAAAAGATATTTATCTTGTAGGTTACGTATTGTATTATGTAAAGGACTCCTTAGTTTATAAAAGGAGGTCCTAGGTTGGATTATATATACGTGTGTTTTATATCTAAGGTCAATACACTTCAAGGTTGTAAAACCCTAATACTGGTTAGAGTATTCGTTATTAATATAATTGAGGTGTTTAAGAGTTATTGTTATTGTTCTTCTTCTTAAGGTTGAATATTAAATTCCGCATAATATTTAACAATTTATTATAAAGTCAGTTTCTATAAGAATCGTTTGCTCAACTAGGATCAACAATCTCCAAGGGAGAAATCACTCCCCTACGATAAGCATTAGCATTTTATATTTTCTTTACTTTCAATTCATGTATTTCGTACCTTTGAATATTGAATTGGTTTGTATGATTAATATGAGCGGCTAAGCACCTCTTGGTGCTAGCCTAGTTATGATTCCTTAATTGTTTTGTTTGCGTTTACATTACTTCCTTACAACTATTTCTAAGTGTATGCATGCATAGTTTATTGTTAGCCACCCTTGGTTCGGTAGTTTTGAATGGCGGTAGTGGCCAATTGCCTAGGAGATATGACCAACTGACCCTAGGTGAGCGGACTGAGACGGGAAGGGTAAGATATGACCAACTGACGACCCTTTCTACTTGTGCGATTTGACCAACTGATCACCTACCGTTTGGATGAACTTAAGAATTAGGGGGTGAGTGTTTAAGTTGCTAACGCCCGGGCACTCACTATTATAAATCTAGCATGTAGCGGTACTTAATGACTTGGCTTAGGGGACCAGGAACAACAGGACTTATGAGGGGACACCTGACTTCTCCCGTGGTGGCATCTTTGCTGATAGGTTAGGGCGAATTGACCAAAATGCTGTCCTCTCGACTTTGACCCCACCTGAAGTTATTGGAAGTAAGTAGACGTAGGCAAAACTAGCTAGGAGGAGTAACTAGGTTAGCACCACTCTCCTCTATTGATTTACCCTTTACCTTTTATCTGCCTTTTATTTGCTTTATTATGCTTTAGTAGTTTAAATAATTAATTCCTTATCGAAACCATTATTAATCTGTGACACCTAGACTTAGTAATAATCCAACACACATAGCTCTTGGGACGACCTCGGCTTTACTGATTACTACACTACACAACAGAGTACACTGCCCGTTAGTGCACTAGGGTAGACCATAGGTATAACGAGACTTTATAAATATTAAAACCTGGTCAGTAAAACCTGCATCAAGTTTTTGGCGTCGTTTCCGGAGAGTTATATTAGGACTAATATTAAGTCTTTCATTTCGTTTTATACTTTTCTCACGATCATTATTCGAGTTTTCAGGTACCATGGAAGTTGTTAACATTGATGACCTCACTCTTGAGGAATATTTGGCATTGACAAGAGCGGAACAAGGGCCGGGTCTCGTAAGACCGGCAATTGGAGCGGATGTCCGTTTCGAAATCAAAGACCAATTTATGAGGGAGCTTCGTGCGAACCCTTTTTCAGGAAACAGGGACGAAGATGCATATGAGCACGTTGAAAATGTCCTATACATCGCAAGACTTTTCAACATTCCGGGCGTGTCTCATGATGTTGTTATGCTAAGAGTATTCCCAATGACTCTTACTGGAGCTGCCAGAAGATGGATTGAAAGATTGCCCACCGGGGCAATTAATACTTAGGATCTACTTAAGAAGCACTTTATTCAGAGATATTGTCCGTCGTCGAAGATTTCTTACCAGCTTTTGGAGATCCATAATTTCAAGCAAGAAGACGACGAAACGTTGTATCAAGCTTGGGATAGATACAACGATCTCCTTTATAAATGTACTACAAATGATCTGAACAACCAGCAAAAGGTCAACATCTTCTAGAAAGGAATTAACGTAACTACAAGGCAAATGCTGGACTATCAAGGACCCATCCCGAACATGACTCCTACTCTTGATATTGAAGCCATTCAAAAAATGGCTAATCACTCTCAAAAATGGCACGACGGAGGAAGTAAAAGAAACCAAGGCGGAAGTTTCGATGGAATTGCAGCAATAACCAATAAGCTTGAGAATCTCGGTCAAGATATGTTAAAAATCAGAGAAAATGTTCATGCAATCCAAGTCGGCTGCGAAAATTGTGGTGGGGGACATCTGACTAAGAATTGTCCTAAAATTGACAAGGAAGATACGATCGAGGAAGCTAAGTTTGGAGAGAATAGGCCTTTCTACGGGGATAATCGTAATGGGTATCGTGGAGGACCCCCACCGTATTATGAGCGTAATGAAAGAAGAGCTAACCTGGAGGGAATTATTACCAAGCACCTTGTGGATACTACCAAGAGGCAAAAAGAGCAAGAGGAATGGCTGAAAAATTTCTAAGATAATACAAACAAAAGCCTCTCTTCCCATAGCATATCACTAAAAAACTTAGAAACTTTAATTGGAAAGCTTGGCGACGAGGTACAAAGAAGAAATGAGGAACAAAAGAACAAATCTACTATATGTAATGCTGTATTCTCGGATAACGACTAGTCCTCTGATGAGTCTAATACTGATGGCGAAAGTGAGTTACGCCGTAATCACATCTCAGAGTTACGGCGTAACCAGAATTTAAGCAATGACACGGGTACCAAGGTCAGCAAACCTAAAAAGAGAAATCATTGGTGTAAGGCTATTGCAATTGACGATGGGGAATGCTATAGCTTATGCGCCTCGTCTGATCCTCGGAAAACCTGCGATAGAGGAGTTGATAAAGAAAGGGTAAATGATGACAGATACATGTGGACTACACTTAACGACGAAGAAAGATTAGCCAAATTCTCGATTAACGAAGTGGAAGGACTACCTATCAAGCATTACTGCAAACCCTTAATCATCACGGAAGATGAGATTACTCACGCTTGGCCAACGTGCAACCCTTTTCGTGAATATTGCAACGGAGGAGGTAATGTGAAGAACGAAGTTTGGATATGCCTGCATGAATCTGGAAGGCATGAATTTGATTTTGGAGATCTATCATTCAGAGATTGGTAT
This sequence comes from Chrysanthemum makinoi, assembly GCA_910596185.1. NCBI lineage: Eukaryota > Viridiplantae > Streptophyta > Magnoliopsida > Asterales > Asteraceae > Chrysanthemum > Chrysanthemum makinoi. The sequence goes on from OU343220.1 coordinate 202,007,301, forward strand.
TCAGTGAGATTGTGACAACCCGTACTTCCAGGTCATTTCTCGAAACAATTCATGCCTTACAATTTCAACATTTATCGTAAACTAGGTTTACGTGTTCCAAATTCGCGTAACCTTTAAGGTTTAGCGGCGAATTCCTGATCATAACATCACGTACATTTCATATGGACTAAGATTAGTCTACATTTCATTAGCATCATTTGCATCCCGATAGTTCATTCATGACATTGCATTTCATATTAAACGCGTGAATTTTATATTAAATAAACGTTATCGCGTGAGTTATTATTTTGAATATTTAATCCGTTACTTTCAAAAATGATCCCGATATATTTTTAAACTTACATTGGTTTATAAAAACTATATTTTGAGTTTAACTAGTGTTTTAAATTTATTTTGTATATAAATCGTTAAAGTTATATTATTACGACGTTTTTCTTAAAAACTACTCGATAATTATTTTATCACTCAAATTTCACAAGGAATGTATTTTTACAATTTTTATTATCTCATTACATTCTCTTTTGATCTATTAAACATTACTTGTACCTAAAATCTACCATTTACCTTTACTTATACATTTAACTACACAACATTTTACTTACATTTTTCTTACAACTTCACAAAGTATTTATACAAGTTTAAAAAAACAAAATATCTACCAATTCCTCCCCCCTTGGCCGACCAAGGGGGAGGGTTGGTAATTAATGAGGCATGGTTTTGATTGTATACATTTATACATATACTCAAAGTCTTCACTTAACACATTTCATTCACTCATTATTCACATAGTTAGCAAAAAGCTTTTTCTTCTCTCTTTGTGTTCTTCCAAAACCGGCCTTCAAGAGATAGCCAAGGGATCATCATTTTTCTTTTCAAGTTCAAGCATAAATACAATCTAGATAACATTCTTTATAAGGTTTTGAAATAAAAACCAAGAGTGTTTAAGTTAAACCTTGTTCCTTGCACCTCATCATATTAACTTGTAAGCATATCATTTATATTTTTCATATCTCCTTTTCATTTCATAAGTATCTCTTCATTTTTGGAGCAAGCATGCATGATTTGTGTTGTTTATACCATTTTTACATGATTTTAGAAATATATATATATAAAGTCATCCTATAATTATCCCCTTGGTATACTTTGGTCTTGATGATGTTTAGGAACCCATGACACCCTAAGAAGGTGTATGGTAGGATTAGACTAGCTTTGGAGTTGATTTGAAGGGATTAGAATAGGTTTGGTACGAGAAAAACTATTTTCGATACGTATAAAATATGTTCTGTCCTTGTTTTGATTTTCTGGAAAATCCGACAGTAGGCACGACTTTTTGGCCTTGATATTTAGAAAATATACTTTAAAACGAATCCGTGGCCGCTTGAACGGATTAAAACCGAGTTATAACGAAGAAGTTATGAATTTTTAAAGTTTGACGACGAAATATATTTTTCCTGAAATTTCAGCAACATGTTTTTGGTTAGTTCGAGTTAAAAACGAGCCTTAAGCTTTGCAAATTATTTCGACTTATCAAAAATCTATTAGTATACTTTGATACGAAGCTAAGGACGTATAATACGTAGAAAACGGATTTGAAACGACTAAGATATGCACGTTTCATAAAATTGCCCGAACTATTATTTTCTAAAAACTATATTATTTTTACGATACAAGTGTTACGGTAACTAAAATGACCATGTTGACGGCTGTTTTTAACCTTGATGTGGAATTTTTTTGGAACGAAATGTCTTCTAGTAAAATCAAGATCACCGAGCATATTTTTCAAAACAATCAATCGCGTTTGTATAGCGGAGTTGTAATAAATTATTTACGGATGCTTAAAATTGGCCGAAACTCACTTTTTACACAACAATTAGACAAAATCACCATCTTTAACCCTTATTATCTTTATGTTCGAGACCTTTTTGACGAAAACTCCTGAACTGAAACTTCTAGATTTCGATACAAACTTTCCAAAACCGTCGATTTCGTTTCCTAACGTTCGACGTACACCATTTTACGACTAGTTTTTCAAAGCCATTTTTGTCACTTTCATAAAATTTCCAACGACTTTATTTTACGACGAAAAGTGAAAATTTCACCATAAATCATTACGAAACCATTGTAGGATGACATTTTGACGTAAATACTTATAAAGTGATTTAAGAATGGTTAAGACGTCAAAAGAGTATTTTTCGACGATAAGTATTATTTTCAAAACTCGCAAATGGTATAAATAACATACGTAATGCATGCATATCATAACAGTACATCATAACTCATTACATATCATATCATTCGTAATAGGTCCCGGTTAAAGTATCACGATACATCTCAGTGTACTCACTCTTGTCATCATACCAGTTTATCAAGTGAGTTTTCATAGCCCCGTTTTACAAGTTTTTACATTATTTCAAACCTACGCGGGAGAATACATTGCACAACATTTTTATTACGATACCAAGTATGTTAAATTCATTTACATTGCTTGAGTTACAACGTTGCCAGTTAAAAGTCCCCACTTTAATGCATGAGCCGTTAATTTTTTTTAGAAGCGTGTGTGAGTGGATAGATCTATCGAGGGTGACACCTCCATCCGGGTTGGTGAATCCCAACTAGTCATACGGATGCATTTCATTCATAAACATTATTAGAGTTGTTTGGCAAGACACTCTGTTGGGGCGTACATTAGTCGGAGCTTCGGTATCATGCGCTTAAGCAATTGTAACATTTTTACGTGACATAATTGTCATGCCTCGTGACATTTTACGGACATAATTGTCATGCCTGTAACATTTTTACGTGACATGATCGTCATGCCTGATCTATACTTGCGTAGTCGTATAAAACATTTACATAAACCTATGATTTCTCACCAACATTATTGTTGACCGTTTTAGCAATGTATTTTTAGGTAACTAAGGCATTATCATCATGGCATGGTTAAAGAACCACCTTTTGAGTCGCGGCGTCGACTTACATCATTGTACATTATGGCACTTTCTTTCAAAACCATCGTTTGGACTTGTAATATATTTGTATTTCCGCAAACTTTGTAAACTTTTGGGACCTATGTTGTAACTCTGAACGTTTTTATTAAATATCCAACGATGTGTTTTTAAACGACACTTTAGGTCGTTCAATGTAACTGTGATTGTGGTGCTATGACAGTCAAGCCCCCAGGAATTCCATTCCGCTGCAAAACAGGTAAATTGGGGGTGTGACAGATTGGTACCAGAGCTACAGTTATAGAGAACTAGGTTGCATCATTGACCCTAGACTATAACTACATTATCATAGCATCTCATCATTTCATAATAAGTGCATGTTCACTACACATGCGGTTTTATACGCACATTTTTACGAGTTATTACTTTCATTTCGAAATCGATTGTCACATTGATGCCTTCAAATACCCATCCCATTATACTCACATCACTTTGACATGGAGAATGCCTTGTCATTCCCTATCACAATTTTAACATCAGTTGACTCAACACCGATAACATCAGATGATGACACTGAGACCTTTTAGGAGGACGAAGTTGCACCTACACCATCGCGATCACTATTTATTCACTGTAGGAATAGGACAATTTTATCACTCACTGGGACAGATCATACCATTGGGTAGAACTTATAGGCTTAGTCCTAATGAACCTATTTTCTTAACTCACCACAAGGATTCTATTATCATCATTGTCATTATTTTCATCATCATTATCATTTCGAGCACCATCCGTACCATCACATCTCATACCCGATACTCATACACCAGACTTGCAGCTTGGGAAGCGCGGCATGATTTGACACACCATTACCACCTACCACTAAGACTATAGACACTACACCATCTCATAGGTTTGAGGACTGTGAGAGTTCTAGGGCTATCGTTGCTAGACCGCCTACTGCTCCTACACTTGAAACACGATTAGACCACCAACAGGAACGGATAATAAGTACCTTTCTAGCTAATGTAATCTTTATCATTTATTATCTCTACGATAATCACCACCTTGTTTATTTCATTCCTTACTCCAATTGCCCAATTTTCCATCATTTCACGACGATATATCACTATCTTACTAGGGGTTAGGCCAACGTTATTCTCGACCAATTAGTAGACTATTACTACTCGATAAGGTTCTCCTATGTATCCTACAAACCATCCAACAAACTTTATTCCAATTTATCCTGCTACTATTTCATGAAATTATTTCACTTGATTTTAGTTCGAACTATTTTATCACCATCTTAGAAACGTTGTTTCATAAAGTTTTAACGCAAGTTGTTTTATTACCAACATATCAATTGGTTTCAGTTATTTTATCAACTATTTAATATCCTCATGCAAAACGATTTTCATGTTACTCTGAAAAATCATCGAGCCATTATCTTACAAAACAAAACGTTGAATACCATCTAAAACTTCGGAGGAACATAATACCATTTCAACAAAAACAAGCATCATTTCAAATCTCCTAAAACAATTCTCATTTAAAAGCAAAGTTTTATAATCAGATATATCGTGCATAAACATTTCTTTTGTTAACACTCTATAGATGCTTACGCCATTTATCTCTCATTCAACCGATAAGCTAGGATTTGACGAGTGACCTTTTAGGAAAGACTTCCTATACCATCCGTGAGGAGGATTCCTCGATACAAGAAAACAATGGAAGGATTTTGGAATTACCAACAAGGACTAGAACTAGGTGGTAGGATGATTCAAAACTCAACAAAAATCTTAAGACATCACGAGACCTTCCGAACCACTATTTTGGATTAGAATCCAAACTCTATCATTCCAAAAGTATTAGTTAGACCGAGTTACGAGATTTAGTATGAAGCGAATACACACTAAACAACACTATAGGGATAAACCAAATATTCTAATCGAGACCACAGAACATTTCACTAAACATAGCTTCAACAATAGGTGAACGTTCCTACAATGAGTGTCCCTTAAAGGAAAAATTTGGTTAAATTAAGGTTATCGATATAAACTTTCCCTAAGGCATTGTGTTCTCTAGAAATTCCAAGTAACCTCACTTCCATATCAAGAGATGCCACATGTGTGAACATGTCGGACAATCAATGACTCCCCATCTACAAGTGAAACTAGAACAAACATTCTTTGACATAGTTTGAGTTGATATCTATTTTCTTGCTAGCATGATAACAATATTAGTGATGAACTATTTTTGGAAGCACTCAATATCAGAACAAATCTTGAAAACCAACCACTACACCACATCACTTAAATATTTAAGGCGTGTGACTTTTCAACATGGAGCATGGAAACACTTCGATAATCAAACAATAAACATTTTAGTCATAGAGACTAAGCACCTGAGGCAAGTAAGGCTCAGGTCATGACCTTCGATAGGACTAGAAACACGAGGAAATCGCAACTGTTACCTATAATCTATTCTTTTCAATAAGGTCCTTTTCGACAAATTTAACATTTTGAAATCTAACGTGAGACACGTGGTGTCAATTCAAGTTGTACCTATTATAAGCTATTCGATTCACCTTAGACTGCGACAAGTCATTTCAGGATTTCCATGAAACCTACTAGGACATGATTGCCTACTATCCTCACTCAATGGTTAGAAGAGCAGAGAGCAATTCCCACATTAGATAATATGCTCAAGCCAGTGTAACTTTCTAGAAATGGTTAGGCAAATCATTCTCCATCGACAAGTTTCCTTACAGCAATAGTTAGCTCATGAACATATTGACTACACCATTTGAGAGGCAACTGTAAGGTTGAAGTATCAATCACTTATTCAAGGATTAAAATCAGGAAAGTCCGATTCATTAGTCCATAACCCATTCATGAAACAAACAAAGAATTCATACAAATCAAGAATCGCATACAAGTAACAACATATAGCTAGATAAGCTACATCGTTATACGATGCAAAATTTGAAGATATGTCCCATAAGCCGCAAACCATTAGAACCTCGGTGGGCAACAAATTATGCACAAGGACCCGCCTTTGGAAAGGCGTGGTACGATTTAGAAAAACACTGAACGAACCAATTCGACCCAAATATTCTCATCTATCGTACTTTATTTTCTTTCCGATTTGTTATTACTTACGAGAATTTTAATTCCTTTCACTTCAACTATCATTTTAACGACACGTGATTAAATCGTTGTAAACATCGAGAGTTATAACAACTAAACTGAACGTCACGTCATCGTTCCTTAATTATACATAGCCTAGCTAACTATGTCTAATTTCGGAGGGATCACGCTGTTGGGAGCGGTTATTTATAAATCTTAGTGCAAGCAAAATCTTCACATATTTCAAAGTCAAAGTGTTACTTATGAGAGATTCATCCGATATTTTCTTTACTACGATGTTTTGTACACTCTCAATCATCGATAACCGTAACGACATACTTCCATGTCTTCTCTCCTCGATATTCATCACAAACTCAAATTCGATAGACATAACACCTAACTGAATTCGGGACTGAATTCCTTTTGGATGGGCAAATGTGACAACCCTGCATTTCCAGTCATTAAACAATTCATGCCTTACAATTTCAACATTTATCGTAAACTAGGTTTACGTGTTCCAAATTCGTGTAACCTTTAAGGTTTAGCGGCGAATTCATGATCATAACATCAATGCACATTTCATATGGACTAAGATTAGTCTACATTTCATTAGCATCATTTGCATCCCGATAGTTCATTCATGACATTGCATTTCATATTAAACGCGTGAATTTTATATTAAATAAACGTTATCGCGTGAGTTATTATTTTGAATATTTAACCGCTACTTTGAAAATGATCCCGATATATTTTTAAACTTACATTGGTTTATAAAAACTATATTTTGAGTTTAACTAGTGTTTTAAATTTATTTTGTATATAAATCGTTAAAGTTATATTATTACGATGTTTTTTTCTTAAAAACTACCGATATTATTTTATCACTCAAATTTCACAAGGAATGTATTTTTACAATTTTTATTATCTCATTACATTCTATTTTGATCTATTAAAAACTTACTTGTACCTAAAATCTACCATTTACCTTTACTTATACATTTAACTACACAACATTTTACTTACATTTTTCTTACAACTTCACAAAGTATTTATACAAGTTTAAAAAAAAAAAAAAAACAAAATATCTACCAATTCCTCCCCCCTTGGCCGACCAAGGGGGAGGGTTGGTAATTAATGAGGCATGGTTTTGATTGTATACATTTATACATATACTCAAAGTCTTCACTTAACACATTTCATTCAATTATTCACATATAGTTAGCAAAAAAAAAAAAGCTTTTTCTTCTCTCTTTGTGTTCTTCCAAAACCGGCCTTCAAGAGATAGCCAGGGATCACATTTTTCTTTTTCAAGTTCAAGCATAAAAACAATCTAGATAACACTCTTTATAAGGTTTTGAAATAAAAACCAAGGGTGTTTAGGTTAAACCTTGTTCCTTGCACCTCATCATATTAACTTGTAAGCATATCATTTATATTTTTCATATCTCCTTTTCATTTCATAAGTATCTCTTCATTTTTGGAGCAAGCATGCATGATTTGTGTTGTTTATACCATTTTTACATGATTTTTAGAAATATATATATATAAAGTCATCCTATAATTATCCCCTTGGTATACTTTGGTCTTGATGATGTTTAGGAACCCATGACACCCTAAGAAGGTGTATGGTAGGATTAGACTAGCTTTGGAGTTGATTTGAAGGGATTAGAATAGGTTTGGTACGAGAAAAACTATTTTCGATACGTATAAAATATGTTCTGTCCTTGTTTTGATTTTCTGGAAAATCCGACAGTAGGCACGAAATTTTGGCCTTGATATTTAGAAAATATACTTTAAAACGAATCCGCGGCCGCTTGAACGGATTAAAACGGAGTTATAACGAAGAAGTTATGAATTTTTAAAGTTTGACGACGAAATATATTTTTCCTGAAATTTCAGCAACATGTTTTTGGTTAGTTCGAGTTAAAAACGAGCCTTAAGCTTTGCAAATTATTTCGACTTATCAAAAATCTATTAGTATACTTTGATACGAAGCTAAGGACGATATAATAGAAAACGGATTTGAAACGACTAAGATATGCACGTTATAAAATGCCGAACTTATCTATTATTTTCTAAAAACTATATTATTTTACGATACAAGTGTTACGGTAACTAAAATGACCATGTTGACTGTTTTTTAACCTGATGTGGAACTTTTGGAACGAAATGTCTTCTAATAAAATCAAGATCACCAAGCATATTTTTCAAACAATCAACCGCTTGTATAGCTGGAGTTGTAATAAATTATTTACGGATGCTTAAAATTGGCCGAAACTCACTTTTTACACAACATTAGACAAAATCACCATCTTTAACCCTTATTATCTTTATGTTCGACCTTTTGACGAAAACTCCTGAACTGAAACTTCTAGATTTCGATACAAACTTTCCAAAACCATCGATTTCGTTTCCTAACGCTCGAACGACACCATTTTATTTACTAGTTTTTCAAAGCCATTTTTGTCACTTTCATAAAATTTCCAACGACTTTATTTTACTTACTAAAAGTGAAAATTTCACCATAAATCATTATAAAACCATTGTAGGATGACATTTTGACGTAAATACTTATAAAGTGATTTAAGAATGGTTAATACGTCAAAAGAGTATTTTTCGACGATAAGTATTATTTTTCAAAACTCACAAATGGTATAAATAACATAATACGCATGCATATCATAACAGTACATCATAACTCATTACATATCATATCATTCGTAATAGGTCCCGGTTAAAGAATCACGATACATCTCTGTACTCACTCTTGTCATCATACCAGTTTATCAAGTGAGTTTTCATAGCCCCGTTTTACAAGTTTTTACATTATTTCAAACCTACGTGGGAGAATACATTGCACAACATTTTTATTACGATACCAAGTATGTTAAATTCATTTACATTGCTTGAGTTACAACGCGCGCTAAAAGTCCCCACTTTAATGCATGAGCCGCTAATTTTTTTTGAAGCGCAGTGAGTGGATAGATCTATCGAGGGTGACACCTCCATCCGGGTTGGTGAATCCCAACTAGTCATACGGATGCATTTCATTCATAAACATGATTAGAGTTGTTTGGCAAGACACTGTCGGGGCGTACATCACGGAGCTTCGTATCATGCGCGCTAAGCAATTGTAATATTTTACGTGACATAATTGTCATGCCGTGAACATTTTACGCGGACATAATTGTCATGCCTGTAATATTTTACGTGACATGATTGTCATGCTCGATCTATACTTCTTATGTAGTCGTATAAAAACATTTACATAAACCTATGATTTCTCACCAACATTATTGTTGACCGGTTTTAGCAATGTATTTTCGTGTAACTAAGGCAATATCATCATGGCATGGTTAAAGAACCACCTTTGAGTCGCGTCAATTTCCCTACATCATTGTACATTATGGCACTTTCTTTCAAAACCATCGCTTGACTTGTAATATTTTATATTTCCAAGAAACTTTGTAAACTTTTGGGACCTATGTTGTAATCAACGCTTTTATTAAATATCCAACGATGTGTTTTAAACGACACTTTAGGTCGTTCAATGTAACTGTGATTGTGGTGCTATGACAGTCAAGCCCCCGTGGAATTCCATTCCGCCGCAAAAAGTAAATTTGGGGTGTGACAGATTCGGGGACGCAATAATTTAATTCGGTTTGTTTAGAAATCTGGAAACTCAGATATGAAAAAACATACTTCTTCGAGGAAAAACCATTAAGCCCTGGGATATGCCTTGTGAAATGACAATGACGAAGGAACTCAAAATCATTGGTGTGAACAAATTAAAACCGCTGACGGAAACATTTGGGCTTCCTGCAACCCTTTTGAGTATGAATGTGACGGGGGAAGCAACATTGAGAGAGCTGGGGAAGACGAGTTCCTATGGACTTCGACTAATGATTCTGAAAGAACAGAATTTCCTTGGCCAGATGATCTCGGATTTTTACGATTGGGTCAGAATCAAATACGGAAAAATTGACACGTTAACTAAAGAGAAAATCTGGAATGTATGTATGAGTAAAGATCAACCTAACGACGAAATTCCTAATGAAAAATCAGAAGATGACACCAAGGACTTGTCTAAGATAGAAAAAGAAGAATGCAAGCAAATACTCGTAGAAAATTCTCCTAACGATGACAACTTAAAGTACAGATTCGACGACGATGATTCGAT
>OU343220.1:202017653-202282827 GCA_910596185.1 Chrysanthemum makinoi
ACAATTATCAAATCATTGAGATTTGTGATCTCTGTAGATTAATTGATTTTGAAAGCTTTTAAGGAGAATTGTGACTATCTTTTGAAAACATGTGTATTTTTAGCTGATAAGGTCCAATTTGAGACTTTAAACTCCATTGATTAAACATGCATGATTATCTTTTGAAAGCATAATAGTAACAATGCTGGTACCATTGTTTGAAAAATACACTTTTTGATTTAATTTGAAAAATCATTCTCCCCCCTCAATCAATGACATAAGTTGTTGATTGAGAGATAGATATTTTGACAATTTGTTAAGATGAGATGATTTTCAAACTTGAGTCCGATTAATTCTTCAAAGCAATTAGTTTCATTAGATAGTAAATGATTGTTTTATAATCGAGCATGAGATTTGAAAACCAATTTAAAGCATATCTGTTCTTTCATTGAAGAAGCTGGTTATTGCACGAATGACAATAAACCATTTGTTTCTCTTTCTCTCAAAATTTTTTATTTATTTTTTTTATTTTTATTTTTTTTAAATGAACATTAGAACAATATCTAAGTCCGTGTCATTCTTTGAATGACAACACAAAAAAAACCGTAGATATTTTTCGAATCGAGAAAAATTAGATAAAATGATGATATTTTTGGAATTTTCAAGTTTTATAATTTTCTATTTAATTTTTGAAGATTTTATAATTTTGTATTTTGTTTTTCGAAAAAAATATATACAAGAGATAGATGAAGGAAAGACCTTTACTCCTCGTCTTCCTCTGAAGGCGTTTGAGTGTTCGAGGTTGAAGCTTTTCAATCCAAATCGTGGAAGAATAAACTCAAAACGTTCTCTTGGAAGAGCTTTGGTGAAGATGTACGCTACTGGTATTAAGTCCTCACAAAATAGAGTTCCACCACACCTCTTTCCACTTGTTCACTGATGAAATGATGTCGGATGTCGATATGCTTTGCTCTTGAGTGTTGAACATTGTTGCATAAGAGAGCAATAGCACTTTATTATCTGATCTGAGGGATTTTGTTGAATACAAAGCCATAGTCGATAATTGAGATCTCATCCATAGGATTTGAGCACAACAAGATGACATGGCTATGTATTCAGCCTCTGTAGAGAAATAGAAGTGCTCATTTGCTTCTTTGATGACCAGCTCACACTTATCACCTAAAAGCTGAGCACCTCGGGCGTACTCCGGTAAGTATCTTGACACCTGCATGATGCGCATGCATATCGCGTTAGTGACATACGGTTGTCCTTGGTACCAAAGTCCCATATTGATGGTTCCTTGGAATCTTGAAAGACGTTTAACCGCTTCAAGGTGCTTTTTGGTAGGCTTAGCACGGTATCTAGCACATGCATACTGCGAACAAAATATCAGTCTACTTCTTTATGTGAGGTACATCAGGATCGATCATGCTACGATATTTTGTTTGGTCTACCATGATCCTAAGTGGTCCTCATCAGCTTGGTTCGTTCAATCATGGGAGTGTCAACGGGGTCACTTGAATCAAATCCAAATTTCTTTAAAATCTCATTTGCATATTTAGATTGATTTATGAAAATGCCTCCGGGACTTTGTGAAATTTGTAATCCCAAGAAAAATGACATTTGTCCCATCATTGACATTTGAAATTTGGAACCATTTCTTTTGAAAAACGATCACATTCATTGGGGTCGGTCGAGGCAAAGATAATATCATCAACATAAATTTGAACATGAATTAAATGTTTGCACGACTTTACGGTGAACAATGTTGGATCAATGCTCCTTTTTGAAGCGGTAGATAGAAGAAACTTTGATAGCGTATCATACCATGCCCTTGGAGCTTGCTTTAAACCATAAAGAGCTTTCTTCAGCGATAGCGTGAGTAGGATGCTCTGGATTCACAAAGCCTTTAGGTTGGTGGCGTAGCGACTTCTTTAAGATCTCGGATTCAGAAATGCCGTCTTTACATCCATCGATGAAGCTACCATGTTCTTACTTGCGGCATTAGCTAAGAATATTCCGATTGCCTCGATTCGAACCCGCTGGAGCAAATGATTCTTCAAATCTATACCCTCCTCGGCGGTATCCTTTTGCAACCAATCTAGCCTTATTCTTTAAAACATCACCATGCTCATCAAGCTTTACTTTGAAGATCCACTTTAGAGCAATGATCATAGCAATCACGGAGCGGTACTAATTCCCATACATCAAGTCGATCAAACTCATGAATTTCTTCTTGCATGGCATTGAACCGGCTATCTTCATTCATGGCGGTTTTGACATCTTTTGGTTCGATCTTAGAAGTCACGGAGTTGAAGAAGCACCATAAGGCATCGGTTGCAAGTTGTTTCCGTGTTAATCTTGGACGAGAGGATTTCCAATGATGTTGTCTCAAATGGATGATCGTGAGTCCATTTTACGAGGTGTTCATGTGGTATTTGTTGGGGAATGAAGTAGCGAGTTGATGTCTCTGTAGAAGATGGTTCGATGATGATTCGGGAGCAAATATATTTTCAAATGGAGCATCTTCGAGGTAGCAAAGGGATTAACTTCATCATGTGAATGCGAGAATTTCCATGATGTACACTTGATGATTGAAGATTTGTTGATGAACGGATTGGTCGAGCGGCGCTTCTTGGCTTAATGACATAGAAGTTGAAGGGTTAATTTCATTGACGGGATAAAGCACCTCTGTTGATTGGATTGACATATCATTGTTATTTGGCTCATATTGTTCATCAAACATTGGATCAAACAGTTTCTTTAAATCATCTTGAGGGGGTACATATGGAGTTCTTGATGAGGAGTTTGGTACAAGAAATGAACCAATGGGACTGATTTTGAAGTCTTGGTCAGGCTGGAATGTCGAGCCATTTGACCGGTCGGCTCATCAAGCGTGGCGTGAATTATTTCCATGATATTTCGGGTTCTCTTGTTATAGATTCGGTAACCTTTTCGGTTTGGTGCATAGCCTACAAAAACTCAATGTCGCTTTAGCTCTCAGTTTTCCTAATTCTTGACCATCATTAGTTGGATAACATAAAGCACCAAACCACGAAGGAATGAAACATGGTTTTACATTTGTGGACAAGTTCATATGGAGTTTTTCCATGAACAGTGTGAATCAGGGATCGATTTTGGGTGTAGCAGCGTGGCGATGGCTTCACCCAGGAAACATTGGAACTTTGAGTAAATCGGCATAGTCCTTATTTCCACAAGAGTTCGATTTAGTCTTTCAACTACACGTTACGTTGAGGAGTTCGAGGAACACTTCTTTGATGACTAATTCCAATACTTTCATAAAACTCACCAAGTTGTTTGTTAACAAACTTCGAGTTCCATTATCGTTGCGATGATTAGAGCCATTTTGTTAAGGCGAACCTGCGGTTGTTTGATGAGTTTGATGATGATATTTGGAGTTTCATCCTTTGACCTTAGGAACTTTACCCAAGTGAATCTAGAGAAATCATCAACCACAACTAACACATATTTCTTCCCAAAGATATTATGCACTCTCATGGTTCCACATAAGTCCATGTGAATTGTATGAAGAACTCGAGGCTGTGTTTGTAGGTTTGGGTTTATGGGCATACTTCTTGCTTTTCCCAATTGGCATGTTGAACAAAGATGATCCTTTTCATACTTAAGTCTAGGTAAACCTACAACTAAGTCCTTTCTGGAGAGATCATTGATGGTGCGAAGTTCAAGTGATTGAGACAACGATGCCATAACCATGACTTTGTTTTTGAAGCCTTTGACAACAAGCAAATTGGAGAAGACTTCATCATATCTTCGATAGAGATGGTGTATAGGTTTGAACCACGTGTTCCTCTTAAAAGTTCCTTACCATCAAGTTCTCTAACTAAACAAGTATGTTTTAGAAGCTACTTCTAGATGAGAATCATGAGAATTGACCAGCGAGAGAACAGTTATGACCAAGACCTTCCACATAATATACCTTGGAGATAACAGTTTTTCCAACAACATAATCTCCATAACCCTTAATTGCACGAAATGATCATTCGAATCTAAGCTGTCGATGAATTTGCTCACACGAGTTCATGAGCAGATCGGTCTCGATTATATGCTTGGAGCGACTGAGTCCGGAGTACGAAGCGATTTGAGTCTGCGATTGAACACAAACAAGAATGGATAGCTGGATAATTGGGATCCCCATGCAAGAATGGGTTCCACTTGGTTAGTAGCTGTAATTGGAACACCCACATCAGAAATAGAAACATCCATATCGAGTAGAAGCAATGGAATCATTAGGAATAGATGCAATCTTTGGTTATGCATTTGACCTATTCAAAGTATGTTCACTTCTTAAGGGAATAGTTCTACAAGTAGGCATCCATTTTCTAGTGGGCATAGTCTTAGCGGTTTGAGAAACCATGATTATTCTTATGACCAAAAGGTATCCAATAATAACCTATCTTTATAAATGTTCTTCTTGTGGGTTTCCACTGTTTTCTAACAATCTTTAGTTTTGCCTTTTTGCCTTCTTTGCGATTATTAGCCTTAACAATTTTAGCGGGCATTTGACGGCATTAGACAAAGCATTCACACTACATTCATGATTAGCAACAGAGTTCAAGCAGACATCATTAAAAGGTTTGCAAATAGTATCGAGTGAATTAATTACAGTGCGCCTAAGGCTAATACTAGAATCAAAACGATTCGTTTTATTCAACTCAAGCTTAAAGTTCCTAGATTGGTCTTCTACTCTCTTCCAATGCACATTCTTAGCTTGCAAGGTCCTATCATTCCTTGTATTGTCTTGAGACTTTGAAATGCTCGCTTTAATGTCATGATTACTCTGTAGAGGAATGGGAACATTAGTTGGTTGATCTAATTTTGCATTCGAACTTGATGTGCGGATCGAACTACTAGAAGGCACATTAGTGTTTACTTTCTTAAAAGCGTGATTTGAGCTATTTGAGGCACACTAAAGTTCACTTTCTTAGCACTACATATCGGTCTGAACTACTTGAAGGCATTAGTGTTTACTTTCTTAAGGCGGGCATAGAGCGGATTTCTGCTTGGCACTAGGCATAGAACAAGGCTTCACGGCTTTGCCTTTTTCACCTAAGGATTTTGGACATGTTGCAATTACACATTCAAGCAGCTCTTGAGATCGTTTGGCCGGAGGCAAGCAAACCTAATTTCTCTATCAAGAGGTTTATTAATGAAGTCCTCTTCAACAATCTCACGGAGACATTCTAGACTATCCTTAAGGTGAGCACAATAGTCATGAAACACGGGTTCATTATTCCTAAGATGAGGAGGAATATATTTAACCGTCACAGTATATTTGCACTTTAAGGGTGACTTTGAAACAACATTCTTATTAAAAACAAGTGGCGGTTTCCCATTTCACGACTTCTCGATTCTCAATTTCCTTTTGTAAAGGCGTTATTTTTCAGTTGTTTTGGTCACGGGTGACTTTCATTGAATCATATAACTCTTTAAAGTGTCGTTTAACTTTTCATTTTCTTCTAGAAAACTCTCGTTTTCCTTTTGTAAGGCATTAACTAAGTTTTTAAGATGAAAAGTTTGAAATCTTGAGAATCTAAAGGAGGAGGCATTTGGGATCCATCACATTGTTCTTTCACCCTTCAATTGAGAGATTTGGGCTTTCAACTTTTGATGGTGTTACAATGAGCTCGAATCGTTCATCACGTTTGCTAATTTCAAAAAGCGCATCAAATTCAGGAACATCTAGGATGTCTTGATATTTGAGATTTTAACATTTTCTTTTAGATGTTGATATTTTAGTTGTAAATCAAAATGTTCAACTTCTAGTTTAGAAAGATGCTTTACAAATTATCGTGATCATCCTGATCAATTTTCTCATTAAGCTTCGAATTAATCTTTTCAAGCTCAATGACACGATCATGAGAAACTTTGAGAACAACAGATAATTCATGAAATTGAAAGCATTAATGGAGCAATTATTGTGATTAAAACACATCTTGAGCAATACATTGAGAAATAAGATTCTCATTCAAGGTATGCAAGTTCTTCCTCTCAATCTCATTATATTTTAATGCTCGCTCATAGTCACTAACCTCAACTATCATTGCATCAAATTCCTTTTCCATTCCTTTAATATCTGAATTTATCCCTTTTTAAGACTCTCAAAATGATCTTTTAGTAGTTTGAAGAAAGGCATTACCTGATTAGATAGCATTCTTTTGTTTGTTCAAAACCCCTTTCCCCTTGAGTTATCCCGATTGGGTGTGATCCTTTTCTTACAAGTTTTCTCAAAATCGACAAATAGTTGAAGAATAACATATTGACTGATTAAGGTCTTGCTTTTAGTGGCAATAGTCCTAGGAACTAAATGCATTGGTGTATTGGGAGGATACACAGACGCTGAAGGCATTTTCCTAAAGGGTGGGTTTGTTAAAACAAGATTCTCTTGCTTTTGCTTATCTAAATCCTTTTCCGAACACTTGTTAGGGTGTTAACAATGTCTGAGGCTTAAACTTGTTCAAGGAAATACAATTCTCCTTCTTGTAATCATGGGGTGTGATATTTATTTTCTTTTCTTTACATTTAGGATCATCTAGTTTCTTGTTCATCTTTTCCCTAGTGACTTCATCGATTTCTTATCTTTCGGTGCACTCACAACTAGGTTTCTGTCTAGGCTTAAGAATTTCATTGCCATCATAAATAACCTTATGGGCAGCTCTAGTCTTTTTAACAACTTCCGATTTGGTTCCTCAACAAGGGAGTACTATGCTTATCACTCAAAACTTTATGCTTAGTGATTAAGTGAGCAAATCTGAATGGTATTTCCTTGCACGTACAACTTATTTTCAAGCTTGTTTTTCAAGGTTTTTAGATTAGAAAAATCATTCTAAAGTTTAGATTCCTTAATGCTAAATTCTTGCTTAAGCAATTTAACATTTGCTTGAAGTTCTTGTTTTGCTTACGTTTTAGAAAGCTTTTCTTGTAAGGAGTTTAACTCTTGTTTTAATACTTCTTCTAAACCTACTTTTTCTAATAGTTGTACGCATTTGGTCATCCATTTCCTGCTCACGGGTGGTCAACTCAAATTTAGCACGTTGTTCATAAATAGCAACAAGTTCTTTATAGGCATTAAGTTCGAGATACTTGAATCATCGAGGCAATATGTGTATTCATCAAAAACATAGTCATCGTTGATTGCGAAGATGCATCACTTGGTACAACTTTACTTTCACTTTGTTTCACATATTGATCATATGGGACAACATTGATATTACCCATATCTTCAATATTTGACTCAATAGTTTCAGCTGATTGTACTTTGTCATGCATCTTTTGCATATCAAGATTATCGATAGTTTTAGTACCTCGTAAATGAGTTTGTCTTTGGATGGACAAGCTTATGGTGGAGATGATATCTTAGGAGAGACCATTGGAGAAATGCTAGCCATGAAAATTGTTTGTGCATTAGGTCCATCATCAACATCAGAGTCGTATGCATCACAGTCCTACTTGAAAGGCATTCTAATGATTTTGACCTATCTCCCTAATAGGTTGCTCATCCACATCCGCATCATACGTCTTAGCATTCCCTTCAGTAAGAAACAAAGCAGCCCTCTTCATCCAAGGTTGCTCCATTGTCCTGAGCTTGTACTAGCAACATCTTATCCCCTGGAAGTATTCAAAGATTCGTCGAGGATGTTTTGAGATGTGCAATTCCTTGCAATGTGTCCCTCACCACCACAGTTGTAACACTTAACTATCTTGACTTGTCCCTGATTTCCATTCCTTCCCGATTCGATTTCCTCCATAGCCTCCACCCCTTCTCTCGATCATACCTTTCTTGGATTGGGCGCACCATAACCTTCCCTTCTCTAACAAGAGCTTGATTGTGTGGATTGGATGTGCTCGAGGTTGTTGTTGGTGTGTGGGAGAGTGTTCATGTTTTGACTGATCATGAGGGCTAGTTGACTAATGAAGTTTCCCACGTGTGCATCAAAGCATCAACTTGTTTGAACATTGGATCGGGAATGAGTTTGTGAGTTCCATCACCCATGGGTACAACTTGTGATGCTTTAGTGGTAATCCCAATGTTTGAGTAGAAGGCGCTTGAATCATTTGATGAGCTTATCTCTCCGATTTGTTTTGAATTGTTCAAGAATCCTCTTTTCAAACATGGCATGTCTCTCATTCCGAAGAAGGAAGGCATAGAGTTGCTCATAGTTTGTATTCTTCAATCCTTTAGTGAGCTTCACAGAAGTGACAAACTTGTGCCATTCAAGATTCATGTTGTTAACAAACTTTGAGTTCAGCTGAATGTTAGGCATGGTCATTCTGATGTTCCTCATGTCATTCACCAACTTATGGAATCTCACATAGTACTCATAGACGCTCTCATCTGGTTTCATCTTGAAGTGCTTAAATTCATCATAGAGTTGAGATTCTCTGTCTTCCATAGTTAATTCGAACCCGAGAGAAGCATCTTAACATTATCCCATACGCCTTTTGCTTCAGTGTTGTGGTTGATAAGCTTGTATATGTCTTTTGGAAGACCTTGCAAAATGATGTTAGAAGCCCCGATATCCGTGATCGAATCTCTTCTTTTCCTTATCATTGAGCTCATCATACATCTTTGGTCTCTCCATTCCAGAATCAATGTACCATCTTCAGTTGTATCAATTATGTCTCTAGTAGTCTCAACCTGATATGGTCCTTCATCAATCGATTTGAGAATGTTGACCCCATTTTCCTTTCCAAGACAAGCATAACCGATTCTTTGAGCCCAAGAGTCGTGAGTCCTGCTCGTCAAGCATGGGTGGATCGAGTATTCAACCACCGCTTGAACATCCTCGGCACGATGGAGATGATTGTAGGAGCGTTGGTAGACATGATGACCGATTAAACGGGATTTTATAACTCTATGATTAAACCGGGAAATAGATTCTTTCACGGATTTTACTAAATCAAGAGAAAACCGTATTCAAAGGATATCACTCAAGTCGCTAGGAAAATATGAACCAAGTCGCTAAGTGCCAAGTCGCTATAGTCCCAAGTCGCTAGGAAACTTTGAACCAAGTCGCTAAGTGCCAAGTCGCTATAGTCCCAAGTCGCTATATAACAACTCGCTACAATCCAAGTCGCTAGCAAAATTTTGACAACAATTCGCTTAGCACCAAGTCAGCGATTTGTCAAGTCGCTAAATAGCAACTCGCTAGGTACCAACTCGCTAACACCAAGTCGCTAACAAAATAAAGTACAAGTCGCTAACTTACACCAAGTCGCTACGTGTAGTGGAGAATCCACTACGTGTACTTTTTGCCGGCTTGTCTCACTAGACAAGTCGCTAACCCAACTCGCTAATTCCTTTAACAATAACTCGCTACCAAATTGCAAAGCAAGTCGCTACCAAGAAAACTTTTCCGTGGCTCAAGTCGCTAGCATGAAAAAACACATGTTAGCCTTAATAGTTTTTATTAGAAGTGATGGTCATTCACATTTAGGAACTTTGTAACGTGTGTTAGATATCGTGATAGAATAGTCACCGGGCTCGTGGATTGGGCTAAGCTAATTGGTTAAAAGATAAGCTATGCTAGCCATTGATAAGCTTATGTATCCCAAGCCCAATCCAAGTCCAATTCGTGGCCCTTGCCAAGCCCATTAGGGTATTGTTGTAAGGAACTATATAAACCCCTCAAAGTCTCATTTGAGGGGTGTGCTTGAGTGTGTTTGTGTGTGTTTTCTTATGAAATAGTGTTTTCATCTTCTTTCCTTTATCTCTCTAAAACATACATATTATCATTCAAGTCACCATATCTTTTCTTCATCTCTCTAGTTATATTGTGTGAAATGGATTGATAAAAGGGTCCTAACAAGAATGAAACAAAAAGGTCCGGAAATCAAACCTATTGACTATAACAAATGGAACAAACTTTCTGGAATCACTTTTGTCAATCAGAAAGAAAAGTCAAAGTTCTCCATCACACAAAATGTTTCAAACAAAGAGTCAACTCCTGCTTCAAAATCTGCTTCAAAACCGGCCGTTGTCTCAAAATCTCTTTCGAACATTGAACAAATGTCTTCAAACAATCCTTTTAACTCAAGTGATGCGAGAAGTATTTTAGACAATGTGAAACGAGAATTGGCGGATCTTCAAGAAACTGTTAAAACTAAAACCACTATTACACCTAATAACCGGTTCTCCGTTTGATATTGAACAGAGAAAGTTTTTGAAACTCAAATTGCCCCTCACGGTGAATGCCATCGCTGCAAGGGTAATTCATTTTGAACAAGCATTTTTAAAGAAATACTGACTTTGTCAAGGACCATAAAACCCTGGTAAAGCAAGCTAACGACAGTGTTGAACAAATCAAAGTTTTGGAAACTTTAAATGACTCTCTCTTCGAAGATGTTCGACTCACGATATTATGTCCATTATTTTGCAAACATATTCTCGTTGAAGATCATGAAAGACTCCGATCACGAGACCTCCTTAATTGTTTCAAAATATGAAAAGCTCTTGAAAAACTTGAAAAGCGTGTCCTATTTTAAACAACTTGATCGAAAATCGAGGAATACAAGTATGACAAACCGTCATTATGAGCGCGCCTTACAAGGATATGCAAGAGCAAAATGATCTTTTGAGCGCTCAACTGGAAAGTCTAAAAGGAAAGGCTGTGGATACTAAGTTTGCAAAACCATTGACTGAGGAGAAAACAAATGTTCCTAAACCGGTTTTCAAACAAAAAATGTCTATTTCTCAGTTTCCTCCAAAACTCAATGAGAAAAAATGATTTATCAAAACATCACCCAACAGACTTTGCCTATTAAAAGAGAATTATCAACGGTTTTGAGAAAGAAAAAAGCATTTCTTTGAAACACCAAAAGTTATTTCACCTGGCATTTCTAGGAATAGTACACGGAATGTGACCAAAAATCCAGTTAAAGAATCCGTTGGTTCTAACGACATGGTCAACAATCACTATCTAGAAGAAGCTAGGCAAAAGGCACGACTTCGAAAAGACGGAATTCTAGGTGCAACATCTAGGGTGACGAATTCTACAAGATTTCAAGGCACTGCTAGTAGTAGTAAACCATTACCTAGGAACACTCTACATAAGACTAGGGATTGGCTTGCATCTAAGAGTAGTTGTGCAAAAGAAAATGCTATGCCATTAGAAAACAACACTAGGAATTCTAAGTCTTTTTCGAACAAGAATCAATTTCCAAAAGGCTGTAGTGACAAAGTTAAAGCTGCTGTTTTAAACAAGAACATTGAATTTGTCTGTACTACATGTAAAAATGTGTCTTTTCAGCTAATCATGATGCATGTGTCTCACTATATCTCAAGAAAGATAATTCTCGTTAAGGCACAATCCACTAAGACACCAAATAGAAACAATCCCGTTGATAAAAAGACAAACAAAAAGACATCTAATAGGACGATCTCTTTAGGACGTAGTTTTTCTAAAAATGAGTCCTCCTCACTGCATCCGACAAGAAAACAACTCCTAGATCTTGCCTTAGGTGGATTCCCACGGGCAAAGTTTTCAACAAAATAGGTCTTAGATGGATTCCCACAGAAAGATTTTTATACTTGCACCAACACAGATAATAGTGACAATCATCAGGATAAGGAAGTAGAAACCACTACAACCGTTGATAGTGATCTCTCTCACCGTGAGGAAACATATACTTCTAACACTGTTATTTGTGAAAAATCTTCTTCTGTGGATGCAGGTACTTGTAAAAGTGTTGAAGGTTCATATACCCCGTGTGGTAAAGAAGAACTTTATGCCAAATTCGCATGTGGAAATCCTTTTCTAGTTCCACTCTTAACTCCACTTTTACTTGTCCCAACTTAATTTCTCTTTATTCAAATCTTCTATGTAAATCTTTTTGAAAAACAAAATACAAAATTTGAAAAACCAACAAAAGCAAAATACAAAAATAGAAAACTTTCAAAAATACAAAAACATTATAAAATTTCACAAAATCCAAAAATATTATTCTCACGACATGTCTCTCGTATAATCGATATTCTCAGACGTTTCTAGAAATGTCATTCAACAATGATACGGGTATGTACAGATGCTTGAGCGAGAGTTCTTTAAATGTTTTCCAAAACATGTCGTTTCTCAAAATTTCTTCAAAATAATGGCTTTCAGTATACATCGACGAAACCGGACTTCAACATAATGGCTTCGGACACATCGGCCAGACCAGCTTCAAAGAAAGGAAAGTGCTTATCAAAATCAAAGGTTTTAAATATTTTTCAAGCACTATTCCTTAAAACATAATGGCTTGTAAGTATTTATTTGCAACCCGATCTTTAAAGAAAGGAAAGTGTTAGCAAAATCGATTTTCATAAATATCGAGCACTTATCCTAAAACAAATGAAGATAATTCTTCTTCAATATCTTCAAAAGATTTTCAAAATCTTCTCCACATCTTATGCGCATACCATCGATTCAATTTTTCAAAAGATTTTTCAAAATCTCTCACATTTGGTACCAAGATAACTTCCTCTAAACCCTTAATTGATTCTAAATTTTCTGTATGAAAAATATGCTTTCGTTAAGGGGAGTATAAAACCAAAATTGTTCCAAAATTCATGCTAAATCAGTTTCTCTCCAAATGCTTTTTGAAAAACATATCTTTTAATCATTTTGTTTCAAAAACATCATAGATATGCTATTTTTGAGGGGAGAAACGTGATTAAAATGTGATCAAAATGTTTAATGATCGGTGTTTGAATCTCAAAAAGAGCTCGACTCGAGTGAAACCAATGAATTGACGAGTAATCAAAGTCGGTAAATGTACCATTTCAGAAACTTGTGATAGACATGCACTTACATGGGTCTAACCTTCTTTTCAAGAAGTGTTTACAACTTCAAGTTAGTTATTAGAGCTAGTTCTCACCTAAAAACTTACAATGGAACTCTTTAACTAAGCAATGTAACCGTGTCTCGTGGGGAATTGTCTATCATGAGCTGATCAATTCAAAAGTGCTTAACTCTACCCTCTATGTGCAGATTTAAGTTAAAACAATATAAGCACATGTGAAGGGGGAGTGTTTCTGAAAATATAAAACTCTCTGAGTGTTCCAAACATGTTTTCAATCATAAACACTTTGAGAGATTTTCAAGAAAATGGTTTTATGGCAACAATAGGACAGTCATGGAGTTATAAGGTGACTAAGGATAGGAAAATCCGTCCTATGATCCGCCAGTGCCGGAGGGATCTACCCAAGGACAATACCCATAGTTAATATTAGAAGTCCTTAGGCATGATTGAAAAAAGGAGTAATGTGAGAAAGGAGAAAGAAGGGGTTGAAGAATTAAAAAGAAATGTAATGAAAGGGTGAAAAGAAATAGCCCTCCATAATCAACCTTAGGGCAGTAACTGGGTTCAATTCATCTCACTCAATTGGTTATCACTAAGTTGACACCGGTATTGAAGACAAAGACGCCATGGACCCGATGGACGACTTGCACTAAACCTTCTAGCCACTCAATTCCTCTCAAAAGAGATTTGTTTCATTCTCACTAGGAACCCTAAATAATCTATCGACTTTCTCTTAGAGATCGTTGATATTGAAGAAGGAGACCCTCTCCCTAGTCTCCGCTCAGGAAAACCAAAATGCACTTATTGAGTCTAGAGCCACGAGATTCATCAAAAGATCTCATAGGAACACATGACATGACATCGCTTGTTGTTCATCAATAAGGACACAAGTGATATATTCTAGAGTCCTACGCAGATCTTAGCAATCTGCCGGAACATTTATGAGAAGTTTCACATCTGTGATCTTCGATGATTGAATGGAAACTCATCGGGTCAACATCAAGCGCTCGACGGCAGTCACTTCGGTAACTCCCCGTGGATTACGCTTAGTGTGTCTCAAACGGTCTGATTGTGAGGTGATGCTTCGGTGTACCTCGGCGACTCATCTGAACTGTAGGTGTACTTCGGTATATCGTGTTATCTCACTTGTGGGACTCCAGTTAGAAAGGCCTTTGTGAGAATTAGAGACGTGTTTTCACACTATGCTGTTAACACCCTCGAAATTCAAACTTGTAAGTGCCGAGATCCGCTTATTACTAACTTTGTTTTATGTTTTCTTATGGAAGCTCCGGAGCGGATTGATCGTGCTGACTATCCACATGCTCATACCAACAACACATGAAAGTTCTCATCAAAATCAAAGGCAACTAAAAGTTAAAGATGATTCTTCGTCAATGTCAAAGAATCTACAAAGTGTAAAGACTCGAGAACTTCATCATTGGAAACTCAAAGTCAAATAGAAGTGTGAGCATGGTGGAAAAAGACGTGGAGATACCTAACCAACGAAGTTGACAACGACAAACAACCACATTATCGATCACAAAGCATGAAGGAACAAAGAATCAAGACTATTCTATATCTACACAAAGTTCAAGCTCAAGGAAAGTAAAGATCTTATCAAGTGGAGCATCATTTGAATGACCACCCCTTAGGGGGAGATTGTTAGCCTTAATAGTTTTTATTAGAAGTGATGGTCAATCACATTTAGGAACTTTGTAACGTGTGTTAGATATCGTGATAGAATAGTCATCGGGCTCTTGGATTGGGCTAAGCTAATTGGTTAAAAGATAAGCTATGCTAGCCATTGATAAGCTTATGTATCCCAAGCCCAATCCAAGTCCAATTCGTGGCCCTTGCCAAGCCCATTAGGGTATTGTTGTAAGGAACTATATAAACCCCTCAAAGTCCCATTTGAGGGGTGTGCTTGAGTGTGTTTGTGTGTGTTTTCTTATGAAATAGTGTTTTAATCTTCTTTCCTTTATCTCTCTAAAACATACATATTATCATTCAAGTCACCATATCTTTTCTTCATCTCTCTAGTTATATTGTGTGAAATGGATTGATAAAAGGGTCCTAACAACACATAAACACCACTTTTCAATCCAAAAACAATCCAACCACGATGATTCAATCCTTCTAAATCAAAACCTAAACACTTGTGACGATTCTAAACACAAAAATACAATCAAAATCCAAAGTTTAACACTAGAAATCAACCAAATGATGCAAAAACCACTAAACTTTTTCAAACTCAAAAACCTCCTAAAAATCACTAGAAATCCAAAGATATGTAAGAGATGATCTAACCATGGCTCTTGATACCAATTGTTACATATTGGATTTCACAAACACACTAAACCATAATCATAAGTGGCGTACAAGATGGTTTTAGAGAGAGAAAGTTAGAGGTTTAGGGAACTTAGTGAGACAAAGAAAAATCTTATTATGAGCTCCAACTCTCTACCTTAGAAGGTAGAGAGTATTTATAGTCTTACAATAAAACGCCACACAACGGGCTGTGGATCAGGCATACAGTGGGTAAAGACCCGTCCGTCCTCCACGGTGTTACTTAACTAAATACTACTTAACATAAAATAACTACGACTACGAGCTTTCTAACGAATATATATACTTGAGGCGACCGACTCTTTAATACCTGGAATTTCTAATTCCTAACAAGTACAATCGGATTCGTTGTGCCCATGAGTGATAATCAGTTCTGTCAAGCATAGGTGGACGTGTATCTGACCCTGCTGCTTGAACGTCCTCAGCTACGGAAGAAACAATAGTAGGAACAATGTTTGCCATGATTACAAGTTCTACGGGATTTTACTATTCTTTGATTAAACCGGGAAATTGATTCTTTCACGGGATTTTACTAAACCAAAAGAACAACCGTAAGAATGTATCACGAAGAAGTAACAAGTCTCAATAGACAAGTAGCTAAACACTCAACTCGCTTAGTTATCAACTCGCTAAACAACCAATTCGCTTAAAGAAACAAGTCGCTTAAGGAATCAACTCGCTAAATAGCCAAGTCGCATTAGTATCAACTCGCAACACAATTAACTCGCTTAATGAAACAAGTCGCTAAATAGCCAACTCGCTTTAGTATCAACTCGCAACACAATCAACTCGCTTAATGAAACAAGCCGCTTTATGAATCAACTCGCTTAATAGTAAGTCGCAAACAGACACAACTCGCTTTACCACCAAGTCGCTTAAAAGCTTAACTCGCTAAATAGCCAAGTCGCATATATCAACTCGCATCCAGTAACAAAGCAACTCGCTTTGAAGAAACTCAAGTCCGAGACTCAACTCGCTTAGTACAAAGTTCACAAATAACCACTTTATCAATCAAAAACAACCAAACCACAATGATTTAAGCCTTCCAATTCAAAACATAAACACATATGATGATCCTAAACACAAAAGTACAAGCAAAATTCAAACTTTAACACTAGAATTTGTCCAAATGATTCAAACTCTCCTAAACACTTAATACCCCAAAAACCTTATGAAATCCACCAAAACAAAGAGCATGAAATATGAGTGATCTAACCATGGCTCTTGATACCAAATGTAAGATATAGGATTTCACAAACACATTAAACCATAACCATAAGAGGCGTTCAAGATGTTTAGAGAGAGAAAGTTCTAGAGAGAGAAAGGGAAGAGAGTTAGGAACTATGTGAAACAAAGAAGAATGGTATTGAAGCTCCCACCCTCTACCTTAGGAGGTAGAGGGTATTTATAGTTTCTTACAAACAAACGCCACCTACGGGCTGTGGATCAGGCATACAGTGGGTAAAGACCCGTCCGTCCTCCACGGTGTTACATAACAAACTACTTTATAATATAACTTGACTACGATTACGAGCTTTCTAACGATAACATATACTTGAGGTGACCGACTCTTTAACGACTGAATTTTCTAATTCCTAACAAACATGCATCACAATTCCTTAAATACTTAGCGGCATCTTTGAAAATGCTAGGCCAAAAGAATCCCACTTAGAAAATCTTCCTAGCAAAGAGTGTCGGCCCCATAATGTCCTTCAGCATGTCCATTATGGCAATGTTCCAATATTTTTTGTTGCTCTTCTCCGAAAACGCATCTCCTAATGATTCCGTCAGGGCAAGACCGAAACAGGAAGGGGTCATCCCAGAACTAATAATTTAAGTCTGAGAAGAACTTCTTCTTTTGATCATAAGTTTTAGTGCTTGGTAGAACTTTGGCGGCAAGGTAATTAGCGAAGTCGGCATACCATGGTTCAGGCTCAGGATCCTTAATCTTTACTGACATAAGATGCTCATCAGGAAAAGAATCACGAATAGTTTCTATGTCAAGTTCCTCTAGTCCAGGGTTTCTAGCCTAGACAGGTGATCCACCGCCAAATTTTCTGTCCCTTTCTTGTCATTGATTTCGATTTTGAATTCTTGAAGCAAAAGTACCCATCTAATCAACCTGGGTTTGGCATCCTGTTTACTGAACAAATACTTTAAAGCAGAATGGTCAGTGTAGAAAACAGTTTTTGACATCACCAAGTAAGACCTAAATTTATCAAAGGCATAGACCACTGCAAGAAGTTCCTTTTCGGTGGTAGTGTAATGTTCTTGTGCTTCATTTAAGGTTTTACTAGCATAATAAATTGGCTTAAATTTTTTGTCTACTCTTTGTCCCAAGACAGCCCCTACAGCGTAGTCACTGGCATTGCACATTACTTCAAAATTGTTATTGTTAGGAATTGGAAATTCCATGTTAAAGTGTCGGTCACCCCAATTATAGTCTAGCATATGTTAGCTCGTAGACTTGTAGTTAATTACGTTATTTATTAGTTAGTTAATTAGTTTAGAGCAACACCGTGGAGGACGGACGGGTCTTTACCCAATGTATGCCTGATCCACAGCCCGTAGGTGGCGTTATTTGTAAGAACTATAAATAGCCCTCTCCACATGTGGAGAGGGTTGGTGCTTTCATTTCTCTTAATCATACAACTTCTTTTTCTCTCCTCTCTTTCTCTCTCTAGAAAGTATCCCACCCATCTCTCTCTCTCTCTAAAACCTTCTTGTTTGATTCAATCTTTATACAAGTTCTTTGATTAAAACAATAACCAATATCCTACAAATGGTATCAAGAGCCATGGTTTGATCTTGGATATTGTGTGTGCTTCGATTTTAGTTTGGTTATTGTTGGGTTTTTATGGTTCGAATTTTTGGTTATTTTCTCATCTAGTTCAAATTTTATTTGGCTACTAAGGTTAAAAGTTTGCACTTTTATATGATTTTTAGATTTCTAGTGGTTTTATATGATTTTTGGGGTTGAAAAAGTTTAGTGGTATTTTCATCATTTGGACTATTTCTAGTGTTAAAGTTTGAATTTTGATGGTACTTTTGTGTTTAGAATCATTATAAGTGCTTGGGTTTTGATTTGGTAAGCTTGAATCACTGTGGTTGAGCTTGTTTTGGATTGGAAAGTGGTGCTTTTGAATATGTTCTTCGTAGAGACTTGTAGTTATATTTCTTCGTAGAGACTTGTGGTTATGTTCTTCGTAGAGACTTGCAGTTATGTTTTTCGTAGAGACTTGCAGTTATGTTTTTCGTAGAGACTTGCGGTGTATGTTTTTCGTAGAGACTTGCAGTTATGTTTTCAGTAGAGACTTGTGGTTATGTCCGATTCAATGTATCTGTCTAGAGACTTGCGTAGAGACTTGTAGCCTATTTTCAGTAGAGACTTGGTGCCTATTTTCGTAGAGACTTGGCGTAGAGACTTGTAGCCTATTTTCGTAGAGACTTGGTGCCTATTTTCGTAGAGACTTGTAGCCTATTTTCAGTAGATACTTGGTGCCTATTTTCGTAGAGACTTGGCGTAGAGACTTGTAGCCTATTTTCGTAGAGACTTGGCGCCTATTTTTGGTAGAGACTTGTCTTTACAATTTCTTGCAACTTGTCTCTGTTGTTACTAGCGAGTTGCTCTTTAGCGACTTGGCCACTTAGCGAGTTGCTCTTTAGCGACTTGGTTCATAGCGAGTTGTCTCTAGCGACTTGAGCATCTAGCGACTTGCAACTAGCGAGTTGCTCTTAGCGACTTGATACTTAGCGAGTTGCTCTTTAGCGACTTGACTGTGTAACGACTTGGTGCTTTAGCGACTTGTGTCATGACTTGGGTCCTAGCGACTTGGTCTTAGCGACTTGGTTCAAGAATTCTTAGCGACTTGTTGACTTTTCCGACAAAACTTCAAACGGCTATAACTTTTGATCCGTAACTCCGTTTTCAGCGTTCTACCCATCAAAACGACCGTGAGAACGAGGAGAATGTCACGCCGAATAAACTTAAGGGTCAACCTTCGAGGGCTAAATCCGCTCTGAACAGAAGTTATTGAAGTTTTTATGTTTTTGGCCCTAAATTTCTCAGGAAAATCGTGCATAAACCAATCCAAATCTCAACCAAACAACATCTCTGCTAATCCTACAAAAAACAATTATATGTCCTTACACACAATTGTCTATCATTGTGTTGATCCATCAGTCATCTTAACACATTCCATTGGTCATTGCTTAACGGTTTGGTCTTGATTTTAGTAAAATCCCGCGAAAGATTCTATTTCTCGGTTTAAATCATAGACTTGTAAAATCCTGTGGATACTACAACATCATGTCTTACACTTGACCCGTTATTTCGAAGTACTTAAATTGTATGATGTTGTAGACAATCATGAGAATATTTGCTACACTGAACGGTTGAAGATGATTGAATCACCAACGAGGATGTGATATCTCCGGGTTCGGACTCGAAAATATAGAAATGCACCAGTCAATGTTACTGAATGCTTGTGCAAAGGATAAGGAAAGTTGCATTGAACCTTATCGACAACTTCATTCACACCTCACATTGCATCTATCTATGGGAAGTGAGCGACGATTCTTGCACTTTTCCGTCAAGAATTATCAACGTTCAAGAGCACATTATTCTTAAACTTAGAACAATTGGAACAACAACTTGATAAAGAAATGGTTCAAAAGGATAGTTCCAATGTTGCACTTCAAGTGATCTACAACCAATTTCATCATTCATCATTGGGAATTTACATCGATTATGATCAAGACATGGTGAAATGTCTTTCAAGAAACACACTGGAATGGAAATTAGCATGTTCATAGAGACACTTATCCAACTCATGGATAATGTGGGGAAGTATATTGAGGAAGTTACTCAGACAGATGAAGAAGTGGATGAGTGTCCGTGCAATTGAGAGATAGTTGTGATAAGTTGGGTAATGTATCTGTTGAAGAATCGGGTGTTCTTTGAATGCGAATGTCGAGACAACAAATGATGATGAGTCGGGTAAAGCACCGGATGATGGATCAGTTGACACGAATACTGAGGCTTAGAGATAGATAAGCTTGACATAGCCGGCGGTCCAAGTGACTCTTGTTACACATGATGTGGATGCAGATATCGACGAATTTGAGCAGTGTCATCGATGAGGTACCCTTAACTGATCAACATAGTGCATCTGTTAAGGTACCTAAACATTATGTTCTTCATGCTAAACATGATTCCGATAAATGTTCCTTGGTTGAGGCTGAGTCTAATAATTTCAAAACGAATGATATGGTTGATAAAAGGTTTTTGATGAACTTTCATACAAATTCTCAAAACTTGAAAAACATTGCATCTCACTTGAAATTGCGATCTGAGTAAAGAGGAAAGTTTTCAAACTAAGAAACCATGTAAAATCCGAATTTCCTGAATTTCTTGAATTTTTGAAATAAGCGATTTAAAAGCTCACTTCAAGCCAACAACTCGACTATCAACAATTTGAAGAAACATATTTCTGATATGCATGTGAAAAGTAATTTGGTTACAAGTAATTCTGATGTTAATACTATTGATAATATTCAAATGAGAAATGATGAATTAGCGGGTTGTGTGGCCAAATTACTAAAGGAAAATGAGTCTTTAAGAAAGTGTCACATAGAACTAAGTGACTCTGTCAAAGAAGCTAGAACAAACTCAATGGAACAAACAAACTCTTTGATAGCAAAAATTGATGAACTCAAAGCTCAACTTCAGGAAAAGAGTTTCGCTATTGTTGCCTTAAAAAATGAGCTCAAAAAAACAACTGGGAATAGTGTGAACACTAAGTTTGCAAAACCATCAATCTTGGGGAAACCAGTTATTAGACAACCGAATGCGTTTAGATCTGAACTACCAAAATTTTCAAAAACGCAGTTTGCCTCCCAAGTTGATGCGAAACAAGTTTTGACAAAACCAGTCACTTCACCTTACTTGCCTAGGAAAAATGCTATGAATGACTTGTATAAGAACTCTTATCTAGAAATGGCTAGAAAGAAGGCCTGATTCAAAAGACGGAATTTTAGGTGCAAGACCTATAGTGATGAATTCTTCGAGATTTCAAGGCACTGCTAGTAGTTCTAAACCATTACCTAGGAACACTAAACTAAAGACTAGGGATTGGCATGGATCTAAGAGTAGTTGCGTTTCGAATAAAGCTATTCCCATAGCAGATCACTCTAAGAACTCTAGATCTTTTTCTAAATCCAAACAAGTTGTTTGCTCGAATTGTATGAAATGCTTCTTTAGGGGAAATCATGATAATTGTTTTACAAAATCCCTGAAGAAAGTAAATGCTAAGGAAAAGGTTCAACCTGTTAAGTCTAGGACTTTCACTAAGTCATCTTATGTGGATATGAAGCAAAACAAACTGAAAACTTCGCCTAGATGGATACCAACTACAAAACCTTTGGAAACTAGGAATAAGGATAAGTCTTCCACTATGCATAAGAATATCAACAATCCTAGACCTTGCCATAAGTGGATACCATCAGGTAGAATGTTTAAGGATCTTTGGACTTAGGTGGATACCTACCGGAAAGCTATTTTCCAATGGCAAAATCAAGGTTGACCGTGAAGCCCCAAAGAGTTTGGATACTAATGTCTCTAACCCATATATATGCAAACAAGCTTGTAATGTTAGTACAGGTATTCCTTACTCAGTTGCAAATGCTTCGATCCTTCATTACATGGACTGGCTTAAAGTATGGATAACAAATGGATTGATATCTCATAACTCACGGGTCCAAGTAACTCAACCTTTATATTCAAACTGGCAATGATGTATGAACACAACAGTTCATGCCTCGTTCTCTAAAGAAAAGAAAATTGTACGTTTCAGTGTGCTTTATCTTCTGAAGAAGAGAAATATTCTCATTATGACCATTCTCATCCACATGCTTCATACTTTTTCCATGCGCTTCAGTCATCAAGTGAACCGGGCTACCACTGATTGCTTTCTCATTCCACTTGCTCGATTATAATGAAGATGGGGACATCATGTGCTTATTTTGCGGGAGAGAAGTGTGAATAGAACATTTGGATGATTTTCACTTATTTAATCAAGAATGGCAACTCCGTATGCAATTCTTGAGGGGGAGAAGAAGTGTGAATTTTTTGCATGATTGATTGATATTTGAGAATATATGGTCAAACGGCTCCTAACTCATGTAAGAACCGAGATTCTTCTTATCGGATCATCTTCACATGTAGTTTCTTCTAAGAGCCGTTGGTTGACATCTTCACACGGGCTGATATGATTAAATGACAAAGTGCTTCTAGTTGTTGGGCTGATTTCTTTGATGAACATCTTTCTGTTCTTGTTTGATTGGGAGGGATTTTAATTAAGGGATTTGCTATTTACAAGTTAACAGGAATGCCTTTGGTGTGAAGAAGATGTTAACTGTCTATTTCCCCATTCGGACAATCTTGAAGAAGGTCAAGTCTATAGTCTAATCTACATTTTCTGCTACATGTTAGAAGAATAAAGACGAATTGCATTTGATGATCTAAAGACTTCTTCTTAATCCGGGCTGAGAAGAACACTTGAAAATCTTCGTCAATTTAGGGGAGAGCACTAATTGGGGGAGAATGAAAAGCCAAAATTTAATCCCCAATTAGACTTGTTCATATTCTTTAGCAATGATTCATTGCTTAATTTTTTATGACACTCCTCCTACGCCTAGTGCTTCAATTACTAAGGATAACTGGGATTCATTGTTTGGGATTCATTGTTTTTCAAAGATATGTTTGATGAGTACTTCCAACCTCCGTCGAATGTTGATCATCCGCCTTCGAAGCTCATGCTCTAGTTTCTACTGACTCAACTAGTTCACCATCTAAGAAGTACTTCTCAGAACTCTCAAGAAACCTTATCTCCAGTTACTTCACAAGGCATTGATAATGACTATCATGATATTGTAGTTGCACTCTTGAATAATGATCTGCTCTTTGGTATTCCTTTGCCAAATCTTCACGGATTATTGTTCATGAATAATGATCCGCTCTTTGGTATTCCTTTGCCAAATCTTCAAGGATTATTGTTCCTCTCATTGTGAACGCTATAAATCAACCACATGAACATTAAGGAAAAATGACTTCCTCATCCGCTAGAAGACATTTTTAGTAAATCTTCCAGATCAGCTTCTACATGTATACCTTGAGGAAGAATGCATTGATGTTGAGGAATCATTTGCTCCGGTTCATTCATTCGGTCAATGTTCATCCGATTGTATGTTTATTCAAGTGTTGAACATTTGACACAAGTTGATTACTTCGAAGGTACTCTTTTATCACTTATTTGAGGTTGAAGTTGACATTCACAAAGGCGTGTTCTTATTTGATAACTTGCTCGGGCTTAAGAATTTGAGTTGAAGTCTTGGGATATCTAGTTACCAGCAGTCGAGGTGGATGGTTGAAGACCCGGTTAACTATCACTATTAGGAGTTACTTTGTTTTACTCGTGTCACACGATATGTCGATGTGGATAATCGCAAGAGGTGTTAATGTCTCATACTTTGCTTGAGTAGTGAGTACTTAGAAATTTGCTTGAAGCATAAATTCTCGACACCGTTCTTCCATTATTAAGTGCAAGCTTAAGATACAAATGTGGGAATTTGACTTCAGTTTCAAGTTTGGTATATCGGGTATTCTTCATCAGTGGTCACTTCAAATTGTCTACATATGGGTTGATAAAGATAGTCAGAGAGAGTTTCCATTGCAGTTGATTCTCACAGGATTCATTTGGGCTATTTGAGTTCTTCTCACAAGATTTCGAGTTTATGGGTATATTATGTTTTCTTTGAATCGAGGTATCAAAACCGGCAAGGGGAAGGAGACATATATCTAAAAGCACAACGAGTACACATGATGAACTTAACACTTCTACCTGATTAACCGTAGAGAAACTCAGTGTTTAACTCGTATCCTTTGGTGTATTATTCCAACTAATTGGAGGAAATGGTCTCTGGAGATTTTTGGTATGTGTTACTTGCGTTCGTTAGAAGAAATGTGAAAAAAATATTTGGTTCGTGAGATGATATTGCATATCGACATCTTCTATATGATTTATGATAAAGTGCTTCCGGTTAGTGCTTCATGTACGCAATGTAATGATGATTCTGTTGAGATCGCAACGATCAGGGGAGATATATGTGTACATCAGGGTCGCAAAACATATTCACATGATTGTGCTTTATCAGTTATTCGGAGTTGACATCCTTGAGAAGATCGTGATTCAACCATTCTTGTGATGTCGTTGTCTCTACTCTAGTTGGGTACTTGTGTACATTATGGGCTGATTGGTTATATGGAAGATATTTGGAATGCACTAGGTAAAATGAAGATGTTGATGTATTGTGCCCTTGAATAGACAACTGGTCAATCTCGAAGAGTAATGTGTACATCGGAGACGCACAACAGGTTCATATGATCGAAGTTCATCGTTATTCGGATTTGATAACCAGCGATACGATCTATGTTTCAACTTGTTACTTTGGTGTTCTCGTGTTCTTCTGGGTGCCGAGCTTCATTCAATGAGACTGTTTTCATTCATTTCTACTTCTTGGAAAATGGTCTTTATACTCTGTTTGTCGGTTTGAGGGGAAGCTACCAAAGATTCACTTGTTGAAGGCTCAAGTTCTTTCGACGATTCAAGAGCCTCGAATGCTTTGGTGGTGAAAGTTTAAGACATGATGACTTCTATCTTCTACAAAGTGTTGAACGATTTCCTTATTTCGGTACTCGTATCATCATCCTCTTAAACTATTTCTCTATATCTGTAAATATTTATCAAAAACCAAATACAAAAATATAAAACCAACAAAAAGAAAATAGAAAAATATAAAATCTACAAAAGCCCATAAAAATCAGAAAATTGAAAAATACCAAAAATATTGTTTTCTCAAGACATGTCTTCTGGTATCGATAACATCTACGGTCTTAGAAATGTCATTCAATAATGGCACGGGACTTTAGATGAAGTTCGAGCAAG
This sequence comes from Chrysanthemum makinoi, assembly GCA_910596185.1. Classification (NCBI taxonomy): domain Eukaryota; kingdom Viridiplantae; phylum Streptophyta; class Magnoliopsida; order Asterales; family Asteraceae; genus Chrysanthemum; species Chrysanthemum makinoi. The sequence goes on from OU343220.1 coordinate 202,042,802, forward strand.
AGGTGTAAATATTCCTTTCTAAACATGTCTCAAAAATGGCTTACGTTATTTTAGATCAGTAACCGGGCTTCAAATGATGGCTTGCGATTACTTGATGTAACCCGTGCTTAAAACCATGGCTTGCTATTATTTCAGATAGCAACCCGTTCTTCAAGAAAGGAAAGTGCTGCGCTAATCCATTTTTCAAAATTCGTGCACTTATCCTAAAACAAAATGAGGAAAGTATGTCGAAGGACTGCTGTTCCCACACAAATGTTTTTCCGTCTAAAAATTCTTCAGAAAAATATTTGTTGTTTTCAAAAAGTGGTGGTAAATGAGTTGCTTTCAAAACAATCAGATTCAGAGTTTTTATAAAATTTTCAAACTCAATCAATGACTTCAGCGCTTTAAACTTTTCAAAAAATTGAGTCATTAATTGAGGGGGAGAATGTTTTCAAATCTATATCATCTAACGGGCTTTCTTAATTATCGTAATATGCTTAATTAAAAATGATGTTAACCTATGTTGAAGGACTAGGTGCCTAGGATAAGATTGTTAGGATTAGATGATTAGAGTTTGATTAACACATTATTCCCATACATTTATATGATCTGATTGATATGTTGAATTGACTAGTATTAGTCGATTGTTGTTTGGGTGATGTCGACCACCATATATCTGTATGTATGTTCACTAACATATGCAGATATCATGGATATAAAAATGTTCCCGATCCGGATCCCACTTATGAAGATGATTGGATGCCGAAAGGAAAGGGTAACTATTTCTTGGGTTGACAAATGAAGAAACGGAGCTTAATTGGACTTCAATGGAGAGTTGGCATAAATGCAACGTAAGAGGTCTCATTGCATCGTGAGATGGTTTTTTCTAAGTGATTGAAGAAACCGAGCTTAATTTGACCTCAGTTGGCATTCAAAATGCAACGTAAGAAGAAGTCTCACTGCATCTGCAGACAGTTTTCTTCCAAGCCCTACAGCAACAACGAAAGCTTCTCAACCACCTAACATATCTTTGTGCAGGATACCATTTTTAAATAATTTTGAATAATTTGATTAAATTGTTTTGAAAATGGAAAATATTGTTTTGAAAATTAATTGGACTTAATTTTAAAAATCACCGGACTTCATTTTATCAAAACTTGAGTCACTCAATCATCGACTACGGTCATCGATTGAGGGGGAGAGTGATTTAAAATAAAATATTTTTAAACGATATTTCTTCATAAAAGTCCGTTTGTATGTTATAATGTGGTGATCTAAAGATTTAATGTTATGTCATGGTATGATTTTTCTTTTGAATCAAGGTCTTTCAAAATGAAATTTTTTCTGTTCTTGTTTAATTGTGAAATTATTTTGTTTTACTTAAAAGATCTCTTAAAACTATCATACCTGACACTAACAATCTTTAAAGTCTTAAAATGGTCCTTATCTATCATTTTTCAAAATTAAATCTTGCCACGTCTTTTCCTAAAATTTTCTAAATGATTTAAATCAGTTGGGATCACAAATCTCAAATGGTTTGATATTTCTGATCGGGGGAGAGATCGTGATTTAAATCTCAAATCTGTTTGAATGGTATTGGTTTTAGTCCTTTAAAGGCACTCCTGCCTCCATGTGCCAAACGATTTCAAATACACAATGCACATGTTGAGGAGGAGCATTTAACCAAAAAAAAAAAAAAAAAAACTGAAGAGTATTTAAACAAGGCCATATACTCTCCCATGTTTTCCAAACCTTATTAAATCACTTGGGATCCAAAATCTCAAAGGGTTTGATATTTTTGATCGGGGGAGAATTTGTGATTTAATAATGAAATTTGATAAAAGGTGATCGTTTTGATTTAATTGTGCAGGCTGCTCTCTCATATGTGCTAAACGCTTTTGAATCTCGAAGCACATATTGAGGGGGAGCAAATAAACTATCGAGGTACGAAAGCTTTTTTAAAGTGATTTATAAAGTACCTTGATTGAGTCTTCAAATGGTTTCTTAATGGCTCTTGTGATTGTGGATGTGCTTCAAATTAACTCTTGCTTCTATGTGATAAAATGATTTCAAATATCCTATGCACATATTGAGGGGGAGAATTTACCAAAGAAAATCAAATGACTTTTTCTATGAAAATTGTGATCAAAGAAAATATTTCAAAGTCCTCTTGCCTCCATGTGCTAAACAATTTCTAAATCATATGCACATGTTGAGGGGAGGTTTTCTAAATGATCAAAACTATTAAGGTACAAAATGCTTTGATCTCGTATCACAAGTACCTTGATTGTTTTTCCAAATGATTTTACAATTGGTTTCAAGGAAGAATGAACTGTACCAAAAGACCGACCATTTTACTTTATGTATGGAGTTATAAGGATGGTGAGGTTAGGTATTAGTTCCCACGATCTGCCAGAACCGGAGGGATCTACCCAGGGACAATCCACTAGATAGTGTAGAGTCCTTAGGTATATTGAAAAAAGGAGAAAATGAGAATTTGGGAAGAGTGCCGTGAGATAGAGCTAGAACTGGAATAAACCCAACAAGGTTCTAGTTATGAAGTCTCGGTAAGCATTGAAGGGTTGAAGAATGAAAAAGAAATGAATGAGAAAAGGGTGAAAAGAAATAGCCCTCCAATAATTCAACCTTAGGGCGGAAACCGGGTTCAATACATATGCTCTTGGTGTTTACTAAGGTAACACGGTATTGAAGACAAGGACGTCATGGACCCAAAGGACGAACTGCACTAAACTTCCCAAGCTACTCAAGTTCCTCTTAAAAGGGCTTGTTTCATTCTCACGGGGAACCTACATAATCTATCGACTTTCTCTTAGAGATTGTTGATATTGAAGAAGGAGACCCTCTCCCTAGTCTCCGGCATAGGAACCAAATGTGCACAATCGAGTCTAGAGCCAAGAGATTATCCATAATATCTCATTAGGACACAAAATTAATGAAGGCTTGCTGTTTCACACAATGTGGAAAGTAAGTATATATTAAGAGTCTTACGCATTATCCTTGTGGTATTGGCAGAACATCCGAGTGATATGAAAATATTCACGATGAAGATGGAAATCCTTCTAGAGCCAACATCAAACAAGCTCTTGGTGGGTGACATGTGAGATCTTTCCAAAAAGATCAAACTTGTGACAACTAGACAGAAACGATGGGGCGATTCATTCTTGAATCAAACTTGGTCTAGGAAATGGATTGACGGATACCTTTGAAAAACCGGTCGTTGTGCTAAACAATTCTTTTCTCTAGCACATCGGCTGTGTATTAATCTTTCAAAATTAGAAGGGTATTTATGATTGAAAAATACTTTTGGAAAAACCGTTAGATGTGCAAATCTTCTTTTCTCTAGCACGTCGAATGTGTACTCTTTTCAAATACAAAAGGTATTTTTGATTGAAAATTGATCTTTTTCATAAAACCTTCGTCGTATTGCAAAACTCTTTCTTCTAAGCAATACGCGATTGTTTTCAAATCATTTTTCATCGATCAGTGAATCTCAATTCGTTGGTTCACTCACTCCGTGTTGTCTTCTTTGAACGTTCGGTTTGAGAACGGCTAGAACATTGCGAAACCCTGTCCAAGGAGATTCTTAGGAATCCTACGATCACAGTGCGATCTTGTATCGATCAACGAGGAACCGTGGGCCGTGTACCTTAATTCAACGAAAGTGATCAAAGACACTTTAGTGCGCTTTATTGCTCGTATGCGGTACACCCGACGATTGCAAATGATCGAATTGAGGAGTCAATCCAAAGCCGCATGCTCACGGCATCCACACTTAATTGAAGAAATCATGACTTGTGCATATCTACATAACCCGGCTCGATATTTCTATACTATGCTTCGCTACGCTGCGCAAATATCATGAACCATAAAAGCTTCCGCTACTCGATAAAAAGATGTCATGATACAGAAAGTGTGAGCATGTCGGTCCAAAAGTCACAACATCACATGAAGGCAACACTACAACTATGGATGATCCGAGAGATTTCTTGTGGTGATGATCTCAAAGAAAGCTCGAAGATCATCAAAGATGTGGATCAGTTCAAAGGCCTCCACAAAAGTACAAAACTATGCGGACTTTGAAGAATCGCTACTAATGCATAAAGATTGCGGAAGTGAAGAATTCAAGTCTACGAGCTCAAGAACGAAGTCAAAGATAGAATTCTAGGAAGAAAAATGTATTTCATGGGGTGACCTCCCTTAGGGGGAGATTGTTAGGAATTGGAAATTCCTAGTTAAAGTGTCGGTCATCCCAATTATAGTCTAGCATATGTTAGCTCGTAGACTTGTAGTTAATTACGTTATTTATTAGTTAGTTAATTAGTTTAGAGCAACACCATGGAGGACGGACGGGTATTTACCCAATGTATGCCTGATCCACAGACCGTAGGTGGCGTTATTTGTAAGAACTATATTAGCCCTCTCCACATGTGGAGAGGGTTGGTGCTTTCATTTCTCTTAATCATACAACTTCTTTTTCTCTCATCTCTTTCTCTCTCTAGAAAGTATCCCACCCATCTCTCTCTCTCTAAAACCTTCTTGTTTGATTCAATCTTTATACAAGTTCTTTGATTAAAACAATAACCAATATCCTACAGTTATTCAAATCAGGAGCTATGATAACAGGAGCAGTAGTCAATTTTTCTTTCAAAATGTCAAAAGCATTTTTACATTCATCGTTAAAATCAAATTTTGCATCCTTCATGAGTAGTTGGGTCATAGGTTAGCAGTTTTTGAAAAATCTTTTATAAATCTTCTATAAAACCCAGCATGCCCAAGGAAACTCCTAATCACCTTAAGGTTAGTGGGGTAAGGGAGTCTAGAAATAACGCAATTTTTGCCTTATCGACTTCTATTCCTGTTTGAGAAATTCTATGTCCTAAAACAATTCCTTCCTTTACCATGAAATGACATTTTTCCCAGTTGAGGACTAGGTTAGTCTCATCACATCTAGCAAGCATTTTAGGTAAATTGTTTAGACAAGAGGAAAAAGAGTTAACAAAAACTGAGAAGTCGTCCATAAAGACTTCCATGAAATCTTGACACATATCCGAGAATATTGCCGTCATGCAACGTTAGAATGTGGCTGGGGTATTGCATAGTCCAAAAGGCATCCTTCCATAAGCAAATGTTCTATATGGGCAAGTGAAAGTTGTCTTTTCTTGATCCTTTGGAGCAATTGGAATCTGAAAATACCCTGAAAATCCATCGAGGAAACAATAGTATTCATGTCCCGAAAGTCTTTCTAACATTTGGTCAATGAAAGGGAGTGGGAAATGATCTTTTCGCGTTACGTCATTTAACTTTATATAATCGATGCAAACTCTCCATCCAGTTACAATCCTTGTAGGGATCAATTCGTTATCCTCGTTAATGACTACGGTCATTCCTCCTTTCTTGGGTACAACATGAATAGGGCTAACCCATGGGTTATCGGAAATAGCGTAAATCAAATATGCATCCAAGTGTTTAATGATTTCATCCTTGACCACATCTTGAACTTTTGGGTTCAATCTCCTCTACGGTTGTACCACTGGTTTGAAATCGTCTTCCATTAGTATCTTGTGAGAATAATATGAAGGGTTAATTCCTTTTATGTCAGAAACCTTCCATGCAATTTCCCCTTTGTGCTTGCTTAAAACCTGCAACAATGACCTTTTTTCTTTGTTAGATAATAATGAGGAAATAACAACAAGAAAGTTAAGATTATCATCAATAAATGCGTATTCTAAATAAGAAGGAAGCTCTTTGAGCTTGGGAGTATTTTCTGCTCTTTCTGGGACGTTAACAGAACACAACGTGTGGCTATCCTCAGTATTTCCTTCCCACTTGTCTCCTTCAACCATCCCTGATTCGTCAGATATTTCGACCTCGTCTCCATGTACCAGAAGTACTGAATCCGAATGTTCTCTTTGAAAAACATTCCTGCACATGTTTCTGGACATTAACCTCAACTAAATCAAGATCATTAAGGTCGTCGTCCATGAAGGTGGCATACTTCATGGATTTCTCGAGGTCGAAGGTTATATTATCATTTCCAACTTCTTAGGAGATCTTTTTATTGAATACATCAATCATGGCATGTGCGGTGGCAAGGAATGGTCTCCCGAGAAGGATTGGAATATCATCTTCTTCCATTTCAAGTACCACAAAATCGATTGGGAATACAAACTTATCAATCTTGACTAAGACATTTTTGGCAATTCCTTTAGGGTATTGAGTTGATTTATTTTCCAGCTCAATGCACATTCTTGTGGGTTTCAAGTCGCCTAATTTGAGTCTTGAAAATAGCTAGTAAGGCATGAGGTTAATGCTGGCTCCCAGGTCGGCTAAGGCTTTTTAAAAAACGATACCACCTATAGTGCATGGTAAGGTAAAACTCCCTGGATCTTTTTCTTTGAGAGGAATGTCTTTAAGAAGTGCAGCAAAACACCTTTGATTCAAGGTAACCTGCATTTGATCAGAAAGTCTTCTGTGAGTGAGGAGGTCCTTCATAAATTTAGCATATTTAGGCATTTGTTCTAATGCCTCTATGAGAGGGATGCTTACGCTAAGTTGTTGCAGTTTCTCCATGAATTTATGAAACTGCACCTGTTCTTGCTCCTTCTTAATTCTCTCGGGAAATGGTATTGGTGGAACATAGGGTCGAACTTTTTCTTGTGATATAGTTGGTTTAATTTCCTTTGTTTCCTTATGGTTGTTTTGAGGGGTTTCTCGTCTTGAATCACTGAGTTTGAGGGATAGGCTGGTTCTTTGTAATTTAATCCACTCTGAGTCGTGATTGCATGAGCTAGGTCCCTAAGGTTGGTTTCAGTGGTACTTGGAAGTTCCCCTTCATCTTTGATTCTAACAGATTCAGCAAGTTTTCCAACCTGGTTCTCTAATCTTCTTATCGCAGCGGCTTGAGTTCTTAGTACATTGTCGTAATCCTTCTTGATATTCCACACCAATTTTTTGCTTTCCTTTTGCTTCCTGCTAGATTCTTTCACAAGGTTTTTTATCGCTTTTTCAAGGTTTGATACCCTACCTTCAATAGGGCTGTCAAATTTATGTTTAACCATTTTTACTTCCTCTGTAAGGGAGTGCATATCAAACTCAAATGCTTCCAAGTTCCTCATTACTGACTGAAGTTCAAAGGGGTGTTATATCCAATCTTCATGCCATGACGCAGAATGCAGGGAAACTTCTTCAATTCTTGTCCATCCTTTATCAGCAGTCATCCAAGGGATAGGTTCCTTGGAGTCTAACATCTGTCGAGTATTAATATTAATCCCATTGTAAAAAATTTGTAATTTCTCGTGTCTGTTGAGTTTATGCTCAGGGCATTTGAGGATGGCTTCATTGAATCTTTCCCAAACAGCAAATAATGATTCATCATTGTTCTGACGGAAACTTCTAATTTCATCAAATTGCTGAAGAATCATTGCAGGAGTTCGATATTCCTTTAGAAAGGCCTTTTTAAATGCACTCCATGTCGTAATAGATCCAAAAGGTGAATTCTTCATCCAATCCCTAGCTTTTCCTTTAAGGGTGAACAGAAATGCTCTCATCAGAACATGGTCTCTGGAAACGCCTGGTGCATGAAACAAATCCGTGATTTCACAGACCTTAGAGATGTGCTCATGTGCTTCTTCGTCCTTATTTCTGTAAAAACTACATTTCTTTAATTCGTCCAGACATAGTCCCCAAAATTCGAACCTAACGTTTTCTTCGAGGGCTGGAACAGTGATCCCTTGTTCAACTTTAGAGATGGTAAGATAATCATTAAAATCGGCAAAACTACCCAACGTCAAAGGCCAACCCTTTGGGGAGTCGGGGTCTTAAGTCACCTAAGCCAAGTCATTAAGTACCCTACATGCAAGATTTGAAATAATGAGTGCCCGGGTGCTAGCATCTTAGACACTCATCCCTAACTTCTTAAGTTCGTCCATACGAACGGTGATCATTTGGTCAGTTCGCACAAGAGGGGAAAGGTCGTCAGTTGGTCAATTCTTACTCTTCCCAACTCTACCTACTTACTTATGGTCAGTTGGTCAATTCTCATAAGCAACTAGATACGACCGCATTTCAAAACTACCGAAGCTAGGGTAACTACCATCGAACTATGCATGCATACACTAGAAACAATTATATATAAGCATGAAAACACAAACAATACATTCAAGGAATCATAACTAGGCTAGCACCAAAGGTGCTTAGCCGATCATATTAAAAGATACAAGAAATTCAATGTTTAAAATAATGAAAGACATGAATTAAAGTAAAAGATAAAAATGATCGCTAATGCTTATCGATATTGTGTGATTCCTCCCGTATGCTCCGTGTGATCTGACTTTGGAACCCTCTTCACGTTCTCTGCCTTTCAGTTGTGAGTGAATGATGTGAAATGCAGAATTTAGGGCTTGTATTTATAGGCATGATCATAGTTACAACCTAACTTGAGTTGAGAGTTACGCCGTAACTTAATTATCTTCAAAACATAACTCTCGTTAAGTAGACTACGGCGTAACATAAGGAATGGTTTACGTCGTAGTTAGCAGCTCTGTTGTAGAGTAGATGTGAGTTACGCCGTAACCTCTTAACAGAATGTTGTTACGTCGTAATGCTTGTGAGGAATTACGGCGTAGTTGATGGAGGCGCGAAATGCTTCATGACCTAGATGATTATGGCATAACCTTAGTTGAAGGTTACGCCGTAACTGCAGTTGAGTTGGCCTTCTGAGATAAAACACTAGCTACGGCGTAATTTAAGAGCATGAGTTACGCCGTAGCTTCTTCATAAGTAGCATACTATCATAAAACCGTTAGGAAAATCTCCAAATCCGCGTCTTTAAGCTACAATGCTTATAATTTACATGGAAGTGAAATATAAAGGAATACAAGCGTAAATCCATATAAATGACATAAAATATGAGCATAATAGGGGGAAATTGACAATAAAAAGTTAGAACTATTAGATGTTATCACACTCTATGTGTGCATTAAATACTTATACAATATCAAACATTCTGCTTCAATTGCTTGTATGTTGAGTGCGCAAATAACTTTTTAAAATGTGCAAATCATTAGCCTAACCAGAACATCTAGACTCATGCATAAGCTGTATATATGAATATGTATATAAATCTAAAACAATGAAGGGATATACGGTACTTATAAATTTATAACGCGTATATCTGAGTCAATGATTTTTTTTCCGAATTAAGTTGAACAGTAAAAATCTGTTCTGTTTTATATAGTTTAAAATATATTTCCTTCACAGTTGAGAACAAAACCATGAGTTTTAAATAACATAACTAATGAGGTAAATTGTACGTAATCAAAATTGATTGAAACAAACATGTTTGTATTGATGTTGCTCAATATGTTGCGAATAATATAAATCGCACAAGTCTAAATGGGTGAATTAGTTTGATTGATATACAAATCACAATGTTTGCTAACTTATCTTGTGCATGGAGTTAAAACCGAATCGAGTAGGACAGAACGCGCATATCGAACAATTACAAAGCAAGTTAAAAAACGATAATTCACTACTAGTTAAAGTCTACACTTTTTAGTTTTTGAAACACCCACTACTACAAATTTGAGAATAGAGCCCGCTCTAAAGAGCCCACTTAATACAAAAATCGGGTTCTATAAGGGCTTCCATAAAAAACAAAGGTATAAAGCCCAGTTATGAATTGAAATAACCGGGGTCTAATTGAGCCACAAAATAGAGCCCTGTTTTATAAATGAAACCTGGCTTTATTTGTTTCATTTTTTTCCCTTTTGAGCGGGATTTTTTTCCCCTTCTTTTTTTTCACTTTGATTTCTTCTTTCAATTTTTCCCTTTTGAGCGGGATTTCTCCCCCTTTTTTTATTTCATTTTTGTTTTCTTCTTTCTTTTCACCTAGACCACTTAAACATGAACCCTAAATCACTTTTTACATGTTTCCAGCTGGATGGCTTGAGTTTGAAAATCTTCAACAACCATGTATGCAATCTTTCTCTAACATTCAATTTAATCATTAAGTTCCAAGTGTTAATTGTTGTAGGTCCATTTTTTTAACAGATCTAGTGTCACCTTTGATGATTGTTTAAAGATCGATTGCATCCATGCTGACCTTGTTCATATGATCTCACACTAGGTAATGCTTTTTATACTTTATTTGTATTTTGGTTCAAGTTTTCATTTCGTTTTCAGATTAGGATTATTAGCTGTATGTAATTAAGGTTTATTTTCAAATTTATGCGATTAAGTTTGTATGTTAGGATATAACTAAGAGTTAGTATTTTTATCTTTAATTTTATACTTTTATTTACATGTTCAGATTTATGTGCATGTGTATCTATTCTTTCAGGTTTAGATCTGCTAGTCGTGTAATTTGTGAGGTTAAAGGTGCGACTGTACATGGCGGGCTTGGACCATTTGGATCTTAAACACACACTTTGTGACCTAGCACTGGGCATTGCGAATTGATAATGTGTAATGAAGGATAGTGTGATTTATATGTGTTGCGATTCATCATATATGAGCATACAACAATTTGCTTTCCACCCATTCTCTAGTGGAGCACATTGATGTCTTTGTGTTGCTCGACAATGAGGCCTTCTATGACTTCGATGTTCTAATTCTAAGTTATCTTTCTTGAAGCTAAAAATGGCACCCTTTTTTTTATTACGTTATCTCAATTAACTTTATGTAGCAACCTTGATTATGGATTCACTTGTTACTAATGTATAGAGTTCTTACAAAGTTACAAGAATCACATGTACGTGTGTTTACTGTTATGTTATTTTTAAGTTTTGAGATTTCGTCTATTTAGCTAAAAAAATTAAGTACAACTTGTTTCTGTGTAAACGATGGTAATTCCTATCTCCAGAACAACGTCACCTTGTATTCGACATGTATTTATGAATCTAGTGTTTACGAACTCTCGAGTTGGGTACTCGGTAAGTAGATTAGGGCAAGGAATGTGACCTTGTAGCTGAACCACTATAAACATTTGTGTCACGGTTTTTATCTATCTTTACTTTAACTCATACTTAATATTCTTGTATATCTAACTATCAATATACAAGTAGCAAAAGGATTGACATAAGTCAATCAAAATATTTTAAAACATAATTTTAATTGGTAAAACTATTCAACCCCCCATTCTAGTTTTCTACACTATATTTAATTTCTTCGCTTCCATCCAAAAATTTAACCGTTCCTTCTAATCGATTATAAATTACTTTTGATTCTTCTACAAACGATTTTCCTAACACAACATGAGACAAGCTACTATCTATAACACCTCTTACATCCTCCAAAATCATTAAGTCAGCCACGTAAGTGAAATTTTCAACGAAAATATGCAAACTCTTGACTCTCGACAAAATTGCAAATCCCTCTGGGGTACTTAGGGTCTTTTCTAGATTTAAGTTGCTTATTCTTGATGTAACCGTAATAGATTAAAGACATCATATTTGTGGAAAACTAGAAGGGGGGTTGAATAGTTTTGCCGATTTTAAGTTAGTTTCAAAAACTTTAGATTCGTTAATATGTGAGATCTTATGGATGTAGAGAAAGTATAGATCTAATGATAAAGTAAGTAAATAAAGTAAAGCGAAGGGAAAGAAAAGACAAAACCGATGTATAGTGGTTCGGCTACAAGGACACCTTCCTTGCCCTACTCCACTCCCCGAGTCACCTACTCGAGAGTTCAAGCACTATGTCAACAAACTCCTTCACTTGGCGGAGAAGCCTTCACAACGTTGCTTACACTTTTTTCCGGTACAAATCTAGATACCGAGTCCGTAGCACGGTGGACCAAACCAACACGACTATTACACAACAAATATGTGAAATATCAAATACAAGATCTTTGCTACAAAAATTTTGCGGAGTGACAAATCAATCAAGGACCCCTTGCTTGGATGACTTGTAGAATGCTCGTGATCTCGCAGAGAAGGACCTATATGAGGATCACAATAGAAAGAAAGAAGAACAACTCTCTAGATCAAGTGATCTATATGTTAGAAGAGAATGAGAGTGTTTGAGAGATTTAGTAAGAAGAGGGGTGAGTTAGAATGAAGAAATGGCTCTCTATTTATAGGCAAATTTCTCCTCTGTTCCACGGATCCCACGGATCCCTCCCACTTGGGATCCGTCTAGTGTAATCCTAGGGATACGTGGGACGCTCCTCTTTGCCCATGGGTTTTTTGGTTATGGGTCATGGGTTATGGGTTGGTCCATGGGTTTTCTTTAGATCAATGTATCTAAGTATACATTGTATCTAGCCAACTTGGGTATGGGTTATGATCCATGGGTTATGGTTTTTACCCATCCTAATAAACTATTACAACAAATGCTTAATAACTACATTTTTGTATTTAAATGGCTATATGTAAATGCTTTACAAAAATAACATGTATCCTTATAATTATACTTAAGATAACATTATATTTGTTATCAACAAAACACAAAGAGATCGCAAAATATTAATAAACGTTTTTACGGTTTATTTGTATTAACAATATTGATGGGCGATTCTAAGTCAATCAAAGTTTGATCTATGTATTTGTATCCAATCATACAAGGAATATTAATACTCCAAGGATTACCTCTCTTAACCTTAGAGTCGATTCTTATAAAAGGAAGATAAAGGTTATCAATTATGTTCTTATGATAGTGATAACATCAAATAGTCCTGAATATTAAGTATCAATTTCCCCCGATAATGCTCGTATTTTGTATCATTTATATGGATTTATGCTTGTTTTCCTTTATATTTTACTTTCAGGTAAATTACGAGCATTAGAGCTAAAGAGACGCGGATTTGGAGATTTTATAAGAAATTTATGATAGTATGCCCAGTGTGATAAAGCTACGGCGTAACTCCACTCTCACATTACGCCGTAGCTAATGCTTGACTCAGAAGGCCAACTCAGCAACAGATTACGGCGTAACTCCAACAAAGGATTACACCGTAACACATTAGGTCAAAAGATGTTCCATGCCGCTACAAGTTACGCCGTAACTCCTTCCAATGATTACGGCGCAATCATGTCATGTGTAACCTGTATTGAAGATACGGCGTAAATAATCCCATGTGTTACGCCGTAACCAGCTATTACGAGAGCATTATTATGGAAATATTAAGGTTACGACGTAACTCTCAACTTAAGTTACGCCGTATCTAGATCTCGCCTATAAATACAAGCCCTAATTTATGCATTTCACATCATTCACTCCACACAAAAAAGCAGAGAACGTGAGTAGGGGTCCAAAGGCGGATCTTGAAGAGCATACGAAGCCATCTCCAAGGGAGAAATCACTTCATAACGATAAGCATTAGCGATTATCTTTTCTTTTACTTTCGATTCATGTATTTCAATATGTTAAACGTTGAATTGATTGTTTCTTATAATGTGATCGGGTAAGCACCTTTGGTGCTAGCCTAGTTATAATTCCTTAATTGTTTTTTTACGTTTACATTGCTTCTGTATAATTGTTTCTAGTGTATGCATGCATAGTTCATTGGTAGCTACCCTTGTTTCGGTAGTTTTGAATAGCGGTAGTTTCTAGTTGCTTAGGAGAATTGACCAACTGACCCTAAGTAGGTAGACTGAGTGGGAAGGGTAAGAATTGACCAACTGACGACCCTTCTTCGCTTGTGCGAACTGACCAAATGATCACCTGCCGTTTAAATGAACTTAAGAAGTTAGGGATGAGTGTCTAAGATGCTAGCGCCCGGGCACTCATTGTTACCAATCTTGCATGTAGTGGAACTTAATGACTTGGCTTAGAGGACTAAAAACAACTGGACTCTCAAGGGTAGTAGCTTGATCTCCGATGGAAGCCTTTGCTGATAGGTTAGGACGAACTGACCAAATGTTGTCGTAGCGACTTAAACCCCCACTTGAATCAATTGGAAGTAGTTAGACGTGAACATAACATGGTAGGATGAGTAAATAGGTTAGCACACTTTCCCCATATTGATCACAACTCTACTTTTATTTGCTTTCTTTCATTTCTTTTTTTATTAGTTAATTAATCATTTCGATAATCAAAACCAGTGACACCTAGACGTAATTAGAATCCGCTCACATAGCTCTTGGGACGACCTCGGTTTTACCGATTACTACACTACACACGACCGGGTACACTGCCCGTTAGTGCATAGGGTGGACCATAGGTAAACGAGACACTTATAAATATTAAAATCTGGTCAGTAAAACCTGCATCAGATAGGCTATCTCTTCTTTAGTAGGGTATAGATTAATTTTTTCGTTATCTAGCTCTTCCTATTCTCCTATTCTATTTCTATATCCGTCATTCCTATTATCTCTAGTTCTTCATCTCAATCATCACTTGTAGGAGGAGTTACCTCCGACTCATCAATTGCATTTTCAAGCTCATAGTCAATTAATCTATTTAGCTCCAGAAGTTCACTAATTTCTTGAACAATTTGGTCACGCAACAAGAGGTTTGAGGTTATGGGTGTGTATGCAAGCATTGTGGATTCGCGTCCTCCATAATGGCAAACGGAATAGTCAATGAAAAGTTTTACGAACAAAAACACAAAGAGAAAAGATAGACTGAGAGAAAACTACAGAATAAAAAGAAAAAACTCATTTGATTGGAATCTAGTGAGTAGACGTAAGCGAAATAGAAATCGAAACCTAGACTATTATGCGGCAACGACGCCAAAAACTTGATGCGGATAATTGTAAACACACTAAGTATTACAATCCTCCTAGGTAGAGTAGCTAACCGTTGTAGTGTAGTATAGGTAAGACACGAGGGATTGATCGTTCTCTAGAGGAATAGTGAGGTAGGCTCCACGTGTACGTCGAATTAAGTCTAAGGGTTGAAGGAAGATTATTTTTGGTCTTTTATATTTTATAGGAAATCAAGTAATCTCGGGTTTTGAAGTTTGGTTTTTAAAACTAATAATTAAACTAAATTAAATCTAAACTAATAACAATAAAAGTAAATTGATGGAAACTTGTATAGGTAAACAAACGTGCTAACTTAATCATGCATTATTCCTTAGTTGAATTCTCTAACTTATTGCTTTGTCACCCTCGTTAGTGTAATGTGTAAGTATTTCCCTAATTCAGAAACGGCTTGGCCAAGTCCGCTATTTACGTGATAACCTAGGCAAGTGTTACTGTAGACACGCTCTCGCCCAATAGCAAATCACCCGCGCAATAAATACTTAAAAAGAAATTGCACTCAGTCGACTTATTAATGCGAGAGTATCCTCTATTTCTAATCACATTTCGCTAGACGTCTAACTGGTATGGGATACAACTAGTTTTCTAATGCCTAACGCGCACACACAATGTAATTTAGCCTAACATGTTAGTTCGAAGAGAAGAAAGACAATTAATCACACATCACAAAGACATATTGGAATGACTAATAATTACTCCATCCGTCCCAAATTTATTGTCCACTATTGACTTTTTTAGTCTTTCTTCTTCAACTTTGACCATAATTATTTTTGTTTGTGTTATATAATACTTGATGAAAAATATATGAATGTATTGGGTTTTAAATGTATTTTCAATTGGTATAATTTTCATCAAGTATTATATAACACAAATAAATATATTAATGGTCAAAGTTGAATAAGAAAGACTGGTCAAAGTCCAAGTGGACAATAAAAATGGGACGGGTGGAGTAAATAACTTATATTCAATAAAATATGGAGTTAAGGGTGGTAAAATAGCTTACAAAAGTTGAGAAAATCTTTTAGGGTTTGTCTTCCAAAGTTGCACACAAGGTTTCATACTTTACAATGAAAATAATGTGAAAATATATATAGGGTTACAAACGTGACGACGTCACTTGTAAGTTGTGACGCCGTCAACTCGCCGCCATCTAGGGTGTCTCTTTAGCACCTACTTAGAAGTGACAGCGTCACTTAGGAAATGTGACGCTGTCATCCTTCAAATTCTTGGTTTTGACACCGTAACTTCAAGATCGTCTCAAAACTCTGAGTGATCAAGACTTTTTCAAGCGACGGCGTCACGTTATATCTGTGACGTTGTCATGCCTCCTTTTGTTAATATGTTGCTTAATGCATTTAAAAGGTTTATATTTGTAGCTTAGCAAAAAAAATGCAATATGTTAATACTTTATACGTTTAAAAAAATCTAAAAGCCTAAACAAATTGTAGATTAAATTTATAATATAAGGTTTGTCGCAATATAAACGAGTAAATAAACAAGGTTTTTTTATTAGGCATTTACATATATATCTTTGCAAAATTTAAAAATTACATATATATTCTTTTGATGCATTAAAAATATTGTACTTTATGCATCAAAAACTGGTAAAAAAGATATATATATGTAATTTTTGAAATTTACAAGGATATAAATGAAATTATGTCTTTTTAATTTATTTTATTTAAATTACCTCGGAACATGAGTCTTCGGCTTAAATGGACATGACCTAACAAAGGTATCCCATAAAAATCATAATGTGAAAAATAAAATATAAGGCTCAGTTCTCGAGTTGAAATGGAAGAGGAAAGTAAAGGAAATGGAAAGTTTTTTGTGTTCTTGAGTCTTTTTTTAAAGGAGGAAAGAGAAATGGAAAGGAAATAGGGACGAAGATTTGTTAAGTAAATCTTCTTCCCACTTTTGGGAGGAAAGGGAAAGGAAACGGAACCGTATGTTGTATAAAGACTAATATACCATTTTTAAAACATTTGACATTAACAATTAAAAGGCATATATGTAATTTAACCAAGTTATTTTTCTTTTCCTCTCACTCAAGAACATGATTATGATTACTTTCATTTTCCTTTCCTCTATCTCAAGAACATAACAACTAACACTTACTTTCCTTTTCCTTTTTTTTTCCCTTTCCTATTTTTTTCCATTTCCCTTCCATAAAAACTCGAGAACTGAGCGTAAAGGTCTGCAACAACGCGCACCCGTTATTATCCTAGTTTTGGAACCAGTTGATAATGTTATGATTTAAAAAAAAATAGAAAGAAGTGAAAAAAGAAAACCCAGAATAAGATTCTCACGATTTTAAAGAAAATGAAACTAGCAGTATATGTGTAAACGGGCACAAGGCAAATATATGACGCGTGTTAGTTATCCAGCTGGATCCCAAACACTAACCTCTTTATTAAACTCACAGCCTGTCACCCTTCATTTCCTCACAGTCACTACCTCTATATATAGCCCCCATATTACACTACTATCCTCTTCAAACTCCAAAACAAACAAAAAAAAAAACACAAAAATGGATCGGATCAAAGGTCCTTGGAGCCCCGAAGAAGACCAAATGCTCCAACAACTAGTTGAAAAACATGGTGCTAGGAACTGGTCACTTGTTAGCAAAACAATCCCAGGAAGATCCGGGAAATCTTGTCGTTTAAGGTGGTGCAACCAATTGTCACCACAAGTTGAACACCGTGCGTTTACCCCGGAGGAGGACGAAACTATCCTCCGGGCCCACGCACGGTTCGGTAACAAATGGGCTACTATTGCCCGTCTGTTATCGGGCCGAACAGATAACGCTATAAAAAACCATTGGAACTCAACTTTAAAAAGAAAATGTTGCTCAATGACTAATGAAGAGTTTAATGATTTTGCTATACAACAACCATTGTTAAAAAGGTCCGTTAGTGACGGGACTGGTTTACCCGTTTCGAGGTTTTGTTTTAACCCCGGGAGTCCTTCGGGGTCTGATGTTAGTGACTCCAGCGCGCGAACTAATTCTAGTTCTTACGTCTATACAGCGGCGGCTAGGACATCCGCCGCCGCTATAGTTAACGACCCGCCCACCTCGTTGACTTTGTCGCTTCCTGGAGCGGAGTCGAGTGAGGCGTCCTCGGCGGGTGTCACAGTGCCTGCGCCTCCGCCTGCCGTGGCGGCGCCGCCAGCTTTTGATGCGGAGTTTTTGGCGGTGATGCAAGAGATGATTAGAATGGAAGTGAGGAATTATATTAGTGGTGATGGGTTTAGGGTTGGCGGCTGTGGGAAATAGGGTTGCGGGTTTAGTTTATTTAATTTTTGTTTATGGGTAAAATTAAATTAAATTTGTTGATGGTGATGATCAACATTAAAAGAAGGTGATGATCTGAAAATATGGAAAATGTAAATCGAGATGTTCGTTTTGGTTAATTACATGAAATGTGCCCAACAAGAAAAATATAAATAATTTTGTATAGTACTGTAATGGATTAGATATTCAATATTTGGTTTAAAGTTTAAACCATGAATTAGTTTGGTTAAATTGTTGTTGCTCAACGAAATATAGATATTCCATAAATTGAATTTAAAATAATTAAATAAATACTATTTAATTGACAAAACTGTCGTTGAAATAAACTTGTAACTGAATTTGGTTGAAATTATTGAGTGAAGTACAGCTTGCAGATTTGAATGCAATCTTACACGCTTTTGACACCTAACGCAGATTTAAGATTCGTTTTAAATAAATTCAAAGGGTCAAATATATGTGCACACATGTGTTTATAACAAACGTTTTGCTTTTTATGTACTTTTAGTTATACGGGTGTGAGTGTGTGACCGAAAAAACCGAGCAACTAGTTAAAGTCAAACGCGAAATAGTTAAAGTCGTTGAGATATCATTACCTTTTGTAGTTGTATCCAGATATATGTTAACTAATTATTGCTGAGTTTACTAAACATATACGTTACCAATTGGTTAGTTTTCTGTTAGCAAAATGGGACGCTCTCAAAGATATTATCTACTATGGGTCTTTTAAAAGTAAAGCCAGTAAAGCACCCGTTTTAGGCTTTTGATTTTGAAATGTTTTCGATTTTATATATCGTTTGATATAATTTAAGCCTCCAATCTTACAAAGCTTGCAATTTTTGAAACTTAGAGCACAAGGTATGCAAAGACCCAATAACACGTTATTGGTATGCCAACTCAGCGCCACATCATACACTTTTCAATAACAAACCAATAACTCAAACAACTCTCCTCATAACACATCAATAACATGTTATTGAGTCCCATATATATATATATATATAATTTTTTCAAACAACCCTCCTCAACTACTTTTATTATACTATATGTCTATTTGATTTGTAACCCAAATGAAAAGGTAGCATGCTCTAGCTAGTAGCTACAACAGAAAATAAAAAATAGAAAAGACTATTAACTATCTTAAAATTGCTACTTCCAAATAAAAATATCATGGATGTTAAAATTGCTATACCCAAAGGAAGGATAAGAACTTAAAATTGATACTTCCAAATAAAAGTATGATGGATATTAAAATTGCGTGAAAATTACTGTGAAGGCCCTGCAGAGACCACTGTGTCCTGCAGAGGACCTCTTTTTTTGCTATATCAAAAAAGGCCACTCATTTCGCTACCAACTGGTGGAGAAATGCTTAAAGGACACGTGTCGCTACCCCATTAAATTAAAGTGCATATTTAAAAAAAAAAGCATCTCTCATACATTTTGCAGCGAAATATGACATAGTGGGGACACCGGCTGACACAAAGTTGAAAAAGCAACCATTTCATATATACTTGGCAGCGAAATGCTCTCTCTTCACCTAGGGAAGGAGCAAAATTGAACCTGCAACTATTTTTGAAATGACTATTCGATCTTTACTATCCGAATTATTTGAGTTAACAACTAGTAGTATGTTTTGTTTTTTCTGTGAATCATGCTTTTCATTTTCAATTATCCAAGTAATGTCTGGTCTGTCTATGTATTTGAATTTTACAAGTGATGTTTGTATTGAATAAACATTATTTGAGCATGTGTTTTGTGTAAAAATAGTTTAAAGTAACAAACTTACAAGTATATGAGGCAATAATAACATAACGTTTTTTATAATAACAATATCTGATACATTTTATTTTTCTGTTACATCTCTAACTTTATAACAAAAAAAATTTTATAACAAAAAAAATTTTATAACAAAAATTAAATTACATTTTTATAACAAAAAAATTTATGTCAAAAAAATTAAGTTCATTACATTGGTATCATCGTGTACAAAAAAATTTATGTCAAAAATTCTGGCATAAATTATGTTCTCCCAATCACTTTCATTACAACTATTTTATAATCTTGTTCATGCACCTATATTTATTTTGCTCAGGTTAATCCTACCAAGTTCCTTAAATATGTAAGCATCACAAGAATATTGGTAGCAAAATACTGCTGGGGCCCACGTTCTGAGCAGGTGACCCCACTTGTCGGATTTCGCTACTAATTTTATGTGAAATTCTTGTTTCTCTTTCTTTGTGTCAGCTTGTGGCCCCACGTTAATGTCAGATTTCGCTACTAAATTTATGTGAAATGCTTTTTTTTTTTAATTATGCACGGGGTAGCGACACGTGTCCTTTAAGCATTTCTCCACCAGTTGGTAGCGAAATGGGTGGCCTTTTTTGATATAGCAAAAAAAGAGGTCCTCTGCAGGACACAGTGGTCTCTGCAGGGCCTTCACAGTAATTTTCACTAAAATTGCTATACCCAAAGAATAAGTAAATTTTGGTGAAAAGATTCTCCACCTACCACCAAAAGGACTTTGAACCTCCGGTTAGCATTCCGATCATCATCTACCATCATCTTCTTTGTAAATTCCGGTTAGAATTCCGATCTCCAGCCTGTTTTCTCTTTATTTTCGTTTTTTATTCTTCCGGCTAGAGTTATTCTTTCTTTCTATTCGTTTTCTTTTGCAAAAAAAAAAGCATAAAATGGTCGGTTTTTTTCGAATAGCGTGAGCCACTCAACTGGCTCAAATCAATTTGGAACGAGTTTGACGGACGAATAGCTCAAAGCCTGGTATGTTTTTGGCGCGCCATCGGATGCATTTGGCGTGTTGTTTGCATCGATACCGTCTGCTCTTAGAGCATGTTCAATGGTAACCCAAGTTATTTCATAACACCGTCCACGTCAGCGCCACATCAGCTTTAACATTTCACCTTAACATCCCCAAAAAACACCCACAACAATAACATCCCAATAAAATCAATAACATTTCATATTTTCAATTTCAACCCCTAAACTAAAACAAACACTTCATTATTAAACTAAACATATCATTAAAATTGAAAACATATTACAATACGAGATTAAAAAAAAAGTTACAACGAAATAAAAAAACACACTGCAAATAAAACGTTACAACAAATTAAAGGAAATGACGATAATACAATCTACTGACGATGTTTCAAGTTATATTTTTTGATGATTCGGTCTTTTTCTTCATTGATCCAAGCCACGACATTTGAATCTTGCCCTTCAGTATCCGTCATCAAAAACTTTATCTCTTCCAACCTTGTTATTGTGAGATCTTTTTCCTGCTGGGCCCGATACGCCGCTGCGGCGGTTTCACGTTTGATACGTTACTCGTTTGCAATAGTTTCGGTGAAATAAGTTGACGAGCTCGTTCCTCCAGTGCTTGATCCCCCAGTACTTGTTGTGCTCTCGGATCTTGCTTTCTTGGTAGCACGTTTCTTTCCCATGGGGCGTGGTTGTTCATCATTACCAAACAAAGCCTCGTTTGTTTGGCTTGGCACATCGCCGGTTAAATCAACCGGTTCCGGCGTGTCCCATTTCTTATAATGACGCAAAACATCCCAAGCGTCATCGAGACCAAACAGTGCTGCTTTGGTTTCCTCACGATACCATTGATTTGCCCGTTTCATCACATCCAGCTCACTTTCCCCGCTTCGTTGATCCCGTTGCGCAAGTCTGTAACAAGAGTTGAACTTTGTGCATATGCCGTTCAACATTTTCCACTTGCTTGACATCATATCCTTGTTGCGCCGTTGAAAGTTGTTTCTATTGAACTTATTTCTGACCCAATACCAAAACGTATCTATAGGTTGGCACTTTCCAACTTTCGGATCCTCCGAAACAGCTATGTAACACCTTGCAAATAATGCTTCCTCTGCTGGAGTCCAACGCCCAGCAACGACAACTTCCTCTTCATCAGAATCAATTGGTTCGGGCTCGGGGTCTTTGGATTTTTTTTATTTTCGCTTAATACGACCTTTTCCTTTTTTTTTAGGAGACGTGGGTGTCTCAGCAACATCATGTGTTTCAGTTTGTGATTGTTGTGATTGTTGTGTGAATTGTAGGTTTTGAAAGTTGGAGTTTAAGGTGCTTTGTTGGTGTTGTTGTTGATAAAAGAGATATTGTTGATGTTGTTGCCACATTTCTTGGCTTGAGAAGCCTAGTGGGTTGGGGTTTGAAGATGAACCCGCGTTCGGGTTAGATGATGAACCCGGGTTTGAGGGATTCCACCCACCACCGAGAAGATTGAAGAAAGTATCATCGTTGCCTCCCGACATTTTTTTTTCAGTGAATAAAAGATTGAAGATTGAGAGTATTGAGTAGTGGAAGTGTGAAAAAAAAAGTGTTTTAGTTGGGTATTTATAGTGGTAAAAAAATGTTTTTGAATTTTTTTTTTTAATTATTAAAAGTAGCCGTTTTAGGGTTAAAAATGAAATTTTTTTAAAACCTAACAGCTAGTATCCGTTAGAGAGGGTGTTTATGAAATTTTTTTGAATTTTTTTCCCCTTAACGCGCGTTATATGGGTAACGTGCAGGGACTAACGGCGTTATTTCACTCGGCCTCCGAAGGAGTAACGCCAATAACGGCGTTATTGGGACGAAAAACGGCGTTATGCCGTTATTGTTGTTAGTGCTCTTATATGTAGAGTTTGGTTCAATAATGATCAAAGAAAAACTAAAGATTAAATAAACCATTCTCAACCATTTATTTTTTCATCAAAACAATAAAATAAACTTTCACCTTCATTTTTAAAAACTAAATATCTCACAAACCATTGATCGTTAGACGAAACTAATCATACCATCACGACAATCATAAAATTACCTTTAATTTGATATCGCACATCATATACTTTCGACGAATTTTTTTCCGCCTTTTTTGTGGGTTTAGGGTTTACGGTTAAGGTTTATGTGTTTAGGGTTTAGGGGCTTGACTTTTTTGGGTTAAGCTTTTTAGGGGTTAAGGCTTTAGGTTTATCTACGGCTTATCGGATAGGGTTTAGGTTTTTTTAGTTTAGCGGTTAGGGTTTTAGGGGTTTAGGGTTTTTAGGGGTTTAAGGTTTTAGAGGTTTAGGGTTTAGGGGTTAGGGGCTTTTGGGGTTTAAGGTTTGTATACTTTCGACGAACTTATTTTTTATCTTTTTTTAGGGGTTTAAGGTTTTAGAGGTTTAGGGTTTAGGGGTTAGGGGCTTTTAGGGTTTAGGAGTTAGGGTTTTTGGGGTTTAAGGTTTGTAGTTTAGGGGTTGTGTTAACACAAAAGAGTATTTTTAAAATTTTCATTTATAGTGTAATATATCGAAACCCGCAAAAAAAAGATAAAAAATAAGTTCGTCGAAAGTATACAATATTAGATCTCTATAGAAAGATACTTATATTCTTGTCGCAATGATAAAATTAGTTTTATCTAACTATTAACGATTTGTAAGATATTTAATTTTTAAATATAAGGGTGAAAGTGAATTTAATTAATTTGATTGTGATCTTTATTGATCTCACCCCTATAATTGTTAGGTTTTATGGCTTTGTAGTCTGATTCTCAAGCTCTATATGCTTTAAGATTAAAGGCTAATGTTTGTTTCAAAATTAATCAAACTCGTTTTTTCATAACTCAAAAGTAGATTTAACCAATTAAACGTGTATCAACGTATCTTGAATGGGTTGACCGTTATATCCGTTGATTAAAATTAACTAATTTAACAATCAAAATTAAAGATTTTGCATAAGAAAATGTTTGAATAATAAATTATAAAGTAATGCTATTTAAACCGATAACACATATTTAAATACATGGCTAATACATAAATTACTTCTACAATTGTATTAAATATTTTTTCACTCCAAATTTCACTAATCATTTTTTGAAATTAAACAATCAAATTATTAAGTTCATTTGTAGGCATGCTTAGTAGGTACAATAATATTTTTCTAAATTTAATATATTAAGGTAGTATCAAAAAAAAAATAAATAAAGGTAGTAGGAACAAAAACCTTTTAACCGAAAAGGTCTTATCATCGACCTTAGCTTTAGGCCTCCATAGGCTTGAGACGCTCATGTATCTAATTTAGGGCTGAGCAATCTCGACCGACGAACGACTCTGACCGAAAACGACCGACACAAACCGACCTTAACTCGGGTCGGGACTCGGTTTGGGTTTTCAGTCTTGTTGGGACTCGGGTTGGGTCGGGATAACACAAAGAAAACTATACAAACCAGTTTGTTTCGGGATTCGAGATTACCCGAACTAGAATCGGGTCGGGATTTGGTTAGGATTTTCAGCCTTGTCGGTTTCGAGATGGGTCAGAATCGGGTCGGGACGGGTCGGTTTCGGCCCGATGCTCAGCCCTAATCTAATTATAGTTATTCTATAGTTATGACATATTGATTATAACCTCATATGCATTAGATAGAAGTTACATTCTCTTAGAGCACAAGGTGTGGTGCCTTATGTTAAGGTTTAACACCATGTCACGTCAGTGCCACATCAGCTTATCATTTCACCTTAACTCAACAAAAAAACACCCCTTATCATAACTTACCCAAGTTAAACCTTAACTCAAATATTTTCAAATTCAACCCCTAAACTAAAACTAATACTTCATTTAATAAAAAACATAACATTTAAAACACGAATAAAATTAAACATTAAGGTTAAACACAAATTACGTAGTACGATTAATACAAACTACCACGAAATTGATGAAAATAAAACTACAAATTAAGAATACGAATCATCTAAGTTATAACCCTCTTCACTCGAAGAGGAATTAAACTCGCCAGCATAATACTTTCCTTCCATGATGTCAAACCAGTTCTGCCTAAGGTATTCAGCATCCCTGGCTTCTTGTTCCAAACGAGCAGCTTCCTCGCGTGCCTCGTTTTCTCTTATCTCTCTAAGATTTTCCTCGTCCTGCCCAAGTTCGCGAAGATATTCCTCACTAAACCCAAACAGATTGTTTTGGAGGTCCACTAGTGGACTGTTAACAGGTGGAGTGTTAAGTGGTGGAGTGTTTACAAATACATTTTCCGGTTGGAATACCGGAAAGACATCTTCTGGTGGAGTTGAATAAACTTCATCCTCTTGTGGAAAGGTAGTTTCTGGCAGTTGTGGTGGACTGAGGAATTGTTGGGAGAAGTCTTTGCGAGACATTTTTGAGAAACTGTGTGTGTGAGTTGTGTGTGAACTCTGGTGGATTTGTATATATAGGCAGATTTGATTTTGATTTTGAATTTGAATTTGAATAAATCCCGCTCATATTTGAATTTTAAATTTTAAATTTGAATCTGGTTATCCCGCTCAGACTGAACTAGTTAAATTTAAATTTGAATAGGTTGAGGGGGTATAAGTGAAAATTTGTTTTAAATGGTTGAGGGGGTGAAATGATTTTTTTTATTTGATATAGGGTTAACGCAGCGTTAGGGGCTTAACATGCCCCGTTAACGCCCCCCTTAACGCCACACACGGTGTGGTTAACATGCCTTAACACGGGCATGGTAAATGTTAACGCTTGAGTGATAGTTACCATACCGAGCACTCTTAGTATCCATAATGATGACGATTTTAAAAGGTATATAAAATATCAAATGATCAATTTATAAAACTTTTTATTTTATAAACCTTTTTGCATTATGTATAAATTTTTTCAAGTTTATAAACATCTCAACTATTACAAATGCAAAATATTATGAAAAGATCTAAGCTTTTAGACCTCTTTATTCCACATAGACATGAAATATGAACTCACTATGATTAAAACAAAATATAATGTTTTTCATGTGTTTTAAACCTTTTCTTAAAACTTTCATTGTGGATGCCCTTAATCGTATTAACCAAAGTGTTAATTTATATGCCTAGTAGAACACTTTGTTGGAATGACGCGAGCCATGCCGTGTGTCGATTAACGTAAGTCATTCTGAGTTCGTGTACGAGTTGGATGGCTATGCGGAACCATTCATAATTATTGTTAAACATTGAATAAACCATGCATGTGTATTGTGTTATTATCCAAACTATATATAGAGTACACATAGCATAAAACCTTAATGGACCCAAACACATAATCGGCCTTGGGCCATATTTAACGTTTAAAACTCTCACGCAATTCGAGCGTCGAAATCGCGAAAGCTCGAATTAGATTAGAAAACTAAATAAACAGGAAACAAAGCTAAACTAACAAGAAGAAGAAAAGGACATTATGGCAATAAAAATAATGATTTGTTGATGAAGAAATCCGGCATCAAAAGGAAGTAATTCTTCAAGCAGCACTAAAAGCAAATAAAAGCAGTAGCAAAGGCAAATAAGAAATTTGTTGATAAATACATCTGACAGCAAGCGGAGATTAATCTTCATCATGCATCAACAACAGAGCAAAAGCAAAGCATTGATTTTTTCGGCAGTCGACTTCCAGCGATGCATCCGACAGAGTTGATTCAAGTTGGGTTTTGTGCGAAATTGAAAAATGAAGAGAATGACACTAACCGCGTTAGTTAAATCCGAAACGGTTTGAAATGTATGGCCAAAACAGTATGAAGTTAGGGTTTTGGCTAAAATTTTGCATTTTTTAAGGAAAAGGAATAACGATGACGATAGGGTTTGACGGGATGGCCTAGAGGAGGCGACTCAATACCATGTTAAACATTGAATAAATTGTGTAGTTGTATTGTGCTATTAGCCGAGCTATATATAAAGTACACATAGGATAAAACCATAACAGACTCAAACTCATAATCGAGCTTAGGCCATATTTATCGTCTAATAATTATGGCACAAGATTCGTCCGCAACTTTGACGACTATATGAAAGAAACATGGTATCATTTGCAAAGAAAATCTTACAATCAAGTATTAATATGACACATTCTAACGATCAAACTAGGGGTATTTATCTGTTCTATTTTCCGGTTTTGTGGTTATATGGTTCGGGTTCATCGTTTTGAAAACTTTAAAATCAAAAGAAAAAAAAAATCACAATCATAGAATGAATAAAACCAAAACAATCAACAAATTAGAATTCGGTTTGGTTCATGTTAATACAAATAAGCCATAAAAACGTTTATTTATATTTTACGATCTTCTAATGTTTTGTTGATAACAAACGTAAAATCATTTTAACGAAACAAATAAAATACGTAAATGGTTTGAACTAATAGTTTCTAACATACTTACGTTTTCACATAAAACACTAAAACAAGTATAAGTGATTTTATGATTTAATATTACATATGTACAACAACTAGTGTTTACATATTTGGGTAAAATATACACATAACTAGTATGTAGTATATTGGGTAATATAAATGGGTAGAAACTTAAGTATCATAACCCATTGACCAAATACATTGAATGTAGTTGGGTACAACCCAAAGTCCATGACCCATGGAGCTTGACCCATAACCCATTGCATGACATCATGCTTATATCATATATGGATCATATCCATAACCCATGGTATTGACCCATACCCACAAGACTAGATACATTGTACTCATTAGATACATTGAATCTAAAAGAATACCCATGGATCAACCCATGACCCATGACCCATAACCAAAATACCCATGGATAAAGAGGAGCGTCCCACGGATCCCTAGCTTTACGCTAGACGGATCCCTTGTGGGATGGATCCGTGGGATCCGGGGAACAGTAGATTTTTTCCTCTATAAGTAGTGAGCCATTTCTTCATTGTTTCTCACCCCTTTCTAACATACTTTCCCCTTTAGTTAAAAACTCTCTAACCTCAGATCCAAGAGATCTATGTTTGTAGTTTTGTTTTTCTGTGATTCTCTAGGTTCCTCTTAAAGGCGAGATCACCACCTTTGAAGTCAAGCAAGCTCAAGTCCATGAGTTGCCATGCTTCCTCATCATCAAGACTACTGAAGTCTTCTTGTTGATGATTCTTTTCTTTCTTCTAAGAAGTTTAGTGTTGAAGACATTAGTGAAAGATGTCTCAAGGGTCAAGACGAAGACATTAGTGAAAGGTGTCGATCGTCCGTATTGTAGGCATTAATGAAGGGTGCCTAGAAGTCAAGACACAATACATTAGTGAAGGGTGTCTTGAAGATCTAGTTAAAGGCATTAGTGAAATGTGCCTTAGATGTACATTCGATATGGTGTGTTTCGATGTACAAGATAGATTAGCATTAGATCCAAGGATATTGATATCCTTGATGATGTTGTAATAAGGAGTTGGTCTCCTTTGGGATTAGTCGTTGGTGTAGTGTTGGGTAGTAGTTCCTCCATTGTAATGGAACTCGGTATCTAGCCTAGTACAGGATAAAGGGTAGGCGAGGTGTGGTTCACCTTGGTGTGAAAGAAACCGGTGGTTAGCCTAGTACCGGAAAAAGAGTATGCGACGTTGTGAAGGTTTCTCCACCATAAGGAATTGGTGTCGTGTAGTGATTACGAACTCTCGAGTAGGTGACTCGGGGAGTGGAGTAGGGCAAGGAAGGTGTCCTTGTAGCCGAACCACTATAAATACTCGCGTTGTGCTTTTGTGCTTCTTACTCTTATCTTTTCATTACATACTTTATATGCTTGTTTATCAACATCCAACACACATCCAAATAGATTGACATATGTCGATCTAAATAGTTTAAAAAAAAGTTTTAATAGGCAAAATTATTCAACCCCCCTTCTAGTTTTTCACAGTTCATTTAAAACCAAAAAACCAAATTCAAGTAAACAATCCCAATATAATCTAGAAATTATAAATAAAGACATAGTAGGTCAAATAAGATTAACAAATTAAAAGTTCTCATTAATTGCTGAAGTAAATCAACAAAATGAAGTCAAAAGGTTTCACAACTTAACCAATATATTAATGATAGGAGTACTGTATGAGAAATTTTTAGGGATGGTAGGCTATAATTCACTCAAATATGCACTATAATGCTTCATTTTAGGATTTTTTTTTTCTTTTTTTTAAAATATATTTTGATATTATAGGATTATTATGTTGAATTATATGATAGAACTATATGTATTATTTAAATTTTGTGTGTATATATGGATATTTGATTTTTTGTCCTGTTTGTTTATACTATTGTCAAACTATACACCAAAATAATTACTGATTTAATATTTCGGTTCGGTTTTAAACCAAATCATACATCAATTTAAAATTTTGGGCTTGAGTCTGCTTTTTTTTTCCAGTCTATTCGGTGTCAAACCAAACACTCAACCCCCTATATCAAACTAGTAAAAACCAAGAGTAAATCAGTAATAATAACATCAAAAATGGTGATTTTTTTTGTGTCTACATTGCAAAACTAGAAAACATGAAAAAGGTATGGGACTATGGCAAATTGTTGCCTCTGTTTGGCAGAAAGGTTGCGTCAAATGTTAGGTGTGTGGACATCTCATGTCATAGGTGCCAAACAACCAACATGTTGGAGCATGTTGTGGTGGAGTGCATGCTCTCCATTCCTCATGTTTGGAAGAAGATTAAAACTTAAGAATAGCCAATTTTATACGAGTAAAAAGAAAATCGACAACATAATGTACATAACTTGTATGAATGAACGTAATTTTTTCATAAACATTCTAAAATGAATGTAGCATCAAAAGATAAGGCATCAAAGTAGCCTTAAATCGATTTTGGGTAAACTAACACGGTAACATTTTCTATGCTTACAGAGTATAAGCTCTCATGAGGATGTAAACATCCTTCAATTGCATGTTAGATGGCAACATTATATATATATATATATATTTTTATCATAGTTGAAGGCGTTAAAACGAGTTCTTTTAAGAACATGCCAATATGAGTTCGGGTCTATACATGTTGACCCTCCTTTGTTTCCCTATTCTATCTAATAAATAACCATTTTGTACCTACAGAATCAAGTGATTGTTTTGAGCTTGGACACATTCTAATAGTTTTCGGTAGTTTACTTTGCATAAATAATTGAATAGTCGTATCTCAGAACTCAAACTACAGTTTTTGTCTCATAACCTCAAATCCGTTTCCTTGAATCTTAAAATGTGAACCTAACTTAATGAAAAGGATCAAGAACACTGAACCATGTTTATACGTGGTTCTCTTTCGTTTCTTTACAACCTTGTCCCTTTCAACTCTTTTAATTCATGATCTCAACACAAACTTATCCACATACTTACACGTTACATGTTATAGAATACAAATACCAGCATCAAACATCAGGTCAAACTAAACGGTTTCTTCAAAAAAGTTGCACACTCCATCAAATGATTGGGACACTTCAATTAATTATGTTTTGACATTTATACTTCAAAGTTACTCTTACATTTTCACTCATGTAAGCGCATAAATGTCCAAACACAATTAATTGAAGTGTCTCAATCATTCATTTTATAAAGTATGCAAATTACCTCCAATTTTTTTTTATTGAACACAATAAACACTTAAGAACATCAATTTTCCAGATATCATTCTCACGGCTTTCCACACTTACGTTCCTTCTAGGCGCTTATAACTAAAATGTTATAAAATACCATGTATACATATTATATATATATATATATATATATATATATATACTAAACATCGGGGAAGAAAACAGTAACAAGCACGCATTAAATGCAAACTTTCCCAACTTGGCAGAAATAGTCCCTGAGGTTCAAGTGGCGCTGCAAAATAAGTCTTGCATCATTAATTGCTAACTATAGCAATCTGGCAAAAAAAGTCCCTAAAGTTTAAGGGGCGTTGCAAGGTAAGTCCTGTAGAATTAATTGCTAATTATAGCAACTTGGCAAAATTAGTCCCTAAGGTTTAAGTGTCGCTACAAAGTAAGTCCTTTGAAGCCAATCCCGCTGCATCGCGCGGGTTTCCACACTCGTTAAATACTAAAGCCAGGTGATTTAGAAATTTAACAAGCCTTACCAAAAATCTTCTGAAGGGCCTACTGGTATTCTTGCCTCTTGTTAACAAAAGAAAAAGGATGGTGATTTGCACACTTCTATAAATGATCGGGACACTCAAATTTTGAGTATTAGGACATTTATATCATCATATTATTTTTAGTTATGTTTATCCTGTAAATGTATAAATATCTAAGCACTCAAAATCTGAATGTCCCAATCATTTATAAGAGTGCAAATCACTTCAAAAAAAAAAGTATGTACTGTTTATTAGAACCAAAGAACTGAAGAAGTAACACAAATTCATGGATCTAGGACTAAAACAGAGACGGAACAACGACCAAATATGACGGGGCGCACAAATTTTTTTATATGTATACCAACTAAATTACACTAGAAACACATTTCGATAAATCGGACGCATTTAAAATGCATTTAAAAAAAATCGATGTTTTTAAAAAAAATTAACACTGCATTAAAAAAATCCAAAAAAATCCATGGTTGTCTCGGGACCCCGATGGTTCCCGTCCCTGGACCAAGATGTACTATGTCTACAGGATTAATACTCCGTAACACATTTTAGTACCAATGGAAGGTAGGAGCATTAATGAGAAAAATCATGTTAAATGTTAGTTAGAAAGTTGAAAGACAACAGGAAATCAAATAGGTAACAGATTATTAATTTGATTGCAGTGCAAACTCACACGGGACCTTTTTCTTTTTGGTCAAAATGTACATCTTTGAAAGCATCATCTACAATCATCATAGCATAACTAACTAATAATTGTTCTGCTCTCTTTCACTTTTCCATCTTTTTGCCCCTACCCATATATTTGGGATCACCAACAAACCAACAAAGTGTATTCAAGTTTACATGACCACTAAAGCTTCCCCATGGTTGGTTTGGGTCAAAGATATTTTCTCTGCATCCATCCACACGGGTCGATTATATGTTAGACATCGAAAATACCCTTAACGATAGGAGATAAGACAGTTTAATAGACCCAAATGCATATAAACTATTTGTTCCTAATGATAATAATAATTGGCAGGTAGTTTTGATATCATTAAGCAATTTTCATAGAACTAAACTTTAAAATAAAAATAAAAAGATAGTGGTTTAGTTTAATCAGTAATAGATGGTCGGTTATCACTATCAATGTTGTCATAATCACCATCTACCATCTTGTGATTCCAGCTTCCAACAAACTAACTGCTTTGTATTGATTAATGCCGTTTGACTAGAAAAACCAAACCTCCAATTGGCTTTTATATAGTTTACTAGGACTACGCTTAGAAAGTTGCATAACAGGGACAGACGCTATGATTTCACTTTATTTTATATTAATAGTTGTTGAATGAGAAAATGTGGTACAAAATTAGTAATTTACATGAAAAGTCTACCCTAATACCACCTTTAGGAGCTATAATAGTTGCAGTAGAGTGTATGTACCTATAACTGATGTGGTTGCGAAATTACGAAGGTGCAGCCTGTATTGTAGGTGTGTTTCTAGTCAAGAAGGTGAGGAGAGACTTGAATTTATTGAATACTTGTAGAATATCTGCTCTCCATGACCATGAAGGATCTTCAAGAGCACGGATAGAATTAAGACAAACAAGCAGAGTCCCACCTTCATGGAGTAAGACCTGCAAATTTAGAGAATCATGATATGAATATGTAAAAGACTAAAGACTATAAATACTCAAGAAGCTAACAATATATATAATGTAAAAAACACCTAGGGTATGTTTGGTTGGCGAAATGGAACGATTACAGAAAGGAATGGATGAGGTGATCGGGCCTTTGAAAAATAATAAATTAAATAATGGATGAGGTGATAGAATGAACATAGTAATTGAATGAGTCATTACCCTTCTGCTGACATGTTTAGTAATCATGTTGAAGGATTAAACAATAATAGATGTTGTTTGGTATGTAGTAATAGACGTAGGAAAATAACGATATTAATGAGCAATGACATAAGTACCCTCGTAATGTAAAAAGCATATAACTCAATTTTAACAATAGTATTTAATAAATAGCTTAAATTCCAGTACAATAGCTCCCAAGGAGAATTCGAGCACCTAACATCGTATATTTAAGAAGTCCTGCTACATAAATATTCTCTTTGAGATTATAATTAAAACATATTAGCATATAGAGTTAAATAGCGGCTATGTTATTGATTTAATGTTCCTGAAGAAAGGTCTCTTAAGTTTTCTTACATTCGGTGATTATAATTCGTTGTATTTTAACTAGTGACACACTAACAGGCCTTTCAATAAAAATGCAGACTAACTGGAAATGAGAAGTTAAGAATTTTAAGGCATGTTATCATATTTATGTGGAACTAGGATGATAACCGTTAAGAGTGTATAATGGTAAATATGGGTGGACTGGAATGAAGAATAACCATGGGCTGCCTAAGAAATGAAATAGTGGTTACAGGTGGAATGGGATTCTTCATGGAATAAATACTCCTTTGCAAGAAAGAAAAGAAACAGCATTTAAACATTCCACTGGAATGATCTATTCCATTCCATCTTTCATTCCGACCTACCAAACACTACCCAAACCACTTTGTGATGAATGGTAACTGATAGAAAAAGTGGCAAGCAGTTTATACCGTTAGCCAGAGAGGGAGAAAGCCCATTACGGAAGTAAGAGAGGCCATCATAATGCTAGACAAGGCAAGTGCCACATTCAGTTTCACCTGCAAGCAAAAGGGAGTCAAACCAAATATACAACTTCAGCAAAACTGACATATTATGACGACTGAATGATTATTTAATAGGTACCAGGTTGGTCGTTTGGCGAGATTTTGCAATACAAAAGGGAACACCAGAAATATTGTTCTGAAGTAGCAATATATCAGCAACAGCTATAGCAGTTGCACTAGCACGTTGGGCTAGCACAACACCAACGGTTGCAGCAGCTAGTGCAGGTGCGTCATTAATACCATCACCAACCATTACCAGACCTCTTCCTGCAGCACAACCAAAACAATTAGTATTATTTACAATTCTCAGTACACAGGCTGCTATATTGGGAAGTCATATAAATATATAAGTAATTCAATTGGTAAAAGGATAATTTTACTCAGATATTAGTAAGAGTAGATACATATAACATGTAGTAATAAACCCACTTACACACCTATGAGATGAAAGAGTAGATAATTTCAGAAAAAGCATTTAAGCCGTAACCTTATTATGAGTTAAAAATTTCATATGAACCGATATGACACGTCGGATCAAATGTTTGTGGCCTCTAAGTGGTTCCTCATTGGTATTAGCTCGGGGTTTTTGATATAAAAGACTGATATATGAAGACTCTGTCGCATCCTAAATATGCTAACAAGAAGCTTAGAAGCAAAGCCTAAAGGAAGCTCACCTGTATCTCTAGGGATGCTGGTCACATGATTGAGTTTATCCTCGGGTTTTAGGCCAAAATGAATTTCATCAATGCCCACTGCGTTGGCAACCCTGCGTGCACTAAGCTCATGGTCACCAGTTAACATCATTACGTGGAGCTTTGCTTGTTCCTTCAATTCCAATATGACATCCTTTGTCCCAACTCGAGGCTTGTCTTCAAAGTGAAAAAGAGTCACCTGCACATATGGAATACAAGACTAAGATTAATATCCGCTAAGAAACATCAGAAGGAAATGATCATATTAGTAATGTAGTTACTTTTGTTGTTCAGATTAACAATACATGCAAACAATAGCTGATTAGTTAGAATATCAAAAACCATAATAAGTTATCATCTATTGAACTCTCACCTTTTTGTTGTTCACAGAGAGAGCTGCACGGACCAAGTCAGTTCCATGAGAAGACCTGATCACTGCTTCCGTAATCTTCTGTGATTCAGATTTGGAGTTGAATTGTGATGTGATGTATTCAACAGAACCAAGTGAAGCCTTCAACTCTTGGTGGTCTCCAAAACCTGGCTATAACAAACAGGAAAATAAAAATAAAAAGGGGAAAGAAGAAAAAGTAACAAAAATTCATTTTGCTTGCTATGAGATACCTAATTATAGGAATTATGCTTCTGATGTAGCGGGTATTTACAATACTTTTTGTTACAATAAGAGACATGTGACAAGTGATATGGTATTTAAGAGGATACGTTTATAGATATAGAAGGCACTACCTCAAGGCTAGACAGTGTTGCATAAAGTCCTCTACCCGGGAGATTCTCAAAGCTTTCAACATAAACAGCAGGAAGCTCTTTTTCTTGACTATGATTTATGACAGCTCTACAAAATATAAACATGCATCCAATATAGTAAACATAAAGGCAAGATAGATTCTGTAAAACAATGACAGTGTTCATTATTTTATTTGGCATTATTTAATCCAAAAGGATAATGTAGGCAATATGACAGCATGACATAAATGAGCAATACCTTCCGATTGGGTGAGTGGTCCCCTTCTCCATTGCAGCTGCCACAGCAAGTGCTTCTTTCTCACAGGTGGGTACGCAACAAGAAGTCGTAGCCTCACCTCCTCTGACATGTCCATGTATCGGCTCAATTGCTTTGCAAACAAATTCCCCTGTTGTCAATGTCCCTGTCTTATCAAATGCAATCGTATGGCAGGAAGCTAGTGAGTCAAAAATGTGTCCTCCCTTCAGCAATATTCCCTACACACAACAAATTTGTCAAACCTAGACCAGAAGAAGCATTGGGCGGTAAAATCTGGGAAACGAAGGAATAGTAGTTTAGGTTTATAGAAGAAAGGCATGTTGGGAAATGAAGGAATAGTTGTTTAGGTTTATAAAGAAAGGGGTGTAAGCGTGAGGCCAGAAAATATAGATAATACTTTGTATATAAATTTTAATAGTAAAACACTAAAACCACATACTATCCAGTTTGTGTATCTAACTATCATAGCAGGATAATTACAAAGCAAAACATCTGAGAATGGTAACTTGTATTCGAAATTTCTAAGTGCTTATTAGTAACTTTCCGAATGAATATCACTGCAAGAAATGAAAATGCCCATAATTACGTGATCAACTGATCAAGCTTATTGGAGAGATGACCTTGGTACCCATATCAGCATTTGTTGATATTTTATGCTTATGACATCTTTCTCTATGTTGGAAGAATCCAGGATCCTAGTGAATGATATATATATATATATATATATATATATATATATATATATATATATATATATATATAACATTTTCATAAGAGAGTGTGTGTGTCTGTATATACACACATCCAAAACCAAAGGAGCATAAGAAAAAAAAAATCAAGTTATCATAATGTTTAAAGTATATAAAATACGCACATACTTCAAATACAATCTCATAGTAATTTTACCAATCAGTATGTCCTATAACCTGAAGACTTGGGTTTATGTTTATATTTATAAGCCTTCATGTGATCTTCTTTCCTAGTGAAAAATCACCACTTGTATTGCCAATTCAGTCTGTTATAATCATGGTCAACGTATCTGGAGACATGGTTAATGCTGCACAGGATGCACCCCAAAGCACTGATACGGGGATTCAACAAGGGTTATATGCAACCATACTTCCTAAATTCTAGACGCAACCATGCTTTCTAATTGCATGCATTACGGATTTTATAAGAATAGTCAAACCGAATCGGATGGAGCATCTAAGAGCATGAAACATAACCTTTTAATGTAAGACAAATGATAGTTAGGCCTAATTACTACGCCTAAAGTTAGACCTAAAATCTGATTGGTACACTTATATATAAATTTAAAAACTGAATCAACCTTTTGTGTTATTCCTACTATACCCTTCATTAATAACTTAATCAATTTTGTTCTCCTTTTATATTTCCATCTCTCTGCATCTTGTCATTAGAACCATCCTCTTCACCACTTTTGGTTTAAGTTTCTTCGTCACAAATACCCTCATTTAAATCATTTGAGACAAACTATATAGTGATGTTTTAATTTTATTGGTGTTGATGGTGGCAAGTGGAAGAGTCCTAAAATATAATTATGCTAATCTATTTACTAAAAAAAGGGCCTATTTAATGTTTACACATGCTTCACTGATTTTTCAGTTAATTTAAAATACAGATTGTATAATTCGGTGAATCCATGAAAGATTTTTTAGTTTATGTGGATGGGGAATCAGCAGAGAGGAACGAAGACGACGCAGGCACCAAAAAGAAATTTAATAGGGGAGAAGTAGTTACTTGTTAGGAGTAAATTAGGAAAAAATTTAAAAATTTGTTCCACTAGTAAAATGTGGACAATTGTCATACTAATGTGATTAGGCCTATTATTAGGCTTATTTATGAGGCCTGAATATCAAAACTTTTAAAGTGATGTGAATGGAAGACCACATTATTGAGTCGCTCATATTAGAACTGGCAGTACCTTTTTTGCACAGGCACTGATTGCAGTGGCATAAGCCAAGGGAGCGACAGCCAAAGCACATGGTGATGCTGCAACCATGAGCCCCAATGCTCTGTAAAATGAACCCCTGCAAGCTACACAACTATATAACTTTTAAACAAGAAAGGGTGTATCGATGATTTCACATACTAAGCAGAAACTATCATTATCAAGGCAAAGGAAAGTATGTTGTATCAGAGATCATGAATGAACCTCACGATAAATTTAAGGTGAAAGATTCATTGTACACAAAGCAGACAATGTTTCAAAAAACATGCGTATGGAAAGGACATCGCATTACCTGGAGTACTAAAGAATGGCCACTTGAAAATAACTGGGCCAATAAGGGCAACGGCAACTGATAGTATGATCACTGCCTTACTGTAATTTTCACCAAACTGATCCAGCCACCTTTGAAGCGTCGGTTTCCTTAACTGAGCTTCTTCTGTCAGTTGCACTATCTTGTTCAGCATAGATTCTTTCCATGTCTTCTTTGCCTGTAAGGCAACATTTTGATTGTAGGACCAGAAACACAAAACTCAGAACTTGAAAGTGTACCACAATTCCACAAACACACATCTAACAGCAATTAAGTCCATAGACCCAAATTGATGGTAAATAATTAGTGAGAGGATATAAAACTTTTTATTCCATTGGGGAGTTGACTAATAAATCGATCTGAAGAGATAGAAAGGAGGAGTATACACCGTTTATGGATTTCTAACGTACACATTATACTATCAAAATGAGGGAAGGGGGTTCAAGTGGTGTGGATGAATCTGCATCCCGCACCATGCACTTATACATACAGAGAGGAAAAGTTTACCTTAAGTATCATCATACCATCAATATTCCTTGCACCACCAGGAATGCTGTCACCAACGTCTCTTTCTACTGGTTTCACTTCCCCAGTCAAGTGCTCAATTGTAATTGTAGACCTACCATGAAAAACTTCACAATCTACAGGCACCGACTAACCAAAGTAA
Organism: Chrysanthemum makinoi; assembly: GCA_910596185.1. Classification (NCBI taxonomy): domain Eukaryota; kingdom Viridiplantae; phylum Streptophyta; class Magnoliopsida; order Asterales; family Asteraceae; genus Chrysanthemum; species Chrysanthemum makinoi. The sequence continues at coordinate 202,081,031 of OU343220.1, forward strand.
CAAAAGATTATTTCAGTTTAGCAATAATTTAAAAAAAGACCAATATTTTCAACAGAAGGTGATCCCTGTAAAGGGATATAGGGAAGTGCATTATCTTTAAAACTTGTCATGTGGTGTGTGGATATATTTTGTATCTTTTCACACATCATGACTGGTGATTAAAAAAAATTGTAAGAAAATACATCGGTGGAAAGTAACAGTAAACTGATATTTGAACATGCGACACCAAAGGAGTTTTAGACAACATGGGTGCATAATATGTCTAGTATCACAAAATTGTTTTTAGAAAGAAAAAAATATAATAATAATAATAATAATAACAAAGGAGTTTTATACTTTTATCTCTACCAATATAGCATCATGATTTAAATGAAGCTCAAAGTATGCGAAAGAAAATTAGAATGATGCACTAGCTTTTTCCAAAAGGCCCACATATATATAGGATAATATCTTATTAAATATTCATACCTCTCCAGCTTTGACCAAAATAAATGATCCAACTTCTAGCTCATTAACCGGGACCTCATGGTATTTCAGATCAGATAAGTTTAGCAACTTCTGGTTATTAACATCAAGCACAAGGGCGAATTCTGGATAGTTTTCTTTCAATTCCTTGACATCAACCTTTGACTTGCTGGTGAAATACTCTTCAGCTGCAATCAATTGTATGCATTAGCAAAGTAGCAATTAATATATTACATCTTTGAAAAACTCAATCCTAAAGTAACTACCTATATGAGCCAAGTTAAACATTGCGAGAAGCAAGCCTCCTTCTAATGAATTCCCCATAAATGCCGATGCAAATGCCGCAAGAGCCATTAACACATGAATATTAACCTTTCCACCAGCAATATCCAACAGTGCATCGTATGATGCCGATATCTGAGGTGAGGAACATAAAAGGTTTCTATGAAAGATTTCTAGAGTGATGAGTATAAACAGGTAAGCATTATGACAGATTAAAGAAGTCCTAAACTAATGTGCCGATTCAAACTATACTACTCCATAACGACTGAAAGCGATCATGATTCAAATAGTAACTTAAAGTTTCGGATAGGGTTATTGATGGGATGAATCGGGCTCAGACAAAGCAAAGTAATTATATATTTGTAACAATTATAATGCATGTATATCCCAATCCTAATTCCAAGCTAACTCCTAACCAAAAATTAAGATAAAGAGCTCCAATCATGAGATGACATGTGTCATTTCTTAACAAACTCCAAGAGTCCAAGCCTAACTCCTAGCCACTAAAAATTAAAATAAAGAGCTCCAATTATAAAGTGACATGTGTCACTTCTCAATTAAAAATTCATCTTTATTTTCAAATTGAAATATCTTTTTATCTATTTATTTTTTTTATAATCTAATTTCACCATATTTTCTAAAATTTTGTGCTCTTTAATTCAACATCCATTTTGATATATTTTTATAAGTTTTTAGTGGGTTTATTTTATTTTAATTCAAATTTTTACAACTTTAACCTTTATTTCAATCAATACAATCTTGATTCGTCAAAATCATATACTTTTGGGGGGAGTGTTTCACGGGCAAGAGATTGCGAGGGTATTTCTATATGCAGGAATAATGATGTCACGGGAAAGCTACGGGGTAACCCAAACAAACACATACAATCAACATATATACACATTCAGAGTGTTGTGAAACGAATTCCCTAAACGGGTAAGCAAACACATATAACTATACTTTCGCCGCCGCTATGCGCGGGTATCCAACTAGTTTGTAACAATGAAGGATCGTTGTTACGTAGAAGATTTGCCCTTACTTCAAGAACAATGATATGGCTATAAGGCAACAATCGTTTTCCAGAAACCACTAGACACAATAAGGGAATGCAATGTTGTCAAATGAGGATACTTCAAGAAGGGTGTTGCGTGATAAGAACTACCAGTACAGTGAAACATAACTTCCAACATGGAAAGGTCTAAAAGAACAGAACAGGTTAACACAATAACCAATACAGATACTGAAAAAGTCACAATTATATTTGAATTATGGAGACTAAACCTAAAGCATATACTGCAAGCTGTGAGAAAAATCCATATTTTCCCTTATCTCCCCGTCCTCTCTCTGTCTCTCTCTCTCTCACACACATACACACACACACACACACACACACACACACACACACACACATACACAAAAGTTGGCAAGGTGCATATTCACAAATCACAATTATTGTATTCCATGAGTTGATATTCTGTTTATTGAATATGGCGTAACCACATGAGAGACTTAAAATGACACTAAGTTGAGCCTAAAACATGCAATCGTTGATCGTGCTATAGCTATGTGCTATGAGTAAGAAAAAATCATCCATAAAATTTAGAAAAGCTCTTATTCTAGAGCACAGAATATACAAAAACAATCTAGTTGTTGCCTTTCTGTGAGGAACTCAGTCCCTTGTACAAGTTGACTAGCGGAAATTAAGGGACGTGCTGTGGTAAGCTATTAACCATCTTTTGCTATATTATTAAGGATTCCTAAACAATATTCACGTCTTATGTGCTCAACTTAACAATACAATCAAGTCGCTAATAACCGGCTCTCCACAATCATCTTGGCTACTTCAGATCTTTACAAACCACACTTTCGCTTAACAATACAAAGAGAAGTCCATAATTCTAAAAGTCTGAAATGAGCATCCACCTTATACTTCAATCGTTCATTAACTCCTTAGTTGGCATTACAATACTGAATTTCAAATCATCTTTGGACTAGTGAATAGAATTTAACTAGCTTTAGTCTCAGAGATATGCGTCCAGCCTATACGCAGTCAGAATCATGTGACAACTTTTCAGTTTTTCACTTTTCGAAAAACGTTAGAACGAGTGAGGGTTACTATTTCAAACCTTGTGCGTGCATCTATTATGCACAAAACTGATCACAAAAGCAGTCACCCAACTATAAGCTATATATTTTGACTAATTGCCGATCATCTAGGGAGTATTATCTTAATGTTAACATAAAGCTAACTAATTATATTAACGGAAAGTAGGAAAATGAAAAAGAAGGTTCGATATATACCCCGACAAGAGGAAAAGCAACGAGAGCCAAAACATGCTGCACCGCCTTAACATTCACACTTTTCGGCAGCAAGTAAGGACACACAGCAGCAGCTACAAACACAACAGTCGAAAAACAACACAGCTCCAAATGCTCTCTTAAAAAATCAGCCACGTCACTCCACTTAACCGCCTTTGCGAAATCCGCAAACACTTGCTGTGTTTTCGTAAGCTCACCACACTCACCATGATGATGACTGTGACCATGCCCATGGTGATGATGATCGTGATCGTGATTGTGGTGATGATCGTGTGATTTAGAGTGGCAGGTGATTGTGAAAATGCGAGTGGTGGTAGGTAGGGGTTTTGAAAATTGGGGGTAAATAATTAGGGATGATTTGTGGTTGAGTGAGTTGACTCGGAATCTTTTTCTTTTTAGTTTAGTTGTGGATGGGGATAAGAGAGTCGAAGTATGGAGGCGAAGAAGTAGGGGAGTAGTAGACATTTTGGGTTGTTGGTGTGTGTGTGAAGACGAAGAAGAAGAAGACGAGATGATCGAAGCCATAAATGTTTTATTTTAATTTGTTTGAGCTTGAGTTAGGTGTTTTATTTGTGTTTCACTATCTATAGAATTAATGACCACACGCCTGATCCTGCGACGTATCCGCCACATGGTGTCTCTCATTTTTTTTTACCCTCTTTATTTTTCTAACTAGATGGATGATTTTATTCCAAATTTTCAGTACTGATGTGCTGTTTTGTTTTTAACCAAATTCAAGTGACATCATGCATGCATGCATTTTTACAACTAGACGAGTATCCGTGTATAATAACGAGGTTTTTTAGCGACAGATCGTTTTATGTTAAAAAAAATTATGGGTTATGAACGAAAAATAATAAATTTGAAGATTTGAGGATTAAACATAATGTTTTGAAACCCGGTTCAATCGGTTGAATCGTTCCGGTCGAAAAATAGGTCGATTTAAACCGATTCAACCCGACGGGTTGGGTCAAATTAAACCGGGTCAACCCATCGGGTTTGAAGAGTCCCGGGTCAACCTGGTTTTCGATATGTATTAATAGTTTCCTTTTGAAATATATGTTTTCAACATTTCCTTTTTTAGCTTTAACTTTTCACTTCGCGGGTACCCTGTGACGATTAACCGGAGAAATAGATCTCGATGAGACTTAATTCACCAGTTTGTGACAATTTCAACAGGTCCTCTCTGGTTCGTTTTCGGATGGCTTTTATTGGTTAGCCGAACCGGTAGCGACACTGATTCCCGGTTGAACCCGTTGGTCCAGTCCGATTTTTAAAACTATATGTACCATCAACTTGTTAACTTATATGAAGCTTTTGTATTTTATTAATGTGTATAATAACATATACTTTTCAGTTTATAGTGTTTTAAATAAAGCATTAATTAGTGTGTTTAATTATTTAATATTTTGGATTATGTTGTAGCTCGTTTAAATTGTATATTGTAAAAATTTTATTGTACTTTTTAGTAAGGGTGTTTTAATTGGTTGTTTTTAATTTGGTAGATATGTTTTTAATTGGTTGTACAATGTGTATAAATTATTGTACTTTTAGGTAATTGAGTGTTTTAATAAGAGTATTAAATACATCATACATTCTCTCACATTTGACTTTCAACATTTCACTTTTCAAAGTTTGACTGATTTTCTTTTATATGTAGTATAGATATAGATTAGCCCCCTTTTTTCGTGTAAATATAGTAGAGGTGGCAAATGGGTCGGGTCGGGTCGGTTTGGGACATGGGTCAAATGGTTTATGGGTCAAACGGGTCATACTATAAGAATGGGTTGAATGGATCATGGGTCAAACGTGTTGGGTCGGGTCGACTCATTACATTTCCACCTGTAATCATGCTACAATAGTATGTTTCGTCCGTTTTCATCCGTTTTTTACGTTTTCGTCATTTTTTTACGTTTTCGTCGTTTTGTTTAAATTGTATATTGTAAAAATTTTATTGTACTTTTTAGTAAGGGTGTTTTAATTGGTTGTTTTTAATTTGGTAGATATGTTTTTAATTGGTTGTACAATGTGTATAAATTATTGTACTTTTAGGTAATTGAGTGTTTTAATAAGAGTATTAAATACATCATACATTCTCTCACATTTGACTTTCAACATTTCACTTTTCAAAGTTTGACTGATTTTCTTTTATATGTAGTATAGATATAGATTAGCCCCCTTTTTTCGTGTAAATATAGTAGAGGTGGCAAATGGGTCGGGTCGGGTCGGTTTGGGACATGGGTCAAATGGTTTATGGGTCAAACGGGTCATACTATAAGAATGGGTTGAATGGATCATGGGTCAAACGTGTTGGGTCGGGTCGACTCATTACATTTCCACCTGTAATCATGCTACAATAGTATGTTTCGTCCGTTTTCATCCGTTTTTTACGTTTTCCATTTTTACGTTGTCGCTTGTTTACGTTCGGCCCGTTTTTACGCTTTCATCCGTTTTTTACGCCATCCGTTTTTCCGGTTTCATCCATTTTTACGTTTTCATCCGCTTTTTCATGCTGCGAGTCCGTACCATTTTACGTCCTTTTCATCCGTTTTGGGCTTTAGTCCGCGCTTTTTCCGCATCCATTCATTTTTACGTTTTCCGTCCTTCTTACTTTTGCGCAATTTTTACCCGTTTTCCATCCGTTGAGCGTTGGCTTCGCCCGGAGTTTTTACGCTTTCTCCGTCCCGTTTTTACGTTTTCATCGCTTTTTAGTGTTTTTTTTGCGCGTTGTCCCGCCGTTTTTACGCTTTTTCGTCGTTTTTTTTACGTTTCACTTGCTCATTCATTTTAAGGGTTTTCATCCATTTTTACCTTTTTCGGATGTTTTTACGTCGGAAAAACATTTGACGAAAACGTAAAAAAATGGACTAAAACGCGCAAAAACATATCAAAACGTAAAAAAATGGACGAAAACGTAAAAAAACAGACGAAAACGTAAAAAATGGATACAAACGCGCAAAAATGAATGAAAGTGTAAAAAAACGGACGAAAACGTAAAAAAACAGACGAAAACGTAAAAAAATTGATGAAAACGTAAAAAAACTGACGAAAAAGTTAAAAAATGGACGAAAACGTAAAAAAAACGGACGAAAATGAAAAAATGGATGAAAACGCCGCAAAACGGGGAAAAACGAAAAAAACGGACGAAAACATAAAAAATGGACGAAAACGCGCAATAACGGATGAAAACGTAAAAAAACGGACGAAAACGCGCAAAAACGGTTGACAACGTTAAAATATGGACTTTAAACAAAAAAAAACGAAAACGCCAAAACGGCGGCGAAACGGCGAAAACGTACAAAAAGGACGATTAAAAACTCGCAAAAACGACGAAAACGTAAAAAAGACTAAAACGCCGCAAAAACGGATGAAAACGAAAAAAACGACAAAACGAAAAACACCGACGAAAACGTAAATAAGGAAACAAAACGCGCAAAAAAATGACATGAAAACGTAAAAAACGAACGAAAACGAAAAAAATTGATGAAAAACGCCTAAAAAACGGATGAAAACGTGAAAAACTGGGACGAAAACATGAAAAAAATGAAACGAAAACGCGCAAAAACGGACTGAAAATGTAAAAAAAAAAACTACAAAAACGTGAAAAAACGAAAAAACGAAAACGCGTTAAAAATGGATGAAAACACGCAAAAACTGATGAAAACGTAAAAAAACGGACGAAAACAAGCAAACACAAACACGGAAAACGTAAAAAAACGGACGAAAACGTAAAAAAGCGGAAGAAAACGCGCGAAAACAGATGAAAACGTAAAAAAACGGCCGAAAACGTAAAAAAAAGACGAAAACGCGCAAAAACGGATGAAAACGTAAAAAACAGATGAAAACGCGCAAAAACGGATGAAAACGTAAAAAAACGGACGAAAACGTTAAAAAACGACGAAAACGTAAAAAAATGACGAAAACGCCCAAAAACGGATGAAAATGTTTAAACTGAGAAAAAAAATGTAAAACGTATAAAACATAAAAACACGACATCTAATGATGGTTGAGTTATCATCCGACCCTTAAGTGACCCTTTCACGACCATTTGTTGACCCATTCGACCCATTTGTTGATTCACATAAGTCTATTTGTTGACCTATTCGACCTTTTTTGCAAAATGGGGTGAACGCCCAATCTAACCCATAAGTTGTTATTTTTGACCCATAGCAACCCATTTTTCTCTAAATGGGTTGTGATTGCCACCTCTAAAATATATTGATTTATCTAACTGATTGATCCAAAGGTCAAATTGTTGACAGATTAGTTCCCTTCATCACTATCATGGTTGCATACGTATACGACTATACCAGGGACGGATCAGGGGTTTCCGCAGATGTCCTGGACTTCTATGGATTTTTACGATATAGTGTTAATTTTTGAAAAAAACATCAAATTTTCCTAAACGCATCTTATATGCACCAGGTCCATCGAAATGTGTTTCTATATTACTATTCAAAAAATTTTGTGCATCCCGTCATATTTGGTCCATGTTTCGTCCTGAACTATACGTACCTATTCAATTTCTTTTCATCAGACATATCCAAATCCTAATAATTTGATCACCTTTCATATAACAGCCGCCTTTCAAATATTTAAGAAGGAGTGTAATTAAAAGCAAAAAGAACATTTTGTAACTGCAAGTGAGTTACAAATGTGCTATGTGGTTAGCCAAGCTACACTACAATTGTTTCTTCCACTATCACCTAATCATGCATGTTTTATGAGCATTATAATGTATGCCATTATTTAAGATGGTTAAAAGTATCTAATAGCTAGCATATATAACTCAAGCTTTAACAAGTCACAATCGCTTATTATCTATACTACTTTATAATGCATTTAGGCCTTCTAAAATTAGAAGGCTTAAACTTTTAAGCCTTCTAATTTTAGAAGGCTTAAAATTAAGATAAGGAGCTCCAATCATGAGATGACATGTGGCACTTCTTAACAAACTCAAAGTCTAACTTCTAATAAACTCCAAGCCTAACTTCTTACCACAAAAAATTAAGATAAGGAGCTCCAATTATAAAATGACATGTGTCACTTCTCAACTAAAAATTCATCTTTATTTTCAAATTAAAATATCTTTTTATCTACTTATTTATATTATAATCTAATTTCACCATATTTTCTAAAATTTTATGCTCTTTAATTTAACATCCATTTTAATATATTTTTATGAGTTTTTAGTTTTTATATTTTTAGTGGGTTTATTTTATTTTAATTCAAATTTTTACAACTTTAACCTTTATTTCATTTATTCCAATCTTATTATAGTCATCGGGACCCGGCCGCCGCATTGCGCGGTTACCCTTCTAGTTGAGTAACAATGTATATAAAATGCAGCAAGTAAGAATGAAAAGGATTACCCCAACAATAGGAAAAGCAACAAGAGATAGAACTTGTTGAACAAGCTTCACATAAGCTTTAGCAACGACGTACGGACAAAATGCATCAGCTAAGAACAAGGCAGTTGAAAAACAACACAACTCAAAATGTTCCCTTAAGAAATCAAAGAACTTCACTCCACTTAATCGCCTTTGCAAAATTAGCAAACGCTTGTTGTGATTTTGTAAGCTCCCCATTATGATGGTGATGATGATGACAATGGTGGTGATTGTGTACATGATCATGAGCATGATCATGATTGGTGCATTTTGAATGGCATTTGATTGTGAAAATGCGAGTAGGTAAGTGTCGTTTGTGAAGAAAAGGATCGAGCGAATTGAGTCGGAATCTTGTTTTTCTTCTTAGTGATGGTGTTGGTGGATATCGAGTGAAAAATATAGGAATGCGAGTCATATAGATCATTGACGCCATTGATAATGCAAGTTACTGTTGGGGGTTATATCCCAGAACAGGGTTAAGACAATCAATGACAGTAGTAATACCACTAGGTGGTTACCGGATATCACTTGGAATCGTGTGCTCACTTTCCAAAGTAAACTATTCGACCCTAATGCCTGGGTATCACGAATATCTATTTGGGATAAGACCAAATGCAAATGCAGTTAGAGAATTAGGCACAATTCTATAACCCTTTCGCTAATAAGTGTTACGTTTTTCTTGTGTTCTTCATGCATAATCCGATATCCTATTTATAGGATAATACTCTTGGCTAATTCAATGGAATTATGAGTATTAATCGGCACATTAATAGCCTCATAATTATCCCCATTATAGCCGTTAGTGGTTACATGACCAATTAAACGTGATCATAATGCAGTTGAAACTGCCACTTGAATAGGTCAAAACCGCTTACAAGCAAGACTTTCATCAAGACTTTCATAGTGCTATCGCTGGTTACAGCTTGTGGCCGTGGAAACACCACGGCTTCAGTGTAAACACTACTTCAAGAAACACCATTCAGCTGGAAAAACACGCACTTCAGTGGAAACACCGATCCAGGGAAGTACTCAGGGGCTTCAGTGGAAACAGTGATAACTTGGTAACCACAACAGTATTTCTTTCACCAAGCACTACCAATACAAACCACTACAAGAGTCAGGGTGTTCATGGACCTTATGGGTGTACACACCGTACCTCCTAACCCATTACAAGGTGTGAACTATTCCCACAAGTGCACTAAATTTTCCAACAATCCTCCCCAAATTTAGTTCACTTCCTTTGCATGAAAATTAAACATCAAGCAAAACATGTGCATAAATGAAAATGTCCCGAGGATTGAATTTTCATCTTAGTAAATTACACGCTTCAAATATTCGAGAATCAGGGTGTTCTAAGAATTGAACCCTTCAACCCATTTGAATACCTCAAGATAAAATACACACAAGTTTTCAAACACTTAAAAGCTCCCGACACTATACAAGCCATGTGTCCATATCCAAATTCATAAATGTTGTAAAAGTTAAAAGTCCAAAGCTTCCTGACGCGGCAAAACTTCAACATTTACATAGGTGGTTCCTCTTTAGTCATGCTCCTGCCAAGCACTTTTCAAAGAAAATTAACCATTAAGAAGTAAAGACTTCATCCTCCTTTCAGCAGGTTCTCAGCACAACCTTGGGATGTAAATAAAACATGTGCTCCAATTCACCAATGTTCAGCTTTCCACATTGAACTCAACTCCCAAGCTTCCTTAGGAGGGAGTTGGGTGTCCTAGCATTCAGTGACTAAATTGGACTTAAACCCATCCCTTTAGCAGACTTTATAACCAAGTCTCTAGCCAGACCCTTCGTCAAGTGATCCGCTAAGTTCTGTTGAGATCTAACAAACTCTATAGATACCACCCCATTCATGATAAGCTCACGAATCATGCTATGTCTGACACCTAAGTGTCTAGACTTACCATTGTACATTTGGCTATAAGCCTTAGCCAATGTAGCTGCACTATCACACCGGATAAAAATAGGTGCTATAGGTTTAGGCCACAATGGAATCTCAAGAAGCAAGTTTTTCAACCATTCAAATTCTTTACCAAGCAAGTTTGCTAAAGCCACAAATTCATATTCCATTGTTGAACTGGTGATGCAAGTTTGCTTCTTGGATGCCCAAGAAATTGCACCTCCACCAAGTAGGAATACCCAGCCACTGATAGACAAATTGTCTTCTGTTACCGATCCAAATTGCATCAGTGTAACCTTCCAACACCGATGGGTAACCAGTATATGAGAGACTATAATCCATAGTTCTCTTCAAATACTTCAATACTCTTTGAACTGCTGCTCCGCTGATGAGCACTAGGATTACTAGTATACCTACTCAATTTTCCCATGCAAAACCAATATCGTGTCTTGTACAAGTCATGGCATACATCAGGCAGCCAATTACCCTAGAGTACTCAAGTTGAGATACCGCCTTGCCATGATTAGGCATCAGCTTCTCACAAGTATCCATAGGTGTACTCAATGGAGTACAATCAAAGTAATTGAATTTCCTCAGTACCTTCTCAATATAATGAGACCGAGAGATAGAAATTCTTTTACTTTCATGTTTAATCCTTATACCAAGGATAACATCAGCCTCCCCATGTCCTTCATGGAGAACCTTGATGACAAAATTCCTTTGTCGTCAACCTCGATTTTGGTCAATGCCAAAGATCAACATGTCATCAACATATAGACAAATGATGACTCCTTTACCAGAATCATCAAATTTGCTATATACACATTTGTCAGCCTGGTTAAGAACATAACCACTAGACAAAACCACTTCATCAAATTTTTGATGCCATTGCTTAGGTGCCTGCTTAAGTCCATAAAGAGACTTAATCAGCTTACACACCTTGTTTTCATTGCCAGGCAAGATGAAGCCTTGAGGTTGATTCATATAAACCTCCTCTTCCAATTCACCATTCAAGAAAGCTGTCTTCACATCCATCTGATGAATAATCAGATTGTGAATAGATGCCATAGCAAGCAGCATCTTATGTATTGATACACCCAGGGGCATAAGTATCAAAATAGTCTATCCCTGACTTTTGTTTAAAGCCTGAATAACTAATCTAGCCTTGAACTTTTCAATAGTACCATCTACCTTCATTTTCTTTTTGAAAATCCATTTGCAACCTAGAGGTTTGCAACCAGGAGGTAGATCAACCACCACCCAAGTGTTGTTCCCCATGATGGAATCCATCTCATCATTGATTGCTTCTTTCCAAAAGGCAATATCCTGGGACTTCATTGCTTCTTCAAATGTCTTAGGATCATCCTCAACAGTGAAGCAATAGGAGTATTGGTCTGAGACCTCATCCCTTGTTCCTTCAACTAAGTATTGTTGAAACTCAGGTCCAAATGACTTTGGATTCCGACCCTTTGCTCTTCTGAGTACAGGTTCAGGTTGCTGAACCACAACCTCATCAGGGACCACTGATGGTTCATCATCAGGTACCTCTGATACACCAGTGTCATGAGTTCCATTAGGAATCCTCTGACTTGGTCTAGGAACTGATGAGAATCTATTCTCATCAAAGTCTGCATCCCTTGATTCAATAATGGAGTTAATTGAAACATATTCATTAGGTTCAATAACATAGAACCTAAAAGCCTTGGAATGCTCAGCATATCCAACAAAGATGCAGTCAATGCCTCTTTCACCCAAAGTCTTTTGCTTTGGATCAGGGAGTCTTACAACAGCCCTACAACCCCAAACCTTGAGATAGTTCAGGTTAGGTTTCCTTTTAGTCCATAGTTCATAAGGGGTAACCTTGTTCCTTTTGTTAGGAACCCTATTTAATAAATAGCAAGATGTTAACATAGCTTCACACCCGAACCTTGACTCATCTGAATAGGACAACATGGAATTAACCATCTCCTTCATCACTCCTGTTTTCCTTTCGGAAATACCATTTTGCCGAGATATAAGGCAGTCGTTTCATGGATTATACCAACAGACTGAAATACTGAGTATCCATGTACTCACCTCCCCTATCAGTCCTAATCTTTTGATCAAAGACCCAAGTTGTAATTCAACTTCAGTTTTAAACACTTGAATTTATCTAATGCTTCATCCTTGGTATGTAACAAATAAACATAACAAAATCTAGAAGCATCATCAATAAATGTCACAAAGTACTTCTTATTCCCCAAAGAAGGAGTGGCATGCAAATCACACAGGTCACTGTGTATTAGCTCCAAGATCTTAGTTCCACGACTAACACCCGAAAGGGTTTCTTGGTTATCTTGGTCAACATGCAAGTTTTACACTTTTCAGTGTCCATGTCAAAAGCAAGGATTAAACCATCCCTAGACATATCTTGCATTCTTTTATAGTGAACATGACCAAGTCTAGCATGCCAAAGGGTAGAATCATTCTGATCATATGTGGTCACAAAGCCGAAATAACACTGTCAGTGGTAATATTAGCCTGACATTTGATTACATAAATACCAAAACCAATAAAACACCACTTTTAGAAAGAACAAATTTATCCGATTCAATAACTTGTTTATATCCATGATTATTCAAAACACTACTTGAAACCAAGTTTTTCCTTATATCAGGAACATGAATAACATTAAACAAAGTTACAATCTTTCCAGAACTAAACCTAAGATCTACACAACCACGACCATGTACCAAGGTTGTTGACTCATTTCCCATGTGAAGAATAGAACCATCATTCAGTGACTCATAAGTCTTGAACCAGCTTCTATCTTTGCACACATGAACTGTTGCACCAGAGTCAACCCACCAAGCAACATCATCATCCTGCACATAAAAAGATTCAAATACATATGTAACATAATAAATCTGAAAAGACTTATTAAACATATTCTGACCTTTCAGTGAGTTGTTTGAACCACCACTCCCGACCATTAGTGCCTGATCCAATTGCTTTACCACCAATTTTAACACCCTTGCAGTCCCTTTTAATGTGACCAGTCTTGCACATTTCCAACAAGTAGGTGTTGCCTTCTTGTTAGGATCTGCCCTTGTGTTGTCATGATACTTGCGTTTGCCTTTGTTGTCATTGTACCTGGTGGAGTTGTTATGCTCCACCATATTGACAACAGATGGTCCAGCAACATTGCCACTCTTTGGCTTGTCATTGTCCTGCACCTTGAGAGATTCCTCAATGTGCAGATGACTGCCAACTCACAACAAGAGTTAACTCCTCCTTCATATGTTTCAAGGTATGCTTGAAATCTTTCCATGAAGGAGGGAGTTTATCAATAACACAAGAGACTTGAATAGCCTCATCCATGTGCATATTGTGTTGTGTAAACCTTCCAAGTATTCCAAGAAGTTCATTGTATTGTTTCATGACTGGTCTTGAATCAGTCATTTTGTAATTTGTGAAATTACTAACAAGAAACTTCTTACTTGATGCATCCTCGGCCATATATTTGGCATCCAAGGAATCCCACAGTTCTTTGGAAGATTCAAAGTTCTAATAAATATCAAACAGAGAATCAGACATACCATTCAGAATAAGACCTTTGCATATGTAGTCATCATTCTCCCACTTGCTCCTCCCCTGATTTTGGCCCCCACAAGTAGCATCATCACCATCATCAGGAATTGGAGTAGTCAGCACATAGACCACACTCATGCTTGACAGCAAGAAGTGCATCTTCTTCTGCCACCTCCTAAAGTCCACCCCTTCAAACTTATCAAGCTTGGCAAAGTTTGAAGCCATGTGTTTCATTGCAGCAGTTGCCATTGATTATCACAAAATAGTTTACTTTGATTGTTGGGGGTTATATCCCAGAACAGGGTTAAGACAATCAATGACAGTAGTAATACCACTAGGTGGTTACCGGATATCACTTGGAATCGTGTGCTCACTTTCCAAAGTAAACTATTCGACCCTAATGCCTGGGTATCACGAATATCTACTTGGGATAAGACCAAATGTAGTTAGAGAATTAGGCACAATTCTATAACCCTTTTCGCTAATAAGTGTTTACGTTTTCTGTGTGTTCTTCATGCATAATCAGATATCCTATTTATAGGATAATACTCTTGGCTAATTCAATGGAATTATGAGTATTAATCGGCACATTAATAGCCTCATAATTATCCCCATTATAGCCGTTAGTGGTTACATGACCAATTAAACGTGGTCATTAAGCAGTTGAAACTGCCACTTGAATAGGTCAAAACCGTTACAAGCAGTACTTTCATCAGTCCTTTCATAGTGCTATAAGCGTGGTTATCACAGCGTCAGTGGAAACACCACGCTTCGTGTAAACACTACTTCAGTAAAACACCACTTCAGTGGAAACACGATCCAGTGGAAGACTGCTTCTGGAAACAGTGATAATCAGTGGTAACCACAACAGTACTTTCACCAAGCACTACCAATACAAACCACTACAAGAGTCAGGGTGTTCATGGACCTTATGGGTGTACACTCCGTACCTCCTAACCCATTACAAGGTGTGAACTATTCCCACAAGTGCACTAAATTTTCCAACAGTTACAAACTTACAATAATCTGAGTAGTAGCACAAGAAGCAATTCCTTTATGCTTTTGATTTTGTTGTTCTTGTATCAGTGGTCTTACTAATCACCACATGGTCCTTGTTACAACATATCTTACACATAGTGTTGTCATTTTTTTTATTATAAACATGCTGACAAAACATGTATTTTTATTTTGTACTATTGTATATATACTCATTTGTTGATGCCCACGAAATCGTTATAGGCCATAGATCAATGCTGTACTTGAGTTTTTTTGTGACCTGGGTGAAAAATTTTAATAAAGCAATTCAAAAACTAATGTTATTAAAAAATTGTCACCTAATTGTTTTTTTCGAGAAAAATGTTTTTATAAAAGTATATAATTGTTAACGGGAAAATTTTGAGGACCTTGAATATTATTGGGGCTTTGAACAATCGTTCACCTCGTTCACCCTGAAGCGCGCTATAGAGATCACCATTCATATATCTCACAACAAGTGAGCTACAATGTGGTTATTACCATAGTAGGCATATGTTTCTTGATTTTTATTTTTGGTTTTTGGAAATAATTGAATATAAGTGAGAATTGCAAATTCAGATTCAGGTATAAGCAAGATTCTTATAGATAAAGTCCGATCATATATTCTTTTAAGCAAAATAAATAAGGGCAAATGTTTTAAAAAAGTATCACACTTGCTATTATTTGTTTTTTTGGGGTTGCGAATAATTTTTTTTTTTGCTTTTCTGAGTATCTAATTCGTTTTTTTGATCTTTTATAAGTAGTGAAAACTTGTGATGACCATTTTGCCAACTAAATTTACGAAATATACATCCACCGTCCCTAGGGTAAATTACCTAAATGGTACCTCTGGTTTAGCGAAAATTGCATCCACTATTCCTAAACTTTTTTTTGGGATCCAATTCTTATGGTTTTGACCCGTTACGTTTTTATACGTTTTCGTCCGTTTTATACGTTTTCACTTGTTTTCTTACGTTTTCGTCCGTTTTACTACGTGTTGGTCCATTTTATACGTTTTCATCTGTTTTTATACGTTTTCATATATATATATATATTTTTTACGTTTTCATCCATTTTTATACAGTTTCATCCTATTTTATACGTTTTCACATGTGACGAAAAAAGGACTCCAATGTTTTTAACACTTTTTTTTCAAAGTTCTAAAAGTAAGGCAAACTTGTTACGGTTATGGTACAAAAAAGTTACTAAAGTTTTTCAAAAATTTGTCATAAGTTACTATAGTTTATTTTGTTCACTCAGGTTACAAAGCTTTAAAACTTTGTTCACTCAGGTTACTAAACTTATAAAAATATACGTTCAGGTTACTAAACTTTGAAACTTTGTTCAGTCAGGTTACTGAACTTATCAAAAAATATACATTCGGGTTACTCGGACTGACACTGAATTTATTGAAGTGTATGCTTCCAAAAGTTCAGTAACCTAAGTGAACAAAATGAAACTATAGTAACTTAGGACAAATTTTGAAGAAACTTTAGTAACTTTTTTGTATCATAACCCAACTTGTTATATGCGGAAAAAAAAAGAGTTCTAAAAGTGAGGCTAACTTTTTTTTTTCGGAATTTCTTTTCCAAATTTTTTTTTCTTCCAAAGTTCTAAAAATAAGACAAACTTGTCTTTTGCCACTAAAAGAGAACTCCAATGTTTTTAGCTAAATTGGTTTTTTTTTTTAAAGATGTTGACTAATGACGAGATTGAAAAAGATGAACGGGTTATTAGTCTTCGTTTTGCATTTTTAAATAGATCCTCTGTAGTAGTACAACTTTTTGCAAGTTGGATTTTTTTTTTCTTTTCTTTCTTTTTTAACTACAAAATCATTATTATCGGTCTTTCAAAATTAAACATGAAATATAGTCTTTACTATGAGCTTCACCGAATGAATTTGTCAATGAATTCTTAATTTTTTGTGGTTCACATCAATAATAACAGCTCCAACATCATTTAAATTGCCGAGTTGCATTTAAAATCATCGTGTTCTTTAAACCAAGTCACATTTCTCATGACATTAACCTGTTATATTTTTTTTCTCACATTCATAATCCTAAACATAGAACTTTTTTTTTTTTTTTTTTACTCATCGTTGTAAAAATCAGTCTAGACGGTGGCGCCGAGGCGCTACTGTAGGGATGGCAAAAAAATCCGTACCCGATGGGGACCCGATCCCCAAACCCGATTTTGACTAGGGAATCCCCGAGTTGACCGGGGATGGGGAATCCCCAAAATATGAAACCGGGGATGGGGCGGGGATGGGGATAACATAAATCCCCGAACCCAACTCCGACTCCGATCTTTCTAGTGTATAAGTATTTAGAATTTATATGTTATATCCATACTCGATTAACTTGTATATGTATATGTATATATCTTTAGGGGGAAATCATGCCTACATTATAATGTAGGCAATTACCTACATTTTCTTTGTAAAAAATTTAAAAAATGTACAGTTCAGTCCCTGCAGTAAGTCCCTGATACATATTTTCCCCTGTCCCTACCCTTTTTTTCAAAGGAAATGTAGGTAATTGCCTACATTATAATGTAGGCATGATTTCCCCATATGTTTATGAGTATCGACATGTATATTTATATGCATATGTGATATTTATAGAATCAAGTACCTTTAGAATTAGAAACATAAGCACCAACTACATATTACTTATTACTTTGTCCGAATAGACACATGCTACATATTGTTTTTATATTATATGTGATGTTACAATGTTGAGAATGCTTTAAAGTTGAATTGAAATCATAATGAATCCAACTATGTGTGATGGACGCACGTTTCTTGAAACACTTTATGAGTTAAAAATTTTTTATATATTTGATGAGTTGGTGGGAAATTTATGTTAGTTCATAAGGATTGAAAATCCCCGAATCCTCACGGGGATCCCCGATCCCTGTTAGAGGCGGGGATGGGTATGTAAAGCAATTCCCCGATGGGGATGGGGATGAGGATGGAGAGTGAAAACGGGGATGGGGATGGTAAATTCAATCCCCGATATTCCCCGCCCCGTTGCCATCCCTACAAATGACGGAAGCGCTAGACTACCTTGGCGTTTTGAAGCAAATCGGCCATAAAAAGCGGCCAGGTCAAAAGTTCTAAAAGTAAGGCTAACTTTTTTTTTTTTTTTTTTTTCCGGAATTTCTTTTCCAATTTTTTTTTTCTTCCAAAGTTCTAAAAATAAGGCAAACTTGTCTTTTGCCAGTAAAAGAGAACTCCAATGTTTTTAGCTAAATTGTTTTTTTTTAAAGATGGTGACTAATGATGAGGTTGAAAAAGATGAATGGTTATTAGTCTTCGTTTTGCATTTTTAAATAGATCCTCTGTAGCAGTACAACTTTTTGCAAGTTCGATTTTTTTTTTTCTTTTCTTTCTTTTTTAACTACAAAATCATTATTATCGGTCTTTCAAAATTATACATGAAATATAGTCTTTACTATGAGCTTCACCGAATGAATTTGTCAATGAATTATTAATTTTTTGTGGTTCACATCAATAATAACAGCTCCAACAATCATTTAAATTTGCCGAGTTGCATTTAAAATCATCGTGTTCTTTAAACCGAGTCACATTTCTCATGACATTAACCTGTTATAATTTTTTTTCTCACGTTCATAATCCTAAACCTAGATTTTTTTTTTACTCATTGTTGTAAAAATCAGTCTAGACGGTGGCGCCTAGGCGCTACTGTAGGGATGGCAAAAAAATCCGTACCCGATAGGGACCCGATCCCCAAACCCGATTTTGACTAGGGAATCTCTGAGTTGACCGGGGATGGGGAATCCCCAAAATATGAAACCGGGTATGGGGCAGGGATGGAGATAATATAAATCCCGAACCCAACCCCGACTCCGATCTTTCTAGTGTATAAGTATTTAGAATTTATATGTTATATCCATACTCGATTAACTTGTATATGTATATGTTATATGTTTATGAGTATCAACATGTATATTTATATGCATATATGATATTTATAGAATCAAGTACCTTTAGAATTAGAAACATAAGCACCAACTACATATTACTTATTATTTTGTCCGAATAGACACATGATACATATTGTTTTTATATTATATGTGATGTTACAATGTTGAGAATGCTTTAAAGTTGAATTGAAATCATAATGAATCCAACTATGTGTGATGGACGCACGTTTCTTGAAACACTTTATGAGTTAAAATTCTTTATATTTTTGATGAGTTGGTGGGAAATTTATGTTAGTTCATAAGGATTGAAAATCCCCGGATCCCCATGGGGATCCCCGATCCCCATTAGGGGTGGGGATGGGTATGTAAAGCAATTCCCCGATGGGGATGGGGATGGGGATGAGGATGGAGAGTGAAAACGGAGATGGGGATGGTAAATACAATCCCCGATATTCCCCGCCCCGTTGCCATCCCTAGGCGCTAGACTACCTTGGCGTTTTGAAGCAAATCGGCCATAAAAAGCGGCCAGGTCAAAAGTTCCAAAAGTAAGGCTAACTTTTTTTTCGGAATTTCTTTTCCAATTTTTTTTTTCTTTCAAAGTTCTAAAAATAAGGCAAACTTGTCTTTTGCCAGTAAAAGAGAACTCCAATGTTTTTAGCTAAATTGTTTTTTTTAAAGATGTTGACTAATGACGAGATTGAAAAAGATGAATGGTTATTAGTCTTCGTTTTGCATTTCTAAATAGATCCTCTGTAGTAGTACAACCTTTTGCAAGTTGGATTTTTTTTTCTTTTTGTTTTTTTAATCTACAAAATCATTATTATCGGTCTTTCAAAATTAAACATGAAATATAGTCTCTACTATGAGCTTCACCGAATGAATTTGTCAATGAATTCTTAA
This sequence comes from Chrysanthemum makinoi, assembly GCA_910596185.1. Lineage (NCBI taxonomy): Eukaryota > Viridiplantae > Streptophyta > Magnoliopsida > Asterales > Asteraceae > Chrysanthemum > Chrysanthemum makinoi. Next base: position 202,100,834 of record OU343220.1, read on the forward strand.
TTTTTTGTGGTTCACATCAATAATAACAGCTCCAACAATCATTTAAATCACCGAGTTGCATTTAAAATCATCGTTAAACCGAGTCACATATCTCATGACATTAACCTGTTATAATTTTTTTTTCTCACATTCATAATCCTAAACCTAGATTTTTTTTTTTACTCATTGTTGTAAAAATCAGTCTAGACGGTGGCGCCTAGGCGCTAGACTACCTTAGAATGTAAATGATTGGGATAAAATAATAATAATAATAATAATAATAATAATAATAATAATATCAACTTTAACCCAATCCCGTCTTCCACGAGATATGAAGAAAGTGAGATGTAGACAGACTTACCCCTAGAGGCTGCTTTCAGAGTACCTCCAGCCTTTTTGCTGAGAGTAAAGATCGAACCCTCAATCTTTGTGTTCAAAGGAGAGGGGTTTCCAAGTGCCCTGCTTGTTTTAAAAGAGAAGATAAGATGGAGAAAGAAATGAGATATGTCAAAAGAAAACCCTAAGGCTAAGTGTTATAGTCATTAAACTCGCCACTTTCATATTAGCCAACGCCACTATTCAACCCGCCACCAAACATGTGTAATGGCCAATATCACACAAAACATATAAAAAGACGCACTTTATACAAACATACACAATAATATACCTCACAACACACAAAAAAAGGTTGCATCACTTAGGTGGTATGCACCACCAAACTAACGCAAAAATCAGAGGACCGCACGTGATACTTGGTGATGATAATGGGAACCCCGCGTGAAGGTTGAAGGGTTTGTTCGTCCTTCACCCACGCTCGATCTAATTTAACTAGACAAACGCCCTATATATTTAGGGCCCAATCATCTGTTTTTAGGCCACCTTATATATATTTATGTCTAAAATTTTGGAATGTATACTCGAATTTATTAATATACATGTAATTTCAAAATATATATATACAAAAGTCCAATCCGTGTAGGCGACGCTTGGTCAAATTACTAGCTAGACGGTGATCGACCGCCCGACTCACCGCCTAGCGCCTAACACTGTTTGCAACCATTGTATCACTTTAGTCATAATCAACACGTAATCAGTTTAACTATCTAAGGTCCAAGTATCATGGAGATTGATAGCTTTTTCCATTTTAGGGCTTAAAGTGAAAGAAAAAGATGATGAAGAAACATTATGTCTCAGCTCGGACTTGTTTGCCATATCAGTAGTTCATGTGAGCATTTGTGTGGGTTAATCTTACACATGTGAACACCTAAACCCTGTAAAACTTGATTACTCTTGTGAAACAAAAAAATTGAATGACTTAGTCTACTTGCAAACACCGTCATGATTACGGGTATGTTTGTTAACAAGCGTTTAAAAGTGTTTTGAAGCAACTAGCAACAAGCGGACAATGTTTTGCATAAAATGTTTGTTTGCAAACAAGCAACTAGCATTCATACTTTTTGTAAATACTCTATATCAAAATGATGCTTCTAATAGCATTTATGAGCAACTAACGAATCCACTTACTAATTATGACTATATAGTTGTTACCAAACGCTTGATCAAACCAAACAACTACTGTATTACTTTATGCTACTGCTTATTGCTTCTTGCTACTATTATTTTCGTCAAACATATCCATACCTAATCCTCTAATTATCTTACTAAATAAATGTTTCCCCACTGGTATTCATTGAATATGCAACTAAAACCAAAAGCAATATCTTTATTTTTAGAGTTAATTGCATTTTTGGTCCCTGTGGTTTGGCCAAATTGCTGATTTGGTCCCCAAAACTTTGAAAGTGCACCAGAGGTCCCCATTTTCAAGTTTTCGTTGCACGTTTGGTCCCTGGCCAAAGTTAAATGACTAAAATACCCTTATCTTCTTCCCCTTTAATTTTCTAATTACTTGTTCTTTTTATTTATTTATCCAATACCGAACAAGAACCGCAGATCCAATACCATCTTGCACTTAACAACACTATCAAAATCATGCCACTGTGGTGGAAACCCCAGTGGATTTCGACTCAAAATCAATCACCAACATTCAACAAGTTCAACCTCTTAATCAAATAAGTCAACCAAAAAAATAAAAATAAACCATACTTAAAGACTTATTCATTGTAGCCAACACTTAGATTTAGTTTGGATTTTTATGACATCCACACATAACTAGCAACAATAACAGATTTTATTCTCGGAATTTAACACATAATGATCGCAAGCATAAAAATATATCAAAACAACATCTCATCTCTACCAAATCACAAATTTATCAAAGATGAACAATAACGTAAATAATTAATAACAAATCAAGATCCTTACAAAGGGGCATGTTAGTGAATCGATTGGAAGGAGAGACCAAATCAAAGTAACACTTGAATACCAAATCACCGGATCCAAACCAAGCAGGAACCCAAACCACCAAAGCCTTATCTCTTTGATTTTGATAATAATTTTTGGGGTGTGGTTGCCTGTGGATCGATCGGTAGGATAAAAAGGAAGAAAAAAAATAGAAAAGTTAAACCATCTTTCTTAACATCGATCATGAGGAGGGATTATTTTGGAAAAACTCATTATCAAACCTCATCTCCAATTGGGGTTTGTGTTTTGTATTTTTGTTTATCTTTGCTAGATCGAAATTGTTTTGAGAGTGTTTGTGATTTTATTATTGATTTGTGTTTGAAAGTGGGAGTGATTTTGTTTTAAGAGTAAATAAAAATATCTGAAATTGTATGAGAGTGTTTGTGGTTTTTGTATTTGTGTTTGTGATTTTATTATCTGGGTTATTGTTCATGATCATGAATAAATAAAAAGAAAAAGTAATAAGAAAATTAAAGGGGTTGAAGATAAGGGTATTTTAGTCATTTAACTTTGGCCAGGGACTAAACGTGCAACGGAAACTTGAAAATGGGGATCTCTGGTGCACTTTCAAAGTTTTGGGGACCAAATCTGTAATTTGGCCAAACCACAGGGACCAAAAATGCAATTAACTCTTATTTTTATTAACAAATGTAGTCAACGATGGTTATTCGGCGGCTATGAATTGTTTATCTATTCCCATTAAATTATAATCCAAACATGCTTTATAAGTAACACAAAATTATGTTAAACTTTACACTGAATTGAACTCGATCGCACTTTGGACCAAACCTGTAAAACAGATACACTGAATTGATACCGAAGTATACAATGCAGTTTGTCATTCGCGTACTCGAATTTCTGGTTTGGATTCAGTACCACTTCAATCCAATTTGTCCCAATAAATAACCCTATCCATTATCATAATCAGGTATTTAATAATTTAATTACTTATGAAAATTGTTCTAGATTATCAAGTCAAACTTAGGTGGTGTTTGTTTTTTAAGAGGGTCTGAATCTGAATCTGAACTGCACGTCTGAATCTGAATCTGATGCGTAAATGTCTGAATCTGAACGCATCTGAACGAAGAAAAAAAACGCATGTTTGAACGGGATTTTTTTTTTGGTTATTTTGTGTCTACAAGGAAGCATTCGTGACGCGTTAAGACACCCTCTCGTGTCTTGACAGATTCCGCATTTTTCCGTTCAGACGTCGTTCGACGTGAACGAATCCGAAAACAAACGGTTCGAAGCGGCAAAATGTCGACCGATTCGACATTTTGCCCGTTGGCACGTGATAAGAGGCAAAAAAAAAAAAAAACAACACAGACCTTAGGTGGTGTTTGTTTTAAAGGTCTGAATCACGGACCAATCAAGACGCTGAATCTGACCGATCGTAAATGTCCGAATGAACGCATCGCGAACGAAGAAAACGCATGTTTGACGGGATTTTTTATTTTTATTTTGGTTATTTTGTGTCTACAAGAAGCATTCGTGACAGCGTTAAGACACCCTCTCGTGTCTTGAGAGATTCAGACATTTTTCCGTTCAGACGTCGTCAGGACGTCCGAACAAAACAAACGCTCGAGCGGCAAAATGTCTGACCGATTCAGACATTTTGCCCGTTCAGACGCTGTTAAGAGGAAAAAAAAAAAAAACAAACACAGCCTTACATTTACTATATAATAATGTAATTGATAAATTTATAAAACTGCTAAAGTGTTGATTGAAATATACGTCATCAGTGACAAATTCACAACCAGTATGATAATCACACCTGTTTTTCCAAAAGTGTCATGTATTTAAGAGAAGAATCATATCAATATTTAACACACACAAACATACTATAACTAAACAAACTTTCCACAATTAGCAACAAAGTAATTTTGTTTCTAACCAAAACAGAAGCTTAAGGTGATGGAAGGAAGAAAAGTCACTGGTTGGGCTGCAAGTAGGGGTGTCAAATGGGTCGACCCGACCCGACCCGAACCCGACCCGAACCCGATAAGGCCTTATAGGGTCGGGTTGATTCGGGTCCAACTTAGCTTATCGGGTTTATCGGGTCAACCCGATAAACCCGATAGCCTTATAGGGTCGGGTCGGGTTAGGGTTTTATCGGTTTAGGTGTAGGGGTGTCGGGTTAGACCCGACCCGACCCGATTAGACCCGAACCCGATAACCCGATTTCTTATAGGGTCGGGTTGCGGGTTATATTTCTAAAGGTCGAAACCCGATTCAACCCGACCCGATAGAGGCTTATCGGGTCGGGTTGACCCGATTGACACCCCTAGCTGCAAGGGACTCGTCTGCCGTCCTTTCTCCTTATTCTTACAATCTCAGGTATATTTCATGTGAACATCTTTCTCCTTAATTCTTACCATCTCAGGTATATTTCATGTAAACATATAAACTTGTCTGCAAATTCTACACAGTTTGGTCAGCAGTCATTCACATAGTGTCATGAAATATCCCTATATAACCACAAGTGGGTTCGAATTGTGCAGGAAAATAGGTTCAGAAGATGTATTGTTCAAGGTCTTGTATTGTGGTGTAGACCACACTGACCTCCATCAAATCAGGAATGAAATTCACTCCACTACATACCCATTGGTTCCAGGGTACGGCTCTTAGTATTATCACTTCACGCTAAAATAACTGTACAATGCATGTTATTCACTGTGTTCTTGCAGGCACGAAGTTGTGGGAAAAGTTGTTGAGGTCGGCTCAGAGGTGAAGAAATTCGGTGTTGGTGACATTGTGGGAGTTGGGTGCATAGTAGGATCTTGTGGGGAGTGTATGTGTGGTAAAACCAACAAAGAACAATATTGCACCAAAATGGTGTTCACTTACAATGCCATTAACAGTGACGGAAGCTTTACACAAGGAGGTTTCTCATCTGCCATGGTAGTCCATCAAAAGTGAGCAAACCAACACTCCCAAACTACCCTTCATTTCATTTACAAGAAAGTCAATGTCAAACTAAAAGTCAAATTATTTTATTTATTTTGCAGCTATGTAGTTAACATACCAGATAAGTTATCCCCTGAGCAGGCAGCGCCATTACTATGTGCAGGAGTGACGGCTTACAGCCCCTTAAAACAGTTTATCAACTCTGAAAAGCCCATTAAAGCAGGAATATTGGGTTTGGGTGGAGTAGGTCATTTGGGTGTTATAATTGCAAAAGCAATGGGTCATCATGTGACAGTGATTAGCTCTTCTAATAAGAAGAGAGAAGAGGCATTGACTGATTTGGGTGCTGATTGTTTCTTGGTGAGCTCAAATTCAGCCGAAATGGAGAAATCAAGAAATAGCCTTGACTATATACTCGACACTGTACCAGTTACTCATCAATTACAAGATTACCTTAACCTCCTTGGAGTCGAAGGAAAAATATTCGTTGTCGGAGCTGCTCCTGAGCCACTGCAATTCAATGCATCAGATTTAATTTTAGGTACATGGCCTTTCACATATAAGTAGATATTCCAATCAAAATTTCCAAAGTTTGACTTCCGCTTTTGTAACAAATCCATATACAGTAATATTCAACTTATGCCTTGCTTTGGACTTGAAACTGACAACTGATGTGAAACTTACAGCAAAGAAAACAATAAGTGGGAGTTTCATTGGAAGCATTCAAGAGACACAGGAAATACTTGACTTTTGGGTGGAAAAAGATTTGAAGACAATGATAGAAGTAGTGAAGATGGATTATGTGAACAAAGCATTTGAGAGGATGGAAAAGAACGATGTGAGATACAGGTTTGTGCTCGATGTGGCTGGGAGCAATCTTGAGTGACAGTTTTATCGTGGAACATCAATTTTAAAGTTGTATCACTTCAATAAATTGTGTGAACCTTTATGTATCTAGAATATTAATTGGAACATTATAAAAAAATTTAATAACGTACCTAATTGTCAAAGTCTCAAACGAATTGTGAGAGGCACCTCATTCATGGATCAGCCTTCCGAGCTGCAAAAGATTATATGTTTACAAATCATGACAAAAAGAATCTACCAAAAAACAACCTTTAGGAAAATTACAAGGTTTAACAAACTAAAGTTATAGAATCACAATTGTGCTACAAATAATTGTACAACACTTTGGCTATTTGAACCTAGATCCGACTTTCGATTGTACTAAGGTCGAACTAAATGTCGCTATTTTTTAAGAGCCCACTCCACAGAGGTTTCATAAGAATAACTTTATGTTACAACAAAGCTGACATGACAGATTGTCAATATTAGTAGGTTTTCAACTATCATCTGCTACTAGTTAAATGTTGACAACAATTAATGTTACAACACAAGCTGGCGGATGAATAACTCTACTCCTGAGTCATTTTGCCCCTTGGTGCTGAAATGTCGGAAGCTTTTGAGCCATCATAAGATGAAATGAAGAAAGAACTTTGATTCTTCTGTAAAAACCTGCAAGAACATGATATAAATTGTAAAATTTAAAGCATATATGATATAAAATATGAAGGCATATATTGTAAAAATATATATATATATATATATATATATATATATATATATATATATATATATATATATATATATATAATAATTACTTGAGAAAGTCTAGAAATTTTTGCTGTAAACGCAATGCCAGATCCTCATCTATGTTCACGTATGGCAATAAATCGGGCAATTTAACTGCACAGACGAGAAACCACGTCAAATGATTAGACAAAACAAGCAGCAAGGAACCACATTAACAAAAAAAGAAAAAAGAAGTTAATTACATAAATGGTCCATGCAGTTTGTTCAAATAATAGAGAGTGAGGACTCAAAGATGACAACTAGAAATATGGTCTCGCTGCTTGTTTCATATATGGCCTATTGCCATTTACCTTACAGGGACCAAAAGTGAATATAATTGAATACGTGGGGGACCAATTCTGTAATTTTAAGCAAACCGCACGGACCATTTATGTAATTTACTCTAAGAAAAGCATACCAAAGAGGCGCAGAAGATGTTCAGCACCATATATGGTTGACGGAGAGACATTATCTGTGATAAAATCTTGAAATTGTTTACGTTCATTATTGTATAAAAGAATAACCGGTAAGGCTCTGTCAAAATAGCACCGTAAACCCTTCAATATCTCTCCGACTGCATCTGTCATCCTGTAATCATTGCAACAAAGTTAAAAAAAAATAAAAATAAAAAAAATAAAATAAAATAAATAAAATAAATAAATGTACTCGTACATACTAGACGCATATCATTAGTAGTTTTGACACAACTTTGTATGTAGGGTGTCAATGTGTCATATAATTCACCACTACAAATAATGTACGACTTTTTAATCCCATTAATTCATGTGCTTATCAAAGATCAGATCACTAATGAAATAGAACTCTGTTCAACAAGCCCAGAACTTCAACTCAGCTAATTTAGTGTTTTACACTTTTACCAAGTAGTTCCTAAACGTATGATCAAAGCGACGCATTAAAAGGCACTCAACAAGAATCCATGATTAAAAAGAATAACTAAAAGCTCATAATTACAGAGCTTTAGAATAAGTAAATTCAACTGAACTTACATGCCATCCTTCTTTGATCTGTATTCGAGGTACTTCGCCAGTATCTCATCAACATTTGGAGAACGAGGAAGTTTTACAAGCTGAAAAATTAAGTTTAAACAAATCAAGTCTCTGGCCAACAGTATAAATAGAACAATACAGAGTCATACTTTCTATTCAAGATAATAAATCAAACTCAATTGTAATAGTTCAGTTATCAAAGGCAAAAAAAAATTTATGTATGGAAAGAGTAGCTAGCTAGCACCAACCTTATCCTGTAATCATTGCAACAAAGTTAAAAATTTATGTATGTTAGTTAGGTGGCTACTCTCTCCATACTTTCTATTCAACGCATGTATCTAACTAACATCTATCTGTATTTGGGAAGTTCACAAACGCAAAAAAAAAATTTATGTATGGAAAGAGTAGCTAGCTAGCACCTACCTTATCCTGATGATTAATAAATTCCCAATCATCCACAAGCTGTTTTTTTAAAGCTGACGGGATTTGAATCTTCACAGGCTTTTCTACGGGTGGTGGATTCTCCTTCTGACACAAACAGACAATCAGCAAACGCGTACGGTTATGAGAGTTACCAGAATTTGGAAACAAACATGTTATCCACGAAGATGGTACAATATCAAAGTTGTACACTATAATTTGCAATAAAAACTGTGCCTGGTAAATGATATATTTGACTGTACCTCTATACTTGACTCACTCTTCCTCTTCTTCCCTTTTGCCCCTGAAGCAAAACACAAACAAAAACAGACACACAGTTAAAATAATATACAACTAAGAAACTAACGCACTTGCAGATAATTTGCAGAAGAAAATAAATTGAGAACCACAAAACAAAGGAAAATGGAACGACTACACTGCAAGTACGTTTAAGAAACAGCATCAGCACTTATAGAAGTTAGCATTCTGCTAGTTCTAGTATCTTCTTTATAGACAACAGATAGTTGGTATACTGACCAAAACTGGAAGGAAATATAGCAACATAATCTATATACAATCCAATAATGAATCAATCGTAAAAAGTTATACAGTGGAGTTCAAAGAATATACCGCTACTTTTGACATCCTCTTTTTCCACCTTTACATCTGAAAGGTTCAATAACACAAATTCTCATTGATATTCATAGAACAGAACAAACGCAGAGTGGATGGATGATAGAAACATAAGGATTTTATTAATGAGAATTTTACAAAATGTCATTGATATATTCAATAACAAAAACTCGCATTGCATTTGACAAAAGGATTTTACTATATTTCTAATATCTCAGAAGAACAATGTATAAAGCTTAACTCCGAAACCCTGGACAAGGTCACCACTTGTTTTGAAAAAGTTGACAACTGATGTTCAGATCTATACTAGCTTAATTTAGAAGAATTATGTAAGAAATTGAAAACATGTCTCCTGATAACAGAAAAAACATAAGTTAATATAACTTGTCAGGAAACATACCACTCGATACTTTTGGCTTCGTGTGACTTGAGCGTCCAGACTTCGGGTTCTTGTCCACACCCTGAGTTTTTTCGAGAACTTGCTGCTTCTCAATGTTCTCTTCGGTATACTTCATCAGACGGTCAACACCGACCCATTCATCCCAACTGTTATCAAGATGATAGAACTTATTAACTATTTTTTATACAACTTTCCAAACTATGAGTAGTTCACTCTGGTTGCTTTGTTTACCACAGAACTCCACTAGAATGATTACTGCATCATAAGAAGTCCCTTTCATTTGCAATATTCATATTACACGTATACTGTAGTAATTATGTGGTCGGGCAGAACACCAAACCATTCAAGAGTCATGAATCATGATGTATGATTTGGCTAGCAGTAAACTTCATAAACCAAAACCAAACCAAATTTATAGATACACACACACACACACACACAAAGGGACAGTATCAAACAAATCACGTTCAATCGTTATCTACCAGTTATCATTTCCATGCAAAAAAGAGAACAATTCTGATATGTGCAGCAAATGTCCAGAATTTGCAACCTATATTAAGTTCAACCAACTAATAAAACAATTATTCAACAAATAGGAAGAAAAAAAGGAAGCAACATCACTTGTTTTTAAATTTCCAAGAGTTAAGGGGGTTTTACGTCAATGCAACCCTAATAAAATGGTTGATATGAACCCAACTGTGACTTGTGGTAAATACAGGTTTCGCAAGGTGATCCCAAATTTCAGAGACAGGTTGGTGGTTCTTGCTATATTTCCTTTGTCATCCTCTTCATTATTTCCCCACCTAATTCTAAAGAGTATCCTTCTATATGGCAGGGACCAGATCTACACTTGGCAGCACCATGTACACATAACACGTTCCCCCTTTTGATATTGGCGCCAAAATCACAGAACACGATGCATCATGGCATAAGTTTAGTCTGTTGCACTGACTCATACTGTAGCCTATACAACAACTGGCTTTACAAATCTCAAAGCCATCAAGCATAAAGAAGTGATACAAGGAAGTTCCACCCCTCAAAAGTCTCAAGAAACCAACCAAAGAAAAGAAAGAGTAATACTAGAATCTAAGATCCAAGCACTAAACACCATATAACATGGTACCCAAAAGAAGCCATAATTTACTACCAAGACAAATAAGATTACACTTCAAATATAATAGTAGATGCCTAAATGGTGCGTTTATGATCTAGATGAAGAAAATGTAAATCTAACAGAGGATGCTAATACAATAGACAGAGTACAAAGAACATTGCACATCCCCAACCTTTTCGCTTGTTCATAGAATAAAATAAAACCAAGAAGGATAATTAATCATGCATAGTATCATCAATGCCCTAAACTTAACTTTGGGTTGCATTTAACATTTCAATAAAAAAGGAAACCGTTTGGATTAAATCTTGATTTTATAAGAAAGTCTCAATCTTTTCTGCGCTGTAAAGCCTAGATAATACTTTAAGACACAATTTCCGCATACAAATCTGTTCTTTCCTAATTCACCTTTCCTGGGTCCATTAATAATTAATACTCACAAGCATATAGCATGCATAATCAATATCAATTCCACAAGAGTCTTTCGAAAACTGTCAAGCATTTAGTGCTCTTGGTGCATACCATGGTAAACATTATTTATTATAAACCACTCCTTAGTAGATCCACATTACTACACAGCTAATCATAACCTTTCATTTGCATATCAGACATCAATGTGGAAAAGCTATAAACCTAAAGACATAATCAAAAAAAGGAGCGTGACTACAAATACAGCCTAGGAACGACGCCTCAATATAAAGGTTGACATGTACAAGCAGAAGAACCGCAATTTGAACAAAAAAAGGAAGTAATAACTAGAATAATGAAAGGCCGGCTCTCGTTTGTACGTGAGGGATGTCTATGTGCAACCCTTCTTTGCATTGTGTACAAAAGTTTTTATATGATTCTAAAGTAACATTACGAGTTGCACAAAGTTGAAGAATGAACGAAGACATAATTTAAACGCACTATTCAAGATATGATGCGTGATTTAACATTTAAAAAATTGTATGGGTGATACCGTATGGACACGAAATCTTACTTTTTACTCCAACCCTGCAAAACATAATGAAAAATAGTCTATTACTTAAATGCTGTAAATAAGAAAACAACCACTTTATCATAATTCCTAAAGCTAAAATAAGAAAGTTGCAATTTAACAGCGCTTGTAACATAGTAACAAGATGTTTTGTGGGCAACTATAGCAGAAAGAAAAAGGAAGTGTCAGACTTACAAGGTAATGGACAAAGTATTTCCACTCATTCTTACGTATCTCAGCCTTTTGAACCTGCAATATGGAAGAAGAAAAAAAAAAACATGGAAATATCAGACTCAAAAGTACTTGTATCATTCTACGGTAGTTATAAAGGACCTAAAGTAGGGAATACTACATACATGTCACGAGAAAAGTATTAGTGAAGTTACTAAAGCCCCTAACTAATACGCGACTAATGAGACTTAAAAGTTGTACTTGGCAAATGCGGTAAAGACTGCAAACATTTTGGCAATTTCGGCAATTGTCTAAGAAGAAAAAGATAACCATTTCCTTCGTGTAAATATAGTTGTGACATGAGCCATATAGTATGAAACATCACCCTACAATCAAAATAACAACCAAACTTCTACTAACTGGTTGTTATTTCTCAATCCAACAATTCCGCTTTGCATATTTTGCTAATTTTCAAAGATAAGATTCTCATTAACCGCAAATATACCAAGTCGACCTATCACTAATACACACATCCCTAAGGTAGATAATCTTCATTAACTTAAAGATATCTAATTCGGGAATCCTAGTATTCTCAAATTGTTAATTAAAGAGTGAACACGAGTACACAACCAGCAACAAAAGTCAAATTAAAAAATTTAATCTGGTAAGGAAACAATTCCGTCCATTGCCTTTTATGCATTTATAAGTTTCAAGCCCTAACAGTCTCATTTCACCCGTGTCAGATGAAAAAAACTAAAAAAAAATCTAATTAATATACATCCGGTTCATCCAAAAGAAACAACTAATTCATTATTCATTCCGGTTACCAAATTACAAGTCCTACTATTCAACCAACGTTAATCTCTAAAAGTAATAACTTATATCATTTCCTATATTCGCATTACCGAATTTCAAGTCCTCGTATCAAATTTACTAACGCGAGAGCAACCAAACACAACGAAAACCTAATTACTCTCGTTCATCAAAAAGATACAAGTCCTAGTATTTGACTTACATTAATTATTAAAAGCAATAAATTCTATCATTTCCTATTACGCGTTACTAATCTTCAAGCCCTAGTATCCAATTTACATATGTGCGACTAAACGAACGTAACAAAAACCTAATTAAACCTAGTAAAATTACTCTCGTTCGTTAAAAAAAACAACGTTTATAATATCCTATTTCACGTTCCAAATTACAGGCCCTAGTACTCAATTCAGTAAATAATCCGCTATATCATTTATAAAAAACAACTTATTTAATAATATAATTTACATTACTAAATTACAAGCATTAGTATTCAATTTCACTATTATAAATGTAAACAACATAAATGAAACCCTAACAAATCCAATTTCATCCAAATAACAAAAATTATAAAAAATCTGTCACAATTTACCTCTATGTTTAAAATAAAATAGTGTGAATAAATTGAGATCTAAAAATTTATAAAAAATTGGAAGTATATAAAGTGTGTGTGTGTGTGTGTATAGTGTGCGAAATTAGAAGAGTGTGAAAGATGAAATGAACCTTGGCTTCGTAAATACGGGGGCCGTGATAAGCGAGAACTTTTTCACCGTCGGAGAAGATATTGGAATTGGAATCAGGACGGCGGCGGTTTGCTGTGGTTTTGTCGCCGTCGGTGGTGGAATCGTCGCCCATTTTTTGTTGTAAGAAGATGGATTTCGCCCGCCTCTTTTTTTGAGAGTGGTTTTTTGGGTTGTGTTTGCGTAATCTATTGTTTAAAAGGGGGTGTTTGGGTTTGTGTTTTTCTGTTTTGTTGATAAAGTAGTTTTGGAGTGTGTTTGGTTGCTTTTTACTTAGAGTGTAAGCTTATTTTGTGTTTTAATTTGAAATGGTGTTAGGTGTCGTTTGTTTCGGAGCTTTTTCTTCTTAATTTGTAAACTATGTCTGCAGAAGAAGAGGTATATCTAAAGTTTTCATTTTCATGCAAGAAGATTGTTCATTTTTTTTGTTATTGAAGTACTTTTTTAGTCTTTTTTTATTTTTTATTTTTCTCTTTTTTTTTTTTTTTTTTTTTGGTTTTTCCTTTTTTGTGCTATAAATCCTTTTGTTATATGAGTCAAATGGATCAATGATTTTCTTACATTTTGGTATTTTTTTACGTTTTCGACCCTTTTTTTTAAGGTTTTGTTTGGTTTTTTTTACGTATTTTTTCCTTTTGTGCAAAAATAGAGGGACCTGATTTTTAAATCGGATTTGGCTGGGGATGAGATGGGATGAGCACGGAGACGGAAATCCTCAAATTATGGAACTGGATATGAAGCGGGGATGGAGATACATCAATCTCCGAACTCAAACCCAACTGCGATCTTCAATATATAAATACATGAAAGTTATACGTATAGCTATACAACATTTACTTTTGTATGTATATTTCTATGAGCATATAATATATATGCATGTGTGATATTTTAATGATCAAATTGCTTAAAAAGCATAAACTATTAAACATGAATTATTATATATTGGTTAACCAATGTTTTGTTTGAATACTCACATACAGCACACATTACTCTTATATTATATGTGTTGCTTCAATATTTCCGACACTTTAAAGTTAGATTAACATTGTAACTAATTTAAGTATGAGTGATATACGTTTCTTGAGACACTTTATGGGTCAAAATTTTTATATTTTTGATGAGTTTTTGAATTTTTTTTATGTTTTCTTGATAACGATGGAAATCCCCGAATCTCCGTCGGGATCCCCGATCTCGGTTGAGGATGGGGATGTAAAACTATTTCCTGATAAGCATAGGGGCGGGGATGGAGAGTGGGAAGCATGGATGGGAAATACGAACCTCGACATTCTCCGTCCAATTGTCATCCCTAGTGTTGTTCTATAAATTTTCTAGTTACTTAAAGTTAAAGAGACTCGAACTTGGATAAAAACAAAAAGATGCAAAATTGTCTTTTTTTTTTTTTTTCATGTATCATTCTCTTTTTAGTTAAAAACTAGTTTAATACTTGTATAATACACAACCTGAGAAAATACCTTTTTTTTTTAAATAATTTGTATTTCATAAAATCTTTAAAGTAAACTACAAATTTCGTTATAGTGATTATTCATTCTGGCATAAACCATTAGGATTCGTTTTAAAAATTATTTTTTAAGAGACAAAAAGATTTAATGAAATCGTAATACTCACAAAAATTTAGGCAAAATGTTTTGACAAATACTATCTTTTCAGTCATATTTTTTAGGCTCTTAAAGGTAATGACAACAAGCATTATATACGTGCATTGCATCGGGGCAATTTTATATCATATAATTTGACATTGACTAACATAAACACGTTTAAACTGGAAAACTTTATTGGCTCTCATTTTAAAACATCATACGAACATTAACCAAAACACACTAAAACAAGATCATTTAAACAACCTAACAGTCGTCTAAAGTTTGATATTTGACAAAATCACAAATAATTAAACAATGATTAATTGGTTGTTCATTAACATCGTGTTCATTTTCTTTATTTCTTAAGAATGTGTTGTAATTGAGAGCAACTTACACCTTCTCTCAAATAAATCGTATAACAACTATTGTCAACGCTAAGACGATTATGTTGAAACTAAATTTACTTTGATTATATAATGATTTATTACACATATTTTTTAATAGACGTTATTTTCTTCTTTTATTCTTAGAGCTATACAAAGACCTGAAAAAGTTATTAACTTGTACGGAGTTAACGATCAAAGTTGAGAGATCAGTCCTACCTAAATTAAATCAACAACGAATAAAGAGGATAGCAAAACTTTCATAGAAGAACTTGACATGCAATATGGTTTTTCTCCACATAATATACCTTTTGGTTGTTGATGGCTTTCAAAGCTATTGACATTGAGTTGCTAAAGACATTGGCTTTGGATTGCTAATGACATTTGGTTGCTGAACATATTGGGTTGCTCATGACATTTTGTTGGACATCGGGTTGCTAATGACAATGGATTTGGGTTGTTGCTGACGTTGGGTTGCTATAACCCGAATTTAAGTAATAACAATTGTCATTTTGTGAGATAGAACATTGTAGATTGATAGTGTTTATTGTCTTTTCTAACATTATATTACCTAATAAATATTTTATATTAGAAATATTAACACAAAAAGTTGAATAGCTTAGTTGGTAGGGTAACTTTGTGTTTAAACTAAAGGTCTTCAGCTCAACTTCAAATTAGCAAATCAGTTCTTTTTATCTTATTTCTCTTGTTGGGCCGTACAACACATGTTTAACTTTTTAGAAATGATAATCTCTATGTTTATATTTCAGGAAAGTTTGTCACATCTAGATGTACATCAGCTTTGGCAGTTGTATCCTGATAAACAGACGAAGAAACTGTTTTAAGGAAATCGGGTTAAACATGAGCCTCGTGCATCGACCTTTACTGCTTTCTTTAATTCTCGTTTGATAAGAGTTTGTCTTCTACTGATCATCCGCATTGTGTATGTTTTAGTTTTTTCTTCTTTACTTACTGTTAATTTTATTTTTGTTATATGTAATATAATTTTATTAATAAAAGTGTATATCATTTCCTAAAATCTTAAAACAATTCGTCATAACATAATTATATCACTTTTTGTTAATTCGGATTAGTTTAATAAATAGGTTTATAGATAAATTGTTTTTCTATCAAAACCAAAATTGTGTTTCTTTGGTATATTAGTTTTTTAAGTAAACAAAATTTTAATTATCAGATTTGAAATTCAGATCTCAAACGATTTTAAAGTAGTTAATTTTATCAGTTTATATTGAAGTTAAGATTGTGTTTATTAAAACTAACTTTTTAGTTTCACTATTTATATTGTTTGATTTAAATCTAGATTCATTGAAACCCAGGCTGAGTTTCTTTGAATCAGATTTGATACAAGGTTATAGAAATCACGATTAAATTCTTAGATACTGATTTTTATAACATTTTATTTAAATGTTTATGTTTGTTTATCTTTCAAAATGACAAAAATCACTCCTGTTACTACTCATGTGAACGTAGTTGGTGCGCCACCAATTGAATTCACTGGGTATAATTTTAAGAGGTGGCAACAAAAGATGTTCTTCTATCTCACTACTTTGAACCTTGCGTGGTTCTTAGAAGAGATTGCACCTTAGGTAGAACCTCCTAAAGAAGGCCAACCCACTAATCCTCATGTTGTTCACGTTGTGGAAGCATGGAAACATTCAGACTACTTGTGTCACAACTATGTTCTGAATGGTTTGGTAGATTCTTTGTACAACGTGTACTGCAAGACTAATACTCCCAAAGAATTATGGGAGTCATTGGAATAGAAGTACAAAACTGAGAATGTTGGTACAAAGAAGTTTGTGGTAGCTCATTTTTGGATTACAAGATGCTTGATTCAAAGTATGTGAGGAATCAGGTTCAAGATCTGCATATTTTGCTAACTAAAGTAGAATTTTTTACCCAAAACCATCATTAAGCATCCTCACTCATTATGGTTGAGGATTTGAAATATCCAACAGCTAAAAACTTCAAAATTAAGTCAAAACCTCAAAATCCATTGATAATAAACCTTACAAAAGCATAATCATTTCACCTAGAACCTGCCTGACAGCCGGATCCCTGGTCTTTAACTAGACGGATCCCTGCTGAGAGGGATCCGTAGCTGCAGAAAGCCTAAATCAGCTTCCATATTCAATTTTAAGTCACCTTTTGGTTATCTAACCACTTTAGCCTTCATTTATTATCCTCCTAGAGCTGATCAATATCCTAGTGCATGCTTAATCCTCTAAGTGTCCAAGAATTTAATTTCCTAATTCAAATTATCCTTTATAAAGCAAACAACCTTAGAGTTAAGGCACCACTCTCACTTACCTCTCAAAAATCAGCAACTAGAAGTTTATATTAGCATCATCATCACTATGACTATGGCTCTTAGCAACAACTCTTCAACCATAGGATCATCCAAAAGAAAGGGTCAAATGATCCATGAAATCTCATCCACCGAAACATCTCCCATTAGAGATAATAATGCTAGAATCCCACCTCATCAAACTCATCCAACAAGTGCTAAGAGAACCGCAAGGATTAACATCAAACCTTTCGGACTAGAAAAAGGATCATCTAGTTCAAAACCAAACATGGCTAGTTTTAGCAAGCCGTCAAAACCCTCATTTCTTGAGCATGGACTACACTCCTTGAATGAGCCTCTTCCTCACCCAAACATCTACTCATTGGATCATTCACCACCAAGAGCCACTCATTCACCAACCTTTTCATTAAATAGGGAACCACCGACAACACCAACTAGTCCGTCATGGGAGACAAGGAACAACCTTGATCATATGTAGAGGTGGCAAAACGGGCGGGCCGGGCGGGCACGGGCTAAACGGGCACGGGCTAGAATGGGCACGGGCTTAAACGGGCACGGGCTAAACGGGCACATGTTATACAAATCACTTAATAAAATAATTAAAACAACGAAATAAATTCCTTAAACGTAATATCTTATTTATATTAAAAAAATTAAATATATTATATAAAAAAAATATTTAAAACGATCGTAATGTTCTACAATTGAGAAAATAAAAAGTGCCCGTTAGTGCCCATGTAAGTTTTCAATGGGATATATGTGCCCATTTCAAAAAAAGGAGGGGGCTAAATGTGCCCAAATCTTTTAAAAATGTGCCCATTTAGCCCATCTTTTTGCTTTTGGGCACATTTTGCCACCTCTAATCATATGGAAGAATTTCCATTACCACCCTCATTTTTAGAACCCCATCCCACTTCTAAAAATAAAGACCCACAATCACACATAGAGCCTCCTCAAAATATCCATTTCCCTCCGGTTCCAAACCAAGACAATAATTGTCCAAATTGTCTAATCACTCAAGGACTTGTTCAAGAAGCACGAAATGAGATACATTTCATGTTTAATCATCTTCTTGTAAAGTTGGATCAAATCAACAAGTCCACTCATCCCTAGACTCAAGCACATTGTCGCGTTTTAAGTCTAGTAACTAGTTAGTATTAAGTAGTATGTGTATGGATAGTTCATTCTCTTAGTTTTAGAGATTTGCTTGATTATCTCTTATTTTTATTGAATGAATATCTATATGCCATGTTTATTTTGTGCTTGCTATATCATATATTTCACCTCTTCATTAGCATTGTTCGACATATCTTCATTGCTGAAGAAACTGTCATCAAACAGCCGGATCCCTAAGAATGGCCTAGACGGATCCCTCCTTAAAGGAACTGAGATCCGTGGTCCAGAAGCACAAATTACTACTAACTTGAGCCTTATTTGCAGGAATTTATGAACTATATTCTTGTTTTCTAACCTTTATTTTGTAGATTTTCAAAATACACATGAAGATTTTGACACCATAAAGCTAGGAGGAGCTTTGTGTCAAACCATACATTGCAAATCCATTTGCAACTTGATCCTTATTTGGATTACTCTTCATGACACCCCATTGCAAAATTGCAATCTTCAAGGGGGAGCATTTTTATGTACTTGACGCCCTCACAAAGGGATGGACTCGTCAAGGGGGAGTTAAGACGAGAACCATTCCCGTCACTTACTCACTTTACATCTTTTCTTTTTACATATTTTTTTTCTAAAAAATTTGTGTTAGTTTCTTTTCGACTCTCTTTTTGTTTAGACAAAAAGGGGGAGAAGAGAATAAAAACTCCAATTCGAACTTTTATGAATTTTTAGTTTTTCCTTAAAATCATTTTATGTTTTGTCATCAACAAAAAGGGGGAGATTGTTAATACAAATAAGCCGTAAAAACGTTTATTTAAATTTTACGATCTTCTAATGTTTTGTCGATAACAAACGTAAAATCATTTTAACGAAACAAATAAAATACGTAAACTGTTTGAACCAATAGTTTTCTAACACACTTACGTTTTCACATAAAACACTAAAACAAGTATAAGTGATTTTATGATTTAGATATACATATGTACAACAACTAGTGTTTACATACTTAACTAAGTATATACTAAGATGGGTAAAGAGGAGCGTCCCACGTATCCCTAGCTTTACGCTAGCCGGATCCCTTGTGGAAGGGATCCGTGGGATCCGGGGAACAGTGAAAATTTTCCTCTATAAATAGTGAGCCATTTCTTCCTTTTGGCTCACCACTTTCACACATACTTTCTCCAAGTATTGTACCTCTCTAACCACTGATCCTAAGGGATCTTTCTATGTAGTTTGTCTTTTGTTTTTGTGTGATTCTCTAGGTTCCTCTTAAAGGCGAGATCACCACTTCTTGAAGTCAAGCAAGCTCAAGTCCATGAGTTGCCATGCTTCGTCATCATCAAGACAACTGAGTTTCTCTTGCTGATAGTTCTTTCTTCCTCCGTAGATGTTGTGTTAAAGGCATTAGTGAAGGATGCTGAAAGAGTCAAGACGAAAGCATTAGTGAAAGGTGATTAACGTCCGTGTCAAAAGCATTAGTGAAGAATGCTAAAGGTGTCAAGACGAAGGTGTTAATACAAATAAGCCGTAAAAACGTTTATTTATATTTTACGATCTTATAATGTTTTGTCGATAACAAACGTAAAATCATTTTAACGAAGCAAATAGAATACGTAAATAGTTTGAGTCAATAGTTTCCTAACACACTTACGTTTTCACATAAAACACTAAAACAAGTATAAGTGATTTTATGATACGTATGTACAACAACTAGTGTTTACATATTGGGTTAGCATATTGATGAGTGTCTAAATACTCATCATTTTTGTACAATATAAACTGTAAAATCATCTGAAAACACTCAAAAATGCATCAAAATGATGAAAATATCACAAATCAGTGTTTTATGTGTTTTAAATGCAAAAAGATCAAAATCAGATGAAAAAACGTATCAAATTTGCAAAATTGGCAGTTTTAGTCCCCCAAGTTTCAAAAGTTGTCAAAAACAGTCCCTGGTATATCAAAATCAAGAAAAAAAGTCATTTAAGGTCCATGGGATTCTAAAGTTGTCAAAACAAACCTTTGAAATGTAAAATTGCAAAATTACAACTTTAGTCCCTAAAGTTTGAAAAATGTCATGTTTAGTCCTTGGAATTTTCAAAAATGGCAAATATGGTCCTTATATTATTTGAGATTGTCAAAACCAACCCTTGGGCTACATTTTCTGAAGTGACAGTTTTGGTCCTTAACTTTGGCATAATTACGCTTTGGTCCTTGTGTTATCTAGTTACTAAACCAAATGGACCCTTTTATTAATAACAAGCCCAATCCAATACCAACCTTTAACCCGGTCCACTATCCAACCCAACCCCCAAACCCGGTCAACAAAATAACCCACCCCAGTCAAACAACCTTACCCGCGCTTTTTCTCCTTCACCCACCATCCCCGAAATTACTCACCTCCCCTTCCCTCCAGTCAACCTTCACACAACCTTGTCCCCTCCACATCAACACTAAACAAAAATCATTTAATAATCCCTTCACCCATTTACTCAACCCCTACACTGCTAAAACCTTTTTGGTGCCAAAATGAATCAAACGGCCAATATCCACTTGAGTCATCCAATGGTTGTAAAAAGAAGTGGGATTTTATCAGTGGACTAGTGGGAAGCATGTGGAGCTATAAAAGAGGAGATAGAAAGAAGAAAGAGAGAGTAGCTAGTTTTTATTTTTTTACTTTAATGTCGTTTTTAATTAAATATTTTAGACTTAGTTAAAAATGTTGTAATTCAGTTTCTTTATATCACTTTTTAGTTAAATCAGCTGTGTAATATGTTTTGAATATAAATCCAAGTCTTTTATCTAAATTCCATATTTCAAGTTAACTGTTGAAAATTTTAATTTCCATCTCATAAACTCAAGCTTCATATAGCTTCTTTTCAAGTTCATTATAGCTTATACAAGCTCCTCATAGCTTGTTGTGAGCTTAAGTTTAAGTTTCAAACATTTTGTGAATTAGTCAACGAAAGTCAACTGGGACTCAAATTGGATTTGGTGATGATTATGGTTGTTGCAGAGGTGAATTTGGGTTGAAATAGTTTAGGTCAGTGTAGGTTTGGGTTTGGTTTAGCCTGAGAACCAGCTGGACAGTTGTGAGTAACCTTCTCACTTTTGCATTTTCAAGTCATATTGCAGTTTCATGCTCCTCTTGTGTCTGGATCACCTGGTAGTTCTAGCTTGCTTATTTAGTTGTATTTAGGTCCTGTAAACATAGATTGATCATTGAAACAAGTTTGCTTAGTTGTTATCTTATTTTAATTTGCATAGCAGTTGATAAAGTGGTGTTTGGTTTTTTGTCAAAACTGTTTTAGAGGCCTATTCAGTAGTTGTCTTTTCTTGTTTCAAGTTTGCTAAGTCCAATGGAGTCCTTATCTGTCTAGTTCTTGCACCCAAATAAGCTCAAAGTCAATTTCTGTGTAAACCTCCTCAAATGGAGCTTTATGTTGGAATTTTAAGGAATCATATTCTTGTTTTGTGTTTAGAATACTTAGATTTAGATTGCTTTAGTCTTATTTCTTCCATTTACAGCTATATCAGTCATTAAATCTTGATCAAACCTCAACTTAGTCAACTTTTTAGTTTTGTTAAAAAGTCAAAGTTTGAAAAATCCGTTTTTAGCCCAACCAGGAAGAATTTTTAAGAGCTCATCTTTGGGCCAAAATCAGTGAAGCTTGTGGCTTTTAAAAGTTTAGCTCCGGCTTCTTGTTGTCATTTTTCCATAATTTTGTGAAATTTCTAAAAGCTTCAATCTAACTTGTCAAAATGGTGTTAGTGCCCTGCGCACCGCATGTGGCTTTTGCAGAACTTGCAGTCCTTGCCCCAAGCTCATTTGAGCTTGGCAAGGTCTGATTTTTGGTTTGCATATACCCACCCAGGTCTTGTACAAGTTCCAAGTTATTGTTTCTAGTTCCTAGCTTATTTGATTGCTTATTCTTGAGCTCAAATTAGCCACCCTTTAACTGTTTTTAGTCCATTTGATCAATTGCTCAAATCTGTTCAATTTGCTATATCAGAGGGTTTAACTTGTTGTTTCTCATTTCACTTTGGTTATTTTAGCTTACAGTAGCTTCTGTTTCAGTTTGGTACCCTTTGGTGTAGTTTTGGCTTATCCAAGTGCTTATTTATAAGCACTTGGAACATCAGTTGCTAATTTCTCCACATAAGCACCTATTTTTCCATTTTTCTTATATTCCTAATATTATTTTAGACTTTTCCTGAAATTTTCAGATTTTTCTAAGTTGTTTTGCTATTTTTCTTAATTTAAATTAGTTTTTAAGCATTTTTAAATAGTATTTAATACAAATAATTAAGAAAAGCTTCAAAAAATTAATTTTTCATTTTTCTTAAGTTAAGATAAATATAAAAATAATAAAAGTATTTTTCCATAATTTTCTTAGTTTAAAAAGTATTTTCTAGCATTTTAATTAGTTTTTAATAGTTTTAAATTAGTAATAAATATATAAAAAGTGTGAAAAATATATTTTCAGTTTTAAAATTAGTTTTATAATATTTTAGACTTTTCTAAGTCTTAATTTTATTTTTCTAGCTTTATTTCATATTTTATCTTATTTTAGGTTATTATTTAATAGTTAAAAATAGTTTTTAATTAGTAATAATTAGATAAATAGTTGTAAAAATAATTTTTCTTTTCTAATAATTTCCTAATATTATTAGGATTGTAAAAATGTATTTTTCATATCCGTAGGTATTTTCCTTCTTTATTTTCACGTTTTATTTTGTACGTTAACATAGTTTTTAATTTAAACGTAAGTTTTAAGTTTTAAACGTTCATCATTGTAAAAATAGTGATAGCATTTATTTAATATATTTTATTTTTTTTTAATTTTCTTAATTTGTATTTAAGTCGCTTTAATTTATAAAACTTTTTAAGTAGTGTAATTATCCATTCAAATCTTTTCTGATCACTATCATTAGTGATCATTCTACCGTCTGATCAAGTGCTTGCACACCATTGAGTCTCCTTGGGACATAACGACCCGGGAATTCATTCTATTCTCCAAGACTTCATTGTATTTGTGTTTTAAGCAGTTTTAAGCTTCTTACGGTCAGCCATTCACAAGTGGCCGGTTTGTGTGAGGTAGCTTGACTGTTTTTTGCACAGATCAAATTTTTGGCGCCGCTGCCGGGGAGGCTTTAGCGTGTGTTTAGCCTTTTTCAGATCCACTCTTGCACATATCCCATCCTTTGTAAAAAGTTTTTTGTAAAGTTTTTAAAAATCCAAAAAGTTCATTAACACTTTTCCTGAAGTGTTTTTAACACCAAAAATATTTTCCTTCTTTGTTTTTATATCATGTTTTTCAAAAATACCAAAAATATTCCTCTTTACCCTCTTACCCTTTTTGATTCTTTATTCCTTTACCCTCTATCCATTTGATTCTACCTTCTCCTATTCTCATGGAATCGTTTATTCCTTGTGTCGGTTGTGGTGAGCCTCTTTATGGTTCACCCTGTCGCGGTGTAATGCGTGTACAGTGTGGTAATGATATTCAAAACGGAGTTGTTTGTTTTGTGGTTCGAGGAATTCATTTGATTATGATCCTAATCCGAACTCATTTAACGACTCCTCAAACTTTTCCAACTACCCACCACGACTTTTCTAACTATCGTGAGTATTGTGGAGGTCCTCACCCGAGTTTTGAGTGTCAAACGGGGAACATGCTTGTCTATGAGCATAATCCTTGTAACAATTATGACTACTCTTATCATGACCAACCTCCACGTATCAAACGATTCAAACACAACCTCTGCAAATTCCTCAAGAACTTCTCCAAAATTGTCTCGATACACTCAAAGATTTAAAAGAATTGCTTAAAGAAGATTCTCGTCGAAAACGATCTTTGAAGAACAAGCGCTAGAGTAAGCTCCCAATATTGGAAACCTCTCGTGTACGATTATGACGACGACGGCGGCGATGATTTTGATGAGGAATCTACGACTCCGAGTGGCAATCCCACTCCCATTTCCGAGCCTTTCATTTCCGACTCTTCCCCTTCACTCACGCCGGTTGAGAGAAGTGAATCTCTTTTGGAAGAGGTCGATGATCCTATTTCTTTGAAATTCTTTGATTCCGAAGACTCTCTCATAATGGAGGATGATCATCTCAAGACTATTTCGAAACGGAATCATCAAGTGTTGAGGATCTTGTCCCAATCCCAAGTGAGTCTGAGGATATATCTGATAGTGATTGGGATTTGCATGTTTGTGATTCTCTCGACGTTTCTGAGGTTACTTCCGGGATTTTCTCAAATCCTCTTTTGAATTTAATAATGACTATACTTTTTGCGAAGTAAATCCTCTTCGATGAAATGTCCGATTCGTACAGAGACCATCACGAAGTGGTGGAAATTGCTAGCTCTCAGAGCACACCACTTGTCCCACCTCTCAGATTCTATCTTCTCTCCTCCATCATGTGATGATGATTTTATCCTCACTAATGAGATTCATGATCCAAAAATCATGAATTCCCATTCTGATAATGAGGAGTTAGTCATGATCATTATCATAATTCTCCTTCTTTTCTTCACCTACCCGGTGACTTCCTCTCTTCTTCACTCCTTCGGGAGTGAGGACACTATCTTTGACCCCGGCATTTTTATTTATCATTTGTGAGCCGGGTCTTTCTCTATATCTCATCGGTGTGGAACTTTCACGTACTTCAATGTTTATCCAAACATCTTGAATGAAAGTCCGATGGAGATTGTTTCTTCCACTTTGCTTACCCATGAACCAATGAATGCGGGGTCGAGTCAAGCTAGCGACTCGGGAATCAAAAACAGTAGCACACACCATATGGGTTTTCACCCATATTTCTGTCTTCTTACCTCTTTCTACCACCCTAGTGTGGGGGGGTTTGCCCCACATGTTATATATATATATAAGTTAAAAAAAAAAAAAAAAAAAAAAAAAAATTTCTAAATAATGGCCGTAATATTTCCCTTTTACGTTCTTTGTTTCGGCATAACCTGCGTACTTTGAATATTGAGGGCAATATTCATTTCTAAGTGTGGTGGGGAATTCTCACGAATTTCATATATTATCTACCCAATTCCCCCGTTTTGGCCAAAATTTTTTTGGAGTAAGTGTTTTACACTTTCTCATTAGGTTATCACCGCCTTTGTCTAATAGACTAAAGGATTGGCTAATCCAAGAGCAAACGGCTCTTGGTAAAGATATATCAAATCCGTTTATATGGCTTGCAATTTGCCCAAAATTGTATGGTATTCCACTCACCATATCCTAAAAAGTGAAGAGTTGGCTAGCCCGCAAGATTATGGCTTGTGGTAAAGGCAGTGGAAAAACCATAATTGGTATTCAGCTCACCAAAGATAATTCTAATAATTTATCTAAGAGTTGGCTAGTCCAGAAGGGTACGGCTTCGGTAAAGACTAATCAAATCCATGTTTTTATGATTTGCTCAAAATCATTTGGTTATCAGTGTACCAAGGTTCTTACTTGAACTGAAACATTTGGCTACTCCAGAAGTGATGGCTTTTGGTAAAGAGTTTTTAAAATCCATTAAAGCCTCAAAACATTGCTAGGGACTAGCAATATCTCAGTGTGGGGGATTGATGAGTGTCTAAATACTCATCATTTTTGTACAATATAAACTGCAAAATCATCTGAAAACACTCAAAAATGCATCAAAATGATGAAAATATCACAAATCAGTGTTTTATGTGTTTTAAATGCAAAAAGATCAAAATCAGATGAAAAACGTATCAAATTTGCAAAATTGGCGTTTTAGTCCCCAAGTTTCAAAAGTTGTCAAAAATAGTCCCTGGTATATCAAAATCAAGAAAAAAAGTCATTTAAGGTCCATGGGATTCTAAAGTTGTCAAAACAAACCTTTGAAATGTAAAATTGCAAAATTACAACTTTAGTCCCTAAAGTTTGAAAAATGTCATGTTTAGTCCTTGGAATTTTCAAAAATGGCAAATATGGTCCTTATATTATTTGAGATTGTCAAAACCAACCCTTGGGCTACATTTTCTGAAGTGACAGTTTTGGTCCTTAACTTTGGCATAATTACAGTTTTGGTCCTTGTGTTATCTAGTTACTAAACCAAATGGACCCTTTTATTAATAACAAGCCCAATCCAATACCAACCTTTAACCCGGTCCACTATCCAACCCAACCCCCAAACCCGGTCAACAAAATAACCCACCCCTCCAAACAACCTTACGCGCTTTTTCTCCTTCACCCACCATCCCCGAAATTACTCACCCTCCCCTTCCCTCCAGGTAACCTTCACACACCCTTGTCTCCTCCACATCAACACTAAACAAAAATCATTTAATGATCCCTTCACCCATTTACTCAACCCCTACACCTGGCTAAAACCTTTTTGGCGCCAAAATGAATCAAACGGCCAATATCCACTTGAGTCATCCAATGGTTGTAAAAAGAAGTGGGATTTTATCAGTGGACTAGTGGGAAGCATGTGGAGCTATAAAAGAGGAGATAGAAAGAAGAAAGAGGGAGTAGCTAGTTTTAGTTTTTCTTTCTTTAATGTCGTTTTTTAGTTAAATGTTTTAGACTTAGTTAAAAATGTTGTAATTCAGTTTCTTTATATCACTTTTTAGTTAAATCAGCTGTGTAATATGTTTTGAATATAAATCCAAGTCTTTTATCTAAATTCCATATTTCAAGTTAACTGTTGAAAATTTTAATTTCCATCTCATAAACTCAAGCTTCATATAGCTTCTTTTCAAGTTCATTATAGCTTATACAAGCTCCTCATAGCTTGTTGTGAGCTTAAGTTTAAGTTTCAAACATTTTGTGAATTAGTCAACGAAAGTCAACTGGGACTCAAATTGGATTTGGTGATGATTATGGTTGTTGCAGAGGTGAATTTGGGTTGAAATAGTTTAGGTCAGTGTAGGTTTAGGTTTGGTTTAGCCCGAGAACCAATTTGGACATTGTGAGTAACCTTCTCACTTTTGCATTTTCAAGTCATATTGCAGTTTCATGCTCCTCTTGTGTCTGTGATCACTGGTAGTTCTAGCTTGCTTATTTAGTTGTATTTAGGTCCTGTAAACATAGATTGATCATTGAAACAGGTTTGCTTAGTTGTTATCTTATTTTAATTTGCATAGCAGTTGATAAAGTGGTGTTTGGTTTTGCTGTCAAAACTGTTTTAGAGGCCTATTCAGTAGTTGTCTTTTCTTGTTTCAAGTTTGCTAAGTCCAATGGAGTCCTTATCTGTCTAGTTCTTGCACCCAAATAAGCTCAAAGTCAATTTCTGTGTAAACCTCCTTTGGCAGCTTTACTGTTTGAATTTTAAGGAATCATATTCTTGTTTTGTGTTTAGAATACTTAGATTTAGATTGCTTTAGTCTTATTTCTTCCATTTACAGCTATATCAGTCATTAAATCTTGATCAAACCTCAACATAGTCAACTTTTTAGTTTTGTTAAAAAGTCAAAGTTTGAAAAATCCGTTTTTAGCCCAACCAGGAAGAATTTTTAAGAGCTCATCTTTGGGCCAAAATCAGTGAAGCTTGTGGCTTTTAAAAGTTTAGCTGCTCTGGCTTCTTGTTGTCATTTTTCCATAATTTTGTGAAATTTCTAAAAGCTTCAATCTAACTTGTCAAAATGGTGTTAGTGTGCAGAGCGATGGCACACCTGCATGGGCTTTTGCAGAACTTGCAGTCCTTGCCCCAAGCTCATTTGAGCTTGGCAAGGTCTGATTTTTGGTTTGCATATACCCACCCAGGTCTTGTACAAGTTCCAAGTTATTGTTTCTAGTTCCTAGCTTATTTGATTGCTTATTCTTGAGCTCAAATTAGCCACCCTTTAACTGTTTTTAGTCCATTTGATCAATTGCTCAAATCTGTTCAATTTGCTATATCGAGGGTTTAACTTGTTTTTCTCATTTCACTTTGGTTATTTTAGCTTACAGTAGCTCCTGTTTCAGTTTGGTACCCTTTGGTGTAGTTTTGGCTTATCCAAGTGCTTATTTATAAGCACTTGGAACATCAGTTGCTAATTTCTCCACATAAGCACCTATTTTTCCATTTTTCTTATATTCCTAATATTATTTTAGACTTTTCCTGAAATTTTCAGATTTTTCTAAGTTGTTTTGCTATTTTTCTTAATTTAAATTAGTTTTTAAGCATTTTTAAATAGTATTTAATACAAATAATTAAGAAAAGCTTCAAAAAAATAATTTTTCATTTTTCTTAAGTTAAGATAAATATAAAAATAATAAAAAGTATTTTTCCATAATTTTCTTAGTTTAAAAAGTATTTTCTAGCATTTTAATTAGTTTTTAATAGTTTTAAATTAGTAATAAATATATAAAAAGTGTGAAAAATATATTTTCAGTTTTAAAATTAGTTTTATAATATTTTAGATTTTTCTAAGTCTTTATTTTATTTTTCTAGCTTTATTTCATATTTTATCTTATTTTAGGTTATTATTTAATAGTTAAAAATAGTTTTTAATTAGTAATAATTAGATAAATAGTTGTAAAAATAATTTTTCTTTTCTAATAATTTCCTAATATTATTAGGATTGTAAAATGTATTTTTCATATCCGTAGGTATTTTCCTTCTTTATTTTCACGTTTTATTTTGTACGTTAACATAGTTTTTAATTTAAACGTAAGTTTTAAGTTTTAAACGTTCATCATTGTAAAAATAGTGATAGAATTTATTTAATATATTTTATTTTTTTAATTTTCTTAATTTGTATTTAAGTCGCTTTAATTTATAAAACTTTTTAAGTAGTGTAATTATCCATTCAAATCTTTTCTGATCACTATCATTAGTGATCATTCTACCGTCTGATCAAGTGCTTGCACACCATTGAGTCTCCTTGGGACATAACGACCCGGGAATTCATTCTATTCTCCAGGACTTCATTGTATTTGTGTTTTAAGCGGTTTTAAGCTTCTTACGGTCAGCCATTCACAAGTGGCCGGTTTGTGTGAGGTAGCTTG
Organism: Chrysanthemum makinoi; assembly: GCA_910596185.1. Classification (NCBI taxonomy): domain Eukaryota; kingdom Viridiplantae; phylum Streptophyta; class Magnoliopsida; order Asterales; family Asteraceae; genus Chrysanthemum; species Chrysanthemum makinoi. The sequence goes on from OU343220.1 coordinate 202,130,375, forward strand.
ACTGTTTTTTGCACAGATCAAATTTTTGTTATACTTAAACTAAGTATACTAAAATGGGTAAAAACAAGTATATACTAAAATGGGTAAAAACAAGTATATACTAAATGGGTAAAAACTAGCAAATGGTATTGACCCATAACCCATGGTTTTATATATACCACTTAACCAAGTTCATTGTATCCTTGAGATACATTGTATCTAGAAAGAAAACCATGGATCAACCCATAACCCATGACCCATGAACCATAACCAAAAATACCCATGGGCAAAGAGGAGCGTCCCACGGATCCCTAGCTTTGTGCTAGCCGGATCCCTTGTGGGAGGGATCCGCAGGATCCGGGGAACAGTAGGAAATTTCCTCTATAAATAGAGAGCCATTTCTTCCTTTCTACTTACCACTTTACACACATACTTCCCCAAGTATTATAACCCTCTAACCACAGATCCAAGTGATCTATGTAGTTTGTCTTTTGTTTTTGTGTGATTCTCTAGGTTCCTCTTAAAGGCGAGATCACCACTTCTTGAAGACGAGCAAGCTCAAGTCCATGAGTTGCCATGCTTCGTCATCATCAAGACAACTAAGGTTCTCTTGTTGATAGTTCTTTCTTTCTCCATAGATGTTGGGTTGAAGGCATTAGTGAAGGATGCCGAAAGAGTCAAGACGAAAGCATTAGTGAAAGGTGCTTAACGTCCGTGTCAAAAGCATTAGTGAAGAATGCTAAAGGTGTCAAGACGAAGGCATTAGTGAAAGGTGCCAAGCGTTATCTCAAAGGCATTAGTGAAGGATGCCTAGGAATCAAATCAAGTGGCATTAAGGAAGAATGCCTAGGTCGTATAATCGATGAGGTGCATCATTATACATATAAGTATTTGTTTATTTCTAAGGATGGTGATATGCTTGATGGTGTTGTAACAAGGAGTAGATCTCCTTGAGATTAGGTGTTGTGTTGTGAAGGGTAGTAGTTCCTCCATAGTAATGGAACAAGGTACTTAGCCTAGCACCTAATAAAGGGTAGGCGACGTTGTGATAGATTTAGTTCTCCTTGGTGTAAAAGAACTCGGTTGTTAGCCTAGCACCGTATAAAGGGTTAGGTGTGGTTCGCCTTGGTGTGAAAGAACTCGGTATTTAGCTTTGTACCGGAAAAAGGTGTAAGCGAATTTGTGAAGGCTTCTCCGCCATAAGGAGTTGGTGTAGTGTTTACGAACTCTCGAGTAGGTGACTCGGGGAGTGGAGTAGGGCAAGGAAGGTGTCCTTGTAGCCGAACCACTATAAATACTTGTGTCGTGGTGATGTGCTTCTTACTTTTTATCTTTCATTACACGTTTATATATGTGACACACGGTAAATTTTCACTCATATTTAAATAATAAATGGTAATTTATTATTACTAAGCCTAGTCATTAAACATACATAAGCTTGCCTGATCATTTGAGTGGATAACTCGATATCAGTAGTCAATTGCATTACTTTTGCATTCATTGCATAATTTGAATATTGTGTTATTTTAGTCCTGAAGTTGTCTTATGATTAAAATTGTAAAACGAGAGGTTATCTTGTTTTCCGCTGTGACCGACACCGCACGCGTACCGACACTATGATTAGAGCCAAATAAAACATACGATAAATCCCCGGAATAGAAAATATTACCAATAAAATATTATTTCAGAAAACGTATTCATAAGGCGTTTCAGTATAACAAAATATTAAGTTATGATACTTCAGTCACGGTATTATATCGCGGGACACAAAATACATAATACAATTACAATCTACTTACAATATTTCACAACTAAACATTTATCCCATAAATTAAAGTGTACAATTTATAATAAATAAATAAATAAATAAATTTCTTTTATCCTCACATAAACCCACGCCTATCCCACCATGTAAAGTACTCACTATATTGTTTCTTTTCCAAAAAAATCATCCTGCCTCTCTCTCTGCTATAACCCTACGCCTAGGTCAAAGACCCAAGAAATGGAGAAAGATGGAAATGGCACCTACCAAGTCTCTTTTCTCCCCTATCCTTATAGGGCAAACCCATTTCTATGAATGTTTTTGTTCCTTGACCCTTTTCCTGCCATGGTGAGCGCCGCTAATTCCACGAGTCAAAGTCACAAGCCAACAAAGATTGTTGGGGATGATGGTGAAAGCTGCTGATTTTGTCCATCACTTTGATCGATGGTAGGAAAGCAAAGATAAACTTTCCCCAATCTCTTTCCCATTTAGATGTATCACCGAATCCACAAGGACTCACAAAACCCACCAAAAACAATCACTAAATATTGTAAGGGGATTAGTGAGGAGGTTCTTGCTTGGATTCGGGATTGGCTAATTGTAATTAATCACTTATTGTTTCTCCTTGATTCGGTCGACTTTCAGAATCTAGTAAGAATATATTTTCTTTCATCTCTTTGGTCTTATGTTTAGTGTTATTAAACTTAGATTGATGTTAGTTTATGTTTTAAAATTTGTAAATGATATCAAAGAAATTAGGTGTTGTTCTTGTCGTGTGAAATAGTCATGGATGGGATAAAGGTTGTTTGATTTATAATCTATTGTAAGGTATAGGCTGTTTAGAAAACTTAGTAGCGAAATGTTAAAGTTGGTATCTTAAATCGATTCAATCTATGACTTTCGGTTGTAAGATATGTCATCTTAGCTAGTATCGAGTCGTTATTTGACTCGACTATGAGCCCCTTGGTGCTCACACCGGATGACATTCATGTCGTAAATTGTCCGTCGACAAATTCCTTGTCAAAGAAAAACTCCTTCTTTTAATTCTTGTTAACAACTGTTTCGAGTCTAGGAGATATATAAAAATGAAATGTGAGCAAGTGTAGTTATCTTAAAACAAGTCGTGAATCATCAGAATACATGAGGATGTCGAGATAAGAACCGGGTTGAGTAGTACTCAACTATTGTATAGTCTTATCGTTTCCTTGTTCTAACGTGTTAAGTTAACATGTTGGCCTCGAATATCAAATGGGTTGTATTATCAAGGTGGGTAGTCGAGGTGTGTTTCGAGCACACCAGTCACAACGCCCTTGACTTGAGCTTAACTCCGAGTAGGTGGTACCTTGCTCGAAACCCCACTACACATCTAGACATATTTTTGGTAGTAAATAGGTTGCACATGAGATTTTTACATAAGGAAGCTGATGTGGTTGTATAAATAATACCTTGTGTCTGAAATGAATCACTTGTGCGCGAGACCTCAGATGTCTGTTACCCAGCCGAGAAGTCTCGACTTCTCAAAATAGGACATGCTTTTGTCAAGTTGTATCTCGAGTCAAAGCCGCTTATGTTATTCCTGCGTCAAAGATAAATGCACTAGCATTACATTTTGAAATGTAATATTTCCACTAATAACTTGATATAAATCTGCTTGTGGAACCATAGTAGTACTTGGCTACCTCTTCTTTTCGCGTTAAAATAGAGGCACAAGTTTTAGAGCGTGATGTGTTACCAAACTTGGTACCAAATCTGTTCCAGTAATGCTTTGGGCCGCAACCCAAAATATAGCCTGTTTTACAAAGGAAAATTGTTTAATCTTTGGGCCCAAGCCCAAACCTGGCACCCTGCTACTATCGACACTGGGCCACAGCCCATTGTGGTTCGGGGTGTTCGTCGGGTGGTTTAAACGAGTCAACAAAATAAAACGTGTAACGTAAACCAGAGATCGATTATAAAACCAAACTCATTTATCGCGTATTCGAAATCTTCTACCTTAGATATATATATAAGTGTCGACAACTAAACAAGTATAAAGGTTTTAATATAAGAAACAAGTGCTCAAGTCACGATTCACCAAAATAAAAGCTTACGTCAACGTCTTGACATCAATATGTGCAAGTAGACATAGTTATGTCACTAAAATTCTTAGTCGAAAATGATAAATGTGGAGAACAAATTTTGATAAATAAATAGAGACTACTAAATCATTTTATCATTCATTAAATTTGAAAGTCTCCAAACTTAACTTAAATATTTTCTAAATGCAATTAGAAAGTAAACCAACTAATAAATTATTTTGACAATACTAATATGTGTCAACATAAATAAGTATATATACATTTATATACTTACTAGTAGAATATCGAAACTATTTTACAAACCAAATTTTGGATTTTTATACCATCGTAGTGTCAACATGAAAAAGTATATATACATTTATATACTTACTAGTAAAACCTTTTAATCATTTTACACACTAAAGGTTGGTTTTAATGCCATTATACAAAAACAATACAAATTAAACCATTTTAAGTAAAGTGATACTTAAAACAATACACTAAAACATTGCCCTCCTTATCTAGGTCGCGTGTCGGTGCCGCTTCACAACAATCACTAAATCCCACCTTTGGATTGCACATTTGCTAAGGTGACTTTCATAGCCCATCTTTTACCTGATAAATTGTTTTATACATTTTGGGGTGAGAAAATATGCATAACCTTTTTATGGACCTAAACTATTGCATGATTACTATTACGTGGTTTAGCCTAAGCCCCGATGTCCCTAGAAATGCCCCCTTTCATGAACCGTCAGTTCCCTGCTGGGAAGCGCGAATGTTATAAATAGATCTATTGAGGGTGACTCCTCCGTTCGGTTGGCCATGCTTAGGCTAAGGCTAACGTTATACCATGTCGGAATCGAGTGTTGAGGGACAAAACACTCGCATTGGGCCTATATATTGTATGATTTCATTTAGCATACAGAAACTGTCGTAGTATCGGTTGCATGAACTTAGTGCTAACGTAATAGATTTTCATCCATATATCATTATATTCTCGATAATGATTATATGTCTTTAACTTTGGTCCATACCTACTGTTTTAATTTAAACCTATGAACTCACCAGCTTTTAGCTGACCTTTTTAGCAAATTTCTCAAGTGCTTAATTTGTGATCATGGATGCAAGGCAAGAGGTGGTATATGGTCGTAGTAATGTCTAAAGAAGTGTTTTTTTACACATAATGATGTTTATAAATTGGGACCACTGAACTTATGGGATGTGCCCATTTTATCCAAACAATGTTGTAAGATAATGTTTTAAAACAAGTTTATGAAATCAAACGGAGTATGTATTCCGTTCTTTATTACTTGTGTTGTGATCTCCGATTTCGTAACATTCCCCATAACACGTATGCTTCCGCTAAACCAAATTTGGGGGTGTTACAATATATCTATCTATCAACGTCCAACATAAACAATCAAATACATTGACATAAGTCGATCTAAATATTTAAAAGGAAGTTTTAATTGGTAAAACTATTCAACCCCCCCCCCTTCTAGTTTTCCACAATTGGTATCAGAGCTTCGTTACCAAGTTTCTTAGAGTATGTTGTACTTTAAAAAGTTGATACGATCCGCGTATGTTTGAAAACTACAAAGAATGATTTTTTTTTTATATTTTAAAAACCATTATACTGTTTATTATTGGACAATGATAGAATGCTCTAACATTTTCCTTGTTAAGCATTTTCCATACTTGGATTCGGAGTCACCAAGAAGATCATGAAGAATCTATCTAAATATTTCTTTTCACAAAAAGAATGTTTAGTGTTGTCCTTCTCACAACATGAATCTGGAGATACCAAGAAAATCACAAAACATTTCATCTGAATATTTCTTTTTTTTAAAAAGAATATTTAGCAAAGGTATGATCGCTAATAACTTACTCTTTGATTTTACTATTATTAAAATCTTAAGTCGCATGATTTATATCTATTAGTAATTACTTAAGTAGTTATCCATATTATAGTCATCATCAAAATAGTATTTGTGGAAACGTAGAGGGGGGGGGGGGGGTGAATACGTTATCGTTTAAAAACGTTTAGATCTTTAGTATCAAATCGCTTATGAAGCTTGTTATAATATGAAAGTTCCAATTATTGTTTGTGACCAATGTAAAGCATAGTAAACCATGTTGTCACACAAGCATTAACATCAAACCATATCACAAGCAATAGTATAGTGCAACTATAAAAGTAAAGAGATAAAGAAAGGAAAGTGCAAACCGAACACGATGATTTATAGTGGTTCGGTCACGGATCTCCTTTCCGCCCTACTCCACTCCCCGAGTACCCAACTCGAGAGTTACTTCACTAAATCAACAAGCTCCCTTCTCGGCGGAGAAATCCTTACAATCGTCGCTTACACTTTTTCCGGTACAAAGCTAAATACCGGGTTCTAGTTCGAGGTAGAACCAACCTAACGTCGCCTATACAATATTTCCGATACTAAGCTAGATGTCGAGTTCTTTTACAATGGTACAACCACTCCCAATATGTTTTATGGCCCAACATAACAAACCTTGTGTTTTATGGCACAAACACATAAACCATCTAATCTAGTTTGGTGAAAGTGTTGTGATGATGCAATGATGTTCTACACTAATGATCCATGACACAAATGTCTAATGGATATGAATAACTACTTCTAAATGATCTTCCATTGATAGGAAGCCTTCATGATGAAGATCACAAGTTCCCTAAACTTGTTGTGATAGATCTTCAGCTTATGGTGAGTGGGGATGGCTAGATCTCCAAGCTTTCCTTGGTTGATCAATGTAGAGTATGCTTACAACAAAGATGAATGTTAGAAGCATTATGATCATGATCATTAGGGTGTTTAATGTATGTTACTACATTGTTAATGATAGATCTAAATGTATGCAAGAAGGTGGAGAAGATGTGTTTTCAAGTGGTGAAGAAATGGGAAAACAATGTGCTTCTATTTATAGCCAAAAGTGGTCACGAGCGTCCACGGACCAAGGAGCCCTTTAAAGGGCTCCGCCCTTTATACAAAAGGGTTCCGTGGGTGCCTGACAGAAAATCTAAAAAATATTTCTTCAAATCTTTCCAAGATATTACCAAATCTTACTAAGATCACATTTGATATATTGTGTATCAATCTAACCAAAATATTCAAGTGATCTTCCAAGGATTTCAAAGATGATGCATGACATGATGTAACATGTATTTCCATTTTAGATTAAAAGGTTTATCAAGGTAAACTTGTAAAATGTATTATGTAACTAGTTAATAAAATGTCTAGTTACCTTTTGAAATACTTGTGAATGCAAAATGTAAAATGAGGTTCCAAATAGAATGGTTAACCTATTAAAATACTTAGTGACTCTAAATGTATTTTAAACATTCTAAATGATTTGTTAATGGGTTTGATCATAATGCCACATAACAAACATGTACGAACCTGTGTTGTAACATACGAGGACTTGAGACATCGAGAGGTGTTGAATGTATGTTGAGACAAAGTGTAATTACAAGTAACTTGTACATTTTACGTTATGTATTACAAGTTACATGTTTGTCATCAATCAAAACAAACGAGACTGTATAGATTAAATATCATAATATTTGCACTAACAATCTCCCCCTTTTTGATGATGACAAATATATGTAAACGTAATAGAAAGTAAAATGTAAAAGGTTACTTGTATCCTTACTACCTTTACATTACCTTCTCCGTTTACACTCTTCTCCCCTTTTGTCGAAAACAAAAGGGCGTGTCCTTTGAGTTTAACTTTATTTCTCCCCAAAAAGGCGAGCTTGCATCATCCCTAGTGAAGTTAAATCGTCCACTTCAATCCGTCCCTTGTTTGGTAGAGGATCCATGGATCAAATAAAGAGGCTTAACCTACATCAAGGTTAGTTTTATGCAACAAAATTATGAGAAATATATGAAAAAGAAAAATGCATAGCAATGTTAGCCTATTTTCTCCACTTTTTATCGAAGCACAAATGCTTGTTGAAAAGTGAGAATGATGCTAAATGCGTGCATGCTCCCCTTGACGGTTGCTCCCCCTTGTTTGAGGCGCCAGGGTATGATTAAAACCTACAAAACAAATATTAGTGCAAAACTATATTCGTCATTGGACGAGTAAGTGATATACAACAAAGTGTGTATAAGATGCATTCAGTAAATTCTTGACGGAAGCTCCCCTTGCTCTAAGGTGTCAAGATGAACCTTCAAAATAAATATTAGTATAATAGAAGCTTTGTCTTTAGACAATATGTCATATACAACCAAGTGTATAGACGATGCAATATGAGTGCTTAAAGGATATTCCTCCTTGTTTGAGGGTGTCAAGAGGCACCTAAAATAAGAAAAGTAATTGATGCAAACTTCATCCTTAGATGAGTAAGTTATATACAATCTATGATGATGAACCTACAATGAAGAACATTAGTGCAATATATTTCATCTTTTTGACAAAGAAAAATAAGATGTATATATGTGATATATATAAATGATATAATCAAAGATCTCATGAAGTGTAGTCTCCTAATTACAATCATAAGAAAAGTGAGAATATAATATGATAAAAGTCTACAAAATAGTTCCTAGAAAGAAGATATGAAGTGAAGTTGGAATATAAAGAGTTAAAGCTAGTGGTGCTAGTGTTGGTGTCGGTTTACTAGTAGGATTCATGTGGTGATAAATCGGTAGATGACTCATAATTTATAATGATAAGATTTTCGCTAATCCATGGTGGTGATGATTAGTGAAAGATGTGATGGAAGGTGGTGGTGATTAGGTAGGAAGCTATTAAGGAGTTAGAAACTCATATGTATAGCAAATATAAAAATATGGACTCATGCAATCCTTTCGTAATGTCAAGTGACCAAGACGAATAGGAAAGAAAATATGAATAGACATGAAGATAACTTCGTTCATTGATTGATACGAAAAAATGATCTATTCTAGGTGACAATGGGAGAGATAGTATTAACATGGTTTTGACCGACATGGATGATTATGACATTGAAAAAAGAAGTGAAGACAATATGTAAAACAACTAATAATAATGAGTACCTATATGAGGATGAGAATGACATCATATGAGTGAGAGTTGGATAGACCAACGTGTTGAAAAGGTGTTGGGAATGGCGGTTTTGATTAATATATCGTTTGCACTGACAATGACATGCATGATATGTGTCAAGCAAGAAAAGGATAAGATCCTATGATGGTGTTCTAGATAGTGAAGTTGTAAGGTGCTAGTTTAAGGAAAATCCTAGATTTGTTGATTGTGGAGATGAAGAAGTTTGTAAAACACATGATGCGTTTTTCACTTGATGAGGTATTGGTGCAAACTTGTGATATAAGGTTAAAAAAGGTTGAACTAGTTGTGGTTTCGTGAACCGGTTTTAGCTAAGTGGTGTTTACCTATGTGTTGGTATTGTAGAGTCTAAGAGACATAAATTTGACAAAAGACAATTATGTGAATGAATTTCTCTCCCTTAATTGGTGGACATCCAACATAATGTGTAATGTATCAAATAAGGAATGACAACAAAGTGTTTAGGAGGTTATTCGGGTTAACGAAAGAGATGAGCTTAGTGATGTTTTTCTGGATGATGGTTAGCATACAATGAACTTCATCCTTAAAGTCACGTACCTCTTCTCGATTAATACGAGATGATCGTATGATGAGGCATGTGGTTTCCTAATAGGAAGTGAAGAGGATTAGAGTATTGTTATAACTAAATAATGATGGAGGTGATTTTTGGAAAGCGGAAGCAAAAATTAGATTTGGAAAGAGGTCGGTTGAAAGACAAAAAAATGCAAAGCCAACCCTCTAGAACTTAATTCTATATGCTTTTGAACTATATGCAAGTGTAGGGGTCCCATAAAGCATAGTACTAATCTACGTACAATAAAGGGGATTATGCAAAATGAGCATATAAAAGTTAGAACCAAGTGAGATAACAAATAATTTGTTATCAACCTACAAAAAAAAATTTGTTAGTGACAAAAGATGTTAACATGATAGAAATCAAATGATAACATATTATATAAGCAAAAACAATACATTGCACTTAGTAGACAAGAAATCACCACACAAGATAGCATCAAAACAATCATATTATGCAAGAATACGACTTTATTCAAGACATTTCATTATGAGATTGTTTTGTCATTAGACTTAGAAACTTAAGCATACTTGGATATACAATAATCTATGTGATTAATTTGTAAGATAAAAAGGCTTCTAAAAGTTTGTCATACCAAAAGCACTTTGACAGATTATATGTGAACACGTAGCAAACAAATAGTGTGACAAGAAGCAAAAAAAGCAAGATGAAAGATTCATGTAAGCCATGTTTAAGACATAACAATTTGGAGCATGTATCATTTAGATCGTACTACATATAGATATAATGAATGCCAACTAATAACTTTCAAACACAAATATATCATATCAAAATTATCACTTATCAAAATGGCATATTATGAGTTCATAAGTAACATGTTAATCATGCTAATAATTCAAAAGTAAGTATCATGCAAATAAAGTTTAGGTTTAAACTTTTAGTAGCATGAAACAAGAATACAAGCATTATAAATATAAAACCGTACTAAGGTTTACACATTTGACTAGTTATCAAACACTAAGATAATGTCAAATCAACTTATCGTATCAAACAAGAACATGTAATCAACACATGTAAGTGCAATGCAAGTGGTTTTAAAAGAAAAGTCATATATACTACTTGTTTGATTAGTATTCCTAAGCGAGGCAAACTATCAATGTTTTAACACTTACTTTAGGCAAGTATAGGAAAACAGATTTTTCAAGTTGGAGAATGAATATGAGACTATTACTAGCGGTGCTCAATTAAGGCTAAACACGACCATTTTTACGGGTGATTCCACATACCCAACTTCTCTCCCAGAAGCAATTCAACCGTTAGGTCAAATTGAGTTTCTAGTGCAATAGGTTCTCCAATAGTCATTCTCATGTTAGAAAGATGGGAACTCCTACTTTTGCTTATTAAAATGCATAAAAGATGATAGTTTACCAATACTTGGCTTAATGTGACATAACTAATATGCAATATAACTAAGGTGATGAAGATTTCATGTTATACACATGAATTTTAACAATGGTGTATTGATAAACAATATATTTTAATCTTGTGTTTAGAATCTAAGGTTGCTCAAATTACATAGCTAATTGTATGATCTAATGGATGACATCTTTTACGTTGAAGTGTATACTTTAAAAGTGATTTGATTATCTAAGACTAGGGAATGGAATATGTTAAATTAAGAATGTTCTCAAGAAAGCTCTTTGGAACTTTGTTTGACAAGAATCTAAATAAGGTTACTAACTTCAATAGATCATGTGTATGTTCTAGAGATGTGTAGTTTTAACCTTGGATGTGCACAAGGTTTACGCTTGAAAGAAAATGGATACAAACAGTATCTTTCAACAAATGAGATTATCGCATGGGATAAAGTTATCATTCTTATGAAAATAAGTATGACAAGATGAATTGGATACACTAGTTCATAGAACTTGTTCGTTTCAAGATCATTTAGCCAATGAGGTGTAATGAAATCTCTTGTAACACAACCATTTATGTCGCAAGGAGAGAATAATGCATAGGATATACAATATCCTTTTAACAAGATGAATACTTAACGCATGATTTCTTAGGCATAATGTTTTTCAAAACATCATGTTTTCCTAAATGAAGATATGAAGCCAAAGTGTTTGAATCGGATAGTCCCATCTAAATAAACTTGGTCTCAAGATTATATTCACTAGATGATGACAAGAGGAATTCACTCGAGTTTCTTATGTATACTCCTCAAGAGTCATTGTTGCTTGGGGTGTATGATGTTGGCTTTGAGATTGCATTTTAACATATGTTGTTAAAATGTTGATTTGAGGTTTAACTAAATTTATGCAGAAGTTTAACGACAAAGTATTACTAATACTTTGATAATTTGTGAAGGTAGTACTACTTATACCTAGTGGAAATTGACAACAATTACCAAGAGCACCATGCTTATTTGATAGTTGAGGTTCTAGCCATAATGAATTATCTAAGTCCTTATATGTGGGAAAGGATGGTTGAGTTTGTTCAAATGTGCATTTGATTCAACACAAGTGTTGGACACAAGGGCTTTTTGAGCAATACACTCAACTAATTCAAATGATGGTAAGGATGGTGGATTGGTTGATCTAGGTGGTAGGTCTTCTAGTGTGTCTAAATAAGGATGTGGTGATGTAGGGTTTGTTGTGCTATGGAAGTACTTAGGTTGATTATTTGTCCATAGATGTTGAACACAAAAAAGTACGGATACTAATTCTTATGGTTCATTGGTTGCTAAAACTAGTGGGTGAAGTGCTTGAAGTTTTGGTCATGTCTATGAAGCTTAGGGGCTGAGGTATAGGTTCACCTTGAAAGGGCACGTTTGATTTAAAGGATGCTCTTGGAAGTTCATGAGCAACACGCTTAATGGTGCCAAAGGATGGAAGAGGGATAGTAGGTGTCAAAGAGGGATAAGTGGCACAGTGTGTTGTTTGTTTTGGATAAGTGTTTCAACATGTGATGTTAAAATACTTGGGTGTTGATTTTTCGGATATGACTTTTAATGACTACAATCGTAAGTCGCATATACTTGAATATTTCGGATGAAATACTTAAGTTGTCAATCCTAATTTGTTGAGATTATAAAGCTTAGATTGAACTCAAGGATAACAAGACTTGATAGTATGTCTTTAACATACGTGTGAGTTATGACTCTATGTAAATACTTATCGTCTTGAAGGATGACACATTATTTTCATGTTAACCAAGTGAGGCAACACATGTAGATAAAAAACAACATCTATAGTCATATGATAGACTTGTGTATGATATCTTTGCAAATAATGAGTCCAGATTTGTTAGTCTCGGTAAGTCATCTAAGTCATCCGCAAACGGGTGAGGAGATGTTGGTGGTACAAAGTTTGATAGGTACAAGCTTTGGAGACATTGGTAGTGAAGGTGTTTTGGATGATGGTGGGTGATTTTGGTGGTGGAGTTGGAGTACTTAAGTTTAAAAAGTTCACATCTTGAATGGGTGATGAGATGTTGAGAGGTAATGAGTCTGAGGATGAAGAGTTCAAGTTAATGAAGCAACAAGATCGAATGCTAATCCTAGTGGTTTTCTTAAGTGTCTTGTTTGAGGTTAAGGATTTAGTCATTTTGACTTTGCTTTAAGAAATGCTAAGCTTGAGGAAAAGTAACAATGAAGGTGTGAAAATGATCATCTTGAATGTGTCGATTTATGGAACTAAGGATTCATGGATTTGATGTTAATCCATACAAAGATGGTAGTTTCTAATGAGATGGAAGTGTCTAAAATCATGTCAAACATCCTAAGTTAATCCATTGAGGATGTGTTGAGTGAGGTATGAAAGATATGCATTAACAACTATCCTAGAAACGAAATTTGGTAAATTAGATTGCGGGAATTAGTAAAATTCAATAACTTACCAGTAGGATTCACGCACCATTTCTTTACACGAATGCATGTATGGCGTACCAAAATCCATAATGCAGACGGAACCAAATTAATGGTGCCGTCGTCCGTGGAGACCGAAATCTTTACGCACCCATTTTTTAGGTGTCGGGGACTTTTTCAAAACCTGAAATTTTTCTCAAAACATATGACATTAACTATTTCTAGTTAGGAACAATCAATAACGCATACACAAACATAATGGAGCATTGATTTTGAACAAGGGCTAACGATTTTCACATATAAGTGAAAATGGGTAAAATTTGATAACACCCGTGTGCTATCCCCCTGCATGAACCGGTTAGCATACATCAATGTTTTAAGTTAGTTTATCATCCTACGAAGCAAGAACACATAAATGACATCATACAACATTGTTTTTGTCCTTGTACCAAACACTCTCTTAAAAACTCTATTTTTCAAAGTACTTGACTAATTTACTTAGTACTCATTGCTAAGTGAGTTATGACATTTCATAAGTTATGCGAGATTTCAGTATAACCTATGCAAAAGAAGTGATCTAAGTCTATAAGTGATGGTAAAACAATTTTCCAACTTAGTGCACAAAATCTAGCAAATGTCCTATTGTGCATAAACAAGAAATCGTCAAGCAAGCGAATAAATAACATGGCAAGATTGACACTTATATTATGCAAACAAACAAGTGAAAACAACAATTTGAAAATAAGCAAGCAACATATATGCAAACAACATAAACAAGTGGTCATTTAGCATAGTATGACAAGAAAACACTTTTCATCATTTAGCGTTTAAATATGACGATGTATACCAAGCTTGATTAGTTTCCTTTAAACATATTACCAAATTAATTAGTTTCAAAAGAAGTTGTATCAAAGTTCTAAGAATACCAACTTAAATTGTTTGATTCAAAAATTTGAGTTTTTATGTTAAAGCGAAACTTAATATTTTAGACATACTGTAGTATTTGGTCTATTTTAATTATTTAAAATTAGACTCAGGCCATGAAAGTATTTTTAAGTGAAAGTAGACTCAATTCCCTTTAAAATGATAGGTGGCTCGACTCGTACGGACTTACGGTTAATTAGTTATGATTTTTGAAGTTGCCCAAAAAACTGCATACTGTCATGCACGAATTCCACGGAACCAAATAAAGGGATCCGCCATTTATAAGATTTGGTGTCGTGGTCCTCTGAGACAGATTCACCAAAACTAATATTTGACATAGAGAAAACGTTTGCGACTTACTAGATTTCATAGTAAACATATAATACATATATTTAACAACATATCTACTTATGTAACTTATCTTAAACATTTACGGAGGTGATTTTTCAACTAGATTTATAGTTATCCCAAACACTCCTTTAAAATCATATTTCTTCGTAAATTTTCTATAAGCACATAATACAATACTTACTAGTTCTTTCAACAAACTTTTATTTTCAAGAAAACCTTCAAGCTTGTATACAAAGTTACATTTAACAACAAAATTTCTAAGTATAACAAGCAAAGCATTTTTCATATTATTTTTCGCTTCAATGGTAATTTGATACATGGATCGTACTCTATTTTAAAAACCATTTGTTTTGAAAATAAGAGCTACATGGCTTTGATACCAATTGTGGAAACGTAGAGGGGGGGTGAATACGTTACCATTTAAAAACTTTAGATCTTTAGTATCAAATCGCTTATGAAGCTTGTTATAATATGAAAGTTCCAATTATTGTTTGTGACTAATGTAAAGCATAGTAAACCATGTTGTCACACAAGCATTAACATCAAACCACATCACAAGCAATAGTATAGTGCAACTATAAAAGTAAAGAGATAAAGAAAGGAAAGTGCAAACCGAACACGATGATTTATAGTGGTTCGGTCACGGATCTCCTTTCCGCCCTACTCCACTCCCAAAGTACCCAACTCGAGAGTTACTTCACTAAATCAACAAGCTCCCTTCTCGGCGGAGAAAACCTTACAATCGTCGCTAACACTTTTTCCGGTACAAAGCTAAATACCGGTTCTAGTTCGAGGTAGAACCAACCTAACGTCGCCTATACAATATTTCCGACACTAAGCTAGATGTCAAGTTCTTTTACAAGGGTACAACCACTCCCAATATGTTTTATGGCCCAACATAACAAACCTTGTGTTTTATGGCACAAACACATAAACCATCTAATCTAGTTTGGTGAAAGTGTTGTGATGATGCAATGATGTTTACACTAATGATCCATGACACAAATGTCTAATGGATATGAATAACTACTTCTAAATGATCTTCCATTGATAGGAAGCCTTCATGATGAAGATCACAAGTTCCCTAAACTTGTTGTGATAGATCTTCAGCTTGTGGTGAGTGGGGATGGCTAGATCTCCAAGCTTTCCTTGGTTGATCAATGTAAAGTATGCTTACAACAAAGATGAATGTTAGAAGCATTATGATCATGATCATTAGGGTGTTTAATGTATGTTACTACATTGTTAATGATAGATCTAAATGTATGCAAGAAGGTGGAGAAGATGTGTTTTCAAGTGGTGAAGAAATGGGAAAACAATGGGCTTCTATTTATAGCCAAAAGTGGTCAGGAGCGTCCACGGACCAAGGAGCCATTTAAAGGGTTCCGCCCTTTATACAAAAGGGTTCCGTGGGTGCCTGACAGAAAATCTAAAAAATATTTCTTCAAATCTTTCCAAGATATTACCAAATCTTACTAAGATCACATTTGATATATTGTGTATCAATCTAACCAAAATATTCAAGTGATCTTCCAAGGATTTCAAAGATGATGCATGACATGATGTAACATGTATTTCCATTTTTAGATTAAAAGGTTTATCAAGGTAAACTTGTAAAATGTATTATGTAACTAGTTAATAAAATGTCTAGTTACCTTTTGAAATACTTGTGAATGCAAAATGTAAAATGAGGTTCGAAATAGAATGGTTAACCTATTAAAATACTTAGTGACTCTAAATGTATTTTAAACATTCTAAATGATTTGTTAATGGGTTTGATCATAATGCCACATAACAAACATGTACGAACCTGTGTTGTAACATACGAGGACTTGAGACATCGAGAGGTGTTGAATGTATGTTGAGACAAAGTGTGATTACAAGTAACTTGTACATTTTACGTTATGTATTACAAGTTACATGTTTGTCATCAATCAAAACAAACGAGACTGTATAGATTAAATATCATAATATTTGCACTAACAGTATTTCTTCGACTAATTTGTATAGACTACATTACCAACTCGTAATAATGATATCTTGGTTATTCGATAACCTCAATCATTATTCATCACAAAGGATTTATTGACACTTCATCTATGTCAATAAATATCCATGTGAAACTTCTTATGTTATGATAAAATGGGATTTTATTATAATGTTTGAAAAGCTTCCCAAGAATTATGACTAATTCTTAAAAAGGGAACCTCGTCTAATATGAATAGTATTAAATCTTCAAAACCTCAAACCACAAGTTTTAGAGCCTTAACATCAAAACACTAGGCGTTTTAGAACTCCAAAACCAAAGTTATCAAGGAATGTTTGAGCTGACTTTTGCTGTCATGCCGGATCCCTTCGTTTATACTAGCCGGATCCCAAATGAGAGGGATCCGTGGGATCCGTGCAACATAAGACATTATAAGCTAAAGAATGATCACTGTGGATGTTCCACAATTATACTCACCTCAAAAACTCACGAACAAGAACTCAAGTACTGTTCATCGGAGCAATTTGATCATTCCTCTCAAGTTTAACAATCACATGTGTAAGTACAATCTTCACTACATTGTTAATTTAATTCCTTGATTTCTAAGATTACAATTTCTTCATCTTGAAGAGTTGGGTTCAAATGGGTTTATCATAATTTGTCACCACATTGTTTTCTAAGATAATCTAAATCAAAGAATTAGCATTGTTAATAGAAATTAAACACATTTCTTGAACTCAACAAAGATGATGAGAGCAAAGTTGTGATCAAACCCTCTAGGTTACTATTCACAATTAACACCACATTGTGGTTGTATTGTTTAGGAACATCATGCCAAGCAACAAGCAACAAGATTACCAAGACACCGCTCACTACATACCCATGTACCATAGGAAAGATGGATTAAGTCTGGATGATAGGAAAGCCTTTAAGTTGCTTGAAAGGAGACTCTTTCATGAAGGAAGAGTTGTTGATCCATCATTTCTTGCAAATACCGACATAAGGGAAGTATTTGGAACTATTGGGTTTGATTGTTTATTGGATATAAACGAGCAAATTTGCCCGGTCTTTGTGCTTGAGTTCTACAAGACTATGGGTATAATTAGAAATGATGATGGGTCCATCTCAATTGAATTCAACATAAATGGACATGAGTACACTCTTTCACTTGAGGAGTTTGGAAGAATAATAGGGGTTCCATATGATGGTGTTTGCATGTATTCTAATTAGTGGTCGTTGGAGGAGATACACTCTATGGTTGATCATCACGAAATTTATCACGCGACAATCCTGGAAGCAACCACGGTAAGGGACACCATGTTTATGCCAAGAGCATCCCCATCAAGGGTTACTAGGAAGTCGAAAGTGATCTATAGGGATCCTTTCCAAATGGAGCTCTCGGAGATGTACACGTTGTATAGAAAATGGGAAGATGTGATAAGGGAGAATGTGTGTGTCTAGTAGGAAACAAGGATCACCCCAACACATGTCTAAGCTTCATGATCTATTGTCTAGTGACCGAGTCTCGCTTCAACATTGCCTACTACATGGTCAAAAGAATGGCAAGTGTAAGAAGCATGGACAAGATGGTGCTCCCGTATGCAATGATCCTAACTCGTCTTGCTAAATTCATCTTTGCATTAGATCCTTCTCCACAAACCTATGACCATAGCTTTTGCAACAAGGTTATGGTACCATTGACCGAGGTAAGAACCACGAGGTTTATGGTAGATGGCAATAGGCCTCACCCACCCACGGATTCCTCGGAAGAAAGGGAGAGACAAAGAGAAGGTGAAGGAAGTAGCAACCCACTCGGAAATACCGAACTCGACCCCTTGGAGTATATCAACCAATTGCTGGACGTTCCTGGTGCATCACCCGAATGGCAACAAACCAAAGGAATCTTCAAGTGCTTTGCCAATTTCTTGAAGAAAAAGAGGTAGAAATGGTATGATAAAGAGTAGAAGACGGGTGAAGACGAGATGGGGAGGAGAAGAGAGGTAAGGTCTTAGGACCCAAATGTATGATGAACAATTTCAAACAATGGTTTGTAACACTTTAAACTATGCTCGTAGTATGTAGGTATCGCCATATCTTGGCACTAAACAATCCTAACTTAGGTATTTGGAAAATGAGATTTTACGACCTCTTGAGTGGTCGTCGTCACTCATTCTAGGAATTTTAGCTCTTCCTACTTTGATATACATTATATTAGTTGTGTTCTTGCATTTAGTCACCATAGAAACAACTAGGAGAAGCATTTACTATAAAGTGCAAAGTTGCACATTTTTTGCCGAAAAGCTCTCTCGGTCCGCAGTAGAAGCGGATCCCACATTTGAACTAGCCGGATCCCTCCCAGAAGGGAACCGCGGGATCCGTGGCATCTGATATGCAATGCAGATTTGCTTACATCAAAATAGTCTACTAGATCATCTCACACGAGTCAAACATAAGATACTAAAGCCAACTAAGTCTTCCTCAAATAGTTGAAAACCTCACTCTCATTAATGGCTTACCTAGGATATATTTCAAAATATTTTTGATTTATCAACTCGTCTAAACTCACCATAATTCCGCTCCAAACACTCACACATTATCTATCACGTCTGATAGCACTTAGTTTGGTCTATTCTTCAATTTTAGCAAATTGATCTTAATCATCTTTGACTCAAAATTAGGCTTAAAAATAGTTTTTCATTTTTTCTTTATTTTTAAAGATTTTAGTAAATTCTTCTTAGGTCATCATCTGACTTCTAGGACTTGTTACCACCATTTCTCCATATCAAATTAAATGTATCCTTGTCAAACACTTAGTTAGACTACCCAAAGTCAATTTTCTTGCCCAAAACCATCATTAGGCACCATCACTTATTATGGTTGAGGATTTGAGATATCCAACCACTAAAGACTTCAAAATTAAGTCAAAACCTCGAAATCCATTGATAATAAACCTTACAAAAGCATAAATCATTTCACCTAAAACTCACTCGCATATCCGGATCCCCTGTCTTTAACCAAAGGATCCTCGGCTGAGAGGGATCCGCGGGATCCGTAGTGCAGAAAGCCTCAATCAGCCTATATTCAATTTTAAGTCACCTTTGGTTCTCTAACCACCTTTAGCATTCATTTATTATTCTCCTAGAGCTGATCAAAATCCTAAGAGCATGCTTAATCCTCTAAGTGGCCAAGAATTTAATTTCCTAATTCAAACTATCCTTTATAAACCAAACAACCTTAGGATTAAGGAACCATCCTCACTTACCTTTCAAAAATCAGCAATTAGAAGCTTACACTAGCATCATCATCACCATGACTAAAGCTCTTAGCAACAACTCCCCATCCTTAGGATCATCCAAAAGAAAGGGTCAAATGATCCATGAAATCCCATCCACCGAAACATCCCCCATTAGAGATAATGATACTAGAACCCCATCTCACCAATCTCATCCAACAAAGGCTAAGAGAACCGCAAGGATTAGCATCAAACCTTTCGGACTAGAAAAAGGATCATCTAGTTCAAAACCAAACTTGACTAGTTCTAGCAAGCCATCAAAACCCTCATTCATTAAGCATGGACTACACTCCTTGAATGAGCCTCTCCCTCACCCAAACATATACTCATTGGATCATTCACCACCAAGGACCTCCCATTCACCAACCTTTTCATTGAATAGGGAACCACCAACAACACCAACTAGCCCATCATGGGAGACAAGGAACAACCTTGATCATATGGAAGAAGTTCCATTACCACCCTCATTTTTAGAACCTCTTCCTACTTCTCAAAATGAAGACCCACAATCACACATAGAGCCTCCTCAAAATATCCATTTCCCTCCGGGTCCAAACCAAGACAATAATTGTCTAATCACTCAAGGACTTGTTCAAGTAGCACGAAATGAGATACATTTCATGTTTAATCATCTTCTTGCAAAGTTGGATCAAATCAACAAGTCCACTCATCCCTAGACTCAAGCACATTGTAGCGTTTTAAGTCTAGTAACTAGTTAGTATTAAGTGGTACTTGTATGTCCTAGTTCATTCTCTTAGTTTTAGAGATTTGTTTGGTTATCTCTTGTTTTATTGAATGAATATTTATATGCTATGATTACTTTGTGCGTTGTGCTTGTTATTGCACACATATATCATCTCTTCATTTGCATTGTTTGACACATCTTCACTGCTGAAGAAATTGTCACCAGATAGCCGGATCCCTTCAAAATGCCTAGCCGAATCCCTCCAAGAAGGGAACCGTGGGATCCGTGGTACAGAAGGACAAATTTCTACTAACTTGAGTTTTATTTGCAGGAAATTATGCACTATACTCTTGTTTTCTAACCTTTACTTTGTAGATTTTCAAAATAACACATGAAGATTTTGACACCATAAAGCTAGGGGGAGCTTTGTGTCAAACGATATTGCAAAAACATTTGCAACTTAATCCGATTTTGGATTATACTTCATGACACCCCATTGCAACTTTGCAATCTTCAAGGGGGAGCACGTTTTTCGTCACTTAGACGAACCATTTGCAAACATATTTGCAAACACATTAGTTTATTTTACGTCATGTCCTTGACGCCCTCTCAAAGGGATGGACTCGTCAAGGGGGAGTTAAGACGAGTACCATTCCCGTCACTTGCTCTCTTTACATTTTCTTTTACATATTTTTCTTATAAAAATTGTGTTAGTTTCTTTTAACACTTTTTGTTTCGACAAAAAGGGGGAGAAGAAAATAAAAACTACTAATTCAAACTTGCTACGAATTTTAGTTTTTCTTAAAATAATTTTATGTTTTGTCATCAACAAAAAGGGGGAGATTTTTAATACAAATAAGTCGTAAAAACGTTTATTTATATTTTACGATCTTCTAATATTTTGTCGATAACAAACGGAAAATCATTTTAACGAAGCAAATAGAATACGTAAATAGTTTGAGTCAATAGTTTCCTAACACATTTACTTTTTCACATAAAACACTAAAACAAGTACAAGTGATTTTATGATACGTATGTACAACAACTAGTGTTTACATATTGGGTTAGCATATACTTAAACTAAGTATACTAAAATGGGTAAAAACAAGTATATACTAAAATGGGTAAAAACAAGTATATACTAAATGGGTAAAAACTAGCAAATTGTATTGACCCATAACCCATGGTTTTATATATACCACTTAACCAAGTTCATTGTATCCTTGAGATACATTGTATCTAGAAAGAAAACCATGGATCAACCCATAACCCATGACCCATGACCCATAACCAAAAATACCCATGGGCAAAGAGGAGCGTCCCACGGATCCCTAGCTTTGTACTAGCCGGATCCCTTGTGGGAGGGATCCGGGATCCTAGAACAAGAGGAAATTTCCTCTATAAATAGAGAGCCATTTCTTCCTTTCTACTTACCACTTTACACACATACTTCCCCAAGTATTATAACCCTCTAACCACAGATCCAAGTGATCTATGTAGTTTGTCTTTTGTTTTTGTGTGATTCTCTAGGTTCCTCTTAAAGGCGAGATCACCACTTCTTGAAGACGAGCAAGCTCAAGTCCATGAGTTTCCATGCTTCGTCATCATCAAGACAACTAAGGTTCTCTTGTTGATAGTTCTTTCTTTCTCCATAGATGTTGGGTTGAAGGCATTAGTGAAGGATGCCGAAAGTGTCAAGATGAAAGCATTAGTAAAAGGTGCTTATCGTCCGTGTCAAAAGCATTAGTGAAGAATGCTAAAGGTGTCAAGACGAAGGCATTAGTGAAGGGTGCTAAGCGTTGTGTCAAAGGCATTAGTGAAGGATGCCTAAGAATCAAATCAAGTGGCATTTGGGAAGAATGCCTAGGTCGTATAATCGATGAGGTGCATCGTTATACATATAAGTATTTGTTTATTTCTAAGGATGGTGATATCCTTGATGGTGTTGTAACAAGGAGTAGATCTCCTTGAGATTAGGTGTTGTGTTGTGAAGGGTAGTTGTTCCTCCATAGTAATGGAACTAGGTGCTTAGCCTAGCACCTAATAAAGGGTAGGCGACGTTGTGATAGGATTAGTTATCCTTGGTGTGAAAGAACTCGGTGGTTAGCCTAGCACCGTATAAAGGGTAGGCGACGTTGTGTTAGGTGTGGTTCGCCTTGGTGTGAAAGAACTCGGTATTTAGCTTTGTACCGGAAAAAGGTGTAAGCGACGTTGTGAAGGCTTCTCCGCCATAAGGAGTTGGTGTAGTGTTTACGAACTCTCGAGTAGGTGACTCGGGGAGTGAAGTAGGGCAAGGAAGGTGTCCTTGTATCCGAACCACTATAAATACTTGTGTCGTGGTGATGTGCTTCTTACTCTTTATCTTTCATTACACGTTTATATATCTATCTATCAACGTCCAACATAAACAATCAAATAGATTGACATAAGTCGATCTAAATATTTAAAAGGAAGCTTTAATTGGTAAAACTATTCAACCCCCCCTTCTAGTTTTCCACAGAAGGCATTAGTGAAAGGTGCCAAGCATTATGTCAAAGGCATTAGTGAAGGATGCCTAGGAATCAAATCAAGTGGCATTAGGGAAGAATGCCTAGGTCGTATAATCGATGAGGTGCATCATTATACATATAAGTATTTGTTTATTTACAAGGATGGTGATATCCTTGATGGTGTTGTAACAAGGAGTGGATCTTCTTGAGATTAGGTGTTGTGTTGTGATGGGTAGTATTTCCTCCATAGTAATTGAACTAGGTGCTTAGCCTAGTACCTAATAAAGGGTAGGCGACGTTGTGATATGATTAGTTCTCCTTGGTGTGAAAGAACTAGGTGGTTAGCCTAGCACCGTATAAAGGGTAGGCGACGTTGTGTTAGGTGTGGTTCGCCTTGGTGTGAAAGAACTCGGTATTTTGCTTTGTACCGGAAAAAGGTGTAAGCGACGTTGTGAAGGCTTCTCCGCCATAAGGAGATTGGTGTAGTGTTTATGAACTCTCGAGTAGGTGACCCGGGGAGTGGAGTAGGGCAAGGAAGGTGTCCTTGTAGCCGAACCACTATAAATACTTGTGTCGTGGTGATGTGCTTCTTACTCTTTATCTTTCATTACACGTTTATATATCTATATATCAACGTCCAACATAAACAACCAAATAGATTGACATAAGTCTATCTAAATATTTAAAAGGAAGTTTTAAATTGGTAAAACTATTCAACCCCCCCTTCTAGTTTTCCACAAAAACAAGCTGGCAGGAACATATCAGAAATCAAAGTTATGACATATTTGCGCACGCTATCGGTCACTTCATTCACATAATAAGGCTACATGGCAAGGATGGTGATCCATTCACCTTAATACCAAACTCACGAGTGACTTCTTTGCCACCTCCTTCCACTCACGTGTGAGTACCGCATTTCAAGGGTAATTACGGTGAGCAAGTCACCTTCTTGATTTTGTTGAAGCAACTGTTTTGTTTATGTTAAAAAGAAAAAAGAAAAAAAAAAGAAGAAAAGTTAAGGTGAGTGGGAGTGAGTGCTTTATCCACAAAAAGGTGAGTGGGAGGGAGTAGAAGTGAGCGTAGAGAGAAAGCTGACGTGGCGCTGAGATGTAAGGTGAGTATAAGGTTGTCTTGCCATCCAACCTTAGATATTTATAAACAAGAAATGATAAGGTTTACAACGACATTGCGGTCAGTTGTGTTACATCCGTATGAAACCCTCGAGAATGTTTCACAGGACGTCTACCAAAACCATACATAATGATGTTCCCATGAACTTTTGCCAATCGTCGAGTAAACTTTAGAATATAATCATACTCGAGAAAAGTACTACTAGTCGACACAAACATAATTACTATGCCATAGCTCCACAAAGACTTGCAAGACACAATCAAAGTCATAATTTAGTAATGTAAAACTAAAGGAAACGCAAATGGTAACATAATACCATCTTTAAGATGTTCATTGCACAACAAATGCAGTGTTAAAAGCTGATTGAAAATCTATTTATTGCGTCTGTTTTTCATGACAATACCAATAGCTAAAACAAAGATCATCATTTGATATCTTGCTACAAGTTTATATCTCAGGTCATAACGACCTCTTATAATTTACACTAACATGAGTTTGACCCAAGTTGACCTAAAGACTTCACTGTATCTGAGATAGTAATAATTAATTTTTGAATTTTTCTTCCAAAGAGTTAAAAGTAGGAGTTTCTACTTTGGTTCAACTATACATAAGTATGAACAGAGTGTTCTTCCGGCCCTTGCTTACTCTCTTCGCATTCCTTTGAGATCCTGTAGTAGAGTTAACTTTCCAAGATTTGATAGAAAAATTAACACACATAATCATGAGGTGTAAATATGATGAACACTTGGTGATCAAGTCATAAAAGTATTATACACATATATAATCTCTCCATTCTAAAACAATTAGTAAAGTTGAAATTATCTAGTTCGTTAAACGGAGCTAACAGATCACTATAAGCTGCCCAAAATACTAAAAGACCACTGTAACCGGTAAACAAAAGTGTTCAGTCAACTATTTAATGTTAATCGTAGTGTTTTTCCATATAATTTTACAGGTATGTTGAGTTTAAGAAACAAACCTGTCAATTTCAATGGTTCTGAATGCTGATAATCAAGTAATCACTTTGACTTAGAGGTTGCAAAATGGGCAAGTTGGATAACGGGTCAAAACTGATTGTTTTTTGGACTGATTAAACGGGTCACAAGTCAGCATGATGGCTTGATCGTTTGACCACTATTTCTTATGCGTCTCTATGCGATGTTCTGAACACATTTCAAGCTAAGCTGATATGTGACCAAATAATCATATACACATAACTCTTGATACAAACAAATGATCAGACACAAAACAATTGATACAAACAGTAAAACTGACTATTTGCGACTTAACTCGTAAGAATCAGATAGTTCCAAAAGCAAATCCAAACACCCCCTAGGAACTGAGTTCCCTACTAGAAAACTAACTGGGTCACTAGATTGAGAGACTGAACCACTGCCATAACTTTCATTAGTGGAGTACTCCTACCACTTTTCCAAAAAGAAAACAATAATTGCATTTATTAAAGGGTTCACTTTATTAAAAGTTTAAAACTATCATGTACGTATATGAGTGTTTAGCCAAAGCAAAACCCCCAACCGTTACCCAAACCCATTAAATTCTCACATCTTTTAAGTCAAACCTCAACAACCTCTAGATCCCATATTTAATTCACTTTTGAATTTCTAACTACCTAACAAAACATGAACATCGAACAAAAAGAAGAACAACCTCTCACAACCATAATCGCCAACGACAACAATCGTCGCAAACGCAAACGACGAACATGCATTTGCATATCCGTAACAGTCAGTATCCTCCTACTCATAGCCCTAGTTATCCTCATTTTAGCTCTAACAGTTTTCAAGCCCAAAAAACCCGTTACAACAGTTAATTCCATCAAAATCAAAGATCTTGACGCCTCGGTTAGCCTTATTCCACTTCGCGTGTCATTAAACATCTCGCTCGATTTAGACATATCAATAAAAAACCCTAACAAAGTACACGTCAAGTTTGGTAACAGCTCAGCTGTGATATCATTCAAAGGAGAAGAAGTTGGTGATGTTCCGATACCAGCTGGTGAGATTGGATCAGATGGTACGAAGCAAATGAATCTTACATTAACGGTTTTTGCGGATCGTTTGCTAACTAATATGGATGTTTATCGTGATGTTATCAATGGTAACTTGCCTGTTTCTACTTATACTAGGATTGCTAGTAAAGTTCGTTTACTTAATTTGTTTAATATTCGAATTGTTTCGGTTTCTTCTTGTGATTTGAATATTAGTATTTCCAATCGGAGTGTTTCCAACCAAACTTGCCATTACACCAACAAATAGTGTTCTTTAAGTTTTGTTTTGGACTTTCTTTTCTTTGTATTTATTGTATGTACTAGATTATTTTAGGTGTGTTCCTCTTTGAAAGATGTACTCTGGTTAAAGTTATAAATTGATAGTTGTTTGATTACTGGTATTTTATTCAGTACTTGTGAAGTACTGTATTGTATAAGTTTTTTTGTTTTTTTCTTTAACTTTTTGGTTAATGAGGGTAATTTAATGTTTTAAAGTGACTGTCAGTGGCTTTAGCGTCTCTGAAGGATGTTTGCAAGTCCAAGTTTCATATACCGGGTGCGTTTGATAGAGAGAAATTCAAAGAAAAGAAATGAAGTAGAGAATAGAATCTCAGAGAATAGAAATCAGTAGAGAATTTTGTTCAATTCTAATGTTTGGTAACAACAGAGACTTGACCCGAGAAATGAATTTTTTTTTATTTAAATAATATTTTGTCTAAATAAAAATTCTTAAAATATATTTAAAAAAATTATTTTAAAAAAAAATATATCTTTTTTTTTAAAATTAATTTTTTAAAAA
The DNA here is from genome assembly GCA_910596185.1 of Chrysanthemum makinoi. Lineage (NCBI taxonomy): Eukaryota > Viridiplantae > Streptophyta > Magnoliopsida > Asterales > Asteraceae > Chrysanthemum > Chrysanthemum makinoi. The sequence goes on from OU343220.1 coordinate 202,157,318, forward strand.
TTTATGTACTTTCTTTAAAAATATTATTTAAAAAAATATTTTTTAAAAATGTATTTATTTAAAAAAACTTATTTAAAAATATTAAAAAAAAAAAATTTAAAAACATTTTTTTAAAAAAATATTTAAAAAAAAAATTATTTTTAAAAATATTTAAAAAAAAAATTATTTTTAAAAATGTATTTAAAAAAGAAAACTTGTTTTTTTTAAAAAACTATTTTTTGAAAATGTATTTATTTAAAAAAACCTTATTTTTTTTAAAAACATTTTTTTTTTAAATTATTTTTTAAAAATGTATTTATTTAACAAAATTATAGTTGTAAAAAAACATTTTTTAAATAATAATAATCCATTTCTCCAATTCTCCACCAAAATAGGGAAATGGAGCTACCAAATTACACTACCCAAAGCTCTCCATTTCTCTACCGAATTTATCTCGCTTTTCAATTCTGTACAAACAAGAGAAATGGAACCATTTCCAATTCTCTTGCCTCAATTCCCGGTACCAAACACACCCTTATTGTTTGATGCCATTTGTTCTAATTTTATAATCTACCGACGTGGAGGGTTAGCCATCAACACAATTCATAGGTTTGGAGGCAGGGCCGTTTCACAGTTTTCTAAGGCCTAAAGAAATGTATTTTCGATAGGCCTTAACAAGTACACGACAGTGTAAAATGTGGTTATATGTTAGGACATCGGTTTTGCTCTTATTTTCAAAATTTTGTGTATCTGGACTTGTAAATTAGCGTGACCTTAGTTGTGGCTATTTAACAACTAAGTACTAATTATACTCTCTGTTGTAAAAATCGGCTCAGGCGGCTGATTAATCTCCGCATAATCGTTGATCGCTCATTAAGTGCATTAATTTATCATAATCGGCCTATTTAACCGGTTTGGTCAAAGATCGTTTAAAAATCGGTCAACAAACCGATTAATCGGACAAAATCGGTCTAATCAGATTAATCGGACAAAATAGCTTATTCAACAAAATCGCTTAAGAATCGGTCAACAAACCGATTAATCGGTCAAAAATTGCTTAAAAATAGTCAACAAACTGAGTAATAACTATGTTTGACTTTGAATTTTGAAGAATTGTGTATTATGTTTATATTTTAACACTTAAAATATCTGAACTTTGATGCACTATGCTTTATCTTATACATATAATATAATATAATATCTAAAATTACAATTTTGTCCATAAAAGTTTCAATCCGATTAATCTCCGATTAATTCCTGCCTAACCAATTATTCGCTAGGCCGTAATGCCAGTCTGCCTAACGATTTTTACAACCTTGATTATACTTGCAAAAATTAGGGGTGTTACAAAATTTGAGGCGTAACGCATTTCTGTCTTTATGGTTAAGACAACCATTTTTGTTGGGTGGTTTTTGAATTCTGAACTTTACATTTTTAGTCTAATGAGTGACCCGCCAAATAAAAGGAATTAGAAGTTATTATGCATAGAAGAGACAGGGGCACATGCGTTTCTACACCAGTGGAAGGAAAATCTCACATGAGAAAAAATATAGAATAAATTTCTTAAGTGAACCATTTTCACTAGTCATTTACAAATATGAACTTCGCCTATATTATTTATCAAAATGAATTTTTCAACCTTGAGCGAGATTCTGGGCGACAACCAACCCAACCTTGAGCGAAATTCCGTGCGACAACCAACCTTTGGCGAAATTCCAGGCGAGCCTCAGGCGAGATTCTGGACGACAACCAGCTTTGGGCGAAATTCCAAGCGAGATTCTGGGCGACAACAACCCGTGGGCGAAATTCCGGGCGAATGGAAAATCACTGATCTGAAACATGTAAGGTATTTCACTTCTATTTTCCAAGTATTTCACATTTTCATTAAACACATCACAATGTTGTTCTTGTAACCACATATGTGCAGTGTGAGCTTGTGAAGATGGTTGAAATGCTTTGAATATAGAGATGAAATAAAAAAGAAAGACATAGAAGATGGTTGAAATGCTTTGAATATAGAGATGAAATAAAAAAGAAAGGCATAGAGATAAGATGTGATGAATGAATGGCTGTGAATGGGGCATGAGGAATACCCATACGCATCGATGAAAAGAATAAAATGGTCCCCTATACATTAAAAGAAAAAATTGGTCCCCTATGCATATGCATGATGTGACATTTTTTTGTTCATTTTTGTAAAATGTTGAAAAAAGGTTTGTATTTGTAAAATAGGTATTGAAATGGATTATTTAGGTAATTTACTTAAAAATATAACTACTCAGCATCTTATCATTACTATTCGTTTTGAAGGCTATAAGAGCACTAGTTACCATAGTTCAAACTAGTTTCATTAATTTATCAAATAAAAATATAATACGAAACTTAAAAAAATGGTCTGTTACCTTAATTAAAAATTTTGCATTAAATGAACACTAAACATTACATATTTAACATCACATTTCATGTTTAAATTGAAAAAATATGTATAATTATAAAATATGCTAGTTCATTTAATGCAAATTTTAATTAAAGTATGTTTAAACACAACCTCATGAGTTGTGGTTAACAAAATCCTAAAAAAATATATAAAAAATTAAATTAAAGAAACATATGAAACCTTAAAAACATACGAAAAAAAATATAAACAATAAGAAACTTTAAAAAAATAGAATAACTAATTTTGTGGAGTTTCTTGAAAATATTTTGCCATTATTTCGTTTTTTTGCTTGTTGATGAAGAAGGCTTGCCGTTCCGGCAACTCATCGGTTTTACCGTGCGAAACTCTAATTCTTTAGACTACATTATTGCCCGATCTTTCTCCTTCTTCACCTCGTACGCTGCTTTAGTGGCTTTCTGTTGCGTCTATATTCCTCTTGTAAATACCCGCTAAAGCATCTTGCGAGTGACTTCCCGTAGAGCTCGATGCTTTTTTTTTCTTGGTAGGACAAGGTTTCCCGGGGGGCGTGGTCTCGCATCATGCCCGAATAGTTCGTCATGCCTGGTGGGATCATTTGTATCAACCGATTTGCCCGCGTCCCATTTTGGGCGTGTTTTCAAGATCCGCCACGCGTGATCTTGAGTAAACTTTGAATTTCCCTTGTCCAACTCCTCACGATATATTTGCCTAACACGTTCCAAAAGATCAACCTCATTTTACCCGCTTTTACCCACAAAACGCATTAAATGTCTAACGATACAATTAAACTTTTGACAATTACCGTTCAACGTAGCCCACTTCCCCGTCATCATATCCTTGGTACCAGTAGCGGAACTAGAAAGTTACAAGATGAGGGGCAAAAAAAATTACATTGACAAAAGTCGTTATGCTAAAACATAGTTACATCTTATATTGTTGAGAAACAATTTAAAACACCTTAGAAGCAAATTTCAGCTTCTTCAAAAGATAACAAAACATCCTCAAAAAACGGCAACAAATTTCAGCTTCAAGTGGGAAAAAAAAGCCGAAAACCTGCTTATATAGTGCAAAATACTAACCATTTATTCGAGTAACAGCTGCACCAATAACAACATCAGAAAGTTCATATTTATCAAAAAAGAAACGTACATCTTGTTTGAGCAACAAAAATAACAACAATAAAAGCTATCTTACCTTAAGCAAACAATTATCTACATATCTCCTCGACGATCTGTCATATTTTGTAACCGATTCATTACATCTTCATCTTTAACATTTGAAAGTGCTTCTCTTTCTACGGCACAAATAACACAAGAGTTTAGCAAGTCTTCACCAATTCGATTTTGCAAATCAAACTTTACAATCTTCATTGCAGAAAAACATCTCTCTAAACTTGCGATTGCAACAGGTGAAATCAAAGCTAATTTAATCACTGATACACCAAGGGATAAGAAATGTGTTTTCTTTTCTTCACCGTCATTATAGAAAGGTCGGCAACACCATTCAAGTCTTCAAAACTCTTATTTGTTGTCATATTGGCATAATACAAGGTGAGTGGACTTTCAAGTTCCATCCTTTCAACGCTATAAAATCATTTAGGTATAACTCACTAAGCCTCACTAACTTTAATGTGTCGAACTAAGCAAATGAATCAAACAGATTTAAACAAGCCATGTTTGTAAGTAATTCAGTACTCGCCTCACTAAAACAGTCACTAAACTTTTGAATTTGCATATCCACAACCGTGTTAAAACATTCAATCTCAAAGAAATGTCGATTAGTAATATTGACCCTTCGTCTCCGACCATTTGGGTTAACATATACTTCATCCATGTTCAACACTACAATAGTATGTTTTTCACAAAAATAAGATATTCTAGTTAAAAGTGGAACGAACCCGTTGACTCTGAAGTCCTTCGGTTGTTCCTTTGTTGATTTGACTACTGAAATCGCTTCCACGATATCTTGATCTTTTTTCTGTAGAGTGATGACATCAAATAGTCTAAATATTTCCTATCAAATTTCCATGTTTAATGCCTCATTTTATATTATTTTAATATTAATCTGGTACTTAATTCGTTTATATATATAATCCAGGTTAATCAAGGCGTTGGAACGAAAAAGATGTGGAAATGGCCAAGAATGGACAACATACGAGAAATCTATATTCAAAAGATAATTACTGGCAAGATGAACTTATGTTGTAACAAATTACAAGGGCTAAAGGATTATCATAGTTTCAAAATGATTACGGCGAAACGTGGCTACAGAAGTTACGTCGTAACTATGGAAGAACATGTTAACGAGACATTTACAGCGTAACTTGTCCATTTGGTTACGCCATGATATTGGTATATATGGTGGAAGGATAAGCTTAAGAAGAATTACGGCGTAAGTGGCTCGATAGACTTACGTCGTAACTATTAATCTTGGATGCCAAGGAGTTGAAGTACAAGGGCTAAACACGTACAAAATATGAAAGTTTCAAAATATATTTGATAACATATATGTGTGTTATATTAGTATGGTTCCCGGCTGCAAAGAAAGGAATAATGACACAAGGACCAATTGTGAAAGATGAAGATATTCGAGGGGCCAAATGTGAGCATGTCTTAGATAGTTTACATTATAAATATCATTGATTGGTATCATTCGATGGATTCGGTTTGATTCCTGTAGCCGATAAGGAAAAGAACAGCAGGAGTTGTAGATGAGAGTGTTAGGGCAAACCCTTCGGGTGTGCCCCGGTACTCAACTAGGGGATCGAGAGCATTAATATTGACAATATGTATTCTTATACCGACTTTTAATGATATTGCACAATATGTATTCGTATTCCAACTTTTAATGATAAATTCAGTTTCATTATTTCTTAATAATAATTTTGATTATGCTTTTATTGTCGGAGTTGCTTATTGTGTTAATATTGTTCTTGGCGTTTTATTAATTTATTATCTTTTATTTAATTATTTATGATCTTTTAATCTAGATTGCATTTTTATTGGATTTCTTGTAGTATGCTTGATGACCCTTGTGTTCCTAGCTTGGTATAGAAAATAGGGTTGATTGTGTATTGGTTAGTACGTGACCATCCGAACCCTAGTACACATGATTGACTATCGGATGACCATTCCTTAGTAGTCGAATGACCTAAGATCATTAGGCATCCCCTAGTATGAAAACTTAGTTAGGAGTGCGAGCCATGTTAGTATGTAGTAGCTTATTGGCATGAGGTACTCTTCCCTGAATCTTTGCATTTACCATATGCAAGCTATTATACAACAGGACCAATGTGTTTTAATAGGTGTAAGTGATGAGCACATGAGTGTTAAAGAAGTTTATTAGAGTATATCTTTTGAATTACTAGGAGACTTAATGACTATGAACTAGATACCTGACCACCGTGACTATCGGGGTTGAGATCATAGGAATTATAGGTTAGGTTATGATGACCATTCGGGCCTAATGATTTTAGATGCCTCCCTTATGATTGCGTTTAGACATTGCACATAAGATCATGATAATTGAACTTATGATTATTATCCCTATTAGTTGTTTACCTCCAAAACCTTCCCAGTAGATAGTTTAGGTCATGAAAGTATAATCAATAAATTCTAAACAACGCTTCTTTTATTTCTTTCTTAGGTAGATTGTCATTTCAATTAGAAAACTAGAGATCACTCGTCGTCCCTGAGGACGACCTCAAACTTACCATACCCTTACTACGTACGACCGGGTACACTGCCAGTTAGTATATGTGCAGATCAGTAGGTAGAAGAGTATTATAAATGTAAAACTTAATCCTGCGTATCAAGTTTTTGGCGCCGCTGGTGGAGAATAATTTTGTATTTTTGGTTGTTTGGTTGAAATATATGTTTGTCTATGTGTTTTATTTTGTGATTTTATATTTGTGCATGCTTGTGTGTGTTTGATTTTCAGTATTATTGTTTCAGTTCTTGCATGTTTGTGAGTATTGTGTTTTAATAAAATTAAAAAATTGTCATCAGACTGAAATTACGGCGTACCCTGGTCAACCCCTACAGCGTAACCTGGTCATTCCCTATGGCGTAACTCATGTATCGGACACCAAAAATAGTTGGATTATTTTAGAGAGACCATTTTTCAAGGTTTCGTGTGAGTTCGTTTTGGTCGGGATTTGCATGATACTCCGGAAAACGTGTTTTAAAAACATTACTTGGAACTTTATAAATTCTTATCTAGTATCATTTGAGCCGAGAGAAAAAGATGCCACCTTTAGTATTTTAAATCAAGTGGTATTCCTTTTAAGTCAATTATTTGCTATGATTGTGTTCTTTTCCTCACTTGTTTCTCATGTATATTATCTTTACACATTTAATGCATCGGTTAATGTTACTGTGCAGGTGCACGAAGAAAAGGTTGAGGAGATCTTGGCAAGATCAAGAGCCGAGATGATTAGAGCAATGGACAAGGTTGAAGATGTCCATAAAGCCATGAGTCTAACTTAAAGACTCATGTATAAAGAAAAATGCTCACCAGGAGACAACCCGACTTTATCTTCATTTTTGTTTTTATTTTAAAACTTTTTGGACATTTTGTTAGACTTTAGGATTTGTATTTGGTTTGGTTTGTTTTATTCATCATGTTTGCAGATTTAGAGACCAGGGATAGACGAGAGGAGGTCCGATAACTCCTCTAGACACGTAGAAAATTTGAAATTTAGGGCAAAACAACACCAATAAGTAATTTCGGCGTAACTGGGCCGATCCAGTTACGCTGAAACTGGTACTCCAGTAAAACCAATTGCCCGGTTCAACTTAACCACGGCATAACTTGGCCGATCCAGTTACGCCGTAACTATCCACTGTAGCAAGAATTTTTCACAAAACATTTTCAAAAAATTTCCAAGCTTTACACATATAACTAAATGAACTTTGTGGGCGTGTTCTCTGAAAACCCTCGCGAGACTTCCCTCGTCCACTCGAGATACCGAGGGGTAGAAAAGGCTTGTTGCATACGCAAAATGAAACCGTGATTCCTACAAAAGTGAGTTAGGTTTATCTTGTTTTATTATTATTTTTATTTTGTACATATCATGCAATTATCCAGATTTACGCTTTTGGTATTGCTTTTTCTTGTAGCTCTATAGATTGATTCAACATGAAGTGGTGTTCATAGCTACAAGAATCATTTCATATCCGGATTAGTTGAGTATCATGACGATTGCGAGGATGAGCTGCTTGTGGACTTGGATATTGCTTGAGGAGGCATACTTTGAGCATGTTACATGACATGGCATCTGTTGATCATACCGAGCAAATCTAGGGGAGTTTTCCGTTCCATTTATAAGCTTTCTTATTTCTAATTTATATGCTTTGTGTGACCCAAGTAGGAGGAAGGGGTTAGAAATAAACTCATGTCTGATTTTACTTGCCTTTATTTTTCTAGTTTTCAGTGAAAAATGTTTAATCTTAAAATTTTGATATGTTTTTCATCACTTAACTAGAATTATCTAGACTGAGCACACCTACCCTTTATTTCCATTGTGTAAGAATAAGTTTTTCTGTTTTCCCCTTATACATAATTCCATAAAAAATAAGTGTGACGGTGGCTGTAGTAGACTTTAGAACTTGGCATTATATATCTTTTCAAGACCACCAAAATGAGCATTGCACTAAGGTAACTTAGTGTAATAGGTGTAGCTAGAATAAAAGGCAAATTGTAGGATTAACTCCAAATAGCCCATCCAATTATGTTATGTTTGTGTTTATTGACTTTTCACATTGATTAGTCAATCCCCCTGTGAAGCCCTTTTCGTGCACACATTATTAGTGCAATATACCCCTAGTAAACCCATCTAAGCCATTCTTTTCTTTTTGTTAACCCATATATTTTTTTTCGTTACACCTATCGCCTAGCCTACCCTGTAGTTTCTTTAAGTCCATAGTCCGGGTGCTGCTAGTTAATTTTGGTTCCACTGGTGAAAGTCGCTGGTTATGATAAAGGGTATATGATGAAAGTCGGGTTTAGATGATAATTGATCTCAAGTGGGGGATATTTTTTACATATGTGTTCGTAATTTTTTTTTTATTTCATTTTGTATACCTTGTCTTGCATTAAAACATAATATATATATATATATATATATATATATATATATATATATATATATAAATATATATATATATAATGCAAGCAAGTATTGTTTATTAGTTTGTTTATAGCTAATAGTAAATATAAATTATCTTATATGTCGTTTAGTATAGTGATAAGTATTCCCGCCTTGTCAAGCTGGCATTGTCTTGACATATCTGTTTTGATTTATTTTAACAGGTAACACTTATAAACCTGTACATTTCTATCTCTCCTTTCTATTTATGTTTGTATTTGTAAAATGGGGGTATTGTACATCTCAAGTAGGCGGAGGGAGATAGAAATGAGAGATTATATATTTTGTTGGATTATGTATTGATTTTACCAAAAACTTATAATTTTTCATAGCACATAATTTTTTTCAATGATGATGAAGGCCGAGTTAATGTATCTTATTTGCCTATTTTATGAAGATTATGAGGCATTACGCTACACATTATATGCATTAACTCGTGTATTTTGAAGACCCCTTGACTATTGACCCTCGAAATTTGCCTTATGGGATTAAATGCGACTTGTGGCAAGGAGAGTATGGACTTAGGAAGCTATTTGTTTCGTGTCTTTTTTTTTACTCCAGTTAAATGTTTTTCCATGTAATTATCTTACCCTTATCGTTCTTACCTTTAAAATGATTCACCCTGTAAGCCTTAATGTTGTGTCAACCCATTTGCCTTTTAGCTTAGCTGCATCTAGACTATAGTAGTGGAGATTAGTATCTTTGCCAAACCTATGATAGAATACTCGCCATGAATGAGTAGTTAAGTGATCACCAAAATGAACACATAGACTAGTGAGAGTGTGAGTGTGATTTCATTTTCCTTTTCGTGAGGTGCTCGGTTTTGAAACTTTGATGATATCAAATAGTCTGAATAATTTACTATCAAATTCTCATATTTATTGCCTCATTCTATTTTCTTTTAATACTAATCTGGTACTTAATTCATTTATATTTACATTCGGGTTAATCAAGACATTGGAATGGAAAAGATGCAGAAATGGCCAAGAATGGACAACATACGATAAATCTATATTCAGAAGATAATTACGGCATAAGTGGCACGATGGACTTACGTCGTAACACATTACAAGGGCAAAAGGATTATCATAGTTTCAAAATGGTTATGGCGAAATGTGGCTACCGAAGTTATGTCGTAACTATAAAAGAAAATATTAACGAGACTTTTACGGCGTAACTTTTTCATTTGGTTATGCCATAAGATTGGTATATATGGTGGAAGGATAAGCTTAAGAAGAATTACGGCGTAAGTGGCTCGATAGACTTAGGCGGTAACTATTAAACTTGGATGCCAAGGAGTTGAAGTACAAGGACTAAACACGTAAAAAATATGAAAGTTTCAAATTATATTTGATAACACATTTATGTGTTATATTCGTATGGTTTCCAACTGCAAAGAAAGGGATGATGACACAAGGACCAATTGTGAAAGATGAAGATATTTGAGGGGCCAAATGTGTGCATGTCTTAGATAGTTTACATTATAGATATCATGGATTGATATCAGTCGAGGGATTCATTGGGGTTTTGGTTCCTGTAGCCCAAAAGAAGATGAACCGCAGGATTTGTCGACGAGACGTTTAGGGCAAACCCTTCAAGGTTTGCCCCGGTACTCAACTAGGGGATTGAGAGCATTAATACGGCACAACATGTCTTCGTATTATGACTTTTAATGATAAATTCAGTTTCATTATTTCTTAATATAATTTTGATTATGCTTTTATTGTCGATGTATCGTTGCATATTGTGTTCTATTATATTGTTCTTGGCGTTTTATTACTTTCATATCTTTTGTTTAGTTATTTATTATCTTTTAGTCTAGATCGTATTTTTATTGAATTTCTTGTAGTATGCTTGATGACCCTTGTGTTCCTAGTTTGATATAGAAAATAGGGTTGATTGTGTATTGGGTAGTACGTGACCATCTGAACCCTAGTACGCATGATTGACTCTAGGATGATCATTCCTAAGTAGTCGAATGACCTATGATCATAAGGCGTCCCCTAGTATGAAGACCTAGTTAGGAGTGTGAGCCATGTTAGTAGGTAGTGACTTATTGGCATGAGGTACTCTTCCTTGAACCTTTGCATTTACCATATGCAAGCTATTATACAACTGGACCAAGGTGTATTATGATAACATCAAATAGTCTTGATATTTTAGTGTTAGTTTCCCCCTAATATGCTCATTATTGGTGTAGTTTTACATGAATACATACTCTTATCTCTTTTATTTAATTTCAGGTTATAAATGAGCATTGGAACAAAGAAACGCGGATTCAAAAAGAAGGCTAATGAAGTTACATATGGACTTGCTGACCAGACAATAGTTACGGCGTAAGTACCAAGTTCAACTTACGTCGTAACTAATAATATCACTAGAAGACTAAATTCAATGCATCTCAAGGTTACGGGGTAACTCCATCGACTAGGTTATGTCATAGAAATCCAAAGACTTAGCCAAATTCAGTGATCATGGAGGTTGCGTCGTAACCTTAGCATATGGTTACGACGTAGAAATTAAAGAAAACATTAACAAGATTTAGCGGCGTAACTCTACCAATGAGGTTATGCCGCAACTAAGGGGGTTACGGCGTAACCCTTTACATAAGGTTACACCGTAACTTGCTCGAGGCTATAAATACAAGCCATAATTCTGCATTTTATTCATCATTCACTCAACATATCAACAATGGGAAGAATTAGGGCTTATTGAAGGACGGAATTCAGAAGTTCTACACCACTTTCCAAGGGAGAAATCATTCTGTTTCATTCATAGTTTTAACATCACATCAAGTATCTGTATAAAATCCAATGTTTACTTCTTATTTGATTATGAATGTTGTATTTTCGGTATTATTTAATATGATAGGCTAAACACTTATGTGTTAGCCTAGTTATGAATTTATCATTGCCTTGATCTATGTTCTTCGTTTATTTATCGCTTTATGTAGATATCTTTCTAGTCTATTGTTAATCCCCGTGTTTTGGTAGCATTGAAGCTAGGGTAGTACCTCATATAATAGTAAGTATATTGACCATTTGAAAGCTAGACTATGGGTTGCTTGAGGTGTGACCATCGCCTTTGTGTAGGACTTGACCATAGAACTACTTACACTAGTAAAAATGCTTAAGAAGTGCGGGAACCCTACGTGGACTAAGCAAATTTTTAGTGTTAAAATAGCTAGGATAGGTCTGGAAGATAGTTGGTGCATAATGACTAAGACTAGACTTTCGACCACTGTGACCATCGGGGTTAGTGTCTACGGATTATAGGTTAGGTTGCATTGACACTTTGTGCCTTACTAATTAGAACCACTACATAAGGCAAGAGTAGACATTTTCTATTAGAACTAGATCGTGGCTTGATAATAGTAGTAACTAGGCTAGCACATTCTTCTCCACTGATTAATTCCATTTCATTTTTGTTAATTAAAGTAGTTAATTATAATTCAACTCATAAACCATTTTAGTGACATTAAATACTTAAGTTAGACTCCTCTCATAGCTCTTGGGACGACCTCGGTTTTATTGAATTCTAGACTAGTCACGACCAGGTACACTGCCTGTTAGTACTCACGTAGATCATAGGTAAACGACACTTTATAAACATAAATAAAGTATTATATTAATAGGTGTAAGTGACGAGCACATGAGTGTTAAAGGAGTTTACTAGATCATATCTTTTGAATTACTAGGAGACTTGATGCGCGTACGGAGCGTGTTCGGGGTCAAAGGAATCTTCCTTTTCTTCGAGCAAGTTTTTCAACCTCCTAGGCAGTGAACCTAATCATTGTAGTGTAGTATTCGGTAAGCCTCGGGGATTGATATTGTTCTCTAGGGGAATAGGAATGCTAGAAAGAAATGTATGACGAGAAGGTGGGGATTGAGGATGATTATTTTTTATCTTTTTATTGGTTTTTTAGAAAGCTAAGGTAAATATCTCGGGGTAATTGGTTTGGGGGTGGTACTTCTACCAATTACTTCTACTTATCTAATTATCTATTTTATCTAATTACTATGGGTAGTCTTATGTATAATTGAAGTGTGCTCGTATGATGATTAAAAATGTGTTTACCTAGATGCTATTACTCCCTAGTTATATTTTATTGGTCGGTTGAAATGTCACACCTTATCTTAACGCGTTGTATTCCTGAGGTCGTAGGGTATGCGTGCCCCCTAGTTCTTTGAGGTTATCTCTCGTTTATGATATACGGAGTCGGCAAGCCTAAGCTATTTCATCCATAAGCCACACATTCATAAAACATACTCAAGCATTAAATACAACGAATAATGTCTAGTTGCACCTAAGCCAATTTACAATTAAGATAAGAAACAACCTAACAATAATCAATAACTAGGTTTCATAGATCGAAGCAAACACACAAGAAATTTAGATAGACATGGTAAACAAGCAAGCATACACACAATCAATCGAATTCGGGATAGACATAATGATACTTTGGATTAAAATACTTATCTCGATGTGTAAAATAGGGTATGGGACCCTAAGATACTGTCCAATTTGGACTACAAACGATTTAGGGTTTTTTTCTCCAAAATTCTACCTCTCTAAAAACAGAAAAATCGAATTCTATATATAGATTTACAAATGCGACGGCGTCACCTTTTGCATGGGACGCCGTCAGCTTGCCGTCATTAGGGTTTCGCCTGGGCCAAGTCATCGATGAGACGACATCACCTTAGAGTTGTGACGCCATCGGTCTTCAATTGGGACGTCGTCTTGATTCTGGATCTGGGCCGTTTGAGTTGAAAACTGTGAGTGACGCCCTTCTTCTTTAAGACATGACGCCGTCAGGTTATGTGACCAAAATTTCTACTGATCCGTCGCGTGCATGTTTTGATCAAGTCATCATAGAGGGACGGCATCGCCCTTTGATTGGGACGCCATCAGGTACTGTTGATCAGCTTTGAATGGCTTCGATCTTGACTTTGCCATTTTCTTCATGTATTTGCTCATTTTCGTCCAAATATGCTTCATTCCAGTATTTTGCTTCCAAGAGACCTAAAAAGTGAAAAGGAACGAAATTAAGCAGTAACGGATATAAAAGTGGTCGATTTAGGGCTTAAATGACCCCCTAAAAGCTTACGTTTTAAATCCTTATCAAATATCCCTACACTTGGTATTTGCTTGTCCTCAAGCAAATGTGCTTTTGGCTAATCAATTTATAAGTTAGGGGGCATGAAGCATTGGTTTAAAATAGTTCATAACAAGTAAAAGCACCGCAATATTCATAACAAGCACGAAAATTATACACTAGCACCTCACAAGTGGTGTTTAGATTCTCTCATCTCTCAGGTTTATATGAAATATAATAAATGGAAATGGAAGATAAACACTCATTACCTGGCATAGTACATAGATTACCATAAGCTTGAGACTAGATCAAATCTCCACCGCTTTGGCGTAAGCACCTAGAAACAACTATCTAAGAGGTCTTTACAAGGGTTGTAACGTTAGGCTTACGGTAGGGAAACAAAGGGTTTTGTTGGATAGGGGATATTTAGTGGTGGCAAGTCAAAAATATGATGTTACAAGCATGAAAAGCGTCGCGTTGCTAAGCCAAGACTCGACTCACAACTCTAGATAAATTGAAACAAAACAAACATAAATTTAAAGATATAAACATAAAGATAGATGTAGGATGGTAGCCCGTATGTTTTTTTTCATTTTTTTCATCATTATTTTTTACCATCCTCTACGATAACATCAAAATACAAGGGATTTATAGGAGCATCCCTACACTTGAGTTTTTATTTCTCTAACACTAATTGACCCGATTTAAAAAGATTAAAACACTTGGAGTATTTAATTACGTAGACAAAGGGAATTTGAATTTATCGTTCTTTCCCGTTACTCCAAAAAATATTACTTTTACCCATGAGTCCCAATCATCCCAAAACTGGGTACAAAAGATATGACTCGACTTAGCAACCATGCAAGTAACTAGATATTTGAACTAAGGGTTTAGTAATGATAACAATTAAGGTACTAAAGATGAGTGCATACAAGGTAGGCTAAGGCGATTTGGGTGTACATTTGGGGGTGGATTGTAAACAATGCTCTTTATTGATATTCCGAAAAACTAAAATATCACGAGAACTGCGAAAAGGATAGGCTCTGAGGGGTTAACTAGGGGTATCATGTACTAAAGATGAGTACATCGCAAAGGTGTGGGGTAATTACTTGACCGATGTGGAAGAAGTAATTATAATACAAGTTTCAAACAATGGTTATCCTAATGCCTCTTTTCATTTAGTTATTCCTAACTACACAAGTGTAGTCTCACTAGCGATCTCGAAATGCATCACAAAACACGTTCTAGAATCTATTATACTACCGGTACACTCTCTAAGTATTAAAGGTGAACGCTTTTATTCCTAAAGATCTAGGGGCGAACCTCACATTTTTTGGTGGAATTTGAGTGGTAAATGGTTTTTGTGCTAGTCATATAACTCCTATCCATGAGACGCTTTATTAAGACTAAAGTTTAGCTCGTAAATGTCATAAAATATTTTAAATTTGGCGCTTAAATTGCCCTAACGAATATTTCTCATAGTTTATTACACAAATTACCAAGGACAAGACAAATAATCAAGTGAGTGAATAGTTTCTATGTTCCCGTTTTATTCTCCCTCCCTACACTTAAACTGAACATTGTCCCCAATGTTCCCCGAAAGTATCAAAGTTATGATAAAGAAATGTAAGTAAGGAAAAGAAACTAGTACTCCCCTGATTAGCTCGGTAGGATCCGTGTGAAGTTGCGGTTAAATTCTTTTCCAAGAAGAATGCATAAGTGTTAAGCTCCATCCAATGAGTGTTTCTTCTTCTTGCCAAATATAACCTGCACACTTATAAGAAAACAAACGAAACCTTCACGTAAAATTGGCGGTAAAACTATATATGACACAACTACACTAGAAAGCAAGTAAGATATAATGCTTGTGGAATGGATGTTTGCAGTTTTTCTGGAAAATTAAGACCTGGGAATTTCCAAAAATTTACAAGTAGCACATAAAACGAAAAAGTGGTAAACTGTTTCTGCTTAACCTGACGTCGTCATGCTTTAATCCTGATCGAGGTTGTCCCGACAGAAAGTGCTGTCTGCGTTTTCTCGGAAAAATTGCATCTTTAAAACCTGGGAAAATTCCTGCAAAACATATATTATGACTTGATACAAGCATTTGACTCTAACAAACACACATATATATCAATTTCACTAATTGTAATTCTCATGTTCATGTTCTTCAAAACGTATGTGATCTTCCCTATGCTTACCTTTTTGTAAAATACCTTTATATGTAACTAAGACGAGGTTAAAGACAAAATAAAGCATTTTCACAAAGTATAACATGAGAATAAACAACAATGAAAAAGATATAAGACACACAAAACAAGCAAACAATTAAACACGGGTTGCCTCCCATGAAGCGCTTTTCTTTATTTATGAGTCTTGTAGCTAGACTCGAAGTCGTGCACCTACGTGACTTCCTTACCGTCATCTTTTTCATTCAGTAAGCGTTCATCATCAGGTCGTATACGTTGTATGCTTACTGTGAACTCCCTCCCATCTTCGTCTAATATGATAATGGTTTCACTACTATTTGTCTCCTTTACCGTATAGGGACCAAACCATTTTGGCCGATTCTTTCCTCTTAATGCTTTTAAATTAGATCTACACAAAAGCACCTTGTCTCCTTCTAAGAATTTTTTAGGGTTCTTTTGAGGGAGTTTTTCCGTGGTATAGTTGTACCCTATGCTTTTATCATGTTTCCACAACTTCGAATCCATCCCCTCACTCACGAAATCCCTAATCCTTTTTCCCATTCAACAATTTTCTTCTTAACATCATTATTGGAAACCCGCGAATTCTTATTCTTTATCTTTTCCTTAATCTTCAAAGTATATCTCGGAGCAATAGGTATCCTAACTTTTTCTTTGCCACTTTTGAGTATCATGACACCCTCACCGCATTTGATGGTTGCCTTGGCAGTGGCCATGAAAGGTGTTCCAAGGATTAATGGTATGTGTTTATCTTCCTCAATGTCTACAATTGCAAAGTCCACCGGATAGATAACACTTGCAACCTCAATTAAAACATCCTCCGCTATTCCTAAGGGATAAACATATGAATGATTTGCTAAGGAAACTCTAAGATTGGTCTTGGTTGGCTCCTCCTTAGTCAACTTACTATAGACAGATAGTGGCATTATGTTTACATCAGATCCCTGATCGGCTAAGGCTTTTATATTCTCTAAGTCACCAATGTTACATGGTATTATGAAGTTCCTAGAAATCTCATGTTTCTTAGTTACTGGTTTCCTTAGAATTGCCTCGTACAAAGGTCCCATAGGCATGGTGTCATATTTTTCCTTTTTTATCTCACCTAAGAGGGCTTTCCTAAGAGCATCATTATACCTAAAGTTGTTCACTTGGTTAACAATTGTTTTTTATTGATCTCGTGCTTAAAGTAGTTTTCATTGATTTTGGGTTTATCGTCATTCTGAGCCTTATCCTTGTCCTTACTGTTCTTGTTGTTCTTGGTAGTCTCAGTCTCCTTCTTCTCAACTATCCAACCCTTTTCGGGAGCAATGGAAATGGCGTTAACAAACAAAGTGGGGGTAGCGCGGTCATCGTTTCTCACTAACACCTTCTCGAGAACCTTTGTCTTAGTGTACTCTTTCACCAAGTTCATCATCTCCGCCATTTTTTCTTGTATTTTTTCCCTTTGCCTATAAACCTCTTCAAATTTGGCTAATCTTTCCGAATGGGCTGCCATGTATTCTCTCATTTGTGTTTTGAAGCTTGGTGAGAGTGGGATTGGAGAGGTAGAATGGAAGCGTCGTACAGAATTGCGATTTTGTTCACGGCTAGGTGATTAAGAGAGAGGTGTGAGGCGGTTGGCAGAGTCAGTGAAATTAACCGTTGCTCGATGGATTGGTCCAGGTGCTTTCTTTTGCCTTTCAACTATATAGTCGATCCTTTTCTCAAGAGCACTAACTTGCTCTACGATGATGTTGGAAGGCTCATGAGGTATTGATATGGAATTTACCGTTCTTTTGGGGGTTTCATGAGATTCACTCCAATCTTCGTAGCTTTGACCGGCAAGCTCTTCTATGATATCCCATGATTCTTCCGCATTGAGATTGTTGAGCCTTCCACCGGCCGCTCGGTCAATGGATCGCTTGGTGAGGAAGTTGGCATGATCGTAAAAAATTTGGACTTGAAGCCAAAGATCGATGTCGTGATGAGGGACTTTATGGAGAAAGTCCTCGAATCGAGTCCATGCCTCGAAGGGAGTTTCGCCTTGACGTTGTTGGAACATCAAGATGTCATTCCTAAGTTTGGTAGTTCTCCCCGGTGGGAAAAATTAGGCGAGGAAACGAGTGGTGAGATCATCACAACTTGAGATGGATCCGGCGGGAATTCGCTCTGTTAGGATTTAGAAAATCTTTTAGTTAAAGTGTCGGTTACCTCAAGTATATGTATTTGTTAGAAAGCTCGTAGTCGTAGTCAAGTTATGTCAATAAGTAGTTTGTTAAGTAACACCGTGAAGGACGGACGGGTCTTTACCCACTGTATACCTGATCCACAGCCCGTAGGAGGCGAGTCTTGTAAGATACTATAAATACCCTCTACCTCCCAAGGTAGAGGGTTGGACTTTCAATACCATTTTTCTTTGTTTAATCAAATTCCCACTTCTCTCTCTCTCTACTTTCTCTCTCTAAACCTTCAAACCATACGCCCCTCTTCAATATGTTTTGATGTGTTTGTGAAATCCAATATGTTACAAATGGTATCAAGAGCCATGGTTTGATCATCCCTCTTACATGTTCTTGGATTTCGAGTGTTTTTATATGGTTTTTGGTTTGAAAAAATTTAGAGTTATTTACATCATTTGGACCATTTCTAGTGTTAAAGTTTGGATTTTGAGTGTACTTTTGTGTTTAGAATCATCATAAGTGTTTAGTTTGTGATTTGGATGGCTTGAATCACTGTGGTTGGATTGTTTTTGGATTAAAAAGTGGCGTTTTGTTTGTGTTAAAGGAAGCGACTTGTCTCTCGGCAAAGTGTTTCAAACGAGCGATTTGTCCCTGTTGACGATTTATGTCGGTTAAGAATCACTTATTTAAGCGATTTGTCCGGTTAATGATTGTACTTAAGCAATTTATGCGGTGAAGCGATTTGTCACTTTAAGCGACTTGTTTATTTAAGCGCTTGTTAGTTTATGCGATTTCTCTTATCAAGCGACTTGTCAGTTTAAGCGATTTGTTGGTTTGAGCGATTTGTCTGTTTTGAGCGATTTGTTGGCAGAAGCGATTTGTAATCTTAAGCGATTTGTCCCTTAAGAGATTTGTCTCTTAAGCGATTTGTCCCTTAAGCGATTTGTCTCAAGTGATTTGTCATCAGTGCGTTTTGTTGACTTTTCCCGACAAAACTTCAAACGGCCATAACTTTTGAACCGTAGCTCGTTTCAGCGTTCTACCCATCAAAATCGGTGAGCGAGGAGAATGGCACGAATGAAGTCAACCTTCGAGGCCTAAATCCGCTCCGAGCGAAGTTCTTGAAGTTTTTAAGTTTTTGGACCTAAATTTCTTCGTAAAATCGTGCAACAACCAACCCAAATTACAACCAAAAAACATCTCTGCTAATCCTACAAACAATCATAAGACCTAACATACAATTGTCTATCATTGTGTCGATCCATCAGTCATTTTAACACGTTCTATTGGTCATTGCTTAACGGTTTCTTCTTGATTTTGTAAAATTCCGCGAAAGATTCTATTTCTCGGTTTAAATCATAGATTTGTAAAATACCATGTACGTCAACATCATGCCTAACGATTGATTCATTGTATCTAAGATACTCAGTTTATATGACGTGATCAATGAACGAAGTTGCCCAACAATGTACAAAGACTTTCAGTGTTTGAGTCGAATGATGCTAAAATGGATTCTTGGTGCTCAAATTCACAAGAGAGAGAGGTACACCAGCCACAACTGTGCAAGTTAATGCAAAGGAATGCTCCATGGAAGCTTCGGATGTACCCAAGAAAGAGATGCACTAGCCACAACCTGTGCACGTTAATGCAGAGGAAAGCTGCAAGGAAGTTTCTATTGTACCTAGATGTGCATCTTCCACTCAAAATGATGATTATGAGCTGCATGAGTACTCTGCCTTTATCCCTGATGATTCCCTTACCACTGAGCTTAACATATATAAGGATCAGGTTTCCATCTATGAACAACGTGTTAAGTTTGAATTGACCACCCGTGAGCAGGAAATGGATTGCCAAATGCATACATTAATCAGAAAAAGTAACTTAAGGGAAGAAACATTAAAACAAGAGTTAAATTCCTTACATGAGAAACTTAATAAAACTATTAAGCAAGAGCAAGAACTTCAAGAAAATGTAAAAGTGCTTAAGCAGGAGTTCAAACAAAAGGAATCAAAACTTTTAAATGATTTTTCCAACCTTAAAACTTTGAAGAACAAACTTGAAAACAAGTTGTATGTACAAGGCAACACTATTCAGACTGCTCACATGATCACTAAGCATAGAGTATTAAGCGATAAGCATAGTATTGGCCTTGTAGAAGAACCCATCCGAGTATGGTAAGAAAGCAAAAGATGCTCAAAAGGTGATCTATGATGGTAATGAAATCCTTAAGCCTAGACAAAAGCCTACTTGTTTAGAGTGCACTGAAGAAGATAGAGAGTTAGAAGATGCCTCTAGAGAGAAAATGGAAAAGAAACTAAAAGATCCTTGGTGTATAGATCATAATATAACGTTCAAAACTCCTAATTACACTAAGGATAATTGGATTGCATTAAACAAGTTTAGACCTGAAACTCAATTAACCCCTGAAAAAGTGTTTTGGAAGTTAGATATGGAAATGAAAAAATCTGATGAGCTTGTTGAAAAGAATTCTCCCCTTAGGAAATTGCCTCCAGCTACTATGTATCCACCCAATACACCAATGCATTTAGTGCCTAGAACTCTTCCCACTCAAAGCAAGACCTTAATCAGCCTATATGTAGTTTACAAACTATTCGTTGATTTTGAGAAAACGTGTAAGAAGAGAATCACACCTACGGGGATAACTGAAGGGGAAAGGGGTTTTGAGCAAACAAAAGAATGTTATCTAACTGAGGTCATGCCTTTCTTTAAACAATTAAAAGATCAATTTGAAAGTCTTCAAAAGGCTATAGATACAGAAGTTAAAGAAATGAAAAGAATGTTTAATGAAATGGAAAACGAGGTTAGAATATATGAATGTGAGCTTAAGAGCAATGAGATTGAGAGGAAGAATATTCACATTCTGAATGATAATTTGATTTCTAGATGTATTGCTCAAGATGTTTTCTACACTGTTACGATTTATTCCATTATTGCTTCTCAATTTCATGAATTGTCTATTGCTTTAAAAGTCTCCCAAGATCGTGTCATTGAGCTTGAAACAAAAAATTCAAAATTGCATGACAAAATCGAAAAGGATGATCATGATAATATGGTCAGGAATTTTTCTAAATTAGAAGTTGATTATCTTGATTTACAATTAAAATATCAACATCTTAAAGAAAGTGTTAAAACCTCAAATGCCAAGACATCTTCATATGCTCCTGAGTTTGATGCAGTTTCTGAAATTAACAAACGTGATGAATAAATTCGAGCTCATTGTAACACGATCAAAAGGTTGAAAGCTCAAATTTCACAATTGAAGGATGAAAAGAATGAAGTGACTGGCTCCCGTATGCCTCCACCTTTTAGATTCTCGAATTTCCAACTTCAAAACATGAGTAATAAACTGCAAAAGGAAAATGAATGTTTTCAAGTTGAAATTTCAAAAGTTAATGCTCAAAACAAAGAATTATGTGATTCAATCAAGATTAACCATGACAATAACAGTGAAAAGTTAACTTCTTTGCTTAACGAAATTAAGAATCTGCGCAGTAAAAGGGAAAATGCCAATCACCACTGGTGAGAATGTTGCACCAAAGGTGCCTGCTTGTTCTAAATATGTTGTAACTGTGAAATATATTCCTCCTCATGTTCGGAACAATGAATTTGCATATCAAACATATCTTTCGTACCTCAAGGATAGTCTAGAGTGCCTCCGTGAGATTGTTGAAGATGATAAGATAGAGAAACCACTTGATAATGTTGTTGGACATGCATGCTTATATGCCAAATGATCTCAGGAACTCTTAGAATGTGTGATTACTACATGCCCTAATTCTGGTACTAGGAAAGATAGAGAAGTTATGCCTTGTTCTATGCCTAAAGTCAAGCATGTGACCTTTGATGTGCCTCTGACAGCCTCAGAACCCAGCACTTCTAGACCAAAAAATCAAATGGTAGTAAAACAAACTAAGGTTCCCGTCATCACTTCTATAGATGTTACGATTGACACTAAAGTTAGCGGGTCAAAACCTAGAAGCAATGCAAAGAAGGATAGGATTACGCAAACTAAAAGTGATCATGAAAATGAAGTGAAACAACACCATAGGGACAATAAGTTTGACTTGAACAAAAAGAATCGTGTTGGTTCTAGTATTAGCTCTAAGCTTCGAAATTAATTCAAGTCTTATGTTGTGCGCAAAACATGTAAAGAATGTCTATTTTCTGGTAATCATGATAAATGTGGGGTGTTATTTCTGAGGTTTAAGAATCAAAACCCGCTTAAGAAAGTTTGGAAAGCGAAACAGATTAACTCACGGAAACCTCCGGGAAGGTTTTACCAATATAGGATTTTAGTGGAAGCCCACAGGTAGAATATTCACGCATGGCAAACCTTGCTCCTTAACTAGATCCACTATGCCTAGAGTAGTGCTTGTTAAGGTTTGGAAGCCAACCTGTAGAATAATCCCATTAGGCACACAATGCCCTTTAACTAAGTCTGATGATTCTACTAGTTTAGCTCCTAGTGATAATGCCATAGCAACTAGGTTTTCTGCTGATTCAAAGATTATTTGCGCTAACCAAAAAGAACCCATTTTCACACTGGGATCCAATGTTTTCAATTTTCCACCTTTGTCTGTGTTCCAATGCGGGTCGTACAAATCATCCGTTGGTACTTGGATTAAGGCTGCTCTAAAAAAATGAGGAGAAATGACTATGACATTTGAACACAACAGTTCAAGCCTCGTTCTCTAAAGAAAAGAAAAGTGTACGTTTCAGTGCGCTTTATCTTCTGAAGAAGAGAAATCTTCTTATGACGTCTGTTCACATCAGTTCAGGCCTCGTACTTCATCATTATGGCATCTGCAGATAACACTTCAGGCCCTGTTCCTCAAAGAAAAGAAAGGCGTACAATTCAATGCGTTTTATCTTCAGTTTAACAGAGATTCTCTCAAGAATGACCATTCTCATCTACATTCTCTATCAACGAGCTTCATGTGTTTCCCATGCTCATTCAGTCATCAAGTAGATCTACGTTCATTGGAGTATATTCTTATTCACTTGTTCAAATCAAAAATGGCAACTTGAGATGCAATTTTTGAGGGGGAGAAGTGTGAATAAAATGACAGTTATCAAATGGATCTACTTACTGGTGATTGTATTCTTACTCACTTGATCAAATCAAAAATGGAATTGGCAACATCATATGCAACTTTTGAAGGGGGGAAGTGGATCTACATGTTGATGGATATTTGTATAATGGTCATACGCCTAATGTTTCACTTACTAAGGATAACTGGGATGTATTGTTTGGGATTCATTGGGGGATTCAACTGGTTCACCTTCTTCAAATTCCATTGATCAAGATGCACCATCTAAGAAGTACAACTCTGACCACTCAAGAAGCCTAATCTCCAGTTATTCCTCAAGGCGTTGTTAATGACTATCATTGTAGTTGCAGTCATGAATAATGATCCGCTCTTTGGTATTCCTTTGCCAAATCTTCACAGATTATTGTTCATGAATAATGATCCGCTCTTTGGTATCCCTTTGCCAAATCTTCACGGATTATTGTGCACTCTGTAAATAAACCACATGAACATTAAGGAAAATGACTACCTCATCCGCTTGAAGACATTATTGGTGAATCTTCCAGATCAGTCTCTATATGTATATCTTTAGGAATACGGAATTGATGTTGAGGAATCATTTGATCCAGTTCATTCAATGGATCGATGTACATCCGATTGTATGTTTATTCATGTGTTGGGGATTTGACACAAGTTGATTACGTCGGAGTTAATCATTTATCACTTATTTGAGATTGAAGTTGACTTTCACAAAGGTGTGTTCTTATTTGATAACTTGCTCGGGCTTAATAATTTGAGTTGAAGACTTGGTTTATCTAGTTACCAGCTGTCGAGGTAGATGGTTGAAGACCTGGTTAACTATCACTATTAGGAGTTACGTTGTTTTACTCAGTGTCACACATAGATTACGGTGTGGATAATCTCAAGAGGTGTTAATGTCTCATACTTTGTTTGAGTAGTGAGTACTTAGAGATTTGCTTGAAGCATAGATTCTCAACACCGTTCTTTCCTCATTAAGTGCAAGCTTAAGATACAAATGTAGGGAATTCGAATTCAGTTTCAAGTTTGGTATATCGGGTTTTCTTCATCAGTGGTCACTTCAAATCGTCTGCATATGGGTTGGTTAAGATAGTCGGAGAGAGTTTCTGTTGCAGTTGATTCTCACAGGATTCAGTTGAGCTAATTGTTTGTTCTTCTCTATTTCAAGAGTATTTGGCATAAATTATGTTTTGCTGATTCTGAGGTATCAAAACCAGCAAGGTGGAAGGAGACATATATCTAAAAGCACAACGAGTACACATGATGAACTTAACACTTCTACCTGATTGAAGTTATCCCGAAAAGACAATGGTCATAACCGTAGAGAAACTCAATGTTTAACTCGTAGCCTTTGGTGTATTATTCCAACTATTTGGGGGAAGGATGTATTATTCCAACTATTTGGGGGAAGTGGTCTCTGGAGACTTTTGGTATGTGTTACTTCAGCGTTCAGTTGGAAGAAATGTGAGAAGAATATTTGGTACGTGAGATGATATTGCTTATCGACATCTTCGATATGACTTATGGTAAAATGCTTCCGGTTAGTGCTTCATGTACACAATGTAATGATGATTCCGATGAGATCGCAACCATCGGGGGAGAGATATGTGTACATCGTGGACACACAACATGTTTACATGATCGAGCTTAATCGATATTCGGAGTTGACATCCGAGAGAAGATCGTGATTCAACCATGCATTCTTGTGATCATCGTTGTCTCTACCGGTTGGGTACTTGTGTATATTATGGGTTGTTTGGTTATATGGAAGATAACTGGAATGCACTTGGTAAAATGAAGATGTTGATACATTGTTCCCCTGAACGAGCATTAACCGGTCAATCTCGAAGAATAATGTGTACATCGGGGAAGCACAACATGTTCATGTGATCGGACTTATCAGTTATTCCGATTTGATAGCCACGAGACGATCAATGTTTCAACTTGTTACTCGGTGTTCTCGTGTTCTTGGGGCTGCCGAGCTTCATTCAATGAGACCGTTTTTATTCATTTCTACTTCTTGGAGAAATGGTCTTCATTCTTAGTTTGTCGGTTTGAGGGGAAGCTGCCAAAGTCTCTCTTTCAGATGGTTCAATTTCTCTCAATTCAGGAGCCTCGAAAGCTTTGGTGGTGAATGTTTAAGAGATGATGACTTCTATCTTCTACAACGGGTCGTTCGATATCCTTATCTCGTTTATCGTATCATCATCTTTCTTAAACTATATCATCTACTCTATCTTTGTAAATATTTATCAAAAACCAAATACAAAAATATAATACCAGAAAAAGAAAATAGAAAATTATAAAACCAACAAAAACCCATAAAAATCAGAAAAAAAAATCCAAAAATATTGTTTCTTTTGTCATGTTTTCCTGGTTCGATAACATGTACGGACTTTGAATTGTCATTCAATAATGGCACGGGTCTTTAGATGAAGTTCGAATTGAAGTAATAATTTCTTAAAAAAATTATCTTGATGAAAAAAAAATTGAGATGGAGAAAAATGGTTGTTTGCTGTCATTTCAGGCAGTAACCAGTTTTTTAAAAGAAAGAACAGAGCCATATTTAATTTAAAATTTTGAAATCTCATGCTTTGATTCTAAATACAAATGTTTGTCACCAAAAAGACAAATGTTTCCCTGCAAATATTTTTACTTCTAAAGATTCTTCTGAAAAAAATATTTGCTATCTTATGAAAAAAAAAATAGATTTGAAAATAACTCGGACTCTATTTTTGAAAATCATCTGGACTTATCATCTGTCAATATCTCTATCTCTCAATCAATAACTTATGTCATTGATTGAGGGGGAGAATGATTTCAATTAAATCAAAAAGGTTATTTTTCAAACAATTGGCACGTAAACGAGCAAGGTCTACTTTCGGTTTTCATACAATTGGTTCAAGACCTTGGCTAATGTTATATTTTCAAAAGATATTTATGCATGGTTGATCAATGGAGTTTAAAGTCTCAGAATCTGATCCTTATCAGTAAAAATGTTTTTCAAAAACAAGTCACAATTCTCCTCAAGAGTCTTCAAAATTAATTTAAATCAATAGAGATCAAAAATCTCAATGGAATTGAAAATTGTGATCGGGGGAGAATTTGTGATTTAAATTGGATATAAACTGATAATTCGATAAGTGGTTTAGAAATATAATAACAAGCTATCCTCCCTACATGTGCCAAACGATTTCAAAATTTCCACGCATATGTTGATGGGGAGCATCCATCTCAAACCAAAAAGAATTGAAACGTGATCGATTTGTCTCTAAGTGCAGGTTTCCTCTAATATGTGCAAAACACTTTCAAATCTCGATGCACATATTGAGGGGGAGCGTCTTTTAGAAAACCACATCCTTTCCCAAAATATCTTTAACAAAGTATTTGAAATACTAATCTTGATCGGGAAAGTGATGTCGATATTTTTAAGAAAATGTTGATCAAAGATTTGAACTCTTAATCTGAGAGTTCTAAGATCTCTTGCCTCCATGTGCTAAAACAGTTTCAAATATATGATGCACATGTTGAGGTGGAGCTTCTCTAAAAATAACAAAAACAATTCAGGTACAAAACGCTTTGATCTTGTATCACAAGTACCTGGATTGATTTTCAAATGGTTTCATAGGCGGAAGAACAATACCCAAAAGACCGACCAAATTTATTTTATGCATGGAGATAAAAGGATGGTTAGGTTAGGTATTCGTTCCCACAATCCCGCCAGAACCGGAGGGATCTACCCAGGGACAATCCACTAGATAGTGTAGAAGTCCTTAGGTATGATGAAAAAAAGGAGAAAAATGAGAATTTGGGAAGAGTGCGGACTGAGACAGAGCTAGTACTGGAATAAACCCAACAAGGTTCTAGTTATGAAGTCTCGGTAAGCACTGAAGGGGTTGAAGAATGAAAAAGAATTGAATGTGAAAAGGGTGAAAAGAAATAGCCCACCATATATTCAACCTTAGGGCAGAAACCGGGTTCAATACATATGCTACTGGTGGTTACTAAGGTAAAACTGGTATTGAAAACAAGACGTCATGGACCCAGTGACGCACTGCACCTAACTTCAAAAATTACTCAAGTTCCTCTTAAAAGGACTTGTTTCATTCTCACGGGGAACCTATATAATCTATCGACTTTCTCTTAGAGATTGTTGATATTGAAGAAGGAGACCCTCTCCCTAGTCTCCGGCATAGGAGACCAAATGTGCACTATTGAGCCTAGAGCCACGAGATCATCAATAAATCTCATTAGGACACACTATTCTTGAAGGCTTGCTGTTTCACACAATGTGGAAAGTGAGAATATATTTAAGAGTCCTACGCATTATCCTTGTGGTTTTGCCAAAACATCTGAGTGATATGTAAAATATTCACGATGAAGATGGAAATCCTTCTAGAGCCAACATCAAACAAGCTCTTGGTGGGTGACATGTGAGATCTTTCCTAAAGATCAAACTTGTGACAACTGGATAGAAACGATGGGGCGATTCAATCTTGAATCAACCTTGGTCCAGGAAATGGATTGACGGATACCTTTGAAAAACCGGTCGTTGTGCTAAAAAATTCTTTCCTATAGCACATCGACTATGTATTAATATTTCAAAATTAAAAGGTATTTATGATTGATAATTGATTTTCCATAAAACCTTCGTTGTATTGCAAAACCCTTTATATTAAGCAATACACGATTGTTGTTCAAATCATTTTTCATCAATCAGTGAATCTCAATTCGTTGGTTCACTCACCGGTTGTCTTCTTTGAGACGCTCCGGTTTGAGAACGGCTAGAACAGCGTATGAAACCCTCGCCAAGGAGATTCTTCGGAATTATACCGATCACAGTAGCACTTATGTACGATCAACGGGAACCGTGGGCCTTGTACCTCAATTCAAAGAAAGTGATCAAAGATACTTTCGTGCACTTTATTGCTAACTGTTGTATGCAGGGACATCAAGATTGCAAACCATGTCAATCGGAGTGAGGAGTCAATCCACGCCGCATGCTCACACAATCACATTCAAGTTTAAAGAAATCATGATATGTGCATATCTTCATCAACTGGCTCTGATATTTTCAAACCATGCTTCTGTTACGCTACCGGAAATATTATGAATCAACTAAAAGCTTTCGCAACTCTGATGAGAAGATATCATGATCCAAAAATGTGAGCATGTTGGTCCAAAAGTCACAACTTCACATGATGGAAAAACAACAAAGGATAAGTCAGAGATTTATGGTGGCTGATGATCTCAAAGCTGGCTAAAAAATAATCATCCCGTGGATCACTTAAAGACCTCCACTTGAGATAACAAAACATGCGGAACATGAAGAATCAAAGACTACGATCTACAGAGCAAAGAACTTAATCAATAATCCAAGAACAATCAATATGTAATATCTGTTTGTATTCAATATAAATTGAGGTGACCTCCCTTAGGGGGAGATTGTTAGGATTTAGAAAATCCTTTAGTTAAAGTGTTGGTCACCTCAAGTATATGTATTTGTTAGAAAGCTCGTAGTCGTAGTCAAGTTATGTCAATAAGTAGTTTGTTAAGTAACACCGTGGAGGACGGACGGGTCTTTACCCACTGTATGCCTGATCCACAGCCCGTTGGAGGCGAGTCTTGTAAGATACTATAAATACCCTCTACCTCCCAAGGTAGAGGGTTGGAGCTTCAATACCATTTTTCTTTGTTTCATCAAGTTCCCACTTCTCTCTCTACTTTCTCTCTCTAAACCTTCAAACCATACGCCCCTCTTCCATATATTTTGATGTGTTTGTGAAATCCAATATGTTACACGCTCAAGCCAATTACTAGCTTGGTCCCGTAGAGAAAATTGGAAGAGACGCAAACGCGTGGTCTCCCGTGTGGTAGCATCAAGGTCGATGGAGTCAACAATTTTGTGGAAAACTAAAAGGGGGGGTTGAATAGTTTTGCCAATTTAAAAACTTCCTTTTAAAATATTTATACTGACTTATGTCAATCTACTTATATGTGTGTGTTGGAAGTTGATAGATAGATATATAAAAGTGTAATGAAAGATAAAGAGTAAGAAGCACATAACCACGACACAAGTATTTATAGTGGTTCGGCTACAAGGACACCTTCCTTGCCCTAATCCACTCCCCGAGTCACCTACTTGAGAGTTTGTAATCACTACACGACACCAACTCCTTATGGCGGAGAAGCCTTCACAACGTCACCTACTCTTTTTCCGGTACTAGGCTAACCACCGGGTTCTTTCACACCAAGGTGAACCATACCTACCACAACGTCGCCTACCCTTTATCCGGTACTAGGCTAAGTACCGAGTTCCATTACAATGGAGGAACTACTACCTAACACTACACAACACCTAATCCCAAAGGAGACCTACTCCTTATTACAAAACCATCAAGGATATCAACATCCTTTAAAATAAACAATCACTATATGTATAACGATGCACCTCATCGATTATACGACCTAGGCATTCTTCACTAATGCCACTTGATTTGTTTTCTAGGCATCCTTCACCAATGCCCTTGACACAACTCTTGGCACCTTTCACTAATGCCTTCGTCTTGACACCTTTAGCATTCTTTACTAATGCTCTTGACACGGACATTAAGCATCTTTCACTAATGCTTTCGTCTTGACTCTTTTGGCATCCTTCACTAATGCCTTCGACACAACACTTCTATGGAGAAAGAAAGAACTATCAACAACAGAACCTCAGTAGTCTTGATGATGACGAAGCATGGCAACTCATGGACTTGAGCTTGCTCGACTTCAAGAAGTGGTGATCTCGCCTTTAAGAGGAACCTGGAGAATCACACAAAAAACAAAAGACAAACTACATAGAAAGATCCCTTAGGATCAGTGGTTAGAGAGTTACAATACTTGGGGAAAGTATGTGTGAGAGTGGCAAGCCAAAAGGAAGAAATGGCTCACTATTTATAGAGGAGAAATGCTTACTGTTCCCCGGATCCCACGGATCCCTCCCACAAGGGATCCGTCTAGTGTTAAACTAGGGATCCGTGGGACGCTCCTCTTTGCCCATGGGTATTTTGGTTATGGGTTATGGGTTGATCCATGGTTCTCTTATTAGATACAATGTATCTTATGAGTGCAATGCACCTATTCATATGGGTATGGGTCAATACCATGGGTTATGGATATGTTCTATGGGTTGTAGTTTTTACCCATTTATAATACATACTAGTTATGTATATATTTTGCCCAATATGTAAACACTAGTTGTTGTACATATATATCATAAAATCACTTATACTTGTTTTAGTGTTTTATGTGAAAACGTAAGTGTGTTAGAAAACTATTGGCTCAAACTATTTACGTATTTTATTTGTTTCATTAAAATGATTTTACGTTTGTTATCGACAAAACATTAGAAGATCGTAAAATATAAATAAACGTTTTTACGGCTTATTTTTATTAACAAATTTTAAGGAAGTCCTTGAGATGTTGACTAGGATCTTCGGAACGAATTCCATGGAATGCACATCCGTTTTGCACCAACCGGATGGTGTCGGATCGAGGGCCGTACTTTGAGCTTGATCGAGGAGCTCAACGGTGTTCCTATAGCCTTGATGGCTCGGTATAGAGTATTCACCAAGAGTACGGCCTCTTGGCGGGTCAATTGGTGGTTGGTCGATCGGAAGTGGTTGATTTGGTGGTGGGTTATCACCTTCCATGATGAAAAGTGATGGGGTTACAAACAAAGTCACGAAGAAGGGGGATAGACTACAAGGAAACTAATGAAAATGAGAAAAAATCCTACTTGATAGGAATCAAGCAAGGGAACCTAAACGAGATAGAGATCTAACTAGCTATTCTATTCCCCAGCAGCAGTGCCAAAAACTTGATGCGCGTACGAAGCGCGTTCGGGGTAAAAGGAAAATTCCTTTTCTTCGAGCAAGTTTTTCAACCTCGTAGGCAGTTAACCTAATCGTTGTAGTGTAGTATTGGGTAAGCCTCGGGGATTGATATCGTTCTCTAGGGGAATAGGAATGCTAGTAAGAAATGTGTGACGAGAAGGTGGGGGTTGAAGATGATTCTTTTTTATCTTTTTATTGTTTTTTAGAAAGCTAAGGTAAATATCTCGGGTTAATTGGTTTGGGGGTGGTACTTCTACCGATTACTTCTACTTATCTAATTATCTATTTTATTTAATTACTACGGGTAGTCTTATGTCTAATTGAAGTGTGCTCGTATGATGATTAAAAATGTGTTTACCTAAATGCTATTACTCCCTAGTTATCTTTTATTGGTCGGTTGAATTGTCACACCTTATCTTAACGCGTTGTATTCCTAATGTCGTAGGGTATGCGTGCCCCCTAGTTCTTTGAGGTTATCTCTCGTTTATGACATACGGAGTTGGCAAGCCTAAGCTAATTCATCCATAAGCCACACATTCATAAAGCATACTCAAGCATTAAATACAACGAATGATGCCTAGTTGCACTCCTAAGCCAATTTACAATTAACATAAGAAACAACCTAACAATAATCAATAACTAGGTTTCATAGATCTAAGCAAACAGACAAGAAATTTAGCTAGACATGGTAAACAAGCAAGCAACACATAATCAATCGAATTCGGGATAGACATAAGGATACTTTGGATTAAAATACTTATCTCGATGTGTAAAATAAGGTATGGGACCCTAAGATACTGTCCAATTCGGACTACAAACAATTTAGGGTTTTTTATCCAAAAGTATACCTCTCTAAATGCAGAAAAATCGAATTCTATATATAGATTTACAAATGCGACGGCGTCACCTTTTGTATGGGACGCCGTCAGCTCGCCGTTCATTAGGGTTTCGTCTAGGCCAAGTCATCGATGGGACGACGTCACCTTAGAGTTGTGACGCCGTCGGTCTTTAGTTGGGACGTCGTCTTGATTCTAGATCTGGGCCTTCTGAGTTGAAAACTGTGACTAACGCCCTTCTTCTTTAAGGCGTGACGCCGTCAGGTTATGTGACCAATATTTCCACTGAGCCGTCGCATGCCTGTTTTGATCAAGTCATCATAGAGGGACCGTCGCCCTTTGATTGGGATGTCGTCAGGTACTGTTGATCAGCTTTAAGTGGCTTTGATCTTGACTTTGCCATTTTCTTCATGTATTTTCTCCTTTTCGTCCAAATATGCTTCATTCCAAAGATTTTGCTTCTAAGAGACCTAAAAAGTGAAAATGAATGAAATTAAGTAGTAACGAATATGAAAGTGGTCGATTTAAGGCTTAAATGACCCCCTAAAAGCATACGTTTTAAATCCTTATCAAGACTTAATGACTATGAACTAGATACCCGACCACCGTGACCATCGGGTTGACATCATAGGAATTATAGGTTAGGTTACGATGACCATTCGGGCCTAATGACTTTAGATACCTCCTTTTAGATTGCGTTTAGACATTGCCCATAAGATCATGATAATTGAACTTAGTATTATTATCCCTATTAGTTGTTTACCTCTAAAACCTTCCCAGTAGGTAGTTTAGGTTCACAAAAATATAATCAATAAATTCTAAACAATGCTTCTTTTATTGCTTTCTTAGATATAATATCACTTCAATTAGACAATTAGAGATCACTCGCCATTCCTGAGGACGACCTCAAACTTACCATACCCTCACTACATACGACTGGGTACAATGCTTGTTAGTATATGTGTAGGTCAGTAGGTAGACGGGTATTATAAATGTAAAACCTGGTCTCGTGGATAATAGAGCTTGTGACATTTTGAGATCAATAATCAGTTTATGCGGGATTTGAGGGAAGCTCCCTTTTTTGTAGGCAAGACCGATGATGCTCATGAGCATGTGGATAAGTTCTTGTATATCGTGAGTATTTTCAACACTTCAAGTGTTTCTCACGATGTTGTTATGCTTAGGGTGATTCCTATGGCACTTCCTGGAGCAGCTAAGAGATGGATTGACAGGTTACCAGCAGGCATGATCAACACTTGGGACCTCCTCAAGAAGGCTTTCATTCAAAGATATTTCCCTCTATCAAAGACGGCAAAACAGCTTGAGGAGATTCATAACTTCAAGCAAAATGGAGACGAAACTTTGTACCAAGCATGGGATAGGTACAATGATCTCCTTTGCAAGTGCCCAACTCATGATCTCAACAAACTGTCAACATATTTTACAAGGGGTTGAACATTCCAACAAGACAGATGCTTGACTCTGAGGGGCCGATCCCTGGGATGACACCCACCAGAGCATTTGAAACAATTCAAGATATGGCAGATAATTCTCAGAAATGGCACGATGTGGCAAGCAGTATGAACGTTGGGGGAAGTTTGGATGAAACTCCAGCAATATCTAACAAGCTTCATATTTTAGTTCGAGATATGAAAAAATTGAAGGAGGATGTGCACGTTATTCAGGTAGGATGCGACAATTGTGTGGGAATACATCTGGAAAAGGATTGCCCTTTAAATGAATAGGTAAAAATTGTCGAAGAAGTTAAATATGGAGAAGCTAGTAGACCTTTTCAAGGGTATGTAGGTAATGATGCAAAATACCGTGTGGGTCCACCGAGGTACACCAAATTTGATAATTGTCCATTGTATGGAGAGAAGAAACCTGGCCTCGAGAAAATCATTAATAAGCACATTGAAGAGTCAACCAAGAAAAATGATGAATTCTAGGGATGGATGAAGAAGCTCAAGGAAGATATAGATAGGAACTTGAAGAACCAAGACGCTCCTATCAAAAACCTAGAAACCCAAATTGGACAACTTGCTAAAGATGTACAGAACAAAGGGACTGACATGACAATTGGAGCCTGCAAGGCCATTTTCACACATAAAGAGGTAATTGACACTCATCCTACTTCTAATTGTACTGATAAATTTCTTGGCATTACCTACCTACAGGATGATCAAGAATGTGGAAAATAAGCAGGACTACCTTGCCAACAACCCAAGAAAGAATGTTCAAGGCCATTTTGCTTATACGGCGTATTTATATTCTTTCAAATAAGCGATTTTAGAAAAATTAAACATACGTCACATTGATTTTTTTCAATACGACGTATATTTTTATCTTACTAAAAGGTTGATCTATATTTTCACTCTTAGTATACGACGTATCCAGGAAACTGGATACGGCGTATCTCTGCAGATATCAACAGCTTTTATCCTTTTTATTCTATTGTGGTTCCTAGTTTTTGTGCCATCTTTCTTCAGAGCCCGTCCTACTGACGTATTTATTGATGTTCTCAGGAATCACTATGGGTAACGAAATGAATGAATGCATTACTGAAGCCAGTTAAGGGTATGGATCAAATTTTCTAAGCTTAGAATTAGCGAGGAAGACAAGTTTGCATTAAGGGGACAACTTCTCAAAGAATTGCGTAGTAACACTTTCAGTGGTTCTGAGAATGAAGACCTGGTGACACATCTTGAGAAAATCTACGAAATTGTTGAAATGTACACTCTTGTTCCCCATGACATGGAGCAACTCATGATTCGGGCCATTCCAAATACTCTTACTGGGTGTGCAAATGAATGGTTGAATGGCGAACCTTCTGGTTCTATGTCACTCTGGAAGGATCTCAAAAAGAAATTTCTGATACAATTTAGGCGTGAAGAGCCCTATGCTAAAGATCCTGAATTCATCGGTTGGTTAAATTCTAAATTCCGCAACTACAATAAGATGAGTGCAACTCTCAAAAGTAAACTATGGAACTATTGGATGAGAGGGGATGATGAGGAGGAACTTACTGATGAAGTTTTTGAACCATTCAGAATTGATACTAACCTATTTGATTACGAGACTCCCTTGTACAAGGAGTTCAGATAATTCAACTATCTATTGAAATTGACGAAGATGTGCTTACTGGATATTTTCCAGGATTTAAAACTTTTGATGAATTTAAAAATACCTGGTACAACGAGACGGATAACAATATGCCATGGGTTTCTAAAAAACCATGGAAGGAAGATGTAATTGAACATACATGTGAGCCCCTTCGCTTCAAGGATGGACACGAGACATGGCCAACATGTAACTGGGAAAAGGAGAGATCGTGTAACGGAGGTGATCTTCCGGGAATGAAACACGTTGGAAGTAACATATATTTTCAAAGTTACGAATGGTATAACTTGCTTAAAATAGCGCAAGGAAGAGAAAAGCTTTGTTTGAAAAGGCTAAGTTGGAATCCTGTGAAGATAATGAGGACGATTTGGAAGAATTTCAAGATTATTTGGAAACAAATAACGAAGCTTATTTTTTTGATCAAGATGAAGAAGCATTTAAAGAAAAAATATGCAAATTACTTGGCATACCATACAAGGACCCGCCAACGTTGACATCTGAGAGATTCGAAGTTGTCAAATATTCATTTGGACCATTAGAAGAATATGTTGCAATTAAATTGAATTATTTCGACAATTTGCTAAGAACTGAAGGTGATGTGTCAAAAGCTTACCACGACATTTTTCGGATGAAAGACTAAGGATGGACCGCGTCTAGAACGAAGTAGGAGCTGAAGATGAGTCTAACTTAAAGACTCTGGAATAAAGAGAAGTGCTTACTGGAAGACAACCCGGAATATTTTTTACTGTTTTCTGTTTCGAGTCTGTCAGACCTGTAGTTCGATAAGGCGCATCTCCTAAAAAGGGTGTGGCGTATCGAATGCACTATTCATATCTATCTATTTATTTTTTTCTGCACTTTAGTTTAATTTTGAATTTTAAACATTATGTCAAATGATATTTGATACGGCGCATACTGTTTTGCGATACGACGTATCACATCTGACTCGTACTTTAGTTTAGCTTTTATTCCAGGCTCGATAAGGCGCATCTTAATTAATAAGATATGACGTATCGACTGACCTGACGATTTACAGTTTTATTTTTATTTCTATTTTTATTTCTACTAACCATGTGATTAACGTTGAAGCACTAGCTGTGATTCTTATGCATTTATACAGGTTAAGTGGTATTTATACGAAGGAAATTGAGGTATACAAACTACCAAGTATTTTCTGTGTGCACCATTCATGGAGGGTTGAACGCCCTTCACACACAGAAAATAAAAATTTGCTCACAAACGCATCATGGAGGATTATACTGAGCAAATCTCAGGGGAGTTTCCCGTTCTAATTCTTTGTATTTCCTGTTTTTAATTTTATTTTACACAATGAGGACGTTGTTTATCTTAAGTGAGGGAGGGGGGGGGGATGGAGAATTAGAACGTAGCTTGTCCTTATTTTCAAAAATGTATGCTAATATGTGCTTAATGTATCAAATTTTAAAAATTTTCTAGCATGTTTTTATGAAATCAAAGTTGCATGACCAGCACACATAATCCTTAATTCCATATTGTGAGGATTTATCCTTATCCGTTTCCCAATATTTTACCAAAATTCCACAAAAATATGAGTGTGCCGGTGACTTGCAGTAAACTTTAGAACTTGGCTTGGATACTATTCGAGACCACCATAATGAGTATTATTGATATAATTGGGATAACTTGTCTAACTTGGTAAATTTCTAGGATTACACCCAAAAAGCCTTCATATGTCATGTTTTATTAACTAACTACGCTGGTTAGTTAACCCCCATATAAACCCTTTTGTTACTCTCATCTTTAGAGTAATATACGCCTAGAAAACCCCTAAGAACCATTCATTTCATTTCTTACACCAAATATATGTTTCGTTACACCTATACACCTTAGCCTACCCTGTAGGTTAAGTTCGCGGTTAGTTACTTTGGTTTATTTCCTATGTCTTTGTGTATGTTTCTTGTCGATGGTTAGGTCGGGAATTGTATATCGCAATAAGGTGAATTTCTTGGCTAAGTATTGGTCGGGAATTGCATAATGCAATGGAAGTGAAAGTATATATTGTTTTTTTTTTGTTTTTTTTTTTTTTGTAAACTTTCACTATTATTCTTTACATCTGAAGTATTAAAAATTATTAAAATTATCTAGATTGATTGTTATGGTGAAGTGGTAAAAATTTTACACCACTAGTTAAAAAAAGTGAGGAAAGTGAGATAACTAGTTTGTAAAAGCTTAAACCAAAGTTATATGAGCTTATCGATTATTCGTTGGTACGTATTATAAACCAACGATGTAAATTATGTATTAGTGTAGATATCGCCACTATTTGTTGTACTATATTTATGGATTGCAAGGGAGTTGGTTGTTATGGGAACGCCAACTAAGGTTTGTTCTTTGATTGAGTCATCATTGAGTCTAATTCATGTCTACCTATTACAGCGCGAGTTTTCGTTTAAAGCGTGAGTTAGTCGATGATTTGTGTCTTTTTCAAGGGAAGGTCGGAAAGTGATTAAACACATTGTTTCATTTGTATGGACTTAATTTATTTGTTTTGTGATTTTATCTTAACAACAATTATACGTTTCCCTTGTCCTTGCCCTTTAGCTTAGTGAGAATGTCAAATGCATGAATAAGGTAGTGACCATCCGAGTTTTTTAAGGAATTGAATGACGTGCCAGCGATCTGGTGTGTATTTTGGTGACCATCCGCTATGCAAATAACGCGCCAGCGATCCAAGGTACACACTAGTGACCATTCGTTGTTTGAGGAATCAAGGACTCGCGCTAGCGATCTATTGAGTTTATGCATGAGACGTCTGAACAAAAGCTATATACAACCTTATCACATTTAACCCAATTTATCGCTTTAGGTTTGTTACTCCTTAGCTTTAGTGGGGGAGATGTGTATCCTTGTCAAGCTTATGATAGAATATTCGTCACGACTGAGCAATTGAGCGAATTACTTAAATGTTACCACATAGATTAGTTGAGTGATTTTTTTAACATCCTCGACAATTATTTAGGATACATTTTCATAAGTTTAAATCTAGAGTTTACTTGAGGACAAGTAAAGTTCAAGTGGGGGATATTTGATGATATCAAATAACAACAGTTTATTAGCATCATTTATCCTATGTATATTGCTTGTTTTGTATTATTTTATATGAGAATTGATACTTAATTGCTTACTTTTGTATTTCTTAGTTGAAAACAAGCATTTGGTGAGAGTTAGCTATTTTGAACATAAATTGGAGCAAAATGGATCAATTTGGTAAAGTCTGCTGACCTTAAGGAAGACACGCCGTATCATTCTAGACAGATACGTCGTACATCAAGACTTAGATGAATGCGAAGACCATTGCCTGACTTTGAAGAATACGCCGCATGGAATTCTTTCATGCGCCGTATATGAAACTTTGGTCAACACAAAGATTTGACTTATCTGCTCAAGATACGCCGCATAAACACTTTGACATGCGCCATATCAACCTCAGGACTTCACCAAGTAATTCCAAGATTACGAGACACATACGCCGTATCAAGACTGAAGATCCGCCATATCATATGACGGTGTATGAATATTCCAGAATAAAATAATCTTGGACCCCATGCGAAGTTACCTAGATACGACGCATCGAGTAAAATGATACGCCTTATCGATGCCGTTTCCAGAAAGTATAAATACAGGAACGAACAGCCTCATTAGACAGACATTCTACACAATACCATAGAAGGCGACGACCAGACCAAACAAGACACAACCGGAAGAAGAATTCAGAGGAATAAGTAGGTCCTCCTAGCGCTTTAATTCATAATTATATTTTGCTTTATTTGTATTAGTACTCTTTAATCCATTAGGATTGCGTGCCTTGTCTCCAATGTTTGACTCACATTTAATCTGCTTTCCCATCGATTATAATTGTATTTGATGTTTATTTGGAAGTACATGCGTTTGTTTTGATTACTTACATAGTTTATTGTGGCTTGTTTGCGCCGCCATACGCCTCCCACAATCACTTCACTAATTGCATAATTAGTGTAAGCCATAACGGGATAAATAATACATAAACTTAGTAATCATTAAGGTGGTCTTAATGCATGTTTAATTAATCGTGATAGGATTAGTTTGTTGAAAGACATAAAAAAAAGAATCTAGAGATCTAGGTGCGCCTAGGCTTAGGAATGATATACGCAGACACGTGAACAACCAACAAGAAAGACCAGAATTAGTACTCATCATATACAACTAAGCAACTAAGCGAATAAAATCTACTTTACTATTGGCCAGGCCTATTATCTGCTATCTGTATTCTTATCGGTGTACGTGTGTGTCAATCGCCTTTACAGTTTTACTTAATCTAAACATCGTACCAGTCTCTTAGGCTAAAACCCCCTTGCGTTAGATTAGGTTTAATTAGACTAACTTTAGGATTAAAATACTGATAAATATCTAAGTGTTAACATTCCACTCTTAGTGGTCGACACTCTACTTACCAACTAGGATACACTGATCGGGTATACTGCTCGTTAGTGTTTGTTATAGGTTAAGTCAGCTAAATATAAATTTAAAACTTGATAACACAAAAAGACCTATACACAACGGAACACATCAAACCCCATAACCATCAACCTTGAAACTCACCAAGAAAACAACATTGGGAATAGTAAATTGACGAAGAGTGAAATTGGTTGAACAAAGAAACTTGGGGCACGTAATCTTTTGTTCGATGGTTGGCTGCGAGGTAAGTTTGGAACAACTAAGGTGGATAAAAGCGTAAAAAAGAATGTGTTCGTTGAATGGATGATTGATAGTTATTCAGATGGATTGGACACCTTTGAAGAAGATAACGACCCCTATAGCAAAAGTTTTGAAATGTTCAAATCAGAATTTGAAGGAAGTACTGCAGCTACTAGATCAATGTGAGCTTAGAATTGGCATAAAATGGTATATCTTGCAAGATGTTTGGGAAAAATTCGAAAAGGTTTATAACGAAACATAAGTATATTGGCATGAAGATGGATTAGAGGAAGAAGAAAAGAGGGATTGTAATATGGAAGGAACAAATTATGACCCACCAAATTTAAAGGTAGATACGTTCAAGGTAAGACGGTACACGTTAGAAGGAATAGGAAATTTTATATGTATCGAAAAGATGGGGAATATTGAACTACCGGTTAGTAGGATGAATGGGGAGAAATTTTTTTAAAAAAATGATATGAGATGAAATGAACGCACAGGGACGTGTTCAATGGGAGCCGTAAGCCTACGGGGCTTTGAGTCTAACTTAAAGACTTGTTAGTAAGAAAAGTGCTTGTCAGGAGACAATCCATCTTTTCTCTTTTCTTCTTTTTATTAGTTTAGTTTATTTTGGTTTGTTTGTTACTAATTTTTGCAGGTACTTACAGCAATGGAGGATGTAAGAAAGCTTGAAACAAGACATAGAGTTGAACATTATTGGGGGATCGACATCAGAGAGTTCTACGGCGTAACCCTATCGAGGAGGTTACGCCGTACTCTTCCCCAGACTTCAGAAAAATCAGCAGGTCAACTCTTCTACGGCATAGCTCAGTTAATGAGGTTGGACCATAGAATCCTCGTGTAGCAAAATAAATTTTTCAAATAACTTGCATTCCATAACCATGTATTAGTAACTAAATGAACTTTGTAGGTGCATTCCCTGTAAACCCTCACGAGACTACACTCGTCCACTCGGGATACCAAGTGGTTTAAAAGGCTTGTTGCATACACTAAATGCAACTGTGATTCCTATAAGTGAGTTAGGTTTTTCTTTGTTTTTATTTTTTTATATTTTTTCTAGAATTATGCTTTGGTAGTGGTATGATTTCAGGGAATTGAAGTTTGCTCATGGAGGCGAAGTCAAGGCACGTCTTTTTCACGTGTTCCTTCTATCATTTTGGAGCAAATTTCAGGGGAGTTCTCGTTCTAATTCTACTTGTCTCTTGTTAATTTTCATTTTTGTGTACAATAGGGACTTTATACAATTTAAGTGGGGGGACGGGTGTAGAATTATCACTTAAGTCTATTGCCCTCATTTTTCTAATTTATTTTGAAAAATTATGCCATTTTTGAAAACATTTTGACATGTTTTTCTTAACCTAACTAGAGTAGATCTTTGCCGAGCATACAGAAACCCTTGATTCCATTGGTGAGGTATAGCCAAATATCCATTTTCTTAAAACCACCAAATATTGAGTGTGACAGTAGTATTGTATACTTTAGATCTTGACATTTATATCATTTTGAGACCATAGATGAGTAGTGCATTGAGTTTTCTTGGTGCCTTTGGGATAGATAGTTCGAGAAGGAAATATTTTAGGATTTACACCAAAACAGCCCATATGAGTTAAATTATGTGTATTTATCTACTAG
The DNA here is from genome assembly GCA_910596185.1 of Chrysanthemum makinoi. Taxonomy (NCBI): domain Eukaryota; kingdom Viridiplantae; phylum Streptophyta; class Magnoliopsida; order Asterales; family Asteraceae; genus Chrysanthemum; species Chrysanthemum makinoi. Next base: position 202,198,617 of record OU343220.1, read on the forward strand.
TCACATCGACTTGTTGACCTCCCGTGATAAACCCTTTTGTTGCACTCATTTTTAGTGCAAGATACCCTTAAATACACCCTTTTGAGCGAATCTTTCGCTTCATAACCCATTATTATGTTTTTTCGTTTACACCTTATCGGCTTAGGCTACCGTGTAGTCTTTAGTCTATGGTTGGGGAATCGTTGTTTGCCTAAGTTCAAGGTTCGAGTTGAGAGATTCGGGGATCACGCTTTCGTAGAAGACACATCTTTGAAGATCATTCCCGTATTTCTCATATATGTTTCATCTCAAGTGGGGGAATGACATCCTATTTTAGTTATGAAAAAAAAATCTTATTATTATTATTGTATTGAAGGATTGATTAGTGTATATATCTATGATTAACACTATGAACACTAATCCATAGCATCGTTGATGAGCTTATTCGAATAAACGCGAGGGAATACCTCGTATATATATGATTGAAGGGACGAGTTGGTGACTACATTACACCAACTAGGTTTTGGAAGGTCAAGTTAGTGTGCATTATTACCATTATATATCAACTTTTTATAGCACACTAACTTGTTATTTGATGATCTGGATTCCTCGTCTTGATGCTCGGATTTAGGATGGACGGTAAGCGGTGACAACTTGATTATGGACTAAGACTATTTATATGTGTATTTTTCATTTTTACACCTTTTTATGTACATCCCATGTCTCTTCCTACCCTTAGTTGTTCTTGAAGAATAACTGACCCCTAACTTTATTATTATTCACCCACTATTGCCTTTTAGGATTGTCTTGACCTTGGCTCTAGTGGTGGTGTTTTGTATAACCGCCAAGCCTATTATAGAATACATACTATGACTGTGCTTATGAGTGATCACCCTGATCAGTGTGTAAATACTCATCATTTTTGTTCCTTCTACACTGCAAAAACAGTCAAAAACACTTTGAAAAGTCTTAAAAAGACAGAAAAAATATTTAGACTGTATTTTATGCATAAATTGTCAAATCTAGTCCCTGGTTATTCAAAACATGTAATTTTTCATAAAAGGCCCTCAAGGATTTTCAAGTTGTCAAAATTACCCTTATAAAGTTCAGTTTTGCAAAAATGGCAACTTTAGTCCCTGAAGTTTCAAAGATTGACAGAATTTACCCCTGGACATTTTAAATTGGAAAATTAATATTTTTAGTCCTTTGGTAATTCAAACTTGTCAAAAGTGGTCCTTATAATAAACTTTGCAAAATTACAGTTTTGGTCCCTCAAGTTTAGTTGATTTGCAATTTTGGTCCTTGTTTACTAATCCTAAAACCAACCGGACCCAAAAATCACTAAACCCAAAATAAAAAATAAACCCAATCCTGCAGCCCAAACCACCCAAGCCCACCACCAACTTGAACCTTGGACCTAGACCCTTGACCCCCCTGTTTTGAACCCTTCCCGTTTAATAACTCCCTCGGTCAAAATAGTCAAACCCCACCACTTGTTTTCCCTCCATCTCCATCACCTAACGCCTGCAAATTCAGCCACCCCTCACCTCCAGCTAACCTTCACCATCCCTTGTCCCCTCCACCTCCACAACAAACCAAATGCATTAAATGCTCCTTCCCTTGTTACAAGTCATCAGTACAAATTGTAAGAAAAGTTTTTGGCGCCAAAATCGAATCCGCGGCCAATATCAACTCCAATCATCCAATGGCTCAGATTCTTGATGGGAATTGCTCAGAGTGGCAAGTGGAAGACTTTTGGGAATAAATAGAGGGAGAAAAGGAGATATGAGGAGTTTTTTTTTTATTTTTTTAATTTTTCTTGTATGTCGTTTTTAATTTTAATGTATTAATTAGTCTCCAAAATTGTACTGTTAAGCTTCCCTGTTTTGAACTAAAGCTATTGTATCAGTTGTAATTCATTTCAAGTTCTAATTTAAAGTTTGATTAAAGTTTCTTATTTTTAAATCTTCTTCTCTTTAATCAGTCTTAATTGTCCTAAATCCGAGCTTCAATAAGCTTTATTATAACTTAAGTGAGCTTACTAAAGCTGTATATAGCTTTTAGTAAGCTCAAGAATCAGTTCCAAGCAAATTCTTCACTTGGTCAACGAAAGTCAAAAGAGGAGGGAAATTGGATCTTGGATGTGCAGCAGACCTGGAAATGGTTCTGCGAGGCTTTTGAACTTGTTTGGATCACTTTCAAATAGAAGTTAAGATTTCTGGCTTGTTTCTTTAAGTTTTAATTTCTTTAGTGTAAAATTAGTTTAATTTAATTCTGTAGATTATTGTTGTTATAATCTGTTTAAGTTTGTTGAAATCTACTTTAATATAGATACTTTGAGTTTATAAGTTGATTGAAAGCCTTGAAATACCCTATTTCTTAGTAAAATTTCAATTTGGCCAACTTAAAAGAGTGTTTGGTATAAGCTTGTATTTGGAGTTCTAAAGCTTTTCAGTGGTTAGTCTCAGTTAATTAAGTTTGATTTAGGTACAGCATAGTCAATTAAGTTAGTTATTTGCATATTAGAATAGCTAAAGTCAAAATCATTTTGATTCTTCTCTTGTGCTCATAACTGTTTAAATCAGTTAGTGAGATTTTGCAATTAGGTAGATATAGTCATAATTTAGCCTACATCAATATTATTTCATATCATCATATCATTTTCATTCAAAAGAATTGATTCAAATTTCATTTTAGTCAACATCTCAAATCTGGTAAAAAGTCAAAAAGTGATTTAGTGGATTTTTGCAAATCTTTCTGGATTTTTCATGCACTCAATTCTGATCTAAATTGATTGATATTTTGGAATCAAGAACTTCAACTGGTTGAGTTTTTAAAAATCATTTTTGTAGAATTTTAGTAATTTTCTATAAGCTCCTAATCAGCTTGTCAATTAAGCCAAAAGTGCCCTGTGCACACACTCAGTGATAACTGAGTGTGCACAGGTTTGTGCAGAGCTCTCAACAAGCTCATGAGAGCTTGTCTTGGGCTAATATTTGGTTTATAAGCTCCTTGCTAGGTCCACTTGAGATTGTGATATCTGGTCTTGGGTTCCAACTAGGGTAGATAGCTTATTTTTAAGCTTGAAATAAGCACCTAGGGACTGAATTCACTTGTTTGATTTTGTACTCATAAGCTTGTAGCTGGCTATCTAGAGTTGTAGACTAGTTGATTTAGGTTCTTTTCACTGAATCGTAGCTTAATCTAAGTAGAGGTAGCTTGTGGTGCATTCTAGAGCTTATTAGCTTATTATTTAGAGCTTATTTAGGGACAGTTTGCACTACAGCTTCATAATATTACACATAAGCCCTAGATTTTATATTTTTCATAGATTTAGAATAATATTTTAGAATTTTCCTGAAATTTTCATAATTTTTCATCACTGTTTAGTATTTTTCCTATTTTAAAACAATTTTTAGGACTTTTTAAATAGCTTTTAATACAAATAATTCAGAAAAGCTTCAGAAAAATAATTTTTCATTTTTCCTAGATTAATAAAAATATAAAAAGAGAAAAAATAAATTTTCCCTATTTTTCTTAGATTAAATTGTTTTTTCTTAGCATTTAAATTAGTTTTAATAGTTTTTAAATCGTAGAAAATAGAAAAATAATCAGAAAAATAAAAAATTAGTTTTGAAAAATCTCTTTAGTTATTTTAGATTTTTTAAAAATAGTTTTATAATTTTCCCATTAATTTTCATAATTTTTAGTATTTTAATTTAGTTTTAAAGTTTAAAATTAGTTTTTAATTCAAATTTATAAAAGAAAAATCAAGAAAATCCAACTTTAAAAATAGTGATAGCGTTTATTTAATATAATTTAGCTTTTTAATTTTCTTTTCAGCTTATTATTAAGCACTTATATGTTTTTTATATTTTTCTTAAGTTTCTGTCATATTAAAGTATTTTTAGGAATTTTCTCAGATTTTTTCCTTTGTCATCTAGTATTATCATTAACCTTTTCCTGTTCAATATTCACCCGATCACAGATTCGTTGTATTACAGTTTACACACCTCGTTGGGACTTAACGACCCGGGGAAACACTAGACTCCCCTGGACTTAATTGCTTTGGTTTTAGACTGTTTGACTTTTATTACGGTTGACCATTCACAAGTGGTTGACTTGTGTAATAAACCTGACCGTTTGGGACCAATCAAATTTTGGCGCCGCTGCCGGGGAGGTGTGCTGCGTACTACGAATTTGAAGCATCAGTGTTGTTGAATATACATCCATTGTATATTTACCATCCTTGTTCATATTTTCTTATTATTATCATATAAAAACAAAACGGTTCCCGAAAACATTTTAAAATCAGTTTTCAACAAACACAAAAACCCAAAAAGATTTTCTTTCTTATTTTTACAAAATGTTTATCCAAAAATCCAAAAATATCCATCTTTACCCTCTCACATCTTTGATTCTTCATCCCAACCCCTCTGTAAACCTTTGATTCTTTCCTATGTCGTATCCACACCATTTTGGTTGCCAATGGTGTGGTGGTCCTCATAATGGTGGGAATTGTCCCGGCTGTAGCATGGTAGAATCAGGAGATGGGTCTGTCTATAACCAAGCTCCCTATCCTTACCATGACACATCTGATTCATTCTACCAGCCACCACATCATGAGCTATTGACATATCTGTGAGTTTTGTGGAGGTCCTCACCAAGGATTTGAGTGTCAATCCGGAAACACGTTTGTCTATGAACAGTTTTCTGGTAACACTCAGGACTTTGGAAATTACCAAATTCCATATTATTCACATGTCCAGCCACAACAATCATTTTGTTGTGAGTACTGTGGAGGTCCACACGTCAGCTCGGATTGTCAAACGGGGAATACATTTCCTTGTGACAATTTTGACACATCATTTCAAGACCAACCTCCACAGTACCAAATGATTCAAGCAACTCCTCATGAAACTACGACAGACCTTCTACTGAAGAGTCTGGAGTTATTAAAAGAACTTAAGGAGGAATCGGCTATGTCGTTTCAAAACTCTCGTGAGGAATCTATGGCAGAATTACTTGCAAAAGAACGAGATGCTAGAAACGAAAAGAGTATGGAGGAATTACTTGTCGAAGAACAAGCAGCTAAAACACGTGCTATATTTCGCAATGCTGCTCTTCTCGATGAAGATGATGATGAAGTTACCCTTGATATTCGTCAATTTTGTACGGGTTCATCAAGTTCATCAGTTGAAATTCCTTCCATGAAAAATCAGGGAGAAAAGACTATGATGGAATTACTAGCAGAAGAACAAATGGAAAGTATAAAACATATGTATGCTAGTCCTTCTCAACTCCCTCAGTCTGTTGTTATCACACCCGATATTCCCACTCACTCTCTAAACATGGGGGATGAGCATCTTTACACTGTTCCTGAAAAGGAATCGGACGAATTCATAAAGTCTAGTGTTGAGAACCTTGTCCCAATCCCGAGAGAGTCACAGGGAACTTTTGATCATATGTGTGATTCTCTTTCCCCTCTTGAGTATTCTCTAGATCATTTTGAAACTTTCTCCGATTTTAGCGACGATTGTGCTTCCTATGGAAACATCGAGTATGTTGAGGCATCACTCCCACAGTCTGATCCTCTTCTTGAGGAGTTCACCGATGAACTCGCTCACATCAATCCACTTTCATCAAAAAGTGATGATGATCTCTTTGATTTCGAAGCCGACCTAGGAGAAATTGAAAGTCTTCTTTATAATGATCGTTCACTCACTTCTTATCCCAACAGTCCAATAGAGAATGTTGATCACTTTGTTCCTGAAGCGTTCAAAACAACTCTCACTAATCCTCTATTTGAATTCGACTCTGAATTCACTTTAATTTCTGAGAATCCACTCTTTGATACTCAGATTGAGGATAGTGATGAGTCTACAGAGGAACAAGAATTCACAGATTTACATCTTGTGATTGATTCTCTTCACGAGGAGTTCGCCGGTGAACTCACTCATATCATATCTCCGCTGGAGTATGATAACTTCTACTTTGATCTAGACACACCCGGGATATGTCTAGACCAATTAAGCTTAAATGATGAGATTCATGCTATTATGAATTCTCCTGTGGGTGATGATGAGTTAGTCATGATGTTTATCATGACTTTCTTTCTCTTCTTCACCTATCCCGTGGCTTCTCCTATTCTTCACTCCTTCGGGAATGAGGACACTATCTTTGACCCCGGCATTTTCATTTATTATTTGTTAGCCGGATCTCTCTATATCTCATCGGTGTGGAACTTTCGCGTGCTTCAAATGTTTATACAAACATTTTGAATGAAAGTCCGATGGAGATTGTCTCTTCCACTTACTTCCCCATGAACAAATTAATTCGGGGTCGAGTCAAGCTAGCGACTCGGTAATCAAAAACAGTAGTTAAACATGGGTTTTCACCCGTGTGTACCACCCTAGTGTGGGGGAGTTGCCCCCCGCTGTTGTATATAAGTTTTCATCAAAAAAAAAATCACAAAAAAAGGCCGTAGTATTTCCCTTTTACGTTCTATGTTTCGGCATCACCGCCGGTACTTTGAATATTGAGGGCAATATTCATTTCTAGTGTGGGGGGGAATTCTCACGAATTTTATCATGTAATTATACCACCCAATTCCCCCAATTTTGGCCAAAAAAAATTTTTTTTTTGGAGCAAGTGTTTTGCACTTACTCAGCTTACGGTTATCAGTCCACCATGTCTAAAAAACAAAAGGATTGGCTAATCCAGGAGCAAACGGCTCTTGGTAAAGATTTATCAAATCCGTTGACGGCTTGCAATTTGCCCAAAATTGTATGGTATTCGACTCACCATATCCTTAAAAGTGAAGAGTTGGCTAGCCCGCAAGTTTATGGCTTGTGGTAAAGGCAGTTGGAAAACCATAATTGGTAATCGACTCACCAAAGATATTTTATCTAAGAGTTGGCTAGTCCAGAAGCAAACGGCTTCTGGTAAAGACAAATCAAAACCGTTGAAAGCTTGTGATTTGCTCAAAATCATTTGGTTATCGATGTACCAAGGTTCTTACTTGAACTGAAACATTTGGCTACTCCAGAAGTAATGGCTTTTGGTAAAGAGATTCAAATCCATTAAGTTTTCTCAAAAGATTGCTAGGGACTAGCAATGTTTTAGTGTGGGGGATTGATGAGTGTGTAAATACTCATCATTTTTGTTCCTTCTACACTGCAAAAACAGTCAAAAACACTTTGAAAAGTCTTAAAAGACAGAAAAAATATTTAGACTGTATTTTATGCATAAATTGTCAAATCTAGTCCCTGGTTATTCAAAACATGTAATTTTTCATAAAAGGCCATCAAGGATTTTCAAGTTGTCAAAATTACCCTTATAAAGTTCAGTTTTGCAAAATGGCAGCTTTGGTCCCTGAAGTTTCAAAGATTGACAGAATTTTCCCCTGGACATTTTAAATTGGAAAATTAATATTTTTAGTCCTTTGGTAATTCAAACTTGTCAAAAGTGGTCCTTGTAATAAACTTTGCAAAATTACAGTTTTGGTCCCTCAAGTTTAGTTGATTTGCAATTTTGGTCCTTGTTTACTAATCCTAAAACCAACCGGACCCAAAAATCACTAAACCCAAAATAAAAAATAAACCCAATCCTGCAGCCCAAACCACCCAAGCCCACCACCAACTTGAACCTTGGACCTAGACCCTTGACCCCCCTGTTTTGAACCCTTCCCGTTTAATAACTCCCTCGGTCAAAATAGTCAAACCCCACCACTTGTTTTCCCTCCATCTCCATCACCTAACGCCTGCAAATTCAGCCACCCCTCACCTCCAGCTAACCTTCACCATCCCTTGTCCCCTCCACCTCCACAACAAACCAAATGCATTAAATGCTCCTTCCCTTGTTACAAGTCATCAGTACAAATTGCAAGAAAAGTTTTTGGCGCCAAAATCGAATCCGCGGCCAATATCAACTCCAATCATCCAATGGCTCAGATTCTTGATGGGAATTGCTCAGAGTGGCAAGTGGAAGACTTTTGGGAATAAATAGAGGGAGAAAAGGAGAGATGAGGAGTTTTTTTTTTTTTAATTTTTTCTTGTATGTCGCTTTTAATTTTAATGTATTAATTAGTCTCCAAAATTGTACGTTAAGCTTCCCTGCTTTGAACTAAAGCTATTGTATCAGTTGTAATTCATTTCAAGCTCTAATTTAAAGTTTGATTAAAGTTTCTTATTTTAAAATTTTCTTCTCTTTAATCAGTCTTAATTGTCCTAAATCCGAGCTTCAATAAGCTTTATTATAACTTAAGTGAGCTTACTAAAGCTGTATATAGCTTTTAGTAAGCTCAAGAATCAGTTCCAAGCAAATTCTTCACTTGGTCAACGAAAGTCAAAAGAGGAGGGAAATTGGATCTTGGATGTGCAGCAGACTGGAAATGGTTTGTGAGGCTTTTGAACTTGTTTGGATCACTTTCAAATAGAAGTTAAGATTTCTGGCTTGTTTCTTTAAGTTTTAATTTCTTTAGTGTAAAATTAGTTTAATTTAATTCTGTAGATTATTGTTGTTATAATCTGTTTAAGTTTGTTGAAATCTACTTTAATATAGATACTTTGAGTTTATAAGTTGATTGAAAGCCTTGAAATACCCTATTGCTTAGTAAAATTTCAATTTGGCCAACTTAAAAGAGTGTTTGGTATAAGCTTGTATTTGGAGTTCTAAAGCTTTTCAGTGGTTAGTCTCAGTTAATTAAGTTTGATTTAGGTACAGCATAGTCAATTAAGTTAGTTATTTGCATATTAGAATAGCTAAAGTCAAAATCATTTTGATTCTTCTCTTGTGCTCATAACTGTTTAAATCAGTTAGTGAGATTTTGCAATTAGGTAGATATAGTCATAATTTAGCCTACATCAGTATTATTTCATATCATCATATCATTTTCATTCAAAAGAATTGATTCAAATTTCATTTTAGTCAACATCTCAAATCTGGTAAAAAGTCAAAAAGTGATTTAGTGGATTTTTGCAAATCTTTCTGGATTGATTGATATTTTGGAATCAAGAACTTCAACTGGTTGAGTTTTTAAAAATCATTTTTGTAGAATTTTAGTAATTTTCTATAAGCTCCTAATCAGCTTGTCAATTAAGCCAAAAGTGCCCTGTGCACACACTGTGATAACTGTGTGCAAGGTTTGTGCAGTACTCTCAACAAGCTCATGAGAGCTTGTCTTCGGCTAATATTTGGTTTATAAGCTCCTTGCTAGGTCCACTTGAGATTGTGATATCTGGTCTTGGGTTCCAACTAGGGTAGATAGCTTATTTTTAAGCTTGAAATAAGCACCTAGGGACTGAATTCACTTGTTTGATTTTGTACTCATAAGCTTGTAGCTGGTTATCTAGAGGTGTAGACTAGTTGATTTAGGTTCTTTTCACTAAATTGTAGCTTAATCTAAGTAGAGGTAGCTTCTGGTGCATTCTAGAGCTTATTAGCTTATTATTTAGAGCTTATTTAGGGACAGTTTGCACTACAGCTTCATAATCTTACACATAAGCCCTAGCTTTTATATTTTTCATAGATTTAGAATAATATTTTAGAATTTTCCTGAAAATTTCATAATTTTTCATCCTTAGTATTTTTCCTATTTTAAAACAGATTTTAGGACTTTTTAAATAGCTTTTAATACAAATAATTCAGAAAAGCTTCAGAAAAATAATTTTTCATTTTTCTTAGATTAATAAAAATATAAAAAGAGAAAAAATAATTTTTCCCTATTTTTCTTAGATTAAATTGTTTTTTTTAGCATTTAAATTAGTTTTAATAGTTTTTAAATCGTAGAAAATAGAAAAATAATCAGAAAAATAAAAAATTAGTTTTGAAAATTCTCTTTAGTTATTTTAGATTTTTTAAAAATAGTTTTATAATTTTCCCATTAATTTTCATAATTTTTAGTATTTTAATTTAGTTTTAAAGTTTAAAATTAGTTTTAATTCAAATTTATAAAAGAAAAATCAAGAAAAATCCAACTTTAAAAATAGTGATAGCGTTTATTTAATATAATTTAGCTTTTAATTTTCTTTTCAGCTTATTATTAAGCATTTATATGTTTTTATATTTTTCTTAAGTTTCTGTCATATTAAAGTATTTTTAGGAATTTTCTCAGATTTTTTCCTTTGTCATCTAGTATTATCATTAACCTTTTCCTGTTCAATATTCACCCGATCACAGATTCGTTGTATTACAGTTTACACACCTCGTTGGGACTTAACGACCTGGGGAAACACTAGACTCCCCTGGACTTAATTGCTTTGGTTTTAGACTGTTTGACTTTTATTACGGTTGACCATTCACAAGTGGTTGACTTGTGTAATAAACCTGACCGTTTGGGACCAATCACACCCCGAAAATGAAACACTTAGATTAGAGACCGTATGAGTGTTTTTGTTCCCTATTTCGTGAGGTGTTCGACTTTGATGTGTCTAGCATAGGTAGTCTTTAAAATCATACCTTCCAAACTAACTTGGGAGTTATCTTTTTAAGAATGATTCTAATAAGGTCTACTTGAGGGCAAGCAGAGTTTATGTGGGAGGATATTTGATAACATCAAATAATCTTGATATTTTAGTGTCAATTTCCCCCTAATATGCTCATTATTGGAGTAGTTTTACATGAATATATACTCTTATCTCTTATTATTTCATTTCAAGGTATAAATGAGCATTGGAACGAAGAAAATTGGATTTGGAAAGAATGCTAACGAAAGTTACACATGGACTTGCTGACCAGAGGATAGTTACGGCATAAGTACCAAGTTCAACTTACGTCGTAACTAATAATATCACTAGAATACTAAAGTCAACACAGCTCAAGGTTACTGCGTAACTCCGTCGACTAGGTTACACTGTAGAAATCCAAAGACTTAGCCAAATTCAGTGATCATGAAGGTTGCGCCGTAACCTCAACATATGGTTACGGCGTAGAAGTTGAAGAAAATATTAACGAGAGTTATGCGGTGTAACTCTACCAATGAGGTTACGCTGCCACTATTATCAAGACTTGAGATCGTCCAGTTATAAAGGGGTTACGGCATAACCCTTTGCTTAAGGTTACACCGTAACTTGGTCGAGGCTATAAATGCAAGCCCTAATATTGCATTTCATTCATCATTCACTCAACATATCAGCAAGGGGATGAATTAGGGCTTATTGAAGGACGAAATTCAGCAATTATACACCACTTTCCAAGGGAGAAATCTTTTTGTTTCATTCATAGTTTTAACATCACATCAAGTATTTTTATCGAATCCAATGTTTACTTCTTATTTGATTATGAACATTGTATTTTGTGCATTATTTAATATGATAGGCTAAACACTTTATGTGTTAGTCTAGTTATGAATTTATCATTGCCTTGACCTATGTTCTTCGTTTATTTATCGCTTTATGTAGATATCTTTCTAGCCTATTGTTAATCCTCGTGTTTTGGTAACATTGAAGCTAGGGTAGTACCTCATATGATAGTTAGTATATTGACCATTTGAAAGCTATATTATGGGTTGCTTGAGGTGTGACCATCGCCCTTGTATGGGACTTGACCATAGAATTACCTACACTAGTAGAAATGCTTAAGAAGTGCGGGAACCCTACGTGGACCAAGCGAGGTTTTAATGTTAAAATCACTAAGATGGGTCTAGAAGATAGTTGGTGGGTAATGACTAAGACTAGACTTTCAACCACTGTGACTGTCGGGGTTGGGGTCTACAGTTTATAGGTTAGGTTGCATTGACCATTTGTGCCTAATGAATTAGAACTACTACATAAGGCGAGAGTAGACATTTTCCATTAGAACTAGATCATGGCTTTATAATAGTAGTAACTAGACTAGCAAATTCTTCTCCCACTGATTAATTCCATTTCATTTTCGTTAATAAAAGTAGTTAACTACAATTCAAATCATAAACCATTTTAGTGACATTAAAGACTTAAGTTAGACTCCTCTCATAGCTCTTGGGATGGCCTCGGTTTTACCGAATTCTATACTAGTCACGAGCGGGTACACTGCTTGTTAGTGCTCACGTAGATCATAGGTAAACGACACTTTATAAATTTAAAATGTGATCTAGAAATAAAGCATCATATTAATAGGTGTAAGTGACGAGCACATGAGTGTTAAAGGAGTTTACTAGAGCATATCTTTTGAATTACTAGGAGACTTAATGACTATGAACTAGATACCTGACCACCGTGACCATCGGGGTTGAGATCATAGGAATTATAGGTTAGGTTACGATGACCATTCGGGCCTAATGATTTTAGATACCTCCTTTAAGATTGCATTTAGACATTGCACATAAGATCATGATAATTGAACTTAGGATTTTTATCCCTATTAGTTGTTTACCTCTAAAACCTTCCTAGTAGGTAGTTTAGGTTCACGAAAATATAATCAATTAATTCTAAACAATGCTTCTTTTGTTGCTTTCTTAGATAGAATACCATTTCAAATAGACAATTAGAGATCACTCGCCATTCCTGAGGACAGCCGCAGACTTACCATACCTTCACTATATACGATTGGGTACACTGCCCATTAGTATATGTGTAGGTCAGTAGGTAGACAAGTATTATAAATGTAAAACTTGATCTCGTGGATCATAGAGCTTGTGACAATATATTTGTAAGACCCATAATGTATTTCATCAAATGAAAATAAAACACAAAATCAAAAGATTCAAAATATACTAGAATACCACTTGCTTGATTTTGGGTAAAACTATTATTTCCTTCATTTTCAACAAATTCAAGAACCTTTATAACAGATGGAAGCATATCAATCAAACGCAAAATTGTTTTGTAGTGAGAATTTCATCTTGTATCCCCGACTCATATAAGAGAAAGCTCTTGGTTTTTACCACTTTCGATTTCAACTTCTTAGTTTTTCCACTCTCACTTTTTCATCTTCTATAAGTATATCTTTTCCTTTTCAAGAAGCACAAACAACATTTGTCCTAAGAAATAACTTATCAAAGAAGTCCACAACACCTAAATGTTTCCGTGCAACGGAAACAATTACTAATTGAAGTTGGTGAGCAAAACAATGTACATAATATGCCGAGCTATTTTCTTCTAAAATTAGCCTTTAAACAATTGAATTCACTAGCATATTGCTATCCCCATCATAACCTTGACCTCTAAGTTTTTTTAGGCTTAAAATGATTTTTAGCAAAAAAGTATCAATGGCATATTTAAGATAAGAAGAAGTCTCTTTTACGTTATTTATACCAACTAAGCTCTCTTTTACTAGTCCATTTTTTTAATGTGTCGAACAATAATTGCCATTTGTTCTTTTTTCGTTACATCACTAGACTCGTCAGCTAACAATGTAAATAAGTCATCACCAATATTTTTAAAAATGGTTTCAAGTACTTCTTCTTCAAAGCAACTAGCAATTTGTTTTTGAATTTCGGATACAATAATTGACGATTCTTCAGAGCCCTTTTTAACACCGCACCGATATTCTTATCCAGATTTCCAATTAACTTTACCAATTCCAAATAGTTTCCTCTATAAAGAGAAGTTACCTTTTCATCAATTCACCCTTCAAGCAATACCTACTAGAAATAACGGAAACATGTAATCAGATACGATAATCCCTCCTCTCTTGTTCACTTCGCCTATTAAATGAAACGACAATTGATTGGTCTTGACTCATTAGAGCTTCACATTTTTTTACTGCTAGATTGTGGAAACTGTTGAAATCACCAACGTGACGAATAAACCTCTATGTTTTGTTTCAACCATTAAAACCTTCTGTTACGAATGCCTTATTCCCACCTTGGTACTCGATATCATCTCTAAATAAGTAACAACATAAGCAAAACTCTTTCTTCCCACCTTGGTACTCGATATCATCTCTAAATAAGTAACAACATAAGCAAAACTATTTCTCCGCCTTTATATTATACTCTAACCAATTACCATATAGATCAAACCAAATTGGAATAAAACGCCTTGATTTGTTCCCTATGATTGTTCTTTTAAAATCATGGCCATGTGGTTGATAAGATTTATGAGCCCAATACTTTCGCCTTATTCATCTCTTTGATTAACGTTGTATTGCGAAATTCTTGGTCTATCAACAAGATCCCAAGGAAGATCATTCAAGTCAATCACATTAATAGGGTGTCTAGCAGGCTTTTCCCTCGTAGTTTTCCCACTAACATGATTCACTGTTGATGAAGATGGCGTTTTTCTTTTATAGTATGCTTCCATATTTCTAGCAAAAATTCCAAACTAAATTAGGTGTTTACAAAAAGTGTTACATACTTACACTTACACATTTACTGAGTTATTGTTAAACTACAAAAAAAATTAAAAAATAAAAACCTTTGCCAAAAAAGAGTATTGCAATAAAAAATCCACATTCACATATTAAATCCGCCATATAAGACTTTGCCATCAAAAAGCCTTTCGAATGGCTACTTGAAACTGCCATTCAGCCCATCAAATATGAAAAAAAAATAATAATAAAATTAAAATCTCCAAATCAAAAACTCTATTTGTTTTTATCTAATAGAGTAATGCAAAGTAGTAATAACAAACTTTCTAATTTATAACACAAATTTAGAGTTTGAAAAATTAAAATTGTAGTTAGGGTTATCACTTAACATATTCAAAATTGATACTCAAAAGATGAAAATCTTGGGGAAACTATAAAAAGTTGTAATAGAGATCAATTATCATTTCAGTTTAATGTGATGTGTTGCCGTGTTGGTGTTATTATGTATTTGTGTTAATATGTTCGTTAGTTCGTACCTGTGGTTGTAGTTGGTAGCAACAAATGTGTAAACAAAGATGAATGAGCATTTGGGCTTAGTGGGCTGGGGGCAATTTATTTTTTGAGTGGAGGGCCTTTAATAGAAAAGCCCAAAAAAAATTTTATGCTAGACTCTCATCTTTATGGGCCAGGCGTGGAGGGCACTGCAACACCAAAGACAAAACGTACATCCGCCCATGCTTGGTACGTTGAACGTTGAAGATTTGTTAAACTCTTTCGTAACTTACTTCGAAAAAGAATCATCTGATCAGTCAGATCCGATCTCATTATTCTCGGAAACGGCGACCCAACAATCGGCTAGCAACTTTTCTTCAAACTCCATCCAACAGTGTTGCACCTGTGGTTGACGTCCGTCGTCCAACACCTCTACCTCGTCATCATCCACGCCCACCGGGGTTTTTTTTGCGGCTCGTTTTCCTCTCCGTTTTGCCTTTTGTTCACATGTTAATTGTGGTTCTTGTGATGGTGGTTGTAATTGATAGAATAGTGGTGATGTATTACTTTGGAGATTTTGAAATTGGGTGTTGAGTTGTTGGTGTTGGTGATACGAAAGTTGTTGATAAAGTTGTTCTGGTGTGTATATGCATATTATATTGGGTACCAAATGAAGGAAATTACGAGAAAGATATCGAGTTTCGTGACTAATATGTAGGAGGGTTTGAGGAAGACGATTGTTGCGAGGAAGACATACCGAGAAAAGAAGTAAAAAACAGATCATTTGGGTGTTGAGATATTTTTTGGTTATAGTTTGTGTGTAAGTGAAATTGACATTGGAAGTAATGTGTGTAAAAATGAAAGTGTATAGGAATATATATGGTGTAAAATGTAGAGTTTAATTTTAGTTATAATTTGATTGTTAAAAACTATGGCCGTTACATAGCCAAACGTCTATTTTTTTTGTTGCTTTCCTTCAACTCACGCAAGCCAGTTTACTAGCTCGTTCGCTCGCGCGGGAGGGGATGTATGGTGGCTCAACACTGGCGGCGCGAGCTTGCATGCCACATGGGATTGGCGAGCTTGGGACGCCACGGTACCCAAGGCTCTAAATAAAGGTGACGTAAAACTAAAGAACACGCACTCCTCTCTTACAACTCTTATCATCTCTCACGCTGAAACACCCGTAAAAAGTTATGTATATATTAAATACGCCGTATAGGCCTAAATCCTATACGCCGTATACAGCCATACGCCATATAGGATCTGCCTTATATGTCATATAGACCTGTAATAAGAAAACTGCGTAAACTAAAATCTGATTCTTGAAAACTTGTAAACTCGGAAAATACATTTCATTAACATAAAACATGAATATTGTACATGTATTTCATAAGAGGAAGCGTTAAAGCTACGAGTGTGGGTGTTAAACAAACACTCCTGTTTTGACCCATATCCAAAAGACATAATCTACTTCATATATACTTTGATACTAAAACATGTTTATTACATATACTTTGATATTAAAACATGTTATACAAATCTCGACTTGTTAAGATGAATGATTATATATAATTGGCGCGTTAATAAGCTGAATAATAAAGAATGGTTGAGATGCTCATCACCTATATGCCTAAAGCATTACCGATCCCTTAAGTCATCTTCTAAATCTACAAGCCCCAGCGTCCTTATGACCTGGCCTGCAAAAGATGAAAACTGAGGACGGTAAGTCCTGATAACTTGTGAGTAAACGGGTCTGAGTCTAAATTCGTAACGTGAACTACAATATATATGAGTTTCTACATAGGTTCATAAGCACAATTATGGATCTAATGTTATATCTGAAATGATACTTGCAATTCTAAACATGAACATATTAACATATAATATGCTATAAATTGTACGAATTTTAGTCGTCTTGCTACTTGTACATGATGTATATAATTCTAGTTCTGAACTCATAATCGTGACTTGAAATCTGAGCACATGCTTTTGACTAGACAATGCTTAGTAGTCCTGCTATAAATGAGAACTTCCTTAGTCGACGATTACTCTTTTTGGGGCTCTAACTTGTCATCATGCTTTTCTAAACTTGGGTCATCCACAAAGGATGCTTGATCATATATACTTGACATGCTAGTTCTAAACATAAATCATATCCTTATCGGATATAAACACTATAATAAGCACGGGTCATTCACAAAGGATACTTCTACGGGAGTTCTATATCGTGCACTTCTTATGTAAGCTACATGACTTTTGGTGCGTTTCTTGGGTACCCTAGACTTGACAAACGATGCTTCTTGTGAGCATCCTAAACATGGTTTGTTTTCGGACATATCTGAATCACGCTAATAACATAACAAACTTTCGGTTATATCCGAGCTATGACATCAACGTAGCTAATGGTACATAATTAAAACATCTGTGACGTAAGCTATGGATCATATATTTTCTTCTATCCTATGGACTATTTCACATCATATCATACTTGCTCATTCTTGACTAAACTATCAACATAGGTATGTTAAAACATCATTCTAAAGCCACGCGACATATGGACATTCAAGTCCATACGCCGTATGCACCTGCATTTTCAGAACAACACTACATATTTCTGCACTTGCACAAATCCGCAATACGTGGGACCATACCTGAACTTTACTACTGAAGTATAACACATACATAGTCTATAAACTTTGCTAAAACATGAACATAAACTAATTCTTGTGCTAAACATGAAAACTCGTATAAATGAGCTACTAATACACTGTTACTCCCTCAGTTGGCTTAGGCATTCCTGGACTTTCAAGATCACATAAACACATAAATATATCATTCTATAGTCATTAGAACCTGCTATAACATCCGTACACATAACCTACATGATTTCACTAACTTATGGGAAATTGCAAAAATCTGCGTTTTCTGAACAGTCTGCTATAAATTGCATATTTGACCCACTTAAACTTAGAATTAGAACATGAAACCATTGCATCAGAAAGTAGACATAAAGAGCTACAAATTTGGTTTCGACCTCAACTTAATCCGACAAACGGTTTATTCTCTACGATCCTCCAAAGTTGACACAACTTCTTGTCCTAAATTCACACATCACCAAAACGACATAAAATCAACATAAACCAATTCTAATCACATATACATTCATACCTCAACTGATTAAACATGTTTACATCATTTTTAAACATGTCTATAAGCAATTTTACCAATTTAAGCACTATTTTGGCCTTGTGCCAAACACTCTCTTTTTGTGTTCTATGTGAGCATCACTATGATTATAATCATGAACTAGCTCATTTTTAGCATGATTTAGCTATAGATTTCTGAGTACTAACTTTATAAAGCCTATAACATAATCAATCATAAGCCACAAAATGTGCTAACATGGTCTTAGATCACTAAACATAAACAAAAACCTCAAACTTGTTTAAGATCATAACTAACGTGTTAACATATCAAAACCTACATATCTCCAAATAATGAAACTAAACTGAAATCATTACTTACCTTTGATGGGTAACATGTTAGAAGGCTTATATCATCTTAAATATAGCATAAGAACACTAAAATCATCTTGGAATCATTTAAGGATGATTTCTTCATCCTTAAGCTTTCTAGCTTTTTCCCTCCAAATATCACACACTTACACGTGTACTATAAGAAGTATTCTTGGACTTTTAGGGGGCGTTTGGTTCGCGAATTTAAAATGCAAGAAATAAGAATACCATGAAATTTAAAATGCTAGATATTTAAAATTCTATAATTAATGTGTTTGGTTCACAAATAACATGTCAAAGGAATTTAAATTTGCAAATTAGAAAGTTACAAAATTGCCCTTGTCTTTTGCACCATCATCATCTTCCTGACATGAAGCTGTAACAGTATTTCTATTTGCTTCACTGTGAATATAAAACAACTTGCAAAATAAAATTGACTTTCTTATAATGTAAACTATAAAATGTTTCTTGTATTATAGAATGGTTTGTTTGTATCAACTATGTCTACCGATTTCAAAAATGCCAGTAGCAAATGGTAACGAAAAAAAAAATGAATGAACAGAGCATAAAAATAGATCTAATTCATGACTAATCAAAGACATCAAGTTTTATTCAAAAGCCCCATAGTATATTTAATTAGTAATTCAAATTAGCACCTCAATTTTGATTCTACCCATAAACCTATCAAAAACGTACCTGTGAGGGGATATGTAAAGTTAGATGAACTAACAATTAAAGAAAGCAAACAAAAGTAAATGAAGAAATAAAAGACAGGCATAATTGGCAAATTGGCATGGAACTTGGAAGAATGGAAACACTGATGTCGATTTTATAAGCAAAATAGTAGAAATAGGTTTATCAGTGTGGAGGGGTATTTTTGTCCGCAAGTGAAGTGATTTGAAATCTCTTACATCTTTGGAGCTATCTAAATTCCCCATTTTAAGCAAATTTAATTTGTGTTGCCATTTAAAATTCCTCCTTTTTAGTTAACCAAACACAATAATAGGAGGAATTTTAATTTCAAATTCCTCCAAATTCCACAAAATTGCCCCAACCAAACACACCCTTAGGGTTATTAAGCCCCAAAGGCAATTCTGTAATTTCTGCCCAAAATGTATACTGCAGTTATTGGTACTGATAGTCCCTTCAACTCTTATCTAATACGTAGTAGTAATCATTTATGAAATTAAATATATGTCAATAACCAACTAATTGTGTTTAAAATCATAAAATGTCACCCAGCTAGTTTGTTTTGCACATAATGTTACCCAGCTAGTTTGTTTTACACATATCCACACAATCATACATACACGCTGAATGGACTACACTGAGATTTAAATGCGACTTGGGAAGGAGGATTAAACCTAAAACCATATCACATATAAAAATTTGCAAACATAACATCAATTGTTTGCTCGCAGAAAACATACCTCAAATACTGAACACCAGATGCGATTTTGATCATGCCTATCCCTATTTGTTTTGGTTTTGTATGGAAATATGAAGGTACAAATTTATGAGACTACTAGATAGCGAGCAAGGCTGGCATAGAATACAACAGGTTAAGCTGGTCATAAATAAAACTATCTTTCAAGCCAATCTTCACTCTGTTACATCAAAAGTGCTGAGATCCATCCCTTTTCAGAGAACCGCTGTTGCAAAATGCTTGTTTGCCCTAGTGTAACTTACTCCCTGCCAAAAGAAACATCAATACCACATTAAGAAAGTCACTGACATAGAAGCAACCATATCTCACGTTATTCACAGGCAGCTCATCTTTTATGGTTTTACTTAGTTGCTAGAATGTCAAAAATATCGATGTGTGAAGCTATTGCAATCTACTATTTTGCTAAGACCGTCTTCGATGTATTATTTTAGAAAGGCAAACCTGCATTTGTTGTATTCTTTCTTATTTACTTCAAAAAATTAACCACGTGACGGCTTAATATTCTAGTGATATTCTATTGTACTCCGTAATAGAATTAGTTGTTAAGTGTTTTTTTCTTTAGTAATGTCTTCTCTCTCCGAAAACCAAATCTCCTTACAACCTCCTGTCGTCCTCGTCCACCACTAGCATTTGACCCACTATCAAATCAACTAATTACTACCTCCTACAACTTTAAGTACGTAAGTCAAGGGACAGCAAATATAAGGTTTACAGAGGCAGATCAATCGAATGAGGCGACCATAAGGATGAACATTTGATTGACACAAGGGAGGATGCTTTGTGTAGTCGGGGCGAAAAGGGATGAGGGACAAATAGAGGGAAAGGAATAACATTTTTATCAAATACATATTCATAAGGAATATTAACCAAGAGCATGCATGAAAGCTATAGCATTCTGCACTATAGCTATGCAAGAATAACATTTTTATCAAATACATATTCATAAGGAATATTAACCAAGAGCATGCATGCAAGCTATAGCATTGCTGACAGACTTGCTGACCCACATTGACAGTTGACAGTGACTGAAAATCAAAACTTATCACTTGGAGAAGATATGCCTTTGTTATTTCAAAATGAGGTGAGGCTAAAGATGAGCACATAAAATTCTTCAAGTTCAGAAAATAAGAAACTATCCAGGTTTGAATAAAGTTCGAGAGGTTCCATTCGAATTAGGTTCTAAACAACCATCAAGCCATCCCATTGCATGTAAAAACCTACCACATTCGACAAGCACTAAAGAATAAACATCACTCTTACTGAAACCAAATTTACCGCATGTGTATATACAAAAAAACATTGTCAAACTCTATTATGCAAGCTACAACAATATTCTAGGATTTTTTTTTCAAGACCATATTGTTTCCATCACAGTGAGAGTAGGTTCTCTTGAATATGTCGACATGTCAAGCTTGAATAAGATTAGACATGAACCAAACTAGAGATGTTACATAGTTATGTAATCCGAGTGTTGTTAAGTGGAAAGGCGCTTCTATTAGTGTTCCCAAACTAGTAACCTGAACCTCTCGAAGAAGGAAAAAGTTTATGTCAATAAGATGATCTTGAGGTCACGCCGATTTCATCACTCGTTGGTGATGTGCGGAGCGAAATGTATTAGCGAAGATATAGAGGTTGAGTGTCCCGTGCAACCAACGCAAGAATTGATAGTTTTAGTCATGATGATTTGATAGAACTAAACGCTTCATGAGACGGGAAATTAAGTTAAGTCTTTTCTCTCAAAAGCCCCACGCTAATGGCGTGTGTCCCAAATACAAAAGGATTTGAATGTTTTAGAGTTTATCATTACGTTAAACTAGATGGAGGATGTCGGTATAGACTTTCCTTATCTTGAAGTGAGCTATGTAGCTCCAGTGCCATAACTAGGTATGGGCTTTCTATAAACATTATCCATATGAGGTACATTTATACCAAACGTCATCTCTTAAAATGTACCTCAACATTCTAGAAAATGAATTAGAAACAAGTCTTATGAGTAAGGATCAAATGAGAAATAAAATTGAAATGAGAAGGATGAGAAGAAACCACAACCGCACATTTCAGATGCGCCTACAAAAGTAGATGCATCTCCCCTTAAATTTTTTTTTATTTGAAATGTGTGGCTAAAAATATTTCTCTCTTCTCATTTTGTTTTCTCTTCTCACTAGATCTCTTCCAAGTCTTATACCTAGAAATGACATGAGAGCCATAACACTTGCTTCAACATAAGAAACGTTTATTTGCTACCGGATAGTTTACACCCAACCATCTCTACAACATTTAGATCCTCTGCATTCTCGGACATAGGCCATTACATAAGGAGTATTTCAGACAAAGTTATAACTAACTAACTTTCCCGCTCTTATTATGCGTTCAGCTCCTTTCAAATCTCTACAACTACAAATACTAGTCCTTGCAAGGGAGGATCCATTTCCATATCTTATATAATTCATTTTACTCCCGCGCATCTCCAACAAGTGACAGAATCTCAAAGATCTCGAGATCAAATAGGCGTGAATTTGAACCTTCATTGAGATGCTCAGATTACCGCTAAGGAATCTCCACTAGAGGCATTAATCCCCCTTGTTTCACCTATAGTGACACTCAAATTACTTACCCTACAACGTCTCAACTTAGTACAAGTATTATCTGGTTCTTGGACTCATCATATTCAAGAGATACAAAATTCATACAAACCCGCTCTGTCACATTTTTTTTTGGGTAAAGGGGATTACCCCGTAAACTATATAATCACAAAAGTTGAAGTACAATGGAATGTGGCTGAAATACCACATTAACCTCAAGCAACACTTGAACTGCCAAAGAAAACACTCGGTTGTGACAATTTCTAATACAGTATTACAGTTCAGCTGAAATTCCTGAAAAAACCCAGCTAGACCGAACGATGTATACCCCTACATATATTGCATACATACACACATTGCTTTTGAGTAATATGTCAAAAGATGAAAAGAAAATTCTACTTAATAGATTAGATACTGACATAGAATAACTGAAGAAAGAAGAATAATAGTCGAAAAAGAAAAAGTAACCTGAATGTGTCAATGAGGAAGAAGATGAGAACAATGGAAGACTATAAGGTTATTCATAGCTAGGACAACACTAATAAGATCCATCGGCCAAAGATAATTTAACAAAATAAGTTCAAAGGTAAAAATATTGACGGGGAGCGCTCTTACTATAAGCTAAATTAATATTAGCATAAAATTATTATTCAAAGATCTATCATTTCCTCTTCATAGAGTGTTTCACTATCTTTTGTTACACCTTCTAAACAATTTAACCTTATTAACTATGGTAAACATAATTGCAAACTCTTCAACCGTAGAGACAGGATGATCAAAGGTTACCAAGAGGGGATAACCAAAAGACCATCACAACCAAACTGAAGCCATGTTGAAAAGATTCGGAAGAGAAATCAAACATTGACAGTGGAACGGATTCTATTGCTAGTATGCAGAATATATGAAGGAGTTTGACAAGAAGACCTAGAAATCACTAAAAAGGCTTCACGTATAGAAACACGGGTCCATCAAGATGCATATTCCTAAATTTCAATGTTAAAAAGACATTGTTCGCAATCAAGACAGATTAATTGGCAAAATAGGCATTAATCATCCTCCGACACTTACATCAGAAATAAAGGGCAAATGGTAAAAAAAAATATCATACTTGCCATCATTTACTTTTGTGGGTAGCGAACAAAAATTTTTGCTTTCGTGGGTACTATACTTTCAAATTCATCCTCTTTAGGGTACTATGTGACATTTTTGCCCTTCGGGAAAAAAAATTTTCTATTAGCTAAGAGTGGCAAAAATGTCCAATTTTTTTGCAAAATACCCTAAAGATGATGAATTTGAAAGTATAGTACCCACAAAAGCAAAAAAAATTGTTCACTACCCACAAGAGCAAATGGTGTCAAGTATAATACTTTTTTTTACCATTTGCCCAGCAATAAATCAGAAAAGTAAGTATCTCATAGAACTAAGTGGATATAAACCGAATTTTTCTCAATGGAGCTGAACTTTTGAATCCATTTTGCATAATTTAATCAATGAAATTAGACACTTAAATAAATTACTACTAATCAAAATAATATCACATAATTCGGCTCAATGTTTTATTTTTTTGTAAGATTCTCGTGTGTTACTGAATGTAATCACTTAAGATAAAGTCATGTCACAAAATTCCGTTCAACGTATAATACTAAAATCTACCAAATGAGAATGATAAGATAAAACTTACCACTTGATGAGCCAACCAAACAAGAAATGCTGCATAATAGGAACTTTCTCCATAACCTCGATTTTATACATCTTAAGCAATCCACTATTCACCTTCTTCCAATTCGGCACTCCACTAATATCATCCAACAAAGGCGAATGCTCCGCAAATAAACCCTTCTTAACCTTCTTCACAAACCCAATGCACTGCAGATACATATACTCATTTGAAAAATTCTCAAGTATATCCTCATTATGAATAGACTTGGGCTTCATATATTTATGATCAATCAGCTGTGAAGACCCAAAAATAAACGGCAAGAAATGGTAATCATCGAGCCCCCAAACTCCGTGTGAACCAGCAGGCTCTAATGAATAAGTCATCTGCAATTTTCGCATTAAATCAAGGTATTTCACAAAAACCCGAGAAACTACAGCGTGATAATCCTCTTCATTAATGATCCCCAATCTTGCAAGACAATACAGCCAAGCACCAAAATTAGTCTCGTGTCCCGTTCCATAGTCGATTCGGCTCGCATTCCCGAAACTATCGGTAAAGTAAGGGGTCAACTCGACAGTCGCGGAACTGAGAGTTTCAGGTAGTAACTGAAGGATAAACGAATCAGCATTTTCAGTCATACGCTCATGCCAATCACGATACGCAAGGTTACCATAACGAGCAGATTGCTGAAGAGGTGGGATCTCGTCAATAAACTGAGTTAGCTTCTCGAGTATGGAGACAATAGAAGTAATGACATGTGACTCGTGACACGGATCAGATAACTTGTGTCCCCGGATAGAGTCCGAAAGAGAAACAATGAATCCAAGATAGTTTTTGCAAGAAGCTGATTCACGAAAACGACGGATATCATCTTCCGAGTGAATAACTTTAACCGGCGTTTGGAAATCGTAAGGCGGAGAAACAACAGGTACTTTTTGCGCTTGTGGGACAGGTGTCATGATAATGGTTTGTTGGGTATTGTGGGGAGGAAGGTTAATTGCTGGTGCACGGATAGGTCGATACACCGGCTGGGGAGATGTGTCTGACCATGCTGGTGGCGGTGGGAAGGCGGTTGCGCCACCGCAGTTCACACACGTGGTAGTATGGTCGTGGTGGTGGCGGTGGGTTTGCTGTGGCGGCGATTCGTTACTGCGCTCGGCTTCCATTTGTGTGTTTGTTTATTTTCTACAATAGCAATAGACGCACAGCATAAGTTTTATATTTTCCATTAACAATATCATTTAGGGGGTGTTTGTTTAAGCTTATTTGATTCCGACTTATATTTAAGCCCAAATATTCCAGCTTATTTTGAGACTAAAGGTCTTATATAAGTTTATTCTGATATAATAAGCTTATACAAGCTCGTAAGCCAGATATCAAATAAGCTCATAAGCCCACATATACGCTTAAACAAACACCCCCTATCGTCAAAAGAACCAAATAACATACAACGAAAGAGGGTTTCTCACTGTTAAAAAAAAAATGGGAATTACAAGCCCTAACATTTGATTTGCTAGAATATAAGTAAACACGGTTAACAAAAGCTTGTTTTGATTAAAACAAATTATCTGATTCATTTTTCAATACGTTAGCCCTAAATTAAATAAGTGGATTAATATATAAAACATAAATAAAAGGAGGTGAAATGAAAAGTACGAAAAAGATAAATATACCTTGGCTTTAGAAGGAGTAGAGGTTCGAATTCGATTCAGGGTAGCGGCGATCGGCTGTGGTGGTTTTTTGTGGAAGGTAGAGGAAAGGGGGTGTTTGGGATTTTGCTTATTCAAATGCTTTTCAAGTGATGTTAAAAAAAAGGGATTGTCTAACCAGTGCCCTAAGGGCACTGGTTAATAAGGCTGAGGACCCACAAAAAAGTACCAAAAAAATAATTTAAAAACTCAAGGACCCACACTTTTTCAATAAAAAAATATTTTTTCGGTACCTTTTTGTGGGTCCTCAGCCTTCTTAACCAGTGCCCTGAGGGCACTGGTTAGAGAATCCCTAAAAAAAATGCTTTTCTACTGTTCTTCGTTTCTCTTTTATTTATGAAAATCGCGCACTGTTATTCCGTGACTAGTTTGTCTATAAACTTTTAAAATGGACTAACTGTGCCTGTAAGAGGGCAGGGACGCAAGAAAATAAAAATCAACTCAGTCTAATACCGTTAATATCAAAAAATGTAACCAAATAAGCGCCATATCAACATCTCACTTTTTAAACAAACACTTAAAAATATGCATTCACTAAGTCTAAACGTAATAAGGTGTTACACCCTCACCCCACCCCACCCCGCAACTTGTTCGGTCTAGCCCATCGGACGTGTCTCCCTTGTTACTTGGGGACTAACCTGACGCGTCCCCTCTCCACCCAATTCGTTTGTTCTGCATGTGGATCGAATGAATTGAAGAAAAAGAAAGGAAATAAAGTATCTAATGGCTATTTAAAAAAACAAACATTGGTTCATTGAAAAAAAATCAACATTTAAAACAAATTCATTTTATTCAACATACGATACGAAAAGAAATACGATACGAAAAAAACGTACGAACTAAAATACAATACGATACGAAATACATAAACATAGCTTAATCTTAATATTCCCCGCATGCATAAACATAATCAGGATACTCCCCAACTCTGAACCTGAACAACTCACCATGAGCTTCATCTTGCCTAAATAACTCATCCAACTTTTGTTGACGCCTTGCATTTTCTGCATCAACCCTTGCTTTCTCTTCCTTTAATTTCTCTTAACGCCTCTTCATCTCGCATAAGTTGTTATAGTTGTTTATCAGTAAATCCGTGCTTATCAACTGGTTACTCTGCTGGTGGAAATGAAGAAATGGGAGACATGGGTTTGTGCGTTGCTTGTTGTGATGACGAACCACCCATAATGTTTTCCTTATGCATCCAACGGATTTTGTGACTTATGTTATCTTATATTTGTGGCACACATTTCCCCAACGTTTTCTTTATCTCGTAATCTTTCCAACCTTCCTCGTGCAAAAAATTATCAATGACAACACGTCTCTCAGGCGAAATGTTATTGCAATTCGCATATTGTTTCCTAATATCCTCTTTCAAGGTTCTTGCGTTGCTAAACAACTCGGATACCTCGCAAACTTTTTCCTTGCGAATGTTATCGTCGTCAATCAGTTTCTGAACACCATCATTGATTACTTTGACAGTGTGTGGGAGATTACACGCCATTGTTTTTGGAAAGAAAAAGTGTATTGAAATTATGATTTGTGTTAAATGTATGTAATTTGTTTAGGTGCAAATGGAGTATTTATAGATGAAAGGGGTGTTTTAAAATTTATTACCGCTACATTTTGTTTGTTTGCGATAAAAAAAATGTTTGGTCTTCGTACTACAAGTGTTTGGTCTAGGTTTGGTCTTGGTGTGTCTGAGGAGAGAGAAAGCTTATGTGACGCTGATGTGACGGTGTCGAGGTAGTTTTAGTTTGGTCTTATTACTATTAGTCTAAAACCATCACTTTTTTTAGACTCGCCATATTTTATTTTATTTTTTTCCAAACAAACTAAATTTTATTAATTCAAATAAAGATACAAAAAACATTTATATAAAAAAGTTACAAAGTTAAAAATAATAAAGCAAAAAGGAAAAAAAAATCAAACACTCACACACACATTTTCTCAATTTGGACTCTAAGCCCACTTACACATACCCGCATTTGATATTTAACAAAAATAAAATAAAATAAAGTAATTTCTATTGTCTTTTTCTTTTGGCTGCAAACATACAAAACACATACCTGCAAACACAGACAATACCATTTCCTTCATTTTTAATCAAAAAAATAAAATAAAATACAAAGCAACGCACATCAAGGCAACAACAAGCCCAACGCCTGTCCGGCGGTGTGGAAACGCGATCAACGCGGCCTCCACATTAGCATAACGTCGGGTTATGCGTTAATACACCTAATGCTCTAAGTTCATATTGGGTGTCACAAATACATATTAGTTGGATAATCAATTTTGCCAAATCATACATGTACACTATTTACTCAATGATTAGCCTATGTTGTATAATGTCATGTATGAAGAATGAATAAGAGTATTAGTAGTATAAATACTTCTCAAATGTAATTAAGAAACTTGCGTCATTTGAATACACGCAACTTTAGTGTTATTCATCTCATTTTATCCACCTCAAAATTTATTTCTTCTTCGTATACAATTATTAAACTATTCTTCTAAAAAAAAACTTGCTTAAAGTGCAAGAATAACTATTGTTAATATAACACGTTATCAGCATAAGGCTCTAATCAAAGAGATTAAAATAAGCACAATAAATTTCTACTCTACTCAAACTAATTAGTAAAAGTATACACTTACTTATTAAACTTATGATATACATTTGGATAATCAATACCATGATGTGTATTGTAAGACTTTTCTAATGTAAACTTTTTTGACACTCTCTATAATTATACTAACCAATTGTTTTTTTTTCTTTGTCTTAAAGATTTTTTTGTTACTTATTTATTTTATATAATAATATAAATAAAATATTATTTGAAATATATAATCACAACAGATAACGGTTGTAACAACAATTGACGACTATATTTCTTTTCTATAAATTGATAACTTTGTTATACATTTCTTAAAATTCAACATGTTTTCATCTTATACATCTGTGAAGAATTTTTTAAACATTTTTCAAAGATAATTCATATGCTCCTCATTGTAGTCACCATTATGCTTATAATAATTCTTATTCCTCTTTTTGAACTTCCGCCTAATAAGTTTGAATTTTTCTTAGTTATGTATCCGGTTGTAGCTGTCCCACTTTATTGTATTACATTACTTATGTAATATATATGGATTTTACATTGACTTTGTTATTTGTTCAATTATTGTTTAGCAACAAAATATCAAACATTGCAAAAATCGAATTTCCAACTCTTAACATAAATGGAGCAAATTATCTGCCATGAACGGCAAATGTTAAAAGGCATATCAAATCAATTGGTGTTTTAGCAACATTACTAGAGGGCAACAAATGCTCAGAGGAAAGCTAAGAAAACGTTAATGTTTTCCTCCACAAACACATTAATGAAATGCTAAGATTCGAATATTCAAATTTTGATGATCCAAGCATATTATGAAAAGCTTTACAAAGCAGATTTGATCATCAATGAAAAATTTTACTCTCTTATTCTAGAGATGAATGAAATAATATGAGGTTTCAATTTAAAAAAAGTTAATCATTGGATACACCTTTGCTTTTTCAGAATATGCTCAAACTCAGATTTTGTGGGCATACTAAAAAAGTAAGTTGGAGAAAACTTTTTTCAAATTTTATGCTTCAAACATAAACTTGCAACAACAATATCGTTGGCAAAAGTTTAAAAGATATTATGGTCTAAATGCATTTCTCCTTGTAAAAGAGAAAAACAATGAATTATTAATTAAAAATCATTAAGCTCATCCTATAGGATCATTAGCACTTCCCAAAGCAAATGTCGTTAACAATAATAATACTAAAAAATCTGGAAGCAAAAGTGGAAGAGGTAACCCTCAGGGTCATGGTTGTGGTCGTGGCCATTATAATATTCATGTTCACAATTGTTGTTTCAATCGAAACAATACTTACCACTAAGTTAGTGTAATAATGGTCGTGGTGTAGGCAAATAAATAACGTTATCATGCTCCACAAATTAATAATCCCAATCAGCAAAATAATGAAGCTGGTACCTCTCAAAACCCTGAAGAATCTTGTTTCAGATGTGAAAGTGCGAACCACTGGTCAAAATATTCTCACACACCTTTAAATCTATACGAGCTCTACCAAGAATCTCTTAAGGGAAAGAGAAATAAGTAAACCATGTGGATCATTTTGATAATGCAAACACTTAGCTGAATACTGCATACTTTTTCAGTGACTTAAAACTTTGAAAAAAATGTTGTTGGATCTTAATACATATGTATAATAACTATGCACTATGTATTTCCCTTCCGTAACTTTTGTTAATACAAATAAACCGTAAAAACGTTTATTAATATTTTGCGATCTCTTTGTGTTTTGTTGATAACAAATGTAATGTTATCTTAAGTATAATTATAAGGATACATGTTATTTTTGTAAAGCATTTACATATAGCCATTTAAATACAAAAATGTAATAATTAAGCATTTGTTGTAATAGTTTATTAGGATGGGTAAAAACCATAACCCATGGATCATAACCCATACCCAAGTTGGCTAGATACAATGTATACTTAGATACATTGAATCTAAAGAAAACCCATGGACCAACCCATAACCCATGACCCATAACCAAAAAACCCATGGGCAAAGAGGAGCGTACCACGGATCCCTAGGATTACACTAGACGGATCCCAAGTGGAAGGGATCCGTGGGATCCGTGGAACAGAGGAGAAATTTGCCTATAAATAGAGAGCCATTTCTTCATTCTAACTCACCCCTCTTCTTACTAAATCTCTCATACACTCTCATTCTCTTCTAACATATAGATCACTTGATCTAGAGAGTTGTTCTTCTTTCTTTCTATTTGTGATCCTCATATAGGTCTTTCTCTAAGGCGAGATCACGAGCATTCTACAAGTCATCCAAGCAAGGGGTCCTTGATTGATTTGTCACTCCGCAAGATTTCTGTAGCGAAGATCTTGTATTTGATATTTCACATATTTGTTGTGTAATAGTTGTGTTGGTTTGGTCCACCGTGCTACGGACTCGGTATCTAGCTTTGTACCGGAAAAAGTGTAAGCAACGTTGTGAAGGCTTCTCCGCCAAGTGAAGGAGTTTGTTGACATAGTGCTTGAACTCTCGAGTAGGTGACTCGGGGAGTGGAGTAGGGCAAGGAATGTGACCTTGTAGCCGAACCACTATAAATCGGTTGTGTCTTTTCTATCCCTTAACTTTATTTATTTGCTTGCATTATCATTAGATCTATACGTTCTCAACATCCATACGATTTCACATAATATCGAATCTAAAGTTTTTGAAATCAACTTAAAATCGGCAAAACTATTCAACCCCCCTTCTAGTTTTCCACAATTGGCATCAAGAGCTAAGTTTATAAAAGTTTTAAAATAAAATTGTATTTTAAAAACTTTTCGATCACTATGGGTTCTGAAAATTATAAGGAAGGGCAATCTATGCAACGACCACCACTACTTGAAACTAATGGTTTTATATATTGGAAAAATAGATTCGAAACATATGTGAAGTCTAAAGATATTGATCTTTGGTACATTATTGTTGAAGGTGATTTTGAGGCTACCTCAAATGATGATAAAGGAAATTTAGTTCACATACCTCATGATAAACTAAACGATGAAATGAAGAAAAAGCTTTCTAAAAATAGTGAAGCAAAAATGGTTTTATATAATGCTTTACCGAAAAAGGAATTCGAAAGAATTTCTATGCTTAAAACCTCTAAAGAAATTTGGAATTCTTTAGTTGTAACTCATCAAGGCAACCAACAAGTTAAAAATAATAAAATTGATTTATTTGTTCAACAATATGAACAATTTTCAATATCGGATGAGGAAACTATAGATCATTCATTTGCTAACTTTAATACTATTATTACATCTTTACAAGCACTTGATGAATCTTTTTCTAGCCGTAACCATGTTAGGAGATATCTAAGGGCACTTCCATCGAAGTGGAGATCCAAGGTGACGGCAATCGAAGAGTCAAAAGATTTGACAATCCTCACCCTCGATGAACTCATAGGCAACCTAAAAGTCTACGAGCTTGTCCTTGCTAAAGATTCCGAAGCTACAAAGGTGAAAGAGAAACACAAATCTCTTGCCCTTAAAGCCAAAAAGGCTTCGAGCGATGAGGAGAACTCTTCTTCGAGTAGTGACGACGAAGAGTATGCTATGGCGGTAAGGAACTTTAAAAAGTTCTTTAGAAGAAAGGGTAGATACGTCAAACAACCGTATGACGAAAAGAAAGGCTTTCGGAAAAGCAAAGAGGACGAGAAGCCAAAGGATGATCGTACTTGCTTTAAATGTGGGGACCCAAACCACTTTATTAGTAAGTGTCCCAAACGGGATGATCAAAAGGCATTTGTGAGCGGCACGTGGGGAATGAGCGATGAAGAAGACGAAGAAATTTGTCTCATGGAAAATGACGAGGTATGTCACGAATACTATAGTAGTTCATCACTTGATGATGACTCATTGCATAATGAATATGACAAACTATGCAATATTAGCTTAAAACTAATTAACAAAAACAAGCTTTTAAAGAGTCAAAATCAACGTTTAGATAAAGAAGTCATAGAATTAAAAGCAAAACTAAAACGTTTAGAAAAGGGTAAAATAGCAAGTGGTGAATGTGAACTTTGCGTTCAACTTCAAACACTAGTTGATCAACTAGATTCTAAGATTGCTAGAATGAGCACGAATGCGTTAAATACAATGCTAGATAGTATTAAAACTGAGGACAACCGAGAAGGTTTAGGGTTCCAAAAACTTGATCCACAAACTAGTGAAAATAAAGAAACAAACTTTGTTAAAACACAAGAAAAACAAGCCACTGTTGTTTTTCTTGTGTTTTAACAAAGTTTGTTACCTCCATGACCGGCAATAGGGATCTATTCTCCACATATGAATCCATTAATGGAGGTAATGTGGTGTTTGGAAATAGCAAAAGTAGAATCATCGGTAAAGGTACGATTTCTAACAAATCTCTAACCATTAACGATGTGTGTCATGTAGAAAACCTAAACTTTAATCTCTTAAGTATAGGACAAATATGTGATAAAAAGTGCAATGTACTTTTTACCAAAACCGGTAGTAAGATACTTAAAAATGGCATAACCATAGGAAGAGGAATTAGGAAACATGGAGTCTATGTCATTAAAATCGGTAATGAACCTAAAGACAAACTATGTCTTACCTCTATGGATGATACTTCGACCTTATGGCATCGAAGATTGGGTCACGCCAACATGCGACTTCTTCAATCGCTATCATCCAAAGATCTAGTAAGAGATCTACCTAAGTTAAAATATGAACATCATTTTTGTGATGCTTGTAATGTAGGAAAACAAGCTCATTCGAGTCATAAAGCTAAAAACATGGTGTCCACAACTAGGTGTCTAGAATTACTACATATGGATTTATTTGGTCCATCCGCTATCCAAAGTTATGGAGGCAACTACTACACTTTGGTAATAGTGGATGACTATTCTAGGTATACATGGACAAAATTTTTAAAGAACAAAACGGAAACCTTTAACTATTTTGAAATATTAAGCAAAAAGATCCAAAGACAACTAGGAAGTCCCATAGTGTCTATTAGGACGGATCATGGTAGGAAATTCGATAATGAAGTGCAATTCGGAGCTTTTTGTGACGCTAATGGTATTACTCACAACTTCTCGGCTCCACGAACTCCACAATCGAATGGGGTAGTAGAAAGAAAGAATAGAACTCTACAAGAAATGAGTCGAACCATGCTTAATGAACAATCCATACCTCAAAAGTTTTGGTGTAATGTTGTTGATACTTCAACGTATATACTCAATCGAGTTTTAATTAGACCAATCTTAGGAAAAACTCCATATGAGTTACTTCGAGGCAAAAAGCCTACGTTAAATCACTTTAGAGTCTTTGGTAGTAAATGTTTTATTCTTAACACTAAAGATTACCTTACAAAATTTGATCCTAAATCAACTGAAGGTATCTTTTTAGGTTACTCGCCAAATAGCAAAGCTTACGTCATATTAAACAAAGAAACAATGAAGGTAGAAGAGTCATTAAATATAAAATTTGATGAAAGTCCACCCAAACCCTCTCCACCTCTTGTCGATGACGAGATTATAGAAAGTGAAGCTATAGTAATAAAGAAAAAGATAAGTGAAGAAGAAGAACCTTTAAGTGATGAAATAATAAACATTAAAGAGTCCAAAGATCACCCCGTAGATAAAGTCATAGGAAAACTAAACGAACGAACATTAAGGTCTCAAGTTCAAAACCAAAGTAGCTTGTTTTGTTTCGTTTCAACCTTAGAACCTAAGAATACACAAGAAGCCATAAAAGATGAAAGTTGGGTAATGGCTATGCAAGAAGAACTAAATCAATTTGTTTCTAATGATGTTTGGACACTTGTCCCTCCACCTAGTAATCAAACCATAATAGGAACCAAATGGGTTTATAAAAACAAATTAGATGCAAACCGAGTAGTGTCTAGGAACAAGGCTAGACTCGTTGCTCAAGGGTATAACCAACAAGAGGGAATAGACTTTGATGAGACCTACGCCCCCGTGGCTAGATTAGAGTCTATAAGAATACTTCTTGCGTATGCTTGTGCTAATGATCTAAAGCTTTATCAAATGGATGTCAAAAGCGCTTTTCTAAATGGTTTCATAAATGAAGAAGTATATGTAGCTCAACCTCCGGGCTTCATTGATTTTGAAAACCCAAACATGTGTATAAATTAAAGAAAGCGGTCTTAAACAAGCTCCAAAAGCTTGGTATGATAGACTCAAGTCATTTCTAGTTAAACACAACTACACCATGGGGTTAGTTGACAACACACTTTTACTAAGAAAAGAGAGTCACATATAATCATAGTACAAATATATGTAGATGATATTATATTCGGATCCACTTGTCAAGACATGTGTGATGATTTCTCTAAAATCATGCATGACGAGTTCGAGATGAGTATGATGGGAGAACTTAGTTTCTTTCTTGGTCTACAAATAAAACAAGTAGAAGATGGTATCTTCTTCAATCAATCTAAATACATCAAGGAGATGTTAAAGAAATTCGGTCTAGAAGAGTCAAAACCAATTAGGACTCCAATGTCATCCGACACCAAACTCACAAAAGATGAAGACGGAGAATCCGTAGATAATACTAAATATCGTGGCATGATAGGTAGCCTTCTCTACCTCACGGCAAGTAGGCCGGATATCATGTTTAGTGTTTGCTTATGTGCTAGGTTTCAAGAAGACCCTAAAATATCACACCTAGAAGCCGTAAAAAGGATATTTAGATATATTAAGGGTACAACACAATTAGGATTATGGTATCCTAAGGGCACGGGAGTAGAAACAATTATTGTATATGCAGATTCGACCATGCAGTGTGATTACGTTGATAGAAAAAGTACAAGTGGGTATGTACTTTTATGGGATGTTGTTTAACATCATGGTTTTCTAAGAAACAAACGGCACTTGCAATATCAACAACCGAAGCCGAGTACGTCTCCAACAAGCACTATGGATGAAACAAGCGTTAGTAGACTACGACATCCATCTAAGCGACATAGCCATCCTATGTGACAACAAAGGTGCAATCGACTTAAGCAAGAATCCGGTATTGCATTCTCGCACAAAGCATATAGAGATTCGTCATCACTTCCTAAGAGACAATGTTCAAAAGGGGAACATCTCTATTGAGAAGGTAGCATCCGAAGACAACATAGCTGACGTCCTCACCAAACCGTTGAAATGGGAACAATTCAACCTACTTCGTCTTGGTCTTGGTCTAATGGAACAAACGTCGTAACTTATTTGACTCTACAAGGTATATAAACACTAGCCTTCTTCTTTCTGAGTCTAGGATTTCTATTTTCGCACAACTCACAAACAATACGGGAATTTTCAAAACCCAAGATGAGTTTTCCACTTATATCTTTCTTATTTTTTTCAAAATGATACTAATTACAAAAGATACTAAAACATCATGATCTTTTAAATTTATCATCACATGATGCCACATATGATTTCTATCTTTACATATGATTTAGAATCACTACTTTTTTCATATACATTTTCAAAGAAAACCTACTTTCACAATGTTTTCTAAAAGGATGATACCTTCCCGTATCAATTTCACAAAAGCAATTTCTCACGTCTAGGACAAATCGCTTTTTCATTATTAATACAAAGTAAAAACCCGTTTTCATTGCATCTCATGTCTTTTGAATGCTAAAGGGGACACATAACTA
Organism: Chrysanthemum makinoi; assembly: GCA_910596185.1. Classification (NCBI taxonomy): domain Eukaryota; kingdom Viridiplantae; phylum Streptophyta; class Magnoliopsida; order Asterales; family Asteraceae; genus Chrysanthemum; species Chrysanthemum makinoi. Next base: position 202,234,493 of record OU343220.1, read on the forward strand.
ATATGTGTTTTCGGGTACATTCATTTAAGCAACAATGAATTAGGAGCATTGATAACACAAAATTACGTACTCATGTACTAAATATGTGTTTTCGGGTTATCTCAATAGGATGGTTTTATACTTCTAGTTTATTTTCTATTTCTTTTTAGGGGTCGAGATAACCGAAACTCCAAATAGTTTGCATATAGGCACACACTAGGCAAAAATGTTTCCAAAAGGAAAATTTTGTGCTGCCTGAAACACCAGACCCACGGATCCCAGCCTTTATGCTGGATGGATCCCTCAAGGGAAGGATCCGTGGGATCCGTGCAACAGAAGCTGTTTTCAACTTCTATTTTTTTCACTTTGGATGAAAAATCCACATTTGTTTCATTTTTGGGAGTATGCTCTTTAATGCTTGTGTTCTCATGATCACATGCCTTGAATTCATATCTAATCATTAGATTTTAATCCACATTTTGGGTCAAGCATTCATTACAATGCTTTGTTTTTCTATATATATAACTCCCAAAATGCTTGCATACTCCATCTCCTTCTCACAAACACACTTCATCATGTCATCCAAAAACCCTTTAGGAGAATCATCTAGTACAAACAATCATGATATCCAAACCTTTGTACTTCCACCATCCAAAATACCACAATCAAATGCTAGGATATCCGCACGGATTAGTATCCGATCTTGTTGTTTAGCAAAACCAACCTCAAATGGTTCATCCTCAACAAATAACTCACCACAAGATGCTTCCATTATAGCACCTCCCTCATCACCAACAAGTACACCAACTTCATCACCACCTAAAATAACTCTTTTGGAACTCCTTAAGACTCCAACAAGATCTAACCAACCTAAAGAAAAAGAATTAGTCTTTTCAACACCCCCCACATCTCCAAATACTATATTTCAAGATCTTGAAACATCACCACCATTAGCTCCCATCACATTACAAGAACATCTAGGCTCTTTTCCACCACAACTTCCGCATAACTCAAATCAAAACAACCCGGAAAACTTCCGCACTCATTACCCACATCATTTACATTGTGAACATTGCCAATCCACTAGGGAAATTGCAATAGAAGTTAGGGAAGAAATGCGTTTCATACTCAACCTCATCCTTGATCGCATCAATACCATTACTCATCAAAACCTCCATCCATAACCTTATGCAAGCATGGAAGGAATCACTACTACTATTTTCTACTTTTAGTATTATTTTTCTTTTGAAGTCATTTTCAAGAACAAGTCTTGTTCTTATTTTTACATGCTTGTAAGTGGCATACATACCACTACAATTTGTTGTTTTATTACAAGGCCTTGTTTACATACCTTGGCTCCCAATCTTGATTCTCGGCAACCACAAGATTATATAAGCATGTTACTAACCTTTTTTTGTAGGATTTTTATTTTTCTTCACTTGACGCCCCAAACAAGGGGGAGCTACCGTCAAGGGGGAGTTAGAAGTTTGTTTATTTCTTCCAAGGGTTAACTTTTTGTTTCGACAAAAAGGGGGAGAAGAAGTAAAACTTAGGGGCTTTCAAAACTTGCATCTATTCTTAAGTTTTACTCATCATAACATTATGTTTTGTCATCAACAAAAAGGGGGAGATTGTTAATACAAATAAACCGTAAAAACGTTTATTAATATTTTGCGATCTCTTTGTGTTTTGTTGATAACAAATGTAATGTTATCTTAAGTATAATTATAAGGATACATGTTATTTTTGTAAAGCATTTACATATAGCCATTTAAATACAAAAATGTAATAATTAAGCATTTGTTGTAATAGTTTATTAGGATGGGTAAAAACCATAACCCATGGATCATAACCCATACCCAAGTTGGCTAGATACAATGTATACTTAGATACATTGAATCTAAAGAAAACCCATGGACCAACCCATAACCCATGACCCATAACCAAAAAACCCATGGGCAAAGAGGAGCGTACCACGGATCCCTAGGATTACACTAGACGGATCCCAAGTGGAAGGGATCCGTGGGATCCGTGGAACAGAGGAGAAATTTGCCTATAAATAGAGAGCCATTTCTTCATTCTAACTCACCCTCTTCTTACTAAATCTCTCATACACTCTCATTCTCTTCTAACATATAGATCACTTGATCTAGAGAGTTGTTCTTCTTTCTTTCTATTTGTGATCCTCATATAGGTCCTTCTCTAAGGCGAGATCACGAGCATTCTACAAGTCATCCAAGCAAGGGGTCCTTGATTGATTTGTCACTCCGCAAGATTTCTGTAGCGAAGATCTTGTATTTGATATTTCACATATTTGTTGTGTAATAGTTGTGTTGGTTTGGTCCACCGTGCTACGGACTCGGTATCTAGCTTTGTACCGAAAAAGTGTAAGCAACGTTGTGAAGGCTTCTCCGCCAAGTGAAGGATTTTTTGACATAGTGCTTGAACTCTCGAGTAGGTGACTCGGGGAGTGGAGTAGGGCAAGGAAGGTGACCTTGTAGCCGAACCACTATAAATCGGTTGTGTCTTTTCTATCCCTTAACTTTATTTATTTGCTTGCATTATCATTAGATCTATACGTTCTCAACATCCATACGATTTCACATAATATCGAATCTAAAGTTTTTGAAATCAACTTAAAATCAGCAAAACTATTCAACCCCCCCTTCTAGTTTTCCAAAACTTTGTCTAACTATGTTTAATTTTCCCTTCATGTAAAATTAATCAATAAATAAACATTTTAATAACATGTGTTATATGAACCCATTAATTTATTTATTTTATGTTCATATTAGAGGTTTAAAATAAGTCTTAATGGAGCACATCATCAAGCAAAGGATGGAGACAAATGCGCAGCGGATAGTGATGCCACACACAGTATCCTTAAATCCAAGAAATATTTTTCGGAATTAAAATAAATAAAGGGAACCATTGGTCATGCAAGATGTATGAATAGGAAAAGGGAAATGAATTTGATAGTTTGCATTCCAACTATATGGAAGAAATTCCATACATATCCATACAATATCTTATGTTCCAGATGTTTGGTTTTAGAACGTAACAAATGTATGGAAATTTTCCATAATATCGAAGCAAGACATATCTTAACTATCTATAAAGAAAAAACACGCTAATATTGAAAAGTGAAAAGTGAAAACTTAAACAATTAATATGAAAATGTTGAAACTCATTATCTTAGCAAGGTACAAGACACCACATTACGTTTCATTTGCATCATTTCAAACACAATGTTGACTTTACTTAATCTATGTATGACAGATATGTATTCTCTCTTATTTCTCTATGTAACCTAAAACAAACCCAGCCACCATCTCTTTATAATTTCCGTCGCCACCACTACCCCCTCTAAATCTGCCACCTCTAACTGTATCAAGTGAATCCTTCGTCGCCCTCACTATCGGGGTTTGTTGTAATGAACTGATTTTGAGAGGTTTCAGTTGGGTTTGAAGAGAGTGTTTGCTAAACACACAAAACAAACATATACATTACCCCTCCCTTCGATGCTACCATCTCATTGTTGCCGCCTCACTCGGAGTGTGATAATGGTGATGGTTGTGTGACAATGCTGAGAAAAACTTGGTAGTGTTGGTGTTTTTGGTGTGTGTTTAGTACTTGGGTGTGACTGAGGTTTCTTTTCTTGGTTGTTTCGAGCTGTTTGAAAAATCTTGGTGGTGTTGGTGTTTTTGGTGTGTGTTTGGTACTTGGGTGTAAATGAGGTTTATTTTCTTAGATGTTTCGAGTATGTAAAAATAAGTTATATTTTGAGCGGATCTGTTATGTTATGGCTGAGATTTATTCTTGCCAAAATCTATCCGGATCTGAAAAGAAGAAAGGGCGTTTTAGGCCTCTGACATATTTAATCAAGTCGTTTTGTGTGTATTTTTAGTCCATTTGAATTAATTTGTGCAATAGATTATAAATTTGGATTTTCATAATAAGTGTATGGTTGGATATGTTTCTTCTTTGTATATTTTGTTAGTATCTTGAACAAGTGAAGTATATGAGGCCTATAATATTTAGGCAATGATGATGTGTTTAGCTCGACGTTTGATTGAAAGTTTATATTTGAACCTCAATGTAAATTGGTTGTGGTTTTTAGTGGTCAAGTTATTTAGATGGCGGGTGCTTAAGGTCATTATAACGGGTTGATGTTTTCTTTTTCATTCATAAAGCCAAGTGCTTGAGCGGTTATGTATTCAATTCCACATGCTGATACCAATCGTTTTGTTGTTATTTGTGCTTTCGGGAACCAACTAATAAGAACAAGGTGTTTTTTCAAGTAATCTATATGGGGTAGTCCTTAAAATGGGAAGATTAGTGTTGATGTGCTATGTCCATTGGTAGTCATGTACTAGCCTAATCAAATTCATTATTGGACAGACTTATTATTGGCAAAAAGAAAGTCAGACTTGCATCATCTTTGAATAGTGCAACTCATAGTGTATGCGTTGTCACTGAACTGAGATTTAATCAAGTGGTTTCTCTTTTTGGGTAAAAGGTTACCCCCGTAAAGTAAATCAATTGATTTCCAATTTTGTTAATTTGTTTTTATATATATGGTCAATAGCATGTACACAGATAAACAATAAAGCCTAGTATTAACACTACAAGAATTCAGACAAATAGCCACGGACAAAATTTGAAGGTAAAAGCAATATTTTCATGGGTAACAAGGTACTACCCATGACCATATGAAGATAGGTAAAACTTTCGAGGCTAAATGTATGCCCACGCCAATTACGCTCTGTGGGTAAATTTACCCACATCTTTTTAGGTGGGGGTTTGAGTTGCGTGCGTGGGTGAAGTTTTATGGGATTCTTTTTAACTTACCATGAGAATACCCATAGATATACCTGTGGGTAACTTGTGTATAACGTTGCCCACAAAGTTATTTTGTGTGTAAAATTCGACACATAATTTGCGGGTAACTTTCCCTCCAATAATACGTGGGTAAACTTTCCCACCTATATGTCGTGTGTAAGAGCCATGGGTAACAATGGCCTACTTTTAGTACTAATATTTCGTGAGTAAATTTGTTACTAAATTAACAACGGTTTTATAGGTAAACCATGGCTACACATTCACATTAAAAACCAAATACTTCATGGGTACAATATTCTCAAAATTTTAAATTGCAAAATAATCTATTGCATTATAAAAAGCATACATCAAAAGGTCTCGTATAATAGAAAACATGCTATTATAAAAAGATCATTCAAACATAACATATATATCAAGTCTCCTAAATGAAAACAATCCCATGCCACCCCTATGATCAGTTAACCAAAAAGCAATCATAGATAGCTCTATAAGCAGTTAAATCAATAAGCAATTCTGGACAGCCCCTACGAATCATGTATATCGAGTCCAGTAGTATTTATATCCATCCAACCAAAATATATCATTGATAAGTAGCCATGTCAAATTAGTAACCTTAGAGTGAAATTGAGCAATGTCCTTGACACGCCTGTACAAGCAATTCGAAACAGCCACTAAAACTGAAATCAAGAGTGACTTAACACAGGCTATAGAAGAACGATGGGTAGATCACATCAGAAGGTCAAGAGCTTAAAGGTGGCACCACACTCCCCCTCTGAAAATACCAGTTGCAACCCACTTGAATCCGTTTGCATATATGGCACAAGTATGCGACTCGTTCAAGATATAGGAACCTGTTAAAACAGTCGTTACAACATATCCATAAAACAATCACAATGATCATGTGCACAAAGGCATGTGATCATTCAACAATCTTGAGTCATTTAGTATTCTTGTTCTCAGATACAAAAATGTGTACATAATCAATATACTTCTCTATAAGATAAATGCACCATACTTGTTCCTCTTCTAGTATATGGTAGCTTTGGCAATGGATTTGCAGCTTTTATTTTATCGGCATTCATATTTACTCCTCTTGCTGATCTAGAGTTCATCCTTAAGGCCTAAGAAGCTGCAAATGTTAGTAATTTTGATTATGCATTGTTAAGCTACATGTTCTACGTAGAATGCACTTACATTTCGAAGCAAAAGTTATAATGCCACACTCGTAGAAAAAAAAGGAATCTAATCTTTTTGTATAAGCAATATGTCCTAAGTATAACAATAATCCACTGGTAAATTCGTCTAGGAAATTATAAAAAATCTATAGCTGCATTTAATTTAAGTCTAGAAAACTAATAAACCATTGCCTGCAATTTATTTCATCTATGTTCTTAATTATTTGATCATCTGTAAGGGGGTTTTATATCAACATAAAAAGCATGTTATCCATCTGTATATGTGTGCATATAGTCGTCCAACTTTATTATAATGTTTCTCTAGTTAGTGGTTTTTAAAAAGAAAAGACTTTGTTCAGGCCCATGTTTTCATCAACCATTTCGAAATCTCAAACATCAAATCCTTAATCACTCAAAAAAGTACTTAGTTTTCCTGTGTATGATATGTTTTTCGAATACACTAAACGAATCAGGTTACGACTTTGATGACTTTCAAAGACTAGTTACAAATATATTACACGTAGTTTATAAAACAACATGCCACACACGACAACACTGTATTTAAGCATGCAACCGATAGTTTTGGTTTGCTCTTGTTAAAATTCAAGGCCCAAGAAATCAACATTAAGTAAATAATTTTACACTACCCAAGCATAAAAACACATACATGGGTATTCAAAAGTTAACATGAATTACAAATCTGATACCACAACCAAAATAATTAGGAAAAATAAAGAACTCGTATGGAAAATCAAATTAAATTTAACATAATAGAAATTCAAAGGAGTTGTATACCTATGTAAATTATGAATTAGGTTTAAGGAAGAGCCGCTACGAGAGAACCACCCTTGGTAAAACATCAAAAAGAAACAAGTATCTTCCATATATGTATTATCCTATCAAGTGTGAAATCGAGATTCATAGCGGTCGCGATGGTGATTGATTTAAGGGAAATCAATTATAGTATTTTTCAAAGAGCTACTCAAACGGTCAGTGATAAGGATTTAAAACGTACGCTTTTAGGGGGTCATTTAAGCCCTATTTCGACACATTTTATATCCGTTACTGCTTAATTTCGTTCCTTTTTACTTTTTAGGTCTTTTGGAAGTAAAATGCTGGAATGAAGCACATTTGGATGAAAAGGAGCAAATACATGAAGAAAATGGCAAAGTCAAGATCGAAGCCTCTCAAGACTGATCAACAGTACCTGACGGAGTCCCATCCAAAGGGCGACGCCCGTCCCTCTATGGAGACTTGATCAAAACATGCACGCGATGGCTCAGTGAAAATTTTGGTCTTACAACCTGACGGCATCACGCCATAATTATGAAGGGCGTCACTCAGAGTTTTCACTCCAGACGGCCCAGATCTAGAATCAAGACGACGCCCCAACTGAAGACCGACGGCGTCACAAGTCTAAGGTGACGTCGTCCCATCGATGACTTGGCCCAGACGAAACCCTAATGACGGCGATCTGACGGCGTCCCATGCAAAAGGTGACGCCGTCGCAATTGTAAATCTATATATAGAATTCGATTTTTCTGTATTTTGAGAGGTAGACTTTTTGAGGAAAAACCCTAATTCGTTTGTAGTCAGACTTGGACAGTATCTTAGGGTCCCATACCCTATTTTACACATCAAGATAAGTTTATTAATCCAAATTATCATTATGTCTATCCTATATTCGATTGATTGTGTGTATGCTTGCTTGTCTATCATGTCTAGCTAAATTACTTGTGTGTTTGCTTAGATCTATGAAACCTAGTTATTGATTATTGTTAGGTTGTTTCTTATCTTAATTGAAATTGGCTTAGGAGTGCAACTAGGCATCTTCGTTGTATTTAATGCTTGAGTATGCTTTATGATGATATGGTCTATAGATGAAATAGATTAGGCTTGCCGACTTCGTAGGTCATATATGAGAGATAACCTCAAAGAACTAGGGACCACGTATACCCTACAACCTTTAGAAATACAACGCGTTAAGATAAAGGACGTGACAACTCAACCGACCAATAAAAGATAACTAGGGAGTAATAGTATGTAGGTGAACACATCTTTAATCATCATACGAGCACACCTCAATTAGACATAGGTTACCCGTAGTAATTAGATAATTAGAGAAGTAAAGTAATCGGTAGAAGTTCCACCCCCAAACCAATTGCCCCGAGATTTTACCTTAGCTTTTTAAAAAACCATAAAAAGATAAAAAAGAATCATCCTCAACCCCACCTTCTCGTCATATATTTCTTACTAGTAGTCCTATTCTCCTAGAGAACGATATCAATCCCCGAGGCTTACCCCATACTACACTACAACTATTAGGTTCACTGCCTAGGAGGTTGAAAAGCTTGCTCGAAGAAACGGAAGTTTCCTTTGACCCCGAACGCGCCTTCCGCGCGCATCAAGTTTTTGGCGCCGCTGCTAGGGAATAGAATAGCTAGTTAGATCTCTATCTCGTTTAGGTTCCCTTGCTTGATTCCTATCAAGTAAGATTTTTTCTCATTTTCATTAGCTTCCTTGTAGTCTATCCACATTCTTCGTGTTTTTGTTCGTAAACCTTATCACTTTTCATCATGGAAGGCGATAACCCACCACCAAATCAACCACTTCCCATTAACCCACCACCAATTGACCCGCCAAGAGGCCGTACTCTTGGTGAATACTCTAGACCGAGCCATCAAGGCTATAGGAACACCATTGAGCTCCCCGATCAAGCTCAAACTACGGCCCTGCGATCCGACACCATCCGGCTGGTGCAAAATGGATGTGCATTCCATGGACTTCATTCCGAAGATCCTAATCAGCATCTCAATGACTTCCTTAAAATCGTTGACTCTATCGACCTTGATGCCACCACACGGGAGACCACGCGCTTGCGTCTCTTCCAATTATCTCTACGAGACCAAGCTAGTAATTGGCTTGAGCGACTTCCTGCCGGATCCATCTCAAGTTGGGATGATCTCACCATTCGTTTCCTCGCCTAATTTTTCCCACCGGGGAGAACTACCAAACTAAGGAACAACATCTTGATGTTCCAACAATGTCAAGGCGAAACTCTCTACGAGGCGTGGGCTCCATTCAAGGACTTGCTCCATAAAGTCCCTCATCACGGCATCGATCTTTGGCTTCAAGTCTAAATCTTTTACGATCATCTCAATCTATCAACTAGGCAAACCATTGACCAAGTGGCCGGTGGTAAACTTAGTGAACTTACCGCGGAAGAATTGTCGGGTACAAGAGAGGACCTTGCCTTCTATGACAACGAATGTTGGAATGACCCCTGTGAGTTGCCCAAAGCCATCAAGGCAATCTCCTTGCCTCCCATTGATTCACAACCTTCCAATCGTAGGATGCTCGAACTTGAAGATCAAGTCAAATTCCTAATGAGCTCTTACGAAACTCCTAAGCCCTCACGCCAAGTGAACAAGGTCTCCTCCTTGTGTGAGATATGTAGTGGTCCCCATGACACTCATACTTGCACGAGACTCCCCGAACAAGCTTCCATGGACTACGTATCCTCGCGTACCAATGGAATGGGAGGAAGATTCCCCACAACACCCAGACCTAGGACTTTCAACGAAGCCTGAGAAGCATTGAGGGGAAAACCCGACTATAATTGGGGTCAAACCAAAGAATTCACCTTTAACGACTCCCCATGGCTCCAACAACACAACCTAAGCTCTCACGGACCTAGTCAACAACACCTAGAATTGATGATGCAACACCTAGTTACATTCCAAGAAGCCCAAATAGCCAAGCTTTCGGATCGATTTAACCAACAACATGCTGAGATGGATAGGAAGATAGATAACCTTTTGAAAGCCATAACTAATAGTGATAGGAAGATCACCGAAAAGGTTAATGCCATCTCGACTCATTCTCTCAAAACTTCCGGTGTTAAGATTAAGGACCCAAGCAAGTACTTCGAAACTAGGGATCCATCTTCATCCAAGCATGTTCACTTTGTCAATGCCATCACCCTAGTGAAACTAAATAGGAATAGTGACGAAGCGAACCATGAGACGGTACTTGAGGTTAGTGAGACACCTAAGGATGAATCAACCAACGAATTAGACAAAGTAGGTGATGAATACTTCAATAAGTTTCCTACGGAAGAGGAACTTTCATGCCACCCACAACTAGTGCGCGACCTTCGTCACATGTATATTAGGAGATTCCCGCGAATCACCTTTGGAAGTCCTAGAAATCTCAATATACCATGTTGCATAGGACATCTTTTCATGGCAAAAGCCTACATTGATCGCAAGTCCCCAATAAACATCATGACTAGCACATACCATAATTGGGTGATGAAAAAACCTATCCCAAATAGGCAAGACCCCAATGATCCTAGAGTTCGTTGTAATTTCCTTGGTAGAGTTAAGGGATTGCCCGTCTATGTAGGTAGCTTCACGTACCTTATAGATTTCGTGATTATGGAGGATATTAGTACGGCTATAGATCCTAGCTTGTCCCATGTAGTTCTAGGAAAGCCATTCATAGAAAACACCGGGATAACTTATGATCTGTCGTTAGGGATAGTTAGATTCAAGGATGAGACCGATGACATTGCTTACCAAATGCCATTAAGATTGAGAAATTTTCATCAATATCCAATGATGAAAAGGAGCTTAAGCTATCGGTCTACTATAGGAATGAGGAGGATAAGAAGAGAGGAGTAGACTATGTGATGAATAAGATATTTGGGTTCTATAAAGATTGTTTGAAACTAGGACCGAAATATAGAACCAATTGGGGGCAAGATGACTTCTTAGAAAGATGCACGATAGGACATAACTATACCATGGAAAACCCCAATAGAGATCGTCATGAGGAAGAAGATGACGGTAAGGAAGTCACGTAGGAGCACGACTTCGAGTCTAGCTGCACGACTTCGAGTCTAGCTACAAGACTCATAAATAAAGAAAAGCACTTCGTGGGAGGCAACCCATGCTTAATTGTTTGCTTGTTTTGTTTTCCAATTTTTGTGTGTCTTATATCTTTTTTGTTGCTGTTTATTCTCATGTTAGATTTTGTGAAAATGCTTTATTTTGTCTTTAACCTTGTCTTAATTACATATAAAGGTATTTTACAAAAAGATAAGTGTAGGGAAGATCACATACATTTTTTAAGAACATGAACATGAGAATTACAATTAGTGAAATTGATATCTATGTATGTTTGTTAGAGTCAAATGCTTGTATCGAGTCATAATGGATGTTTTGCAGGAATTTTTCCAGGTTTTAAAGATGTAATTTTTCTAGAATTTTTCCATAAAAACGCAGCAGACCACTTTATGTCAGGACAACCTGACGGCCTCAAGATTAAAGCCTGAAGTCGTCAGGCTATGTAGAAATAGATTAATCAGCTTTCGTTTTTTGTGCAACTTAAAAATCTTTGGAAATTCCCAGGTCTCAATTTTCCAAAAAAACTGCAAACATCCATTCCACAAGCATTATATCTTACTTGCTTTCTAGTGTAATTGTGTGTCATATATAGTTTTACCGCCGATTTTATGCGAAGGTTGTTAGGATTTAGAAAATCCGGTAGTTAAAGAGTCGGTCACCTCAAGTATATGTATTCGTTAAAAAGCTCGTAGTCGTAGTCATTTAGTAACAGTTAGTAGTTAGTTAAGTAATACCGTGGAGGACGGACGGGTCTTTACCCACTGTATGCCTGATCCACAACCCGTAGGAGGTGTTTCTTGTAACATACTATAAATACCCTTTGCCTAGCAAGGCAAAGGGTTGGAGATTCATAATATACTTTTGTTTCTCTCTCTATAAGTTCCCAACTCTCTTCACTTACTCTCTCTAACTCAAGTCTCATTCGAATCCTTGTATGCTTGATTATGTTTTTGTGAAAACCAATATCCAACAATTGGTATTAAGAGTCATGGTTTGATCATCTATCTTACATGTTCTTGGATTTCTAGTGGTTTTCATAGGTTTTTGGGTTTGAATGTGTTTTGAGTAGTTTTCATCATTTGAATCCTTTTTGGTGTTAAAGTTTGAATTTTGATAGTACTTTTGTGTTTAGAATCATCACAAGTGTTTAGGTTTTGGATTGGAAGGACTCAATCATCTTGGTTGTAGTGTTTTGGATTGAAAAAGTTTAGTTTTTGAGGTTTTTCAAGGAAGTGGTTTGTCCCTCGGAGTTCATTTCTTCAAAGCGGTTTGATAAGTGTTTTAAGCGATTTGACATTTATCTGAAGCGGTTTGTCCAGATTCGATGTATCTGAAGCGGTTTGTCCAGATTCGTTGTATCTGAAGCGGTTTGTCTAGATTCGTTGTATCTGAAGCGGTTTGTCACTTAAGAGGTTTGTCACTGAAGCGATTTGTCACTTAAGCGGTTTGTCACTTAAGAGGTTTGTTACTTAAGAGGTTTGTCACTGAAGAGGTTTGTCACTTAAGAGGTTTGTCACGAGGTTTGTATTGACAGCGGTTTGACTAAAGCGGTTTGACTTAAGCGGTTTGTCATTGAAGCGGTTTGATAAAAGCGGATTGCCATTAAGCGATTTGACTCACTGCGATTTGTTCATTGTGTGATTTTTTAAGAGTTGCGTTTTGAGTATTACGGTGTGTCCAGGTTGCGTTTTGACTCTACGGTTTGACCAAAAGTTGACTTTTTACGTCAAAACTTCAAACGGCCATAACTTTTGAACCGTAACTCCGTTTTCAGCGAAATACCTGTCAAAACGACCAGAACAGCCTGAATATTGTGAAATTTCACCACAAAGTCGTGAAACGAATTTTTCGAGGCCCAAATCCCCTCCGAAAGGAAGTTATTGAGGTTTTAAGTTTTTAGACCTAAATTTCACCGTAAAAACGTGCATCAACCAATCCAAATCTCAACCAAACAACATCTCAGCTAATCCTACAAACAATCATAAGTCCTAACACATAATTGTCTATCATTGTGTTGATCAATCAGTCATCTTAACATGTTCTATTGGTCATTGCTTAACGGTTTCTTCTTGATTTTGTAAAATCCCGCAAAAGATTCTATTTCTCGGTTTAAATCATAGATTTGTAAAATACCATGTACGTCAACATCATGCCTAACGATTCAGATTCAGTTTTATCTAAGATACTCAGTTTATACGATGTGATCAAAGAACAGAAGATACCCAACAATGTACAACAGACTATCGTGTTTGAGTCAGATAGTGCTAATATGGAATTTGATACGCGTACAACGCGCGTTCGGGGTTAAAGGAAGTTCCTTTTCGTCGAGCAAGTTTTTCAACACCCTGGGCAGTGAACCTAATCGTTGTAGCGTAGTATTAGGGTAAGCCTCGGGGATTGGTATCGTTCTCTAGGGGAATAGGAATGCTAGTGAGAAATTACCACGCTAAGGTTGGGGTTGAGGAAGATTATTTTTTAACTTTTTTATGTTTTTTAGAAATTTGAAATTACGAATCTCGGGGTATTGGATTTGGGGGGGTTGGTATTTCTACCGATTACTCTACTTATCTATTCTAATTAACTAATCTAAGGGGTAGTCTATGTCTATTGTTGTGTGCTCTTATGATGATTAAAAATGTGTTTACTTAGATGCTATTACTCCCTAGTTATCTCCTATTGATGGTTGAATTGTCACGTCCTTATTCTTAACGCGTTGTGTTTTCTAAGGTCATAGGGTATGCGTTTATCCCTAACTCTTTGAAGCTACCTAAGGTTAATGACTACGAAATCTCTAGGATTCATAAACTTAACACTAAGGTTATCTTTGGATATTTAGCCTACAATTCCACTAGTAACTATAAGCTAAGGTTCAACAAAGATTAATCAAGCATTAAAAACACAACGGATGACCTATCGCAATACTAGGTCAATCACAATTAAGATAAGAGACAACCAATCAATATTCAATACCTAGGTTTCATAGATCTAAGCAAACACACAAGTAAATTAGCCGGACATGGAAAACATGCAAGCATACACACAAACAATTGAAGACATAATTGAATTAATAAAGTAAATCACTTATCTTGTTGTAAAATAGGGTATGGAACCCTAAGATACTACCCAAGACAGCCTATGTTCGGTTTTGGTTTTACTCCACAAAACTACCTCTCTAAAATACTAAAAATCCGAATTCTATATATAGAGTTACAATATGTGACGACGTCACTCTTTAATTGTGACGTCGTCGGGTCGCCGCCATTAGGGTTTCGTCTTGTCCATGTCAACTATGTGACGGCGTCACCTTATGCTCGTGACGCCTTCGGCTTCAACCTCTGACGCCGTCGGGATCAACTCTAGGCCGTCTGAGTTGTGATGCCCTACTCTTTTAAAACCTGATGCCGTCCTTTGTAAAATAGCAATTTGCTCTCCGAGTCGTCTCAAGACGTGTCACGACGGCGTCGCAATTAAGCCATGACGCCGTCCCCTTCAGTTCCAGCAGCTTGACTGTCTCGATTCTTGACTTTGGCCATTTTCTTCGTATATTCGCGCCTTTTCGTCCGAATAAGTGTCATTCCAGCAATTTGCCTTCAAGAGACCTAAAAAGTGAAAAGGAACGAAATTAAGTAGTAATGGATACAAATGTGATCAATTAAGGGCTTAAATGACCCCTCAAAAGTGTACCTTTAAAATCCTTATCAGAATCTTCGTGCTCAAAGTCACAAGAAAGAGAGGAGCACCAGCCACAACTTGTGTATGTTAATGCAAAGGAAAGCTCCATGGAAGCTTCTGATGTACCCAAGAGAGAGATACACCAGCCACAACCTGTACACGCCAATGCAAAGGAAAGCTGCATGGAAGCTTCTCTTGTACCTAGCTGTGCATCTTCTGCTGAAAATGATGATTATGTGTTGCACGATTACACTGCATTTATCCTTGATGACTCATTGACCACTAGGCTTAACATATATAAGGATCAAGTTGCCATCTATGAACATCGTGCTAAATTTGAATCGACTACCCGTGAGCAGGAGATGGATAAGCAAATGCGTACACTTATGAGAAAAAATAATTTTAGAGAAGAAACATTAAAACAAGAGTTAAATTCCTTACAAGAAAAACTTAATAAAACTGTTAAGCAAAAGTAAGAACTTCAAGAAAATGTAGAAGTGCTTAAACAGGAATTCAATGCTAAGGAATCAAAACTTATAAATGATTTTTCCAACCTAAAAACTTTGAAGAACAAACTTAAAAACAAGTTGTACATACAAGGGAACACCATTCAGACTGCTCACATGATCACTAAGCATAGAGTATTAAGCGATGAGCATAGTGTTGGCCTTGTAGAGGAACCCAATCCTGAGTATGGTAAGAAAGCAAAAGCTGCACAAAAGGTGATCTATGATGGTAATGAAATCCTTAAGCCTAGACAAATGTCTACTTGTTTAGAGAGCACTAAAGAGGATAGAGAGTTAGAAGATGCCTCTAGAGAGAAAATGGAAAAGAAACTTAAAGATCCTTGGTGTATAGATTATAATATAACATTTAAAACTCCCAATTACACTAAGGAAAATTGGATTGCCTTGAACTAGTTTAGACCTCAAACTCAATTAACCCCTGAATAAGTGTTTTGGAAGATAGATATGGAAAAGAAAAAGGCTGATGAACTTGCTGAAAAGAATCCACCCCTTAGGAAATTGCCTCCAGCTACTGTGTATCCTCCAAATACACCAATGCATCTAGTGCCTAGAAATTTTCCCACTCAAAGTAAAACCTTAATCAGCTTATACGTAGTTTACCAACTATTTGTTGATTTTGAGAAAAAAAAATGTAAGAAGAGAATCACACCAACATGAATTACTGAAGGGGAAAGGGGTTTTGAGCAAACTAAAGAATGTTATCTAACTGAGGTAATTCCTTTCTTTAAACAACTAAAAGAACAATTTGAGGGTATTAAAAAGGCCATAGATACGAAAGTTAACGAAATGAAAAAGACGTTTAATGAAATGGAAAACGAGGTTAAAGAATACGAATGTGAGCTTAAAAGTAATGAGATTGAGAGGAAGAATATTCACATCCTTAATGAGAATTTGATTTCTAGATGTATTGCTCAAGATGTATTTTACACTGTCACGAATTATTCTATTACTACTTCTCAATTTCATGATTTATTGATTGATTTGAAAGTCTCACAAGATCGTGTCAATGAGCTTGAAACCAAAAATTCAAAATTGCATGACAAGATCGAAAAGGATGATCATGATAACATGGCCAGGCATTTTTCTAAACTAGAAGTTGAATATATTGATTTACAATTAAAATATCAACATCTTAAAGAAAGTGTTAAAACCTCAAATGCCAAGACATCTTTGGATGCTCCTAAGTTTGATGCAGTTTTTTAAATAAACAAACGTGATGAATAGATTCAAGCTCATTGAAACACGATCAGAAAGTTGAAAGCTCAAATTTCCCAATTGAAGGGTAAAATGAGTGAAGTGAATGGCTCCCACATGTCTCCTCCTTTAGATTCTCAGAGTTCTCAAAATTTCAATCTTCAAAACCTCATTGATTTATTACAACATGAAAATGAGTGTTTTCTAGCAGAAAATGAAAATGTTAAATTGCATTTCAAAGAGTTACATGAATCAATTATGGTCACTCGTGACAATAACAATGAAAAGATAACATCTTTGCAAAAAGCAATTGAGAATCTGAAGAATCAGGTAAAAGGGAAAATGTCAATCACCAGTGGTGAGAATGTTGCACCAAAGGTGCCTGCTTGTTCTAAATATGCTATAACTGTGAAGTATATTCCTCCTCATCTTAGGAATAATGAATTGGCATTTCAAACATATCTTTCGTACCTTAAGGATAGTCTAGAAAATCTCCATAAGATTGTAGAAGAGGATAAGATAGAGAAACCACTTGATAATGCGGTTGGGCATGCATGCTTATATGCCAAACGATCTCAGGAAATCTTAGAATGTATAATTGCAACATGTCCTAAATCTGGTACTAGGAAAGATAGTGTAGTTATGCCCAGTTCTATGACTAAAGTCAAGCATGTGTCCTTCGATGTGCCTCATAGATTCTCAAAACCCAGCACATCAAAACCAGAAAATCAAATGGCAGTAAAATAAACTAAGGTTCCCATCATCATTTCTACAGAAGTTAGGAATGACACTGAAGTTAGCGGGTCAAATCCTAGAAGTAAAACAAAGAAGGATAGGACAAAGCAAACTAAAAGTGGTCATAAGAAAGAAGTAGAAGATCACCATAGGGACAATAAGTTTGATTTGAACAAAAAGAATCGTGTTGGTTCTAGTATTAGCTCTAAGCTTACTGCAATTAATTCGAAGTCTTATGCTGTCTGCAAAACATGTAATGAATGTTTAATTTCTGGTAATCATGATAAATGTGTTGTGTCATTTCTGAGGTCTAAGAATCAAACCCCAGTTAAGAAAGTTTGGAAAGCGAAACAGATTAAGCAATCCTGGAAACCTACAGGGAAGGTTTTTACCAATGTAGGATTTCAGTGGAAGCCCACAGGTCGAATATTCACGCATGGCAAACCTTTCCCCTTAACTAGATCCACTATGCTTAGAGTAGTGCCTGTAAGGTTTTGGAAGCCAACTGGTAGAATAATCCCATTAGGCACACAATGCTCTTTGACTAAGTCTGATTCTTCTACTAGTTTAGCTCTTAGTGATAATGACATAGCACCTAGGGTTTCTGCTGATTCAAAGAGTGTTTGCGCTAACCAAAAGGAACCCATTTTCACATGGGGATCCAATGTTTTCAAATTTCCACCTTTGTATGTGTTCCAATGCAGGTTGTACAAATCATTCGTTGGTACTTGGATTAAGGCTGCTCTAAACAGATGAGGGGAAATGACAATGACGTCTGTTTATATCAGTTCAGGTCTCGTACTTCATCAAAATTGAATCAGCAGGTAACACTTCAGGCGTCGTTCCTTATAGAAAATAGAGGCTTACAATTCAGTGCGTTTTATCTTAAGTTTAAAAGAAATTCTCTCAAGAATGACCATTCTCATCTATATTCTCATCTACATTCTCCATCAACGAGCTTCATGTTTTTCCAATGCTCATTTATTCATTAAGTGGATCTACATTCATTGGAGTATATTCGTATTCACTTGTTCAAATCAAAAATGGCAACTTCGGATGCAATTTTTGAGGGGGAGAAGTGTGAATAAAATGACAGTTATCAAATATATCTACTTACCGTTGATTGGTGATTGTATTCTTATTCACTTGCTCAAATCAAAAATGGCATTGACAACATCGTATGCAGTTTTTGAGGGGGAGAAGTGGATCTACATGTTGATGAATGTTTGTATGATGGTCATACGCCTAATGTTCCACTTACTAAGGATAACTAGGAGTTATTGTTTGGGATTTAGTGTTTCAATCAATGTTTGATGAATACTTCCAACCTTTAATGAATGTTGATCATCCAGTTCCTGAAGCTCCTGCTCCGGTTCCTCTTGATTCAACTGGTTCTCCATCTAAGAAGTACAACTCAGACTACTCGAGAAACCCAATATCCAATTATTGCTCAAGGCATTGATAATGACTATCGTAAAATTGCAGTTGTACTATTGAATAATGATCCGATCTTTGGTATTCCTTTGCTAAATCTTCACGGATTATTGTTCATGAATAATGATCCGCTCTTTGGTATTCCTTTGCCAAATCTTCACGGATTATTGTTCCTCTCAATGTGCACGCTATAAATCAACCACATGAACATTAAAGAAAATGACTACCTCATCCGCTCGAAGACATTATTGGTGAATCTTCCAGATCAGTCTCTACATGTATACCTTTAGGAAGAATGCATTAATGTTGAGGAATCATTTGTTTCGGTTCATTCAGTGGGTCAATGTACATCCGGTTGTATGTTTATTCACGTGTTGGGCATTTGACACAAGTTGATTACTTCAGAGTTAATCATTTATCACTTATTTGAGATTGAAGTTGACTTTCACAAAGGCATGTTCTTATTTGATAACTTGCTCGGGCTTAAGAATTTGAGTTGAAGACTTGGTTTATCTAGTTACCAGCTGTCGGGGTGGATGGTTGAAGACCTGGTTAACTATCACTATTAGGAGTTACGTTGTTTTACTCAGTGTCACATGCAGATGACGGTGTGGATAATCTCAAGAGGTGTTAATGTCTCATACTTTGTTTGAGTAGTGAGTACTTAGAGATTTTCTTGAAGCATAGATTCTCGACATCGTTCTTCCATCATTAAGTGCAAGCTTAAGATACAAATGTGGGGAGTTCGACTTCAGTTTCAAGTTTGGTATATCAGGTTTTCTTCATTAGTGGTCACTTCAAATTGTCTACATATGGGTTGATAAAGATAGTCAGAGAGAGTTTCTGTAGCAGTTGATTCTCATAGGATCCATTTGAGCTAATTTTTGTTCTTCTCTATTTCAAGAATCTTTGGTATGTATAATGTGTTGCTGACTCTGAGGTATCAAAACTATCAAGGGGGAAGGAGACATACATCTAAACGCACAACGATTACATGTGATGAACTTAACACTTCTTCTCTATTGAAGTAATCCCGGGAAAGACAAATGTCATAACCGCAGAGAAAATCAGTGTTTAACTCGTAGCCTTTGGTGTGTTATTCCAACTATTTGGGGGAAGGATGTATTATTCCAACCATTTTGGGGAAGGATATATTATTCCAACTACTTGGGGGAAGGATGTATTATTCCAACCATTTGGGGGGAAGTGGTCTCTGGATACTTTTGGTATGTGTTAGCTCAGCTATCAGTGGGAAGGAATATGAGAAGAATATTTGGAGCGTGAGATGATATTGCTTATCGAAATATTCTATATGATTTATGGTAGTGCTTCCGGTTATTGCTTCATGTACACAATGCAATGATGATTCCGATGAGATCTCAACCATCAGGGGAGAGATATGTGTACATCAGGGATGCACAACATGTTCACTTGATCGAGCTAATTCAGTTATTCCGGAGTTGACATCTGCAGAGATGATCAGTGACTCAAAATATTACATGGATGTCATCGTCTCTACTCTTGTTGGGTACATGTGTACATTATGGGCTGATTGGTTATATGTAAGATAACTGGAATGCATTTGGTGAAATGAAGATGTTGATATATTGTTCTCCCGAATAGACAACAGCTCAAACTCGAAGAGTAATGTGTACATCGGGGACGCACAACAGGATCATGTGATCAGGCTTAATCATTTATTCCGGGTTTGATAACCGCAGAGATGATTCATGTTAACTTGTTACTTCGTTGTTATCGTCTTCTTCGGGTTCTTGAGCTTCATACAATTAGACTGTTTGCTTCACTTCATCTTCTGGGGGGAAATGGTCTTAATTCAAATATTTTTGGTTAGGGGGGAAGCTACCAAAGATTCACATTGAGAAGGCTCATGTTCAGACGATTTCCTTAGAAGCCTCGAATGCTTTGGTGGTGAAAGTTTAAGAGATGTTGATTTCTTTCTTCTACAACGTGCTGAATGATATCCTTATCTCGGTACTCATTTCATCATCCTCTTAAACTAAATTATCCTTTTTTCTTCTTAAATTATCTTCTTTGTAAATATTTTATCAAAAAGCAAAATACAAAAATATAAAACCAACGAAAAGAAAATAGAAAAATTTAAAATCTTCAAAAATCCATAAAATTTTAAAAAATTCAGAAAATACAAAAAATAGTTTTTCCAAGGCATGTCTTCTGGCATCGATAACATCTACGGTCTTAGAAATGTCATTCAATAATGGCACGAGACTTTAGATGAAGTTCGAACAGAAGTTCAAATGTTTTTCAAAACATGCCTTAATCAATCAAATGGCTTACTGTCATCTCTGATAGTAACCCGGGCTTCAAATTTTGGTTTATTGTCATTTCAGGCAGTAACCCGTTTTTAAAAGAAAGAACAGAGACATGCTTAGTCTAATTTTGAAACCTCATGCTTTGATTCTAAAAACAAAAGTTCATAAGGAAAGTTTGTCACCAAAAATACAAAGGTTTCCTCACAAATATTTTTCCTTCTAAATATTCTTCTGAAAAATATTTGTCATCTAATGAAAACAAAATTGCTTTGAAAATAACTCGGACTTTATTTTAAAAATCATCTGGACTTATCATTTGTCAAAATCTCTATCACTCAATCAACAACTTAAGTCATTGATTGAGGGGGAGAATGATTTAAAACAATTCAAAAGGTTATTTTTCAAACAATTGACACGAAAATTAGCATGGTCTTCTTTTGGATAAATCTAAAATAACAATGTTTTTATACAATTGGATCCAGACCAAGACTATCGTTGTGTTTTCTTAAGATACCTAAGCATATTTGATCGTTGTAGTTTAAAGTCTTATAATATGATCCTTATCAGTTAAATGTTTTTAAAAGCAAGTCACATTTTCTCCTCAAAAAGCCTTACAAAAATAATTAAATCAATTGAGATCACAAATCTCATAGAAAATTATGATCGGAGGAGAATTTGTGATTTAAATTGGATATAAACTGATAATTCGATAAGTGGTTTGTGAAATATAATAACAAGCACTCCTCCCTACATGTGCCAAACGATTTCAAATTTTCCATGCACATGTTAAGGGGGAGCATTTATCTTAAACCAAAAAGGATTGAAACGTGATTGATTTATCTCAAAGTGCAGGTTCCCTCTAATATGTGCAAAACACTTTCGAATATCGATGCACATATTGAGGGGGAGCAATCAAAAGAAAACCTCATCCTTCCCAAAATATTTTATCCAAAGTGCTTAAAAACACTAGATTTGATCGGGAAGTGATGATGATCATTTTAAAAAATGTTAATCAAAGATTGGATCTTTCATTCTCAATCTAAGATTTCAAAAGTCCTCTTACCTCCGTGTGCTATAATGATTTCCAATACTTGAAGCACATGTTGAGGGGGAGCATTTCTAAAATATCAAAAACAATTAAGGTACAAAATACTTTGATTTTACATCACAAGTACCTTGATTGATTCTCAAATGGTTTTCAATTGGTTTCAAGGCGGAATGAACAATACCAAAAGACCGACCAATTTATTTTATGCATGGAGATATAAGGATGGTTAGGTTAGGTATTCGTTCCCACGATCCCGCTAGAGCCGGAGGGATCCACCAAGGGACAATCCACTAGATAGTGTAGAGTCCTTAGGAATATTAAAAAAAAAGGAGAAAATTGAGAATATGGGAAGAGTGCCTACTGAGACAGAGCTAGTACTGGAACAAACCCAACAAGGTTCTAGTAATGAAGTATCGGTAAGCACTAAAGAGGTTGAAGAATGAAAAAGAAATGAATGTAAAAAGGGTGAAAAGAAATAGCCCTCCAATAATTCAACCTTAGGGCAGAAATCGGGTTCAATACATATGCTACTGGTGGTTACTAAGGTAACGCCGGTATTGAAGACAAGACGTCATGGACCCAGTGACGCACTGCACTAAACTTCCCAAGCTACTCAAGTTCCTCTTAAAAGGACTTGTTTCATTCTCACAGGGAACCTACATAATCTATCGACTTTCTCTTAGAGATTGTTGATATTAAAGAAGGAGACCCTCTCCCTAGTCTCCGGCATAGGAAACCAAATGTGCACTATTAAGTCTAGAGCCAAGAGATCATCAATAAATCTCATTAGAACATAATTAATGAAGACTCACAGTTTCACACAATGTGGAATGTGAAAATATATTTTGAGAGTCCTACGCATTATCCTTGTGGTATTGCCAGAACATCCGAGTAATATGTAAAAATATTCACGATGAAGATGAAAATTCACCTAGAGCCAACATCAAACAAGCTATTGGTGGGTGACATGTGAGATCTTTCCAAAAGATCAAACTTGTGACAACTGGATAGAAACGATGGGGAGATTCAATCTTGAATCAACCTTGGTCCAGGAAATGGATTGACGGATACCTTTGAAAAACCGGTCGTTGTGCTCAACAACTCTTTTCTCTAGCACATCGACTGTGTATTAAGTTTTCAAAAAATAAAAGGGTATTTATGATTGATAATTGATTTTCCATAAAACCTTCGTTGTATTGCAAAACCCTTTCTATCAAGCAATAAACGATTGTCTTTCAAATCATCTTTCATCAATCAGTGAATCTCAATTCGCTGGTTCACTCACTCTGTGTTGTTTTCTTTGAGACGTTCTGGTTTGAGAACAACTTGATTAGCTGTGAAACCCTGTCAAGGAGGTTCTTCGGAATTCTACCTGATCACAGCCAGTACTTGTACTGATCAACGGAGAACCGTGGTTCTTGTAACCCCATTCAACGAAAGTGATCAAAGACACCTTCGTGCACTTTATTGCTAACTGTTGTCTGCAGGGACACCCGAGGGTTGCAGCTGATTAGAATTTAGGAGTCAATCCATAACCGCATGCTCACACAACACACTCACTTCTAAAGAAATCATGATAAATCCATATATTCATCAACTGGCTCTGATATTTTCAATCCATTCTTCTGCTACGCTGCTACAAATATCATAAATCAATTAAGCTTCCGCTACTCTAATGAGAAGATATCATGATCCAAAATGTGAGCATGTCGGTCCAAAAGTCACAACTTCACATTATGGCGATACAACAAAGGATGAGTCAGAGATTTACTGTGGCTGATGATTTCAAAGCTGGCTCAAAGAACAAACAATCCGTGGATCAGTTAAAGACCTCCACATAATGATCAAAACATGCAGAACATGAAGAATCAAAGACTACGAGCTACAGAGCAAAGAACTTATCAAGAATCCAAGAACACCAAAATGTAATATCTGTTTGTAATTGAGGTGACCTCCCTTAGGGGGATTGGTATGTGCAAAGACACATACCATTTCTTTACCAAAACAGGCCCAAAATAACCAAAAAATAGCCATTAATGCCTAATATTTGTTGGTTTCTTGAGTTTATGCATGTGCAGGTACGGATATGGCAAAACACATAAAAGAAAGACAAATCAGACAAAAACCGAGCACGAGAAGGAAGAGAGTGCAAAAGCTGAAGCCGGAAAATAATTGAGTGAATTTGAAGTTTTGGATGCTCAAGGGATGATTTTGGAAGTTTGGAACAACTTTAAAGAAATTACGGATTCAGTCCCTCAAGTTTGTGAAGTTGACAAATACTACCCCAGAAATATCAGGAATGGCAAATTTGGTCCCTCATCTTTTCCACAATTGCAAAATATACCCTTGTGTCCCTTAATACCAAATTACCCTTTCACTTTTACCCATTTACATTTTACACCCTTTAAATAAAACCTTTCATAAAAAGCATGGTTCAAATAATCCTATAACCCTTTCATTTAAAACCTGACCAGTCAAAACAACTAATCCACTTGACCTTTTCATCCTACATGAACCTTATCAAATAACCTGAACGCCTTCCTTTTATAACCGGTCAAACCAAGTCAAATTAATATAAAAAATTGCCCATTTTCCCACCCCGCGTAAAAAAGCCCCAAATCATAAGAACCCTAGATATTCATCCGTACAAAATTACAGCAATTAAGGGCATAATAGTCCTTCCATCTGACAATTACTGACACATGGAATGCCACCTTGGCAATCCGTGTGCTAAGGTGAGCAATGATTGGTCAATTCGATGTCATCAGTGTAATCTAAGGGCTGTGATTGATGGATGATTGATGAGATGTTGATCAAGGGCTGTAATTCACTCAAAGAAGCACAATCCTCTCCTTCCTGAAGCTTCCTGGTGCTCAAATTCGGCTATAAAAAGACCTCTAACTTTCACACAGTGATGTAGAATTCAATAGGTGTTTTAGTGTGTATTTCAATTTACTTTAATGTTTTAAAAGTCTTCTAATAGCTTTGTAATCTGTTTTTCATATTGTAATCAGTTTTATTTTAATGAAAGTTTAGTTTTAATTTACAATTTAATTTCAATTTCTCTTACTGTTTTCAAATCATCTCTTATTGTTATAAAGTTTTTCATTCAGCTTATTTCAGCTTATTGATCTCAAATTCAGTTTACTTTTGTTCCAAAATCAAAAATCACAAAAAATAAGAAAAATACTTGAAAAATAAAAAGAATTTGTCAAATCAGTTTAAGAGCTTCAATAAGCTCTAGTTTCTGTTAGCATAAGCTTATATAAGCTCATTATAACTTATTATAAGTTTAGTACAGTTTCATAATTAGTTTTACATACAAATCACCTAAATCAGTCAAAAAAATCAAAAATCCTATGCAATTTGGAAAGCTTAGGAAGTTGCCTGCAATGGAGGGGGCAAGATGGTCTTTTACTCTAGCTTATTAATAAGCTAGAGAGCTTGTAGCTGCCTTTAAATAGGAGATCTCTGTTCAACTGAGATCCAAGTTGAGTTTTTCTCATTTTTAGCATAAAAATTGCAATTCACTGTTTCATTAATTTAGATCTGGTATATTTAGCTTATTGTTGTTAGATTGGCTTATTAGAATCTAATTTGAGCTTATTGTGGTAGATTTGATCATTAGTTTACTCATTTTTCATTTCTGCATTCTTAACTGCTTTCATCTGTGATATTTGGTAGTTTAAGGTTTGAGGCGATATTTGCTATCAAATTCTCATCTATTAGTTCTAATTTGATAGTTTGAATCTAAATTAAGTGTTGATTAAGCTTAGTGTAGTGTTTAGCTTGGTGAATTTTGCAAAATAGCATTATCATGGGTATTTGGATCAGTTGGTATATATGCTTTAGGGGTTAGTGTAGTGGTTAGGATTAGAGTAAACAGTCACATATAGGTATATTAAGGTTAGTTAGATCATAAAATCACTCTTGCATTTAGTAAATAGTCAAATTCATCTCTGATCCAATTTAACAGTCTCATCAGTTAGTTTAAGGATATCATAAGCTTGTATTTAGGTGTAGGGTTAGTTAGGATAGCTTAATTTAGTCTCATATCAGCTTAAATCATCAATTATATTCTATTTAGAAGGATCAAAGTTTACAAAATTCAATTTACAAAGTTTTTCAAAAAGTAAAAATTTCCAATTCAGATTCAAACTGCCTCTACTTTTGCATTTTTAAGATCTTCATTTCTAGTCCATATCAATTGCAATTTTGGATTTAGGTACTTTGGTTGGTGATGTTTAACAGTATATTTTTAGAATATTTTTGGGAATTTTATAAATCAGTTGAAATCATGCTCAAAGTATGTCAGTTTTCAAAGATGTGTCATGTGCACAAGCATCTCAGCATACACTGAGCTCAAATCAGTTTCTTCTCAAGCTTTTAAAAAGTTCAAAATAGCTCCTAATAAGCTAAAATTTGGTATATAAGCTCTTGGCCATGTCTACTTGAGATTCCAAGTTGAAATTTTCAAAAAGCTTTTGTTTTCTAGCCTGTAGAACAGCTTAAAGTAGGCTTATCAGAACAATGCTTGCTGTTTGGGATTTAAGTTTTGATAAGTGCTTATTGTCCTTTAGCTTGAGCTTATTTGATAGAATTCAGTTGCATTAGGTATCATTTTAGTAGTTTAGACTTATCTTAGCTTGAGGTAGCTGTTGGTAGCTTTTTGTGCATTTTAGCTTATTTCTCATAGCTTATTCATATCAGTTTGCATTCAAATAGCTTAATCTGTTGTCACTAGTTACTTTTTATAATTTTCATAGAATCTCAGTATTATTTAAAACTTTTTTGTAGATTTTCATAATTTTCCAAGTCCATTTACTATTTTTCTAGATTAAAAATAAGTTTTTATCACTTTTTAATAGTTTTTAATTAAAATAAATCAGAAAAGGATCACAAAAATATAAAATTAATTTTATTAGGTTTAGAAAAATCAAAAAGTCATAAAAATTATTTTTCCAGATTTTTCCTAGTTAAATTAGTATTTTCTAGACATTTAATTAGATTTTATTAGTTTTAAATTCATAATAAATAGAGAAAAAGTCAGAAAAATATAATTTCAGTTTTAAAAATCATTTTTAATGTATTTAGATTTTGGAAAAATAGTTTGGTAATTTTCTTGTAAAGACCATAGTGTATACCGACCATTCTGCCCTTAAGTACCTTTTGGCAAAGCAAGATGCTAAGCCCCGATTACTTCGGTGGGTTTTCCTCCTTCAAGAATTTGATGTCACCATTCTTGACAAAAAAGGAGCAGAGAACCTTGCTGCCGACCACTTACCTAGACTTGAGAATCCCCATCAAAGTGTGCTCGAGAAAAAGGAGATCACGGAAACATTTCCTCTCGAGAAACTTTGGATGATTGCTTAAAAAGATCCTAATACCCCATGGTTTGCCGACTTTGAAAATTACCATGCAGGGAATTTCATCGTAAAAGGGATGTCGTCCCAACAAAAGAAAAAGTTTTTTTAAATATGTTAAGCATTATTTCTGGGACGACCCCTAGTTGTTTAAGATTTGTGCGGATCAAGTAATACGGTGGTGTATTCATGGCCAAGAAGCCATTGATATTCTTAATGCTTGACACAATGGACTCACCGGAGGCCATCATGGTGCAAGCTACACTGCCAAAAAGGTTTTTGATTCAGGATTTTATTGGCCGACCATATATCAAGACGCCCATGATTTGGTTAAGTCATGTGACTCATGCCAGCGTCAAGGGAAGATTTCGCAAAAAGACGAAATGCTGCAAAATGCAATTCAAGTCTGCGAGATTTTCGACGTTTGGGGCATCGATTTTATGGGACCATTTCTGTTGATCCCCTTTATCACATATACCTTATCACTATGTTAAGCAAACCCAACACAAACACGTATAACAAACAGATGTATGTTATGCGTATAAGAAAGATGACGGTTAGAAAGTGGTGACTTGAATGATATTCGTATGTATGTTTAGAGAGATAAAGGAAAGAAGATGAAAACAATAAGATGTTATATTGCTTCAAATGAAAACACACACACACACTTTCAAGCACACACCACAAATGACTCATTTGAGGTGTATTTATAGTACAAATACAAGATGCCCTAATGGGCTTTGGGATGGGCTTGTATTGGGTTGGATTGGATTATATCTTTCATAAGGCTAGCTTAACTTGACTAATAGCCATTTAGCTTAGCCCAATCCATGAGCCCGTTGACTATTCTAGCACGATATCTAACACACGTTACAAAGTTCCTAAATGTGAATGACCATCACTTCTAATAAAAACTATTAAGGCTAACAATATCCCCCTAAGGGGTGGTCATTCAAACGATGCTCCACTTGATTTGGTCTTTACTTTTCTCGAGCTTGAACTTTGTGCGTAGATATAGAATAGTCTTGATTCTTTGTTCCTTCATGCTTTGTGATCAGATAATGTGGTTGTCTGCCGTTGTCAACTTCGTTGGTTAGGTATCTCCACGTCTTTCTCCACCATGCTCACACTTCTATTTGACTTTGAGTTTCCAATGATGAAGTTCTCGAGTCTTTACACTTTGTAGATTCTTTGACATTGACGAAGAATCATCTTTAACTTTGTGTTGCATTTGATTTTGATGAGAACTTTCATGTGTTGTTGGCATGAGCATGTGGATAGTCTGCACGATCAATCCGCTCCGGAGCTTCCATAAGAAGAAAACATAAAAACAGGTTAGTAATAAGCGGATTCCGGCACTTACAAGTTTGAATTTCGAGGGTGTTAACAGCATAGTGTGAAAACACGTCTCTAATTCTCATAAGGGCCGTTCCTGAACTGGAGTCCCACAAGTGAGATAACGCGATATACCGAAGTACATCTACAGTTCAGATGAGTCGCTGAGGTACACCGAAGCATCACCCCACGACTGTAGACCGTTTGAGACACACTAAGCGTAATCCACGGGGAGTTACCGAAGTGACCTGCTGTCAGGGCTGCTTGATGTTGACCCTGGCAGGAGTTTCCATTCAATCACTGAAGATCACAGATGTGAAACTTCTCATAAATGTTCTGGCAGATTGCTAAGATCTGCGTAGGACTCTAGAATATATCACTTGTGTCCTTATAGATGAACAACAAGCGATGTCATGTCATGTGTTCTTATGAGATCTTTTGATGAATCTCGTGGCTCTAGACTCAATTAGTGCATTTTGGTTTTCCTGGGCGGAGACTAGGGAGAGGGTCTCCTTCTTCAATACCAACGATCTCTAAGAGAAAGTCGATAGATTATGTAAGGTTCCCAGTGAGAATGAAACAAATCCTTTTAAGAGGAATTGAGTGGCTAGAAAGTTTAGTGCAGTGCGTCACTGGGTCCATGACGTCTTTGTCTTCAATACTAGTGTCATCTAGTGACAACCAGTAGCATATGTATTGAACCCGGTTTCTGCCCTAAGGTTGAATATGGAGGGCTATTTCTTTTCACCCTTTCTTCACATTTCTTTTTAATTCTTCAACCCCTTCTTTCTCCTTTCTCACATTACTCCTTTTTTCAATCATTCCTAAGGACTTCTAATACAAACTAATTGTGATGTCCTTGGGTAGATCCCTCCGGCTCTGGCGGATCATAGGACTGAATTCCTATCCTTAGTCACCTTATAACTCCATGACTGTCCCATGTTGCCATAAAACCATTTTTCTAGAAAATCTCACAGAGTGTTTATGATAGAAAACATGTTTGAGACACTCCGCGAGTTTTATATTTTCAGAAACACTCCCCCTTCACATGTGCTTATGAGTTTTGACAGAAATTTGCACATATAAGGTAGAGTTCGCACTTTTTGAATTGATCGGCTCATGATAGACAATTCCCCACGAGACACGGTTACATTGCCTAGTTAAAGAGTTCCATTGTCAGTTTTTAGGTGACAACTAGCTCTAATAACTAACTTGAAGTTGTAAACACTCCTTGAAAAGGAGGTTAGACCCATGAAGGTGCATATCTATCACAAGTTTCTCGAGATGGTACATTTACTGACTTTGATTCCCGTCAATTCATTGGTTCAGTCTGAGTCGAGCTCATTGTGAGATTCAAACACCGATCATTAAACATTTTGATCACATTTTAATCACTTCTCCTCCCCCTCAAAAATAGCATGTTTGTGATATTTTTGATATAAACGGATTAAACAACATTTTAGAATCTTTTGGGGAGACAAACGGATTTGATTTAAGCATGAATTTTGGAACAACTTTGGTTTAATACTCCCCCTTAACGAAAGCATATTTTTCATACAGAAAATTTAGAATCAATAAAGGGTTTAGAGGGAGTTATCTTGGTACCAAATGTGAGAGATTTTGATTTTGAAAAATTTCGAATTAATGGTACGCAAGATGAAGATTTTAAAAAATCTTTTGAAGATATTGAAGAAGAATTATCTTCATTTGTTTTAGGATAAGTGCTCGATATTTATGAAAATCGATTTTGCGTAGCACTTTCCTTTCTTTAAAGATCGGGTTGCAAGCTGAAATACTTACAAGCCATTATGTTTTAAGGAATAGTGCTTGAAAAAAATATTTAAAAACCTTTGATTTTGATAAGCACTTTCCTTTCTTTGAAGCGCGGGTCCTGAACTGATGTGTCCAGAAGCCATTATTTTGAAGTCCGGGTTTCGTACTGAAGTATACGAAAGCCATTATTGAAGAAATTTTGAGAAACGACATGTTTTAGAAAACATATAAAGAACTCTCGCTCAAGCATCTGTACATACCCGTATCATTGTTGAATGACATTTCTAGAAACGTAAAGAATATCGATTATACGAGAGACATGTCGTGAGAAGAATATTTTTTGGATTTTTGAAATTTTCTAATGTTTTTGTATTTTTTGAAAATTTTTTATTTTTGTATTTTGTTTTTGTTGGTTTTATAAAAGAAATGGAAAATCAAAGATAGACGATAGAGAGAATGAAGAAGAAGAGTTTACAGAATTAGAACCCTCTGATGAGCTGGGTTCTGAGATATTTGATTCACCTGCAACCAAAGAAGAAGAGTTTTCACAAATAACAGTGTTAGAAGTATACGATTCCTCACGGTGAGGGTGATCACTATCAACGGTTGTAGTGGTTTTGACTTCCTTATCTTGATGAGTTTCACTACTACCTGTGTTGGTGCAAGTATCAAAAATCTTTCCTGTGGGAATCCATCTAAGACCTACTTTGTTGAAAACTTTGCCCGTGGGTATCCACCTAAGGTAAGATCTAGGAGTTGTTTGCTTATCAGATGCAGCGGAAGACTCATTTTTTGAAAAACTACGTCCTGAAGAGATCCACCTATTAGGTTTCTTTTTGTTTGACAGTTTATCAACGGGCTTGTTTCTATTTGGTGTCTTAGTGGATTGTGCCTTGGCACGAGAATTATCTTTCTTGAGATATTGTGAGACACATGCATCATGATTAGCTGAAAAGACACATTTTTACATGTAGTACAGACAAATTCAATATTCTTGTTTAAAACAGCAGCTTTAACTTTGTCACTACAGTCTTGTGGACATTGATTCTTGTTCGAAAAAGACTTAGAATTCCTTGTGTTGTTTTCTAGGGGCATAGCATTTTATTTTGCGCAACTACTCTTAGATGCAAGCCAATCCCTAGTCTTTTGTAGAGTGTTCCTAGGTAATGGTTTACTACTACTAGCAGTGCCTTGAAATCTTGTAGAATTCATCACCCTAGATGTTGCACCTAAAATTCCGTCTTTTCAAGTCTGTGCCTTTTTCCTAGCTTCTTCTAGATATTGATTGTTGACCATGTTGTTAGAACCGACAGATTCTTTAACTGGATTTTTGGTCACATTCTGTGTACAAGTCTTAGAGATGCCAGGTGTAATCACTTTTGGTTTTTCAACAACTGCTTTTTCTTTTTCAAAACTTTTGATAATTCTCTTTTTAATAGGCAGGTACTGTGGAGTGACTGGTTTTGACAAATCATTTTTCTCATTGACTTTTGGAGGAGGTTGAGAAATAGACATTTTTGGTTTGAAAACCGGTTTGGGAACATTTGCCTTCTCCTCAGTCGATGGTTTTGCAATCTTATTATCCACAGCCTTTCCTTGTAGACTTCCCAGTTGATCACTCAAAAGATCATTTTGCTCTTTCATGTCCTTGTAGGCACGCTCATACGACAGTTTGTCATACTTGCATTCCTCAGATTTTCGATCAAGTTGTTTAAAATAGGACACGTTTTCTTTTTCAAGTTTTTCAAGAGCTTTTTCATATTTTGAAACAATTTCGGAGGTCTCAGACTGGAGTCTTTCATGATCTTCAACAGAATATGTTTGCAAAATGATGGACATAATATCAGTAGTCAGAACATCTTCGAAGAGAGAATCATTTAAATTTTCCAAAACTTTGATGTGATCAACACTTTCATTAGCTTGCTTTACCAAGGATTTATGGTCCTTGACGAAGTCAGCTGTTTCTTTCAAAAATGCTTGCTCAAAATGAATTACCCTTGAGTTGATGGCATTCAGCTGAGGGGCAATTTCAGTTTCAAAAAACTTTCTCTGTTCGATGTCAAAACTAGAGAACCAGTTGTTAGGTGTAATAGTGGTTTTAGTTTTAACAGTCTCTTGAAGTCCCGCAATTCTAGTTTTCACATTTTCTAAAATACTTCTAGCATCACTTGTGTTAAAAGGATTGTTTGAAGACATTTGTTCGATTTTCGAAAGAGATTGTGAGACAACAACAGGTTTTGAAACTGGTGTTGACACTTTGTTTGAAACACTTGGTGTGATGGAAAACTTTGACTTTTCTTTTTGTGACACAAAAGTAATTCCATTAATTTTGTTCCATTTGTTATAATCAATGGGTTTGATATCCGGATTATTTTGTTTCATTTTTAATCTGCTCTCTTCAATATTTTCTAATGTTTCAAGAGAATCACGAACAATAGTGGGTTCATGCAAAGCTTTTCCATTATTTAACACATTCTGATGTTTCTGAGCTTTCTTGAGGAAACAAGGAGGTGAGTTACCAAGAGCCATTTTTTGTGTTGTATGAAAATACGGATTTGTTTGATTAATCAGCATATTAGATGATTTAGCTGAATGACCCGTTGTAACAAGCAAATTTTCCAATTTTTTGATTTTTTCATCTTTATCAAGAATTTCATCAAGAAGAGAATCTTCACGTTTTGAAAAATCTGCAATCAACTGTTTCTTCTCTTTTTCAAGATCAGAATAGGTTGTTTGTTGTTTAGAAAGTTGGTTTTGAAGATCAGAAATTTCCTTGTTTAAAGATTTTATTTTCAAGTTCAAATTAACATCAAGCGTGTTATACTTGATTTGCAATTCTTTTTCTCTTAAAACAGAATCTCGATAACCAATTTCTAATTCTGACTCTTTGTTTTTGTGAAATTCAAAAGCTTTTGCGTTCTCCTTGTAACTCTCAAGCTCAGCGGTCAATTTCACATTCGCGGCCTTAACGTCGCGACTGACCTTTCTAACTTTCTCAATCTCAATACCACAATTATTGATTAATGTTTCAAAATAAGCACGTGTTTCCTCATCATTAGCACCATTCTGTTCATCTTGACCTTCATTAGGATCCATATATGGAGTTTCAGAGTTAACATTGCTATTAACTTGCTCCCCCACATATGTGTTATAATAAGGTTCGGGAGACACAGAATGTGGCTTCTCATGAGTAAACGAATTAGCAACATTACTATAATTTGGTACCTCATTGAGTGGATCTGTGTCGTAGACAGGAGGTGAGTCAAAAGTAGCACTTGATGTTGTGTCCTGCTGGTTAAGTAAGACAGTAGCTTGCATTATCATTTGCTTTCTCTGCCCGTCCTGGATACAGAGATTCGTATTCCTCAGCAGTCAACTCTATTCCCAATTTTTCTTTCTTTGCTAACAGCACCCTGTACTTGAGGTTTTGAGGTAGCATACTGAACCGACGATGCCCTGAGTCTTGGCTTTGAGGTTTGGAGGTAGCATTCTGAACCGAAGTCATAAAAAATTTATTCCCATTTTGATATCCCATATTCTGATTCACAATCTGACCCCCTTGATGTCCAACATATTGTCCTGCATATTGCATCTGATTCCCCATCTGTATACCCGTAGCAAATCCATGCTTATTCCCAATAACATCAACCATTTGTCCGCCTTGACCCATATGCATACTCGGTTGAGTAAATTGCGGATTATACGATGAAACCCATTGGTTGTTGTTATTCGGTGTAGAGTAACCACTGATGTTTAATGCATTATTGGCGAATGCAGCAATAGCAGTTGTGACAGCAGTTGTATAACGATCTTGCATTGTTGCCATTGATGAAGGTATGTAATGATAAAGTTGATGTAGGATCGATTCAACGATAAAGGAGTTGTGGTTGATGAAGATTAAGCTCGGTTGAGGTTTTTCTGAAAGTCGTACTCGTAACCTTGGTTCTTAGGCGTAAAAAAATTTTCTCCCAAAATTTGAAATTCACTATAAAAATCAATTCTAAGGTCGTATGAAAAATTTGAGTTATGACAATTTTGACGCCAAATTTGACCCGAAAAATTTGAATTTAGGCCCAAAAATTTGAATTTTTGACCAAAATTTGCACAGTTAAACCAAAATTTGAATCTCGCGTAAAAATTGAACGTTTAGTCTCCTCAAAAATTTAAATTTTACTCAAGTTTTCCCGCCAAAAAAGTTACGAGTAAAGTTTAGGTGTAGACCAAAGAAGTTACGAGTAGAGTTGGTGCTTAGGCGTAGGTTTCTTAGGCGTAGAAAGACCCTTACGCGTAGGATAAACTTATGCGTAGAACCCAACTTACGCGTAACACAAGAGCTTACGCGTAGGAATAGCTTACGCGTAGGAATAGGGTTTTGCCCAAAAATCTTTTACACTATCACAGTGTAAGAGATATCCAAAGTCGAAGTGTTCCACAAACTTATCCAAGTGAGGGAAGCACTGAGTAATCGTTGAAGCTCGAAGAATCTGCACCAAAAGCTTATGCGTAGACAAAGGACGTTGACTTTTCTTACGCGTAGAACTAGGGTTTTGACCTACGCGTAAAAAATTTCCAGTGATTCAAACAATTTCTCTTGCACAAACAGCCTTAAAAACACTCAAATAACACAAAAATGTTGACCTTTTTCACCCAAAGTGCTTAGAAAGCTTACGAGTAGAAATGACCAATGAACCAAAAACGAGTTTAAAAATGAAGAAAAACACGTAAAGCTTCGAACTTTTTGCAAAAAACTGAAACTTTAGCACCAAATAAACCTTAAACCACAAGAATCTTGAATTTTTAAGTGCAAAAATTAAAGCTTTAAGCGTGAAAACTTTGATAACGAAGCTACGCGTAACACTACAAAAAAAACTTCAACCAAAACACTCCTAAACCATTGTTAGGCGATTGATACCAATTGTAAATCCCTTTTTATCACGTATACCTTATCACAACTTTAGACACAAACACGCTTTATGCATAAACCACAACAGTTACGCATAAATAAGAATAGAAAGATGAAGAGAAGAACTTGGTGACTTGAATATGTATTAGGCATATGTATGTTTAGAGAGATAAAGGAAAGAAGATGAAAACAATATTCATATGACACTCAAGCACACCCCTCAAATGACATACTTGAGGGGTATTTATAGTAAGAGAGATGATGCCCTAAGGCTTGGCCATGGGCCGTGAGATGGGCTTGGACATGGATTGGGTTACATGAACTTATACAATGCTAGCTTAACTTGACTAATATCCATTTAGCTTAGCCCAATCCATGAGCCCGTTGACTATTCTAGCACGATATCTAACACACGTTACAAAGTTCCTAAATGTGAATGACCATCACTTATAATAAAAACTATTAAGGCTAACAATTTCCGTCATCTAAGGGTAATAAGTATATCCTCGTGGCCGTCGACTACTTGTCCAAATGGGTCGAAGCGAAGGCGCTACCCACAAATGACGCTCGAGTGGTTGTTAAGTTTTTGAAAAACTTGTTTTCCCCATTTGGAGCACCTCGTGCTATAATCAGTGATCGCGGTACCCATTTTTGTAATGAACAATTTGCAAAGGTTATGTCTAAATATGGAGTTACCTACTGTCTTTCTACCGCGTATCACCCGCAAACAAGCGGCCAAGTTGAGGTGTCCAATCGTGGTTTGAAAAGGATTTTAGAAAGGACCGTAGGAGAAAACCGAGCTTCATGGGCCGATAAGTTAGATGATGCATTATGGGCTTTCCGCACCGCATTCAAGACACCCATTGGGGGCACTCCATATAAATTGGTGTATGGAAAAGCTTACCATTTGCCCATCGAGCTCGAGCATAAGGCATATTGGGCCTTGAAACAAGTGAAATTTGACCTTAAGACCGCGGGTGATCACCGTAAAGTTCAATTGAATGAATTAAATGAACTTAGGGATCGGGCTTATGAGAATTCTTTGATTTACAAAGAGAAAACTAAGAGGATTCATGACTCTAAAATCAAAAACCGCGTCTTCAACGTTGGTGATCAAGTCCTCCTCTTTAATTCTCGGTTGAAGATATTCTCGGGCAAACTCAAAACCCGTTGGTCTGGACCATTCACCGTAGCTCAAGTTTTCCCGTATGGAACTATCGAGCTATCTCAGCCCGAAGGCCCCAATTTTAAGGTGAATGGTCATCGTCTTAAGCATTACTTTGGAGGGGACATCCCATCTATGGTTGTCCCGGATCTCCAAACTTTCCCCATGGATAAATGAATTCGGGGACGAGTTAAGCTAGCGACTCGGTAATCAAAAACAGTAGCGCTTCGTGGGAGGCACCCCATGCTTATCTCTATCTTCTTTCTATTTTCTTCTAATAAGTGACGTGAAGGGGTTAGCCACTTCGATTTCTCGTGTTTGGTTGTTTGTGATGTTTTTGTCTAGGATTTTCCGATATGAAGACTCTCGTGCTCGAAGTTTGTCTTTTCTCCACTCGAGTTTTATGATCGATGCTGATAGAAATCCGATATCCGAAATCTTATCAACTAAAGTTTATCTTCTAGCATAATTAATAAACGGCTTTTAGATTTTCGTTGATGCCCTTGCCTTTAAACATTGAGGACAATGTTTCGTTTTAGTCTGGGGTGGGTAATTTTTTATTTGATTTGACCTCACTTGTTTATTCCTTGCTGTGTACTCTCGCAATCCTGTTTTTCCTTAGAAAATGAAAAAATTGTGCAAAAATGTGAAAATTTTAAAATTTTTTATAAGCTTTTGCTAGTTTTATGATTGAAAAGTCTTTGCGAGTCTCTTAGAAGTTACTTTAAATATGCGTTTCTTGAAAAAATCTTTGCTAATTGCTTAGACAAGAGGCTATAAAATGCGATTGTAGCTCAAAAGGCTAAGAATTTGCAAGCTTCCCTAAGTGATTTTAAATATGCGAAGTTTTGAAAGATTTGCTAGTTTCTAATAAGTGACTTTAAAAATGCGAGACTTGAGATTATTTTACGAAGCATTAGCTAAGTTAATATATGTTTTGACACCTTGTTGACTTTTCGCTGGTGAGAGTAAGAATATAATTCTGACTTGACCGGGCGTGTTGAGCCCAAGCTTGTTCCCTTAACCATCGATAATTTAATTATCGGCTAAGCATCCGCGGATCTCATTATTTGAGATTTTAAATTTGCGGAGATCGAGGAATGATAGAGTTACTTATGAGTTTAGATGCTAAGCGTGGAGTAGATGGTTCTCTTTAGAGCTCATCGAAGGTACTTGTGGCTTTTTGCTCCCACAAAATTGTCTCACCCCATATCTGTCTAATAATAAATTAAAGATGTTAGGCTTTACGGATAGTTAGTTTTTTTTTATTTTTTCTTTATATTTTTAGCGCAATTTGCTTATGAGAGTTGGGTACACATCAAGGTACTGTCAGTGTTGCGGTGTAATAGACAGCTGATTCTTGATAGTTTGCTACTATTGTTTCTATTGTTATAAAAGCCGTGGGACTCGGAGTTTGGCAAAAATTAACATGAAATAAAGCCCAAATGTATTAAAGTGAAAATCCAAAGCCATAAAAGTTTTCTATGTCTCATGGTACCCCCGTTGTCATGGACTTCAAAAAGGTGGAGGAAAATTCCAAAGTCATAATAAGACTTCTAATAAAATGGCAATCCCGTTGAATTAGTGGTTGAAAAGACCGAGGGCCTAAATTGCAAAATTTCAAATGTGCTGAAATAGTGTTAAGCCAAACTTTGACTCCGGGAGATATCTAAATAAAAGCTTCGTCTCTCGGACTCGTAGATGAGTTGTTTTGGCCGTAATAAAAGGATATCTCCTAAATCGTATAAATTAGGACCTTGATGTGGACCTCATTCTTGTATGTACGGTTTGAGGGTTAAGGAAAACTAATTAGCGTTTTAGCTTCATATCTTTATCGGAATAAAACCTATCAAAACGAGAAATATGAAGAAATTCATTTCTCACCAAAAATAAAATAAATTGAGGAAAATAAGAAAATGGGAGCAAGAGGTAATTACACAAGTAACTTCCATGGGTAGTGTTAGCATCTAAAATAATATGTAACAATGATTTCAATTTACGCTTAGTTTGGGAACTTGTGAAAATCGAGATCTATGTATTCTATCCCAGTATAGTCACCTCCGAAGTTGTGTTTCCTACTCGTGATCCTAAAATGTCTTTGAAAAATGTTGAGTTATTGATCGACATGAAATTTCAACAAACCGCCACCATAATGATAAGTGCTTAATCGTAATATCTATATGTGAAATAAAAGGTAAACGGGCGTTTAAAATTAAGGGTTTTTAATCTCTTTTGAGGAATCTTTGCTACTTTTCATAGGTTTAGTAGAAAGAGGTTGAAATACTTGGTTTTAGAAGCGTGAGTTGATTACATTGCGTGAGGACACGACAATCTTCTAGTCTGGGGTATTTTGGTATGTGCAAAAACACATACGAGGGATATTGTTAGGATTTAGAAAATCCGGTAGTTAAAGAGTCGGTAACCTCAAGTATATGTATTCGTTAAAAAGCTCGTAGTCGTAGTCATTTAGTGACAGTTAGTAGTTAGTTAAGTAACATCGCGGAAGGACTTTGACGTCTTACCCACCTATGTTCACGATCCACTGTAAGGTTTTCTTGTAACATACTATAAATACCCTTTGCCTAGCAAGGCAAAGGGTTGAGCCATAATATATTTTGTTCTCTCAAGTTCCCAACTCTCTTCACTTTCTATCTCTAACTCAAGTCTCATTCGAATCCTTGTATGCTTGATTATGTGTTTGTGAAAACTGTTGGAATCACTCCTAAACCATATTTCAAGTGTTAGTGATTCATATGTAATAGTTAGCTTAATATGGCTTTTATGTTAGTAATCAAGGCTAGGCTTATGTAGAAAGCCCAAAACCCTAGGCCAAGCCCAATAAGTAAAAGGATGGGAACTTAGAATGTTGCCCTAGTTCCCTCCTATAAATACTCTTGTATAACCCTCACTTGAGGGTTGGTTGTTCAATTCACATTTCACCTTACGCATAACTCTTCTTTATATCATATCGTGTGTGTGTGTGTTTGTTCATCCGATCCTCTCTTCATCTATTTCTTCATATTGATGCTTGTGTTACTAATATGGGAACCTAACAGTGGTATCAGAGCCAAATAGTTGGGTGTAAAGGTTTTGTTTTTGAAGTTCGTTTTTGATCTTACGTGTAACATACGGTCTAAAACTTTGTCACGCTTAAAAACTTATTTTTTACACTTTTCAATCCAAGATTCTTGTACTTTCAACGCTTTTAAGTGTTAAAATATCTGTTTTAAGGTTTTGAACTTTACGTGTATTTCATGATTTTAAGCTTGGTTTCATAATGGTTTCTGTTCTATGCGATAACGTGTTTAAGGTTTTGATCATCAAGTTTCACACTTTTGTGTTATTTTGGTGATATTGAAGCTGTTTAATCACAAAAATATGGTTTAGAATCACTTTAGGCAAAATCTCGTTTGGAAGTTTTCGCAACAAAACCCTCGAGTTACGCTGTAGTCATTCTTGGATCGATCTTCAGTTTTGGAGTTTACTCGTTGTTTTCTTGCTTGGATAAGCCTAAAACACTTCGACTTTTGATATCCTTTTAACCGTGATAGTGTAAAGATCTTTTGGGCAAAACCCTAATCTTACGCATAAGCTCAAACTTATGCATAGAACTCATTACGCATAAGATTATTCTTACGCCTAAGCTCGCTCTTACGCATAAGCTAACACTTGTTTTCACGCTTAACTTTCGTTACGCATAACTTGTTTCCAATTTACGCGTAAGCTAATCCTACGCGTAAGTTTGGTGTTTTTACGTCTAAGTGTTGCTTTGCCTTCACGTGCTTTCTATGCCTAAGGATACTTCATCAACAACGTTTCATTCGACTACAAAGATCCATTTAACAACACAAGTTTTCAACATGTCACAACCACCATACTCTAGCTATTTTCCTTACACTTATAATCAACAACAACAACAACAACAACTAAGTCCACAACATCAACAATTTAAACAACAACAACAAATTTATCAACAACAATTTAATCAACAACACACTCCACAACTAGGAGCAATTCCACCACAAATGGTTCAACCACCACCTAGTCTTCAAGTACAACTTTACACAAACTTCTACAATCAACATCCATCCAGGAGTACTATGAAGGAACCGACATGGTTTGGCAAGATGTGTGAAGCCTTAAGTAGCCAACAATCAATTCATGAAGTTGGCTCACTTGATAGACCTCCAATGCTCACTCCAAAAAATTATGATCAATGGGTGATAAGGTTCTTTAGGTTTTGTGATTTAAAGAAGCTACATGGAAAGTTCTTAAAGAAGGTCATTATGGAAGGTCCATTTCGATGCCTATCGTTGTCACACCCGCAGATCCTAATGCCAATCCACCAAGAGATGCCGCACCAACATTGCAACTCCTCGACTACGGTGATGAACTTCTACATTTTGAAGCCGATGAACTAGCAATGCAATACATCCTTTTGGGATTACCCAATCCGATCCTTCCAAGTGTTGATGCTCAAAAGACTGCTAAAGCAATGTGGGAACATATTCATCTTCTTATGGAAGGTACATCACTCAATCAGAAGACATGGAATCCAAAATCTACTTGGCTTATGAACACTTCATGATTGAACCAGGAGAGACAATAGAGTCATATCATCATCGCTTTTCAGACATCATCAATGATTTGGACAAACACAATATCATCATGCCAAGAATTGCTGTCAACACTAAGTTCCTAAGTAGTCTTGGTCCGAATGGGAGACGATGTCAATTTTCTCTGTCAAGCTAAGAATCTTCATCATGCTACATACGGATTGTTGTACGACTATTTGAAGCCTCACCAAAAGAAGTTGACAAAGAAAGGGCTATTCGTGGACTCCCGCTCCACAAATACTCCTGGGATTATCAACAACTTGCTTTGTGGGCTCAAACTAGTGTTCCTCCTCAACCCGCCTCAACCAACTCAAACAATTACGCCATATAATCATCACATCAACAATCTCAAGAAACTCAATTGGTTCCATACAACAACAACACTGATCAAGCACTATATAGTGAATCAAATGAGGATACTGCTTTTGATGCCCCGCAGAAGGATTTGTCATGATTGCTAGAGCCTTCGCCGATATTCTAACAAATCCAACAATCGCATTCGCACCTCATCCAACACAAGGAATCAGCTGTGTTAACAATGGCAAAGTTAAAGTTCGTAATCGTGGTAATGTTCGCCGATAGGAGGTGGTCAAGGGTTTAATGCTATGGGAAGGAATAACATGGGTGCTCCGCAACAACAAAGGTCTTAAGTGGTTGAACAGGGAATGCTCGAATGGGTTAATGGTCTTCGTTGTTATAATTGTAATGAGAAGGGTCATCTGGCTAATGCATGTCCTAAGCCGAGACAAGAGGAGGCTTATTTCAAAGAGGCTTTGCTTTGCTCTAAGGATGAAGTCTGGAACTCTTACCAACAAGGAACAGAGCTTTATGGCGATGCATTCGATGATGATATGGAGGACTTGCGTGCTAATGCAAAGAAGTTGATGTTGATGGCACAAATGCAAGCTCTACACATGAGTGACACAGCCCCGTGTATTACACCGACGGCTTTCTCGTGTACCAAACAAAATACACTCATTCATGATCTGATATCTCCGCCAATTTCTCCATCCGACAAGGTTCAGAGTGTTCAACATGAGCCATCTACATCTCATTCCGATGATTATCAAATAGATCTCGTAGTTATATTTGATGATCAAGATAACCTTATGGTTAATATTGATAATCAAGATGACTCCGTGTTTATATTTGAGGATCAAAATAATGACCATGTTGAGACTCACGTTGAACAAGATGAGCTTTTGTCTAATAGAGAATTTGAGCTCCTGACCTTAATTAAAGACCAACAATCTCGGTTGGAAATTTGCAAGCAATTAATGGATAAAAATGCATTGTTAACTAGGGATAACGAATGCTTAATCAGACAAATCAACGTTTTTAAAAATCAAGAAAAACAGGAACAAGGTTTTGAAGTCGCTTTTGCTAAATCTCATCAAAACAAAAAATCATTAGAACGACAGATACGTTATCTAGCCGCATCCAAGAATGCTTTGTTGTCTCAAATAGAACGACTGAAACATGAACATAAACAACAACTTAACGCTCTACTTTTGAAACTTAAAAAACAAGGCTGAGTTGTTAACTTGTCAAAAATAGTTCTCTCGAGTACAAAAGCATTCCATGAAACGAATAGATAACTATCTTGAAGAAATTGTCGACTTACAAAACAAAATCAAAGAGTTTTGAAATGTTGTTTATAAACATGGTGAATCAATCACAACGATTCAAAAGTTTACTTTCAAACCAAATCCAAATGGATATGGACCGAT
This sequence comes from Chrysanthemum makinoi, assembly GCA_910596185.1. Taxonomy (NCBI): domain Eukaryota; kingdom Viridiplantae; phylum Streptophyta; class Magnoliopsida; order Asterales; family Asteraceae; genus Chrysanthemum; species Chrysanthemum makinoi. The sequence continues at coordinate 202,277,185 of OU343220.1, forward strand.
TCTTGCCGACAAACCTAAGTTTTCAAACGTGCATTCAAACCAAACTCAAGTTTACAAAGTGTAACATAGAATTGATGATTCAATTATGACCGTTGTTGAATATAATCGCATGGAGGAATTAGATGCTGATGACGAGAGTCGGTCTAAAATGGAAAATGTCTTATAAAAACCATTTAACTATTCAAAATCCGTAAATTTTGTCACACAACAAGATACTTCTAATAAACCTTTGGTTATCACACCGCTGAAGTTAGTCCCCAACACAATAGTGCACAAATTAATGGTCCTTTACCTTCACTTAGTGAAGTTAAAACTAAAGCCGAAAGTTGTCGCGTTATCAAATATTTTGACACTTTCATCTCGACCTCTAAATTTTGAACGTGAGATTGAATTTCATTCTCAAATAAAGTTCAACATTTTCAATCGCCAATGCGAGAACAAAGAGATATTCTTCAAAAAGAATTTTATCCCATGTCAAAATTTGAAAACTTGTGCACTATATTGGGAAAAGGATTTTCACAAGGAACTTGGTCTCATGAAAACAGCTTTCGAGAAAACAGAAACATCGATTTCTAATACTAAACGTAAAAAGAAATGCTTGAAAAAGATGTTGATCGACTCTTGAAGATGTTATCGTGCTAATATCAATAATATTGTGTTATTACAACTGCTGCATATGCATCTCATATCTCTGCTGATTCTGTTGATTCCGTTGATGTTGTTGTAATGATACGGTGCATCGACGAGTCTTTAAAAGTTGAAAACGAACGATGTTAAACGAGCTTTCACATTCAAAACGTCGTTTCAATGGTGTCAAAATCGTGAACTTGCTTTTGCAAAACAAAATCAATCGCTTGCTATCCAAAACGTTTAATCCAAAAATTGAGCAACCGGATGATCAAAACGCGTCTTTGAAATGTCAAATCTCAAAATATGAACAAGAACTTGTAAAAGTGAAAAAGGAATATGGTGTCATATTTGATTTACTCAAACCGACTCGTGATGAAGCATCAAACGAACTTGATCATTATCTTGCACACACTAAAGAATTCATGAATTTTGCTGAAATCTTCGCTCAAAATCAAGATTTGGTGCACACACTATCATTAAGTAAGGAAATGTTAGGAAAGTATGAACAAGTTTAGCCTAGCATCATTAAGAAAATTGCACCTGTAACACTTAGCAAACGTGAACCCATAATGCCTACTGACAAACCACAAGATACTAATGTGCTTCCCTATATGAAACAGAATAGTTGCCTCTTTCCAAACGTCCGCACTTCACGCCCTAGGAATACAAGGAAGAATTGGAAGGCGACTAATAAAAGAACAATAAAGAATGTCAAGTAAGAACACCCTAGGACTTTGAATAAGACTCCATTTGCACCCACTTTAGATATTAAGGCCTGACAAATGTAACGGAAAAAGTGTTGTAACGAATGCTAAACCTTTAAGTACTTTTGATATTCACCATGCTTCTTGTGTTATTTGTCGTAAAAGTATGCTTTCTGATTGTCATGACAAATGTGTTGCTAGAGCTATCTTGTCTCATTTATGGAATCCTAAGACCCGAATACCTCTAGGCCCACTAATGCTTCTAAGTCTGTGCTTGGTAAACCGCCCTCTTTAGATTCTAAGAAACGCATTGAGGTCCTTGTAGCTCCAGTATCACCTCCAAGGACTGTAGTACCACCTAGTGCATTCACTAAGACTAAAGCTAAGACTAGTTGGAGATGGCCGAAATGGATACATAATACACTAGGATTTAAATGGATACCTAAAATCATTGATGCGTGTATTTCTAACATAACGCTTCTTGAACCCTCTAACTCTTCGGTTCCACATCTACTTCTATTCCATCTCACCGTGGTGTAATGCAGTGATACAGATCATCCTTTGGATTGTCGATAACGGATGTTCCCGACATATGACAAGCAATCTTAAACTGTTATCAAACTTTATTGCAAAGTTCATTGGCACTGTGATTCGAATGATCACTCGCAGCCTATCATGGGCTACGAGATTATATCAATGGCAATATCGAAATTAGAGGTGGTTTATTATGTGGAAGGCCTCGGTCACAATCTCTTTTCTCAGGCCACATTCGTGATGGAGATTTGGAAGTTGCTTTTCGGAAAAAACTTGTTTCATTAGTGATCTACAAGGAAACGATCTTATGTCCGCTCTCGCAATTCTAGTCTGTACATAATATCAATGCAAGACATGGTTGCTTCATATCCCATCTGTCTACTCTCAAAGGCTACATCTACAAAATCTGGCTATGGCAACTGCCTCGCACATTTAAACTTTCAAACCATCACCAACCTTGCTCGACACAAACTTGTTGAAGGTCCCCGAGATTCCGATTCTAAAGATCACCTATGCTCGCTGTGAACAGGGAAAAGCACTCGTGCTCATTTTCCTTCAAAGGTGGAACATAGCTCTCAGCATGTGCTTCATCTTCTTCACATGGATTTGTGTGGCCCGATGCACGTGCAGACGATTAATGACAAACGCTACATATTGGTAATTGTTGATGACTACTCAAGATGGACTTGGGTTTATTTTCTTCGAAGTAAAGATCAAGCTCCACAGATGATCATCACCTTTCTCACGAAAAATTCAAATTCACCCGGAACACCGCCGACAAATTCGAATGACAAAGGGATCAATTTGTGAATCAAACTCTCGGGAATATTATGAGAAAGTGGGAATTGCAGCATCAATCACCACGCAACCTGAGAACAAAACGGAGTTGTTGAAGACAAAACCACAAGTGTGAAGCTGCAACGATGTTAATCAATGCTAAACTTCCGTGATACTTGTGGGTCGAAGCTATCTCAACCGCATGCTACACTCGAACCGCTCAATGATTACAAACGCCATAACAAAACCTTTTGAGCTTATCCATACAGTAAAACCAACCTCAAACACTTTCATGTATTTGGATCCCTTTGCTACCCAAATAATGATCGTGATGACTTTGGAAAGCTCAAAGCCAAAGCTGACATTGTAGTCTTTATTGGATATTGTGAGAATTCTAAAGGTTACCGGATCCGAATCGCCGCATAAAGCAAAAGTTATGGAAACGATTCATGCTAATTTTGATGAGCTTATGAAATGGCTTCTCGAGCATAATAGCTTGGAACCCGGTCACAACCGCTTAAACTTCCTCAAACCCCATCATCACCGAACCAAGCCCTCACTACTCGTCAACAAATGGAAAAGCTATTTGCTCCACTGCTCGTGACGATATTGATGAACGTGTTCGTGTGTATCCGATGTTTCCCGCACAACCTAATCATATTCCTATACCCGATACACCCGCTAACAACTACGGTTGAAGAAGCACCACCAGAGACTCTACAACAACAACAGTTGAACAAACCGCATCCAAACGACAACCAAATGATGATGTTCTTAATGAAGTACCCCCACCTGCAGATTTTGATCCAAATGTGTTCTTCAACCCATTTGCTAATGAACTGCCGTGACCGATGTTTGGAATCATCTACAAGCCATTTGAATCCTCAAAATCTGCACAATGTATACCAACATCAACCTCTACACATCGTTGGACAAAAGACCATCCTCTTGAAAACATAATTGGCAACCCGATCAACCGGGCCAGTAACAAGACAACGTCTTCATACGACGGTGAACTTTGCATTTATGTTTCACCGTCCGCCAATCGAGCCTAAAACATTAAAGACGCATGAAAAAGACAACCGATTGAATCCATGCAAGAAGAACTCAACCAATTCAAACGCCTTGAAGTATGGGAACTGGTTGAAAGACCAACAAGGGTCTACGCTATTGGTCTCAAATGGATTTGGAAGAACAAATTGGATGTCGAAAGGAACGAATCGAAACAAGTCACGCCGGTGGCTAAGGGTTATAGACGTGAAGAGGGTATCGACTTTGAAGAATCATTCTCCCGTTGCTCGCCTTGAGGTCGTTTCGATCTTTCGTCAAGGCCCATATGAATATAACGGTCTTTCGGATGGACGTCAAAACTGCTTTTTGAATGGGAAACCGAAAGAAACGGTTTATGTCACCAACCGTATGGTTCGTTGATCCCGCTTCTCTCAACCATGTCTACACAACCGAACAAAGCTCGATGGTCTCAAACAAGCTCTAAGCGTGGTACGATAAGTTATCATCCTTCCTCATTGCCAATAATTTCACCAAAGGTTCGGTCGACCCAACTCTTTTCATACAATATCACAGGGCACATATCTTAATTGTTCAAATTTATGTGGATGACATCATTTTTGGGTCAACTCATAAAAAGTACTCAATCTTTGCAAAAATAATGAAGAAACATTTTGAAATGTCCATGATGGGTGAACTCACGTTCTTTCTAGGACTGCAAGTTCATCAATCACCCCGCGGTATTTTCTTAAGCACCAAATATGCCCTTGAAATTCTTAACAAATTTGGAATGCAAAACTGTGACACCTATGCCACACCAATGGCTCATACCAAGAAGCTTGACACTGATTTACATGGAAAATTAGTGGACCCTACCAAATACCGTAGTATCATTGGGTCTCTCATGTATCTAAATGCCTAGCAGACCATATTGTTTTTGCCGTATATCTCACCCGCTATCACGAGACCCATCAAAACCCACCTCTCGAGGTAAAAGAATCCTCTCGATACATCAGGGAACCATTAACTGGGGATCCGTATCCAAGGATTCGGTTTTAAACTAATATCTTTTCGTGCCGATCACGCAGGTGCTTAGATTCACCTAAAAGTACTTCGTGAGCATTCCAATTTCTTGGTGATAAACCGTGTCATTGCAATCGAGTTGTGCGTGATTGTATACATCGCCGTCGCCATGTCGGCGTGTTGTGCTCAAGTCATTTGGATGACAACACAACTCAAAGACTATGGTTATATTGACGTAATCCCGATGTACTGCGACAATCGGAGTGCTATTGCCATCTCGTGCAACTCTGTTCAACATTTGAAATCAAAGCACATCAATCTTCGATATCATTTCATCAAGGACCACGTGGAACATGGTATCGTTGAATTACATTTTGTGGTACTCGAATACCATTGGTGATCTTCTCACCAAAGCCTTAGCTCCGCTAGGTTTAATGAGTTGGTCGACCGATTGGTATGCGTGTTTGACTCAAGAGGAACTAGATGAACTCTTAAAACATTCTTAAAACCAGCCAAACACAAAAACCTCTTTTGTAAATAATTTTCAAAACAAAATACAAAATTATAAAAAATCGATAAAACAACAAAATATTCTTCTATCTATATTTCAACACAAGTACAAATCTTCCGTCAACACTCAAATCTTTCAAAATTCGTATTTGTTCGATCAAGTGTTGAGGGAGAAAGCAAATATTTTCGGTTTCATAAAACCTTGTACTTGAATGTTACTTTATCCCGGTTGTTTCTTTAATAATGGTGGTCATGATTTCGCCGAATGACACTGACTAAAATTTATAAAATTTCATTATTTCTTAAGTCCAGTGGGGAGGTCAGCTAAAGTTCTTTCCTAATATCCTTCAGAAGGTAACAAAATGGAAGTTATGGGCATTGGATGTAAATGGTAAATGTGGAGGGACTGAATGTGTCAAAAGGTCAAAGTGATTTTAACAAAACTTCCACCTAAACT
>OU343220.1:202282927-202324198 GCA_910596185.1 Chrysanthemum makinoi
CCAAACTTGAAATCAAGTCAACTCCCCACATTTGTATCCTTTTGCTTGCACTTAATGATGGAAGAACTATGTCGAGAATCTATGCTCAAGAAAATCTCTAAGTACTCACTACTCAAACTAAGTACGACATTAACACCTCTTCGAGATTATCCACACCGGCCATCCCAGATGACACCGAGTAAAACAACGAACTCCTAATAGTGATGAAGCAACTTGTGTCCTTCAACCATCCACCCCGACAAATTTCGCAACTAGGATAAAACCAAGTCTTCAACTCAAATTCTTAAGCCCGAGCAAGTTATCAAATAAGAACATGCCTTTGTGAAAGTCAACTTCAATCTCAAATAAGTGATAAATGATTAAGTAATCAACTTGTGTCAAATGCCCAACATGTGAATAAACATACAACCTGGATGTACATTGACCCACTGAATGAACCGAAACAAATGATTCCTCAACATTAATGCATTCTTCCTAAAGGTATACATGTAGAGACTGATCTAGAAGATTCACCAATAATGTCTTCGAGCGGATGAGGTAGTCATTTTCTTTAATGTTCATGTGGTTGATTTATAGCGTGCACATTGAGAGGAACAATAATCTGTGAAGATTTGGCAAAGGAATACCAAAGAGCAGATCATTATTCATGAACAATAATCCGTGAAGATTTAGCAAAGGAATACCAAAGATCGGATCATTATTCAATAGTACAACTGCAATTTTACGATAGTCATTATCAATGCCTTGAGCAATAATTGGATATTGGGTTTCTCGGTAGTCTGAGTTGTACTTCTTAGATGGAGAACCGTTGAATCAAGAGGAACCGAAAGCAGGAGCTTCGAACTGGATGATCAACATTCATTAAAGGTTGGAAGTATTCATCAAACATTGATTGAAACACTAAATCCCAAACAATAACTCCTAGTTATCCTTAGTAAAGTGGAACATTAGCGTATGACCATCATACAAACATTCATCAACATGTAGATCCACTTTCCCCTCAAAAACTGCATACGATGTTGTCAATGCCATTTTTGATTTGAGCAAGTGAATAAGAATACAATCACCAATCAACGGTAAGTAGATATATTTGATAACTGTCATTTTATTCACATCTTCCCTCAAAAATTGCATCCGTTGCCATTTTGATTTGAACAAGTGAATCTGAATATACTCCAATGAATGTAGATCCACTTAATGAATAAATGAGCATTGGAAAAACATGAAGCTCATTGATGGAGAATGTAGATGAGAATATAGATGAGAATGGTCATTCTTGAGAGAATTTCTTTTAAACTTAAGATAAAACGACCGAATTGTAAGCCTCTATTTTCTATAAGGAACGACCAAGTGTTACCTGTGATTCAATTTTGATGAAGTACGAGACTGAATCGATATAACAGGCGTCATTGTCATTTCCTCATCTGTTAGAGTGCCTTAATCCAAGTACCAACGTAATGATTTGTACAACCTTTGATTGGAACACATACAAAGGTGGAAATTTGAAAACATTGGATCCCCATGTGAAAATGGGTTCCTTTTGGTTAGCGCAAACACTCTTTGAATCGCATAAAACCCTAGGTGCTATGTCATTATCACTAAGAGCTAAACTAGTAGAAGAATCAGACTTAGTCAAAGAGCATTGTGTGCCTAATGGGATTATTCTACCGCTTCCAAACCTAACAGCACTACTCTAGGCATAGTGGATCTAGTTAAAAAAGGTTTGCCATGCAGAATATTCGACCGTGGGCTTCCAATCGAAATCCTACATTGGTAAAACCTTCCCTGTAGGTTTCCAGGATTGCTTAATTTGTTTCGCCCAAATTTTCTTAACGGGGTTTGATTCTTAGACCTGAAATGACACAACACATTTATCATGATTACCGTAAATTAAACATTCATTACATGTGTTGCATGCATAAGACTTTGAATTAATTGCAGTAAGCTTAGAGCTAATACTAGAACCAACATGATTCTTTTTGTTCAAATCAAACTTATTGTCCCTATGGTGATCTTCTACTTCTTTCTTATGACCACTTTTAGTTTGCTTTGTCCTATCCTTCTTTGTTTTACTTCTAGGATTTGACCCGCTTAACCCAAAGTGTCATTCCTAACTTCAGAGAATGATGATGGGAACCTTAGTTTATTTTTATGCCATTTGATTTTCGGGTTTTGATGTGCTGGGTTTTGAGAATCTATGAGGCACATCGAAGGACACATGCTTGACTTTAGTCATAGAATTGGCATAACTACACTATCTTTCCTAGTACCGTGATTTAGGACATGTTGCAATTATACATTCTAAGATTTCCGAGATCGTTTGGCATATAAGCATGCATGCCCAACCGCATTATCAAGTGGTTTCTCTATCTTATCCTCTTCTACAATCTTATGGAGATTTTCTAGACTATCCTTAAGGTACAAAAGATATGTTTGAAATGCCAATTCATTATTCCTAAGATGAGGAGGAATATACTTCATGTTATAGCATATTTAGAAAGCTGGCACCTTTGGTGCAACATTCTCACCACTGATTGACATTTTCCTTTTTTGATTCTTCTCGATTCTCAATTGCTTTTGCAAAGATGTTATCTTTTCATTGTTATTCTCACGAGTGACCATAATTGATTCATGTAACTCTTTGAAATGCAATTTAACATTTTCATTTTCTGCTAGAAAACACTCATTTTCATGTTGTAATAAATCAATGAGGTTTTGAAGATTGAAATTTTGAGAACTCTGAGAATCTAAAGGAGGAGACATGTGGGAGCCATTCACTTCACTCATTTTACCCTTCAATTGGGAAATTTGATCTTTCAACTTTCGATCGTTTCAATGAGCTTGAATCTATTCATCACGCTTGTTTATTTAAAAATCGCATCAAACTTAGGAGCATCCAAAGATGTCTTGGCATTTGAGGTTTTAACACTTTCTTTAAGATGTTGATATTTTAATTGTAAATCAAGATATTTAACTTCTAGTTTAGAAAAAATGACCGCCATGTTATCATCATCATCCTTTTCGATCTTGTCACGCAATTTTGAATTTTTGGTTTCAAGCTCATTGACACGATCTTGTGAGACTTTCAAATCAATCAATAAATCATGAAATTGAGAAGTAGTAATAGAATAATTCGTGACAGTGTAAAATACATCTTGAGCAATACATCTAGAAATCAAATTCTCATTAAGGATGTGAATATTCTTCCTCTCAATCTCATTACTTTTAAGCTCACATTCGTATTCTTTTAACCTCGCTTCCATTTCATTAAACATCTTTTTCATTTCGTTAACTTCCGTATCTATGGCCTTTTTAATACCCTCAAATTGTTCTTTTAGTTGTTTAAAGAAAGGAATTACCTCAGTTAGATAACATTCTTTAGTTTGCTCAAAACCCCTTTCCCCTTCATCTCATGTTGGTGTGATTCTCTTCTTACATTTTTTCTCAAAATCAACAAATAGTTGGTAAACCACGTGATAAGTTGATTAAGGTTTTACTTTGAGTGGGAAAATTTCTAGGCACTAGATGCATTGGTGTATTTGGAGGATACACAGTAGCTGGAGGCAATTTCCTAAGGGGTGGATTCTTTTCTGAAGTTCATCAAATTTTTCTTTCCATATCTACCTTCCAAAACACTTATTCAGGGGTTAATTGAGTTTGAGGTCTAAACTAGTTCAAGGCAATCCAATTTTCCTTAGTGTAATTGGGAGTTTTAAATGTTATATTATAATCTATACACCAAGGATCTTTAAGTTTCTTTTCCATTTTCTCTCTAGAGGCATCTTCTAAATCTTTATCCTCTTCAGTGCTCTCTAAACAAGTAGACATTTGTCTAGGCTTAAGGATTTCATTACCATCATAGATCACCCGCTTTGCTTTCTTACCATACTCAGGATTGGGTTCCTCTACAAGGCCAACACTATGCTCAACGCTTAATACTATATGCTTAGTGATCATGAAATCAATGGTGTTCCCTTGTACGTACAACTTGTTTTCAAGTTTGTTCTTCAAAGTTTTTAGGTTGAAAAAATCATTTAAAAGTTTTGATTCCTTAGCATTGAATTCCTGTTTAAGCACTTCTACATTTTCTTGAAGTTCTTACTTTTTTTTAACAGTTTTATTAAGTTTTTCTTGTAAGGAATTTAACTCTTGTTTTAATGTTTCTTCTCTAAAATTATTTTTTCTCATGTGGGTATCGCATTTGCTTATCCATCTCCTCTGCCACGGGTAGTCGATTCAAATTTAGCACGATGTTCATAGATGGCAACTTGATCCTTATATATGTTAAGCCTAGTGGTCAATGAGTCATCAAGGATAAATGCAAAGGTAATCGCAACACATAATCATCATTTTCAGAGAAGATGCACAAATAGGTACAGAGAAGCTTCCATGCTCCCTTTGCATTGGCGCATGTGTTTGGTGTATCTCTCTCTTGGGTACATCAGAAGCTTCCATGGAGCTTTCCTTTGCATTAACATGCACAAGTTGTGGCTGGTGCCTCTTCTTGGACTTTGAGCACCGAAGATTCGATAAGGATTTTAAAGGTACACTTTGAGGGGTCATTTAAGCCCTTAATTGATCACTTTTGTATCCGTTACTACTTAATTTCGTGCCTTTTCACTTTTTAGGTCTCTTGAAGGCAAATTGCTGGAATGACACTTATTCTACGAAAAGGCGTAATATACTAAGAAAATGGCCAAAGTCAAGAATCGGTAACACCAAGCCGCTGAACTGGGCGGGCGGCCACGGCCACTGGCGACGCCGTCGCGACACGCCTCTTGGAGATCTACTCGAGAGCAAATTGCTATTTTACAAAGGATCATCGAGGTTTTAAAAGAGTAGGGCATCACAACCTCAGCGGCCTAGAGTTGATCCCACGCTGCCGAGGTCAGTTTGGCGTGCCACGAGCATAAGGTGACGCCGCCACATAGTTGACATGGACAAGACGAACCCTAATGGCTACCCGACGACGTCACAATTAAAGAGTGACGTCGTCGCATATTGTAACTCTATATATAGAATTCGAATTTTTAGTATTTTAGAGAGGTAGTTTTGTGGAGTAAAACCAAAACCGAACATAGCCGCCTCGGGTAGTATCTTAGGTTCCATACCCTATTTTACAACAAGATAAGTGATTTACTTTATTAATTCAATTATGTCTTCAATTGTTTGTGTGTATGCTTGCATGTTTTCCATGCCTGGCTAATTTACTTGTGTGTTTGCTTAGATCTATGAAACCTAGGTATTGAATATTGATTGGTTGTCTCTTATCTTAATTGTGATTGACCTAGTATTGCGATAGGTCATCCGTTGTGTTTTTAATGCTTGATTAATTTTTGTTGAACCTTAGCTTATAGTTACTAGTGGAATTGTAGGCTAAATATCCAAAGATAACCTTAGTGTTAAGTTTATGAATCCTAGAAATTTCGTAGTCATTAACCTTAGGTAGCTTCTAAGAGTTAGGGATAAACGATACCCTATGACCTTAGAAGACACAACGCGTTAAGAATAAGGACGTGACAATTCAACCATTATTAGGAGATAACTAGGGAGTAATAACATCTAAGTAAACACATTTTAATCATCATAAGAGCACACAACAATAGACATAGACTACCCCTTAGATTAGTTAATTAGAATAGATAAGTAGAGTAATCGGTAGAAATACCAACCCCCCCAAATCCAATACCCCGAGATTCGTAATTTCAAATTTCTAAAAAACATAAAAAAAGATAAAAAATAATCTTCCTCAACCCCAACCTTAGCGTAGTAATTTCTCACTAGCATTCCTATTCCTCTAGAGAACGATACCAATCCCCGAGGCTTACCCTAATACTACACTACAACGATTAGGTTCACTTTAGGGGGTGTTGAAAAACTTGCTCACGAAAAAAGGAAGTTCCTTTGACCCGAACGCCGTTGTACGCCGTATCAAATTCCATATTAGCACTATCCGACTCAAACACGATAGTCTGTTGTACATTCTGGGTATCTTCGTCTTTGATCACATCGTTATAAACCAGTATCTTAGATACAACTGAATCGAATCGTTAGGCATGATGTTGACGCGACATGGTATTTTACAAATCTATGATTTAAACCGAGAAATAGAATCTTTTGCGGGATTTTACAAAATCAAGAAGAAACCGTTAAGCAATGACCAATAGAACATGTTAAGATGACTGATTGATCAACACAATGATAGACGATTATGTTTTAGGACTTATGATTGTTTGTAGGATTAGCTGAGATGTTGTTTGGTTGAGATTTGTATTGGTTGATGCACGCTTATGAAATTTACGTCTAAAAACTTAAACGCCAATAACTTCCTTTCGGAGGGATTTGGGCCTCAAAAATTCGTTTCACCTACTTTGTGGTGAGATCTCACAATATTCGTGTTGTTCCGGTCGTTTTGACAGTATTTCGCTAAAACGAGTTACGGTTCAAAAGTTATGGCCGTTAAAGTTTTGACGAAAGTCAACTTTTGGTCAAACCGTAGAGTCAAAACTAACCTCGACACACCGTAATACTCAAAACGCAACTCTTAAAAAATCACACAATGAACAAATCGCAGTGAGTCAAATCGCTTAATGGCAATCCGCTTTTATCAAACCGCTTCAATGACAAACCGCTTAAGTCAAACCGCTTTAGTCAAACCACTGTCAATACAAACCTCGTGACAAACCTCTTAAGTGACAAACCTCTTCAGTGACAAACCTCTTAAGTAACAAACCTCTTAAGTGACAAACCGCTTAAGTGACAAATCGCTTCAGTGACAAACCTCTTAAGTGACAAACCGCCTGATACAACGAATCTAGACAAACCGCTTGTGATACAAATTAACTGACAAACCGCTTCGATACATCAATCTCGAAACCGCTTCAGATAAATGTCAAATCGCTTAAAACACTTATCAAACCGCTTTGAAGAAATGAACTCCGAGGGACAAACCACTTCCTTGAAAAACCTCAAAAACTAAACTTTTTCAATCCAAAACACTACAACCAAGATGATTGAGTCCTTCCAATCCAAAACCTAAACACTTATGATGATTCTAAACACAAAAGTACTATCAAAATTCAAACTTTAACACCAAAAAGGATTCAAATGATGAAAACTACTCAAAACACATTCAAACCCAAAAACCTATGAAAACCACAAGAAATCCAAGAACATGTAAGATAGATGATCAAACCATGGCTCTTAATACCAATTGTTGGATATTGGTTTTCACAAAAACATAATCAAGCATACAAGGATTCGAATGAGACTTGAGTTAGAGAGAAGTGTGAAGAGAGTTGGGAACTTATAGAGAGAGAAACAAAAGTATATTATGAATCTCCAACCCTTTGCCTTGCTAGGCAAAGGGTATTTATAGTATGTTACAAGAAACACCTCCTACGGCCGATCAATGGGGCCACGGGTAAAGACACAGGCCCTCCACGGTGTACTTAACTAACTACTAACTGTTACTAAATGACTACGACTACGAGCTTTTTAACGAATACATATACTTGAGGTGACCGAGTCTTTAACTACCGGATTTTCTAAATCCTAACAACCTTCGCATAAAATCGGCGGTAAAACTATATATGACACACAATTACACTAGAAAGCAAGTAAGATATAATGCTTGTGGAATGGATGTTTGCCGCTTTTTGGAAAATTGAGACCTGGGAATTTCCAAAGATTTTAAGTTGCACAAAAACGAAAGTGATTAATCTATTTCTACATAGCCCTGACGACTTCAGGCTTTAATCTTGAGGCCGCCGGGTCTGTCCGACATAAAGTGGTCTGCTGCGTTTTATGGAAAAAATTCTAAAAATTACATCTTTAAAACTGAAAAATTCCCTGCAAAACATCCATTATGACTCGATACAAGCATTTGACTCTAACAAACATACATAGATATCAATTTCACTAATTGTAATTCTCATGTTCATGTTCTTAAAAACGTATGTGATCTTCCTTACACTTATCTTTTTGTAAAATACCTTTATATGTAATTAAGACGAGGTTAAAGACAAAATAAAGCATTTTCACGAATTTAAACATGAGAATAAAAAAGAACAAAAAAAGATATAAGACACACAAAAATTGGAAAACAAAACAAGCAAACAATTAAGCATGGGTTGCCTCCCACGAAGTGCTTTTCTTTATTTATGAGTCTTAAAGCTAGACTCGAAGTCGCGGCTAGACCTCAAGTCGTGCTCCTAATGTTGACTTCCTTTACCCATCTTCTTCCTCCATGACGATCTCTATTGGGGTTTTCCATGGTATAGTTATGTCCTATCGTGCATCTTTCTAAGAAGTCATCTTGACCCCAATTGGTTCTATATTCCGGTCCTAGTTTCAAACAATCCTTATAGAACCCAAATATCTTATTCATCACATAATCTACTCCTCTCTTCTCTTATCCTCATTCCTAGTAGACCGATAGCTTAAGCTCCCTTTTCATCATGGATATTGATGAAAATTTCTCAATCTTAAATGGCATTTGGTAAGCAATGTCATCGGTCTCATCCTTGAATCTAACTATCCCAACGATCATCATAAGTTATCCCGGTGTTTTCTATGAATGGCTTTCCTAGAACTACATGGGACAAGCTAGGATCTATAGCCGTACTAATATCCTCCATAATCACGAAATCTATAAGGTACGTGAAGCTACCTACATAGACGGGCAATCCCTTAACTCTACCAAGGAAATTACAACTAACTCTAGGATCATTGGGGTCTTGCCTATTTGGGATAAGTTTTTTCATCACCCAATTATAGTATGTGCTAGTCATGATGTTTATTGGGTACTTGCGATCAATGTAGGCCTTTGCCATGAAAAGATGTCTATGCACATGGTATATTGAGATTTCTAGGACTTCCAAAGGTGATTCGCGGGAATCTCCTAATATACATGTGACGAAGTGCGCACTAGTTGTGGGTGGCATGAAAGTTCCTCTTCCGTAGGAAACTTATTGAAGTATTCATCACCTACTTTGTCTAATTCGTTGGTTGATTCATCCTTAGGTGTCTCACTAACCTCAAGTACCGTCTCATGGTTCGCTTCGTCACTATTCCTATTTAGCTCTCACTGAGGGCGTATTGACAAAGTGAACATGCTTGGATGAAGATGGATCCCTAGTTTCGAAGTACTTGCTTGGGTCCTTAATCTTAACACCAAAGTTTTGAGAGAATGAGTCGAGATGGCATTAACCTTTTCGGTGATCTTCCTATCACTATTAGTTATGGCTTTCAAAAGGTTATCTATCTTCCTATCCATCTCAGCATGTTGTTGGTTAAATCGATCTGAAAGCTTGGCTATTTAGGCTTCTTGGAATGTAACTAGGTGTTGCATCATCAATTCTGGTGTTGTCGACTAGGTCCGTGAGAGCTTAGGTTGTGTTATGGAGCCATGGGGAGTCGTTAAAGGTGAATTCTTTGGTTTGACCCCAATTATAGTCGGGTTTTCCTCATGCTTCTCGTGCTTCGTTGAAAGTCCTAGGTCCGGGTGTTAGGGGAATCTTCCTCCCATTCCATTGGCACGCGAGGATGCGTAGTCAACGGAAGCTTGTTCGGGGAGTCTCTGCAAGTAAGATGGTGTCATGGAGACCACTACATATCTCACACAAGGAGAGACCTTGTTCACTTGGCGAGGGGCTTAGAGTTTCGTAAGAGCTCATTAGGAATTTGACTTGATCTTCAAGTTCAAGCATCCTACGATTGGAAGTGAATCAAGGGAGGAAAGGAGATTGCCTTGACGGCTTTGGGCAACTCACAGGGGTCATTCCAACATTCGTTGTCATAGAAGGCAAGGTCCTCTTTTGGACTACAATTCTTCCGCGGTAAGTTCACTAAGTTTACCACCGGCCACTTGGTCAATGGTTTGCCTAGTTGATAGATTGAGATGATCGTGAAAAGATTTGACTTGAAGCCAAAAGATCGATGCCGTGATTGAGGGACTTTATGGAGCAAGTCCTTGAATGGAGCCCACCTGAGAGAGTTTCCTCACGACATTGTTGGAACATCAAGATGTTGTTCCTTAGTTTGGTAGTTCTCCCTTGGGAAAAATTGGGCGAGGAAACGAATGGTGAGATCATCCCAACTTGAGATGGATCCGGCAGGAAGTCGCTCAAGCCAATTACTATCTTGGTTTCAGAGATAATGGAAGAGACGAAGCGCGTGGTCTCCGTGTGGTGGCATCAAGGTCGATAGAGTCAACGATTTTAAGGAAGTCATTGAGATGTTATTAGGATCTTCGGAATGAAGTCCATGGAATGCACATCCATTTTGCACCAAAGAGGGATGGTTCGGACCGCAGGGGCGTAGTTTGAGCTTGATTGGGGAGCTCAATGGTGTTCCTATAGCCTTGATGGCTCGGTCTAGAGTATTCACCAAGAGTACTACTCAGGGTCAATTGGTGGGGTGGGTTAATGGGAAGTGGTTGATTTGGTGGTGGGTTATCGCCTTCCATGATGAAAAGTGATAAGGTTACGAACAAAAACACGAAGAATGGGGATAGACTACAAGGAAGCTAATGAAAATGAGAAAAAATCTTACTTGATAGGAATCAAGCAAGGGAACCTAAACGAGATAGAGATCTAAATAGCTATTCTATTCCCTGCGCCGCTAAAACTTATGCGCCGGAAGGCTGTCGGGGTCAAAGGAAACTTCCGCTTTCGAGCAAGCTTTTCAACCTCCTAGGCAGTGAACCTAATAGTTGTAGTGTAGTATGGGGTAAGCCTCGGGGATTGATATCGTCTTCTAGGAGAATAGGACTACTAGTAAGAAATATATGACTAGGAATGGGTTGAGGATGATTCTTTTTATCTTTTATGGTTTTAAAAAGCTAAGGTAAAATCTCGGGGCAATTGGTTTGGGTGGAACTTCTACCGACATTTTTCTTCTAATTATCTAATTACTACGGGTAACCTATGTCTAATTGAGGTGTGCTCGTATGATGATTAAAGATGTGTTCACCTACATACTATTACTCCCTAGTTATCTTTATGGTCGGTTGAGTTGTCACGTCCTTTATCTTAACGCGTTGTATTTCTAAAGGGTAGGGTATAATGGTCCCTAGTTCTTTGAGGTTATCTCTCGTATATGACCTACGAAGTCGGCAAGCCTAACCTATTTCATCTATAGACCATATCATCATAAAGCATACTCAAGCATTAAATACAACGAAGATGCCTAGTTGCACACCTAAGCCAATTTCAATTAAGATAAGAAACAACCTAACAATAATCAATAACTAGGTTTCATAGATCTAAGCAAACACACAAGTAATTTAGCTAGACATGATAGATAAGCAAGCATACACACAATCAATCGAATATAGGATAGACATAATGAAAATTTGGATTAATAAACTTATCTTGATGTGTAAAATAGGGTATGGGACCCTAAGATATCTGCCCAAGTCCGACTACAAAGCGAATTAGGCTTTTTTCTCAAAAATCTACCTCTCAAAATACGAAAAATCAATTCTATATATAGATTTACAATCCCACGGCGTCACTTTTGCATGGGACGCCGTCAACTCGCCGCCATTAGGTTTCGCTCGGGCCAAGTTTGCCGATGGGACGACGTCACCTTAGACTTGTGACGCCGGCTCTTCGGCCAGCGCCGTCTTGATTCTAGATCGGGCCGCCCGAGTGAAAACTCGAGTGACGCCTTCATAATTATGGCATGATGTCAGGTTGTAAGACCGAAATTTCACCGAGCCATCGCGTGCATGTTTTGATCAAGTCTCCATAGGGACGCGCCGCCTTTGGATGGGACGCCACAGTATCGTTGACGTCTTGAGAGGCTTCGATCTTGACTTTGCCATTTTCTTCATGTATTTGCTCATTTTCATCCAAATGTGCTTTATTCCAGATTTTACTTCCAAAGACCTAAAAGTAAAAGGAACGAATTAAGCAAGAACGATATAAAATGTGTCGAATAGGGCTTAAATGACCCCTAAAAGCAGACGTTTTAAATCCTTATCACTGACCGTTTGAGTAGCTCTTTGAAAAATACTATAATTGATTTCCCTTAAATCAATCACCATCGCGACCGCTATGAATCTCGATTTCACACTTGATAGGATAATACATATATGGAAGATACTTGTTTCTTTTTGATGTTTTACCAAGTGTGGTTCTCTCAGAGCTCTTCCTTAAACCTAATTCATAATTTACATAGGTATACAACTCCTTTGAATTTCTATTATGTTAAATTTAATTTGATTTTCCATACGAGTTCTTTATTTTTCCTAATTATTTTGGTTGTGGTATCAGATTTGTAATTCATGTTAACTTTTGAATACCCATGTATGTGTTTTTATGCAGGTAGTGTAAAATTATTTACTTAATGTTGATTTCTTGGGCCTTGAATTTTAACAAGAGCAAACCAAAACTATCGGTTGCATGCTTAAATACAGTGTTGTCGTGTGTGGCATGTTGTTTTATAAACTACGTGTAATATATTTGTAACTAGTCTTTGAAAGTCATCAAAGTCGAATTTGATTCGTTTAGTGTATTCAAAACATATCATACAAGGAAAACTAAGTACTTTTTGAGTGATTAAGGATTTGATGTTTGAGATTTCGAAATGGTTGATGAAAACATGGGCCTGAACAAAGTCTTTTCTTTTTAAAAACCACTAACTAGAGATACATTATAATAAAAGACTACTATATACATATACAGATGGATAACATGCTTTTTATGTTGATATAAAACCCCTTACATAGATCAAATAATTAGAACATAGATGAAATAAATTGCGTGCAATGGTTTATTAGTTTTCTAGACTTAAATTAAATGCAGCTATAGATTTTTTATAATTTCCTAGACGAATTTACCAGTGGATTATTGTTATACTTAGGACATATTGCTTATACAAAAAGATTAGATTCCTTTTTTTTCTACGAGTGTGGCATTATAACTTTTGCTTCGAAATGTAAGTGCATTCTCACGAGAACATGTAGCTTAACAATGCATAATCAAAATTACTAACATTTGCAGTTCTAGGCCTTAGGATGAACTCTAGATCAGCAAGAGGAGTAAATATGAATGCCGATAAAATAAAAGCTGCAAATCCATTGCCAAAGCTACCATATACTAGAAGAGGAACAAGTATGGTGCATTTATCTTATAGAGAAGTATATTGATTATGTACACATTTTTGTATCCGAACAAGAATACTAAATGACTCAAGATTGTTGAATGATCACATGCCTTTGTGCACATGATCATTGTGATTGTTTTATGGATATGTTGTAACGACTGTTTTAACAGGTTCCTATATCTCTGAACGACGATACTTGTGCCATATATGCAAACGGATTCGTGGTTGCAACCGTATTTTCGAGGGGAGTGTGGTGCCACCTTTAAGCTCTTGACCTTCTGATGTGATCTACCCATCGTTCTTCTATAGCCTGTGTTAAGTCACTCTTGATTTCAGTTTTAGTGGCGCTTCAATTGCTTGTTACGCGTGTCAAGGACTGATGACGATAGTCCGGAGTCGGGTCATACACCACTACGCCCACTACTTGCAAGCCCCGTGCGAACCGAGCCAATATATCACGCCGCTTGGGCTCACGAAGCCCAAGCCCATATCTATTTACGGAATAGATATCCGATATCTTCTAAAATAAGAAGATAATCGTTCCTAACCGACTTAGGCGGATACCGAAGGTTGGGAACACGGAACCAACAAGGATTCCGCGCGTATATAAAGGGAATTATATCCCTCGCTTAGTGGGACGATCCGATAACCCTAAAACTCTTAAAACCATAAATCGACACTTACTCTTACGCCAGAGGATAATCGGGAGACAATCCCACGATTTCCAACGGTGTTTCTTGTCTCTTAGCGCGCAGGTTTCAAGCGCAATTTCAATGGTACGAGAACCGAGCTCCAAATCGAACGCCCAACTTTTGTATCAACAAGTGGCGCCATCCGTGGGACCCTACACTAAGAACCGACACTAGAATGACAAAACACCGGAATCAGCGATCGCAGTGCACTCATGGGGAAGAAGTCGCAGAGTGGACTAACCCCAAGCAGACCTCTCGACAACCGGCCACGCTAAAAAATAAGGGATCGCCAAGACTGATCTTCCCTCTAGTGGAACCGCGACTCGAACAACCCAAGCCACTACAACCACCACGAGTAGACCCATCGCACACCGGCCTTTACTACTCCCTTCCAATCGGTGCTAGAACTGACCGACAAAGGTACCGGAGGCACCAAGCCGGATAGGGTATAGCGGTAAACAAGCGCACTCACTCTCGCAGGTAGAATTAACACCAAGTTTCAGATCCCAAAACTACTAAACATTAACGCCTCATGCAAGAGGAAGAGAAGAATAGATCAGTCGGAACTTGAAAGCTCGACTCACTTCGATTCTAATATGATACTTCCACCGCGCCACCGAAAGAAAAGCCAGAGGAAGCGGTCATAAACCCCAAAGATTCAGAATCGGAGGAGAATCGGAGGTGATGAGACATCTCACTCACAACACTTGAGTGATAGTGATGGAAAAGAACGCCGCATTGTGTCTATGCCAGACTCCGTAAAGTACATGATGATCGAAAAGTATTCCCCAAGAGAGCCCTTCGATCCCACTACAAGTCCGACTGAGAATGGCGCAAACGCCGTAAGAAGGAAAATTCATCTTCGATAACTCCTGACAACGAGGATAGTGATACAGACATTGGAAGTCTAGAAGCGGTACACGATAGCCAAGAGGAAGACATGTCTCTCCCGTGGGCTCGCCGAAGTGGATGTGTTCACCAGACGATCGCTGATTTCTCGAAAACAAGAAAAGGCGCATGCCTACGAATGTCAAGACCTATGATGGAACAGGTGATCCAGACGAGCACCTAAAAATCTTTGAATCACACCATTGAGAACCGCCACAACCAGTGTGGTGCCACATGTTTAATTCCACACTAGTGGAAGCGCTGGAACTCGTTCAACAACTCCCAAGAAGAAGCATCAATGGTTTTGAAGAGTTGAGAAAGGCGTTCCGCCTAAATTTTACTCAACGAAAAAAGTGCGCCAAAAATCCTGTTGAACTCGCCAGGTAAAGCAAAGACAAGGAGAATCTACGAGCGCATTCATGGAACGTTTTAAAGATGAATGCACGCAAGTTAAAGCATGTCCCGGCATCAAGATTTCTTCATGAATGGGATTAATAACCCAACTCATTAAGCGGTTGAACGACAAGATCCCGAGACATTTGATGAACTCATGAAGCGCTCCTCGGTCTTTTGTCCAGGGAGAAGCCCGCCGGATAGCAAAAGAACCACTCGAGCTACCGGCCACGTGAACAACCCGAGGCAATCGAACTCTACGAGGTAGTAACCGCAATAGGAGCTATCGCACGAGGAGCGCGCAGAGATAATGACAGTATACTCCCGATCAAAACACCAAAGGAAATACCGCAGGAAGTGCGAATTTCCCAAGACCACCGCAGAGCGCGCATACCGTAAGATAAGCGATCGAATGGATACTGTGACTACCACGCGCAAAAGGGTCACACCACTAACGAGTGTGTCCAACTGCGCCAACTCATCGACAAGATGGTTGGGAGAGGCAGATCGACCACTTAGTTAAAAACATTAAAGAGGGAAGAGATAAACAAAAGAATGGAAGCAAGAAGGAGACACCCAAAGATAAGGCCGACACAATCTACATGATACAGACGTGGCAACGGACCACTAGACAAAAGGTCACCAGAGTTTTCCGAAGAAGCGAAATCTCTTTCCCTACTCTAACTCGGACAACGCAGCAGCAGAGCCCTCACCATTGAAATTAGTGCGTGGTCACGACATACACCGCATGTACATTGATGGTGGGCATCGCGCAAATATCATGTATGAGCATTGCTTTAAAGACTACGACCAAATACGCAGTCGCTAAACCCGGTCAACACAAGACTCACCGGGTTTCACGGGTGAAAAGATATGGCCCATGGGGCAATCATGACATTAGTCAGGCGTTGGCAACGCAGAGCACTCTACGACAACCTGGATGGATTTCATGGTGATCAATCCCCTCGCCATACAATGGCATTATTGGGAGACCCGGATATCGCCTGCGCGCTCGCTGCCATCAAAGACGGATGCTTAAATTCCCGTATAGGGGCATTGTTACTTTACAATGCCACGGTACAAAACAGAGAATGTAACACGGTTACATGCGAAATGGAACCAACCCCAAACAAGCAAAGTCCCCAACTTGAAGGTCGCGAATTCACCCAATACCCGTAATGTGAGATAACCATTGGAGGTCATTGTCGGACAACGCCAAGCAGCGTACTGTACGCACGCCCCTACAAAAGAACGTGGATATTTTCGCGGGGAGCCAAAACACATGACCGAGTACCATCGCAAACCAACTACAAGGGTATCAACTAAGACGCCGAGAAGCAGCGCTGCCAAGCCCCGAGAGGGCATGTGCAATCCTGGCAGGTACGAAATTGGTAATCAGGGAATTATGCGTGAAGTCTACTACCACGACCGCTTTCTAATCCAAGATAATGGTCAAAAGACGGTAGTTGGCGAATGTGTAGACTTCACCACCTTAACAAAGCATGCCCAGCAGATCGTTATCCATTACCGAGATAGACCGGAAAATAGAGTCCTTGTGTGGATACCCGTAAAGTGTTTTCGACGATACAAGGGATATCACCAGATATAGATGGCTAAGAAGACGAGAAAAGACAGCTTTCCACACAAGCTGCTATCAATATACAAAATGCCATTTGGCTTGAAGAATGCGGGTGCCACCTATCAAGCTAGTAGACAATGCCTTTGAAAATGTACAACCTGAAGTCTATGTGGATGACCTGGTCATAAAAAGCCATATGAAGTTGAACTTGTGCGACATAGAAGAAACATTCAAGACTCTACGAGATCAACACAGCTAAATCCTAAGAAATGCACCTTCGGCGCTATGAAGGCATGTTCTTAGGATACTGATAACCTCGATGGCATAAAACCTTGTCCGAAAAGACAAAGCGGTAATAGAACTTCACCACGCGACGCCAAGGAGGTCCAATCCTCAACGGAAATCAGCCGCCTCAATGTGTTCCTGTTTAAATCAGTTAAAAGTCATTGCCTCTTTTCAAAACACGAAGTGTGTATAAAAAGGGTGACTTTCGATGGACGACGGAGGCGGAAGAAGCCTTCACTACACTCAAACAGCATCTAGCAAAGCTCCCAACACTCGTGGCACTCCAGGGGAAGAACTGATCATGTATTTATCGCGAACTCCATGGGCAACAAGAAGTACTAATATATAGGGACTCGTTCCCTATCTATTTTGTCGCAAAGCCAAAAAGACGGAGATGAACCATGCCATGGGAAAGTTGGTCTTGGCACTAGTGTTTGCCGCTAAGGCCGCTACCGATACTTCCAAGCGCATCCATAGTGGTAATCACGATCAAGCCATCAAGCGATCATCTCCAAACCCGATGCGGCCAGACGACTCCGAAGTGGAGTGTGTTGCTAGGCGAACATAACATCTCTTACGACCACGATCGCAATAAAGGGACAGTTCCGCAGACTTCATCATCGAGAAGCCGACATCGACGTAAGTACCTACACCAAGCGAAGGAACTACAAGATCCATGGATTTTGTTTACGACGTGGTCCTCATGCGTGACGGGTCGAGCTGGCCTTATTCTCACAAACCAGAGGAATGGAATTCACTTACGCGACCGCTGCTTTTGAATGCACAAACAATGAGGTAATATGAAGCTCTAATCGCCGACGCACGGTACCGAATGGGTGTACGTAACTGGAAGCAAATGTGGACTCCCGGCTAGTGGCCAACCACGGTTGGGTGAATACGGCCAAAGAAGAGAATATGATTCAAGATCTGAGAAGACTAAGACACTGATCAAAGGCTTTCACAAATTTACTATCAAGCAAGTCCCTAGAGGAGAAAATCAAGCGCGTGACGACCGAGCAAGATTGCCTCGACAAGCTTCGCACACTTTCATCAAAGCAAGTGCGGTGGAAACACTGAAAAGTCAATCAATATCGAGATGGAAGTCTCCGCATAGAAGAGGATGGACCTACATGGATGACACCGACATTTAATTTAAGCAAAGGAACATTACCTCAAGAATGCAAGCTAGCAGAATACGGCTACAGACAGCACAGAGATTCGAATTAGCGACAACATATTGTACCGACGCTCTTTCCTTCAACCATGGCTCCAAGGCCGCCCCCTACAAGCAAATTACGCGGTCTGCGAGAAATCCATGAAGGCTCATGCAAAGATGCATGCGTGACCACGGTCCGTTGTAGCACGTGCCATGCGATCAGATACTATGGCCAACCATGCATCGAGATTGGACCTAATAAGGAAATGCAATGATTGCAAGTTCAGCACCAGCCCCGCGGCCACAGACGAGCTAACGCCAATCACGCCACTGGCCATTCTACAAATGGGGCATTGATATTTCGGTCCTTTCCAATAGTAGCAAGCGGTCTTAAGTTTCTCTATAGTGGCTATAGACTACTTCACCAAGTGGATAGGCAGCCAGCGGCGACAATCACCGGCAAACTGTGTGAAACGCTTTGTCCGACAACATTGTATGCCGCCGATTACCCGTGAAATCATCCGGATAACGAAACAATTTCGCGACAACCCCTTCAAAGATTGGTGCGATAAGTTAAATATCACCCAACACTTCGTCGTTACACACCCGAAACCAATGGCTTAGTAGAGCGCAAATCGAAGCCCGTGAAGGAATCAAAGCGCCGCCTCGACAAACCAGTGGGTTGAAGAGCTTTCGATGTCTTATGGGCACACCGCACCTCAATAAAACCAAGACGGGACACCCCTTCTCTAGTCTACGATGTAAGCTGTTATACCAACTGAGATCGGCATGCCAACTATCCGCACTGCGGAGATCAATGTAACAACCAACAATGACGAAAGACGGTCGACTTGACTCGCTGAAGAAAGACGCTAACGCGCAGCCATACTGAGGCAAGGTTTGTCAAAATGAAAGGATACTATGATGCCAAAGTGCAATGTTTCATTCCACTGTGCGACTTTGTTTACCGCGCCAATGAGGCGTAGTCATGAAGAAGATACAGGTAAGCTCGGACCAAAGGGAAGGACCTTATGAGGTTACTGAGGCAATAGGCAGTGCGCGCGTACAGTACGAGGCTTGGATGGTCGCTGACCTACCACGCACATGAACATCGGCAACCTCAAGAGGTGCTACCTATAAAGAATAGCTACGCGCAGAGCAAGACGCCCGCACTTTTAGTGCCCAATAAACATTCATGTATTTTTCTTATTTATCGCTTCCTTTATTTTCAAAAACCTTGCAAGTATCAATAAAACGCCGCGGTGTCTAGCTAACTCGCACACACTTTAAAGTTGTTATCTCCATATACTGTATGTCTTAACAATTTCTTATCTTTTCTTGCCCACGATGGCGTGCATGCACCACGAATAAACCCACGAAGGTAATAGGATAAGTTAACCTACTAACTAACTTGTTGAGTAAGAGGGTTGCAAACCCATCAACACCGGATCACGTATCCTTGTTAAACACCTTGTTCTCAAGACGTTGGAATAAGATATGTGCGCATACCACGATGGATGCGCAGAACGCATAATACGTGCGTTAACAACTTAGGAACCTGACACTTGATTCCTTAATGTGATATTTACAGATTGCTTATCATGACACACGACATTGTGATAAAGTACTTCGAATTATTTCTCGAGTATACTATGGCTTTCATACATGCTTATGGATTACCTATATTACCGGCGTACCGCTTGTTTCTTCTAAGCAACGAAGGTATCTTTTACGCAAAAACCAAACAGCTATGTATACATTACAAGTTTCAATAATACCCACAAAGAAACCAAACTTTATTCATAACTACGAGTTATTACAAAAGATAGTAAACATGTCACCATCAACTACCACGCTTTAAGTAAAGAAGTGCCAACGTGACTCGTTGCTTCTTTGGCTCCGCTAACACCCTTCAACACATTTGCATCCTCGACACGATACATGGCCACACTTACGGCACTCCATCGCACTGGGCAAATGAGCCGCACCAACCCCACACAAAATGGCCTTACCTGCAATACCTTCTTTCTTACCAAGACGGGTCGCATGCACTTCCAAGACTTCCTTTAAAGGTACCTCTTTCTCCAAAGCAAATGGATTCTGACTATCCCTAGGACGCCAAGAAAGCATGGTACTGGAGCTGTGACTGGGCTTCAAATAAAAGTCCGGCCTGTCTCTGGCACCCTACATGATGACGCCAAGGTCAACCTCTGCCATAATTACATTTATCGGATAATCTTGATCGCGATCAAGCTCAAATCATGGGGAGCTAAGTCTCCATTCTCGCAGCATGGCAATACCAAGTGATCATATGACTCAAAGATCATAATTTGGTACCTTCAATAGCGCCTTCAACAACTCTGTTTCATGAAGCTTTTTTGCTTCTCGACTTACCACGCTCCAGAGCGCGACCGCATCGACCTCCCAAAATCATTGACCACCTCTCGGCGATTCCGTGGTACCGAGCAGCTAGGCGGAAACCGTGGCCTATGAGCCACCAAGGCCTCGCTATCATGGACATGAGCCGAGGATACAACCTCGTCATACTCGAGGCTAAGCTTACGCAGTTTTGCCTCCTATACTTCCAATGACCAACTCACAGTAGCCCTGCTCCCCCTGCCGAACAAAGTTTCCTTACCCTCGCTCCAAATGTTTAAAGGCCCAACGGCACGCAGACTTATATACTGGCGACCAAAGACGATCTTGAGTTATTTGGCACATTAGTGCCATCTTGTCTCTCCTGCTGAAGCGTAGCGCCAGATCCCTAGCCTCTCATGGGCGCTATCCAGCTTGCTGGTGCTTGCAGCTGCGCCTCCCAACAAAGCTATTGTTTGGTCCTTTTGTGAACTTTGGTCAATCCCACCAGATACTCGGTCTTTTAGCTTCACAATTAGTGCACCTTGTGCGGAGACTGCACCAATTCTTCAACCAAATGCTCAATGGGTGCATCCAGACGATTGGTCTTCATTATCCCGTCTGCGGTTCAGAATGCTACTGACCGTGTCGGACTCGCCGGGGTGACTCTATAACTGCTCCATCCTCGAATAATTACCACCATAATGTCAGATTCACAGCTAGCACATTCACCAACAAAAGAAAATTATACATGGACAGCAGTACTTACGTGGCTCGGGGTCGTCTCCTCAGGGGTGCGACGACGCCTCCTGGGAGGACAACCCACGCTTAGCACCACGCTTTTCCAAGACCCCAAGACCATCATCCCTTCGGATCCTTTTTGCGACTAAGCACAGATTCTTCTTTCTTCCTCTTCTTCCATAGGTTGGGCCACAAGCATTCAGCGCGGGTGCGCCACACGTAAGATGGTACTCTGGGATTCTATGGCTTTGTAGTGGTGGCTTCCATTGCAACGAGGAACTGGTATTGTCTCCAAGATTCAGCTCCATAGTACGCCTTCTGGAGCAGCCAAAATAGGCTCTTCATCATCCTCAAAAGTCTTACTCCCCGTCCTTACCGCACGGGCTTGAATGGCTTTACGACGTGAATAGATCCATCTCTCAAAAACAAGACACATATACAAACAGGTATATAATGCGCCGACATACGGAAGATTGTTCTACATACAGAAGTACAGAGGAATAAGTACCCACCTGGCCATAGGCGTAAAAAGATAGGATCTCATCTTCTGGCCAAAATAATTACTTACTGATCTTATATGCACCAAAAATCCTCGTGATATGTACTAATGGGATGCGTTAGCATTTATCAGCCCATCCTCGACGCCATAAGACCTGGCAATGGGCACTCATCCCTTCAGATGTTCCCGTATAAAAATCATAATCCCGTGGAAAACACGTATCATCTACCTGTAAGAAATACTCCCTCCAATCCTAAGTGCATCTAATTTATCCGATAACACGCAGTCTACCAAATAGGTTTCAAAAGACACCCACCCATGCGCCCACGTAGTGTATAAAGGCGCGGAAAGGTGGATGGTTAATCCCCAAAGAAAGGCAATTTACCTCAAAATTGGTAATTTTAGCCCGCCGATACAATGCAAAAGCGATATGTAGATTATAATAGTTTAACACATCGCACGTAGCGTGATAGGGCACACGCTGATTCGCGATTGAATAACCGCGGTGTATACACCCACTTTTCCTTCGGGAAATCATGAATCGCATTTTGCGATCCGAACTCATCGATGCACATCCCGTATAAAGTAACTGAGGTGAATTCCATCGACCGATCACGGTGAGGTCGGAGGTGAAGTCGACAACCGTTTAACCATCGCATATTATTTTGTGATATAACGACACGCGTTACCTTTGTAGTTGGTTACTTTCGGGATTACAACTCTTAGAACGCTTTAGAAATAGTGGATGGAGTTTTTACCGTGAGGAATCGGTGAAAATGAAACGACAAGTTATATACCCTTTCTCTTCCACACGATTGGCGACACGCGATCCCACTGGCCCCACCGTGTGGTTGAGATTGCTTGATGGGACAACGGGGCAAGAACTTTCCCCCGAATATCGAGGCACCTACAATTCACTTTTATGTCCGTGATGCATTGCACTTATGGGTATGTGTATAGCCTCTTCCATACGTTTTGTAAGTTATTTATTTTATTTTAGACTACGGTCATTAGTCTAGCATCCGCAGCTACGCATCGCATACTAGACTGGGGAGACGATGACGATAGTCTGAGTCGTCATACACCCGACTACCCACTACTTGCAAGCCGGGCTAACCGAGCCAATATCAATACGCGCTTGGCTCACGAAAGCCCAAGCCCATATCTATTTACGGAATAGATATCCGCTATCTTCTAAAATAAGAAGATAATCATTCCCAACCGACTTAGGGCGATACGCCTGTTGGGGAACACGGAACCAACAAGGATTCCGTGCATATATAAAGGGAATTATATCCCTCGCTAAGGGACGATCCGATAACCCTCAAACTCTTAAACCCTAAATCGATTACTTACTCTACGCCGGAGGATAATCGGGGAGACAATCCCACCGATAAGCCTAACGGTGTTTCTTGTCTCTTAGGCGCAGGTTTCTAAGCGCAATTCTCAATTGGTACGAGAACCGGAGCTCCAAATCAGGAACGTCCAACTTTTGTATCAACAAGGACATTGCTCAATTTCACTCTAAGGTCACTAATTTGACATGGCTACTTATCAATGATATATTTTGGTTGGATGGATATAAATACTACTGGACTCGATATACATGATTCGTAGGGGCTGTCCAGAATTGCTTATTGATTTAACTGCTTATAGAGCTATCTATGATTGCTTTTTGGTTAACTGATCATAGGGGTGGCATGGGATTGTTTTCATTTAGGAGACTTGATATATATGTTATGTTTGAATGATCTTTTTATAATAGCATGTTTTCTATTATACGAGACCTTTTGATGTATGCTTTTTATAATGCAATAGATTATTTTGCAATTTAAAATTTTGAGAATATTGTACCCATGAAGTATTTGGTTTTTAATGTGAATGTGTAGCCATGGTTTACCTATAAACTGCGTGTTAATTTAGTAACAAATTTACTCACGAAATATTAGTACTAAAAGTAGGCCATTGTTACCTATGGCTCACACATCTATATATAGGTGGGAAAGTTTACCCATCGTATTATGAGGGAAAGTTACCCGCAAATTATGTGTCGAATTTTACACACAAAATAACTTTGTGGGCAACGTTATACACAAGTTACCCACAGGTATATCTATGGGTATTCTCATGGTAAGTTAAAAAGAATCCCATAAAACTTCACCCACGCACGCAACTCAAACCCCCACCTAAAAAGATGTGGGTAAATTTACCCACAGAAATGGGAATCGTGGGGCATACATTTAGCCTCGAAAGTTTTACCTATCTTCATATGGTCATGGGTAGTACCTTGTTACCCATGAAAATATTGCTTTTACCTTCAAATTTTGTCCGCTATTTGTCCTAATTCTTGTAGTGTTAATACTAAGCTTTATTGTTTATCTCGGTACATGCTATTGACCATATATATAAAAACAAATTAACAAAATTGGAAATCAATTGATTTACTTTACGGGTAACCTTACCCAAAAAGAGAAACCACTTGATTAAATCTCAGTTCGGACAACGCGATACACTATGAGTTGCACTATTCAAAGATGATGCAAGTCCGACTTTCTTTTGCCAATAATAAGTCTGTCCAATAATGAATTTGATTAGGCTAGTACATGACTACCAATGGACATAGCACATCAACACTAATCTTCCCATTTTAAGGACTACCCCATATAGATTACTTGAAAAAACACCTTGTTCTTATTAGTTGGTTCCCGAAAGCACAAATAACAAACAAAACGATTGTATCGATGTGGAATTGAATACATAACCGCTCAAGCACTTGGCTTTATGAATGAAAAAGAAAACATCAACCCGTTATAATGACCTTAAGCACCCGCCATCTAAATAACTTGACCACTAAAAACCACAACCAATTTACATTGAGGTTCAAATATAAACTTTCAATCAAACGTCGAGCTAAACACATCATCATTGCCTAAATATTATAGGCCTATATACTCACTTGTTCAAGATACTAACAAAATATACAAAGAAGAAACATATCCAACCATACACTTATTATGAAAATCCAAATTTATAATCTATTGCACAAATTAATTCAAATGGACTAAAAATACACACAAAACGACTTGATTAAATATGTCGAGGCCTAAACGCCTTTCTTCTTTCGATCCGGATAGATTTTGGCAAGAATAAATCTCACCATAACATAACAGATCCGCTCAAATATAACTTATTTTACATACTAAACATCTAAGAAAATAAACCTCATTTACACCCAGTACAAACACACACCAAAAACACCAACACCACCAAGATTTTCAAACAAATTTCGAAACAACCAAGAAAAGAAACCTCAGTCACACCCAAGTACTAAACACACACCAAAAACACCAACACTACCAAGTTTTTCTCAAGATTGTCACACAACCATCACCATTATCACACCGGTGAGGCGCAACAATGAGATGGTAGCATCGAAGGGAGGGGTAATGTATATGTTTGTTTTGTGTGTTTAGCAAACACTCTCTTCAAACCCAACTGAAACTACCTCAAAATCAGCCATTACAACAAACCCCGATAGTGAGGGCGACGAAGGATTCACTTGATACAGTTAGAGGTGGCAGATTTAGAGGGGGTAGTGGTGGCATTTGAAATTATAAAGAGATGGTGTCGGGTTTGTTTTAGGTTACATAGAGAAATAAGAGAGAATACATATCATCACATACATAGATTAAGTAAAGTCAACATTGTGTTTGAAATGATGCAAATGAAACGTAATGTGGTGTCTTGTACCTTGCTAAGATAATGAGTTTCAACATTTTCATATTAATTGTTTAAGTTTTCACTTTTCACTTTTCAATATTAGCGTGTTTTTTCTTTATAGATAGTTAAGATATGTCTTGCTTCGATATTATGGAAAATTTCCATACATTTGTTACGTTCTAAAACCAAACATCTGGAACATAAGATATTGTATGGATATGTATGGAATTTCTTCCATATAGTTGGAATGCAAACTATCAAATTCATTTCCCTTTTCCTATTCATACATCTTGCATGACCAATGGTTCCCTTTATTTATTTTAATTCCGAAAAATATTTCTTGGATTTAAGGATACTGTGTGTGGCATCACTATCCGCTGCGCATTTGTCTCCATCCTTTGCTTGATGATGTGCTCCATTAAGACTTATTTTAAACCTCTAATATGAACATAAAATAAATAAATTAATGGGTTCATATAACACATGTTATTAAAATGTTTATTTATTGATTAATTTTACATGAAGGGAAAATTAAACATAGTTAGACAAAGTTTTGGAAAACTAGAAGGGGGGGTTGAATAGTTTTGCTGATTTTAAGTTGATTTCAAAAACTTTAGATTCGATATTATGTGAAATCGTATGGATGTTGAGAACATATAGATCTAATGATAATGCAAGCAAATAAATAAAGTTAAGGGATAGAAAAGACACAACCGATTTATAGTGGTTCGGCTACAAGGTCACCTTCCTTGCCCTACTCCACTCCCCGAGTCACCTACTCGAGAGTTCAAGCACTATGTCAAAAAACTCCTTCACTTGGCGGAGAAGCCTTCACAACGTTGCTTACACTTTTTCCGGCACAAAGCTAGATACCGAGTCCGTAGCACGGTGGACCAAACCAACACAACTATTACACAACAAATATGTGAAATATCAAATACAAGATCTTCGCTACAGAAATCTTGCGGAGTGACAAATCAATCAAGGACCCCTTGCTTGGATGACTTGTAGAATGCTCGTGATCTCGCCTTAGAGAAGGACCTATATGAGGATCACAAATAGAAAGAAAGAAGAACAACTCTCTAGATCAAGTGATCTATATGTTAGAAGAGAATGAGTGTGTATGAGAGATTTAGTAAGAAGAGGGGTGAGTTAGAATGAAGAAATGGCTCTCTATTTATAGGGAAATTTCTCCTCTGTTCCACGGATCCCACGGATCCCTTCCACTTGGGATCCGTCTAGTGTAATCCTAGGGATCCATGGTACGCTCATCTTTGCCCATGGGTTTTTTGGTTATGGGTCATGGGTTATGGGTTGGTCCATGGGTTTTCTTTAGATTCAATGTATCTAAGTATACATTTTATCTAGCCAACTTGGTATGGGTTTATGATCCATGGGTTATGGTCCATGGGTTATGGTTTTTACCCATCCTAATAAATTATTACAACAAATGCTTAATTATTACATTTTTGTATTTAAATGGCTATATGTAAATGCTTTACAAAAATAACATGTATCCTTATAATTATACTTAAGATAACATTACATTTGTTATCAACAAAACACAAAGAGATCGCAAAATATTAATAAACGTTTTTACGGTTTATTTGTATTAACAATCTCCCCCTTTTTGTTGATGACAAAAGATAATGTTATGATGAGTAAAACTTAAGAATAGATGCAACTTTTGAAAGCCCCTAAGTTTTACTTCTTCTCCCCCTTTTGTCGAAACAAAAAGTTAACCCTTGGAAGAAATAAACAAACTTCTAACTCCCCTTGACGGTAGCTCCCCCTTGTTTGGGGCGTCAAGTGAAGAAAAATAAAAATCCTACAACAAGAAAGGTTAGTAACATGCTTATATAATCTTGTGGTTGCCGAGAATCAAGATTGGGAGCCAAGGTATGCAAACAAGGCCTTGTAATAAAACAACAAATTGTAGTGGTATGTATGCCACTTACAAGCATGTAAAAATAAGAACAAGACTTGTTCTTGAAAATGACTTCAAAAGAAAAATAATACTAAAAGTGGAAAATAGTAGTAGTGATTCCTTCCATGCTTGCATAAGGTTATGGATGGAGGTTTTGATGAGTAATGGTATTGATGCGATCAAGGATGAGGTTGAGTATGAAACGCATTTCTTCCCTAACTTCTATTGCAATTTCCCTAGTGGATTGGCAATGTTCACAAGTTAAATGATGTGGGTAAGAGTGCGAAGTTTTCCGGGTTGTTTTGATTTGAGTTATGCGGAAGTTGTGGTGGAAAACTAGGAAAATATGGATCAATATCCGGAATGTTTGTAAATGGTGGTGGAAAAGAACCTAGATGTTCTTGTAATGTGATGGGAGCTAATGGTGGTGATGTTTCAAGATCTTGAAATATAGTATTTGGAGATGTGGGGGGTGTTGAAAAGACTAATTCTTTTTCTTTAGGTTGGTTAGATCTTGTTGGAGTCTTAAGGAGTTCCCAAAGAGTTATTTTAGGTGGTGATGAAGTTGGTGTACTTGTTGGTGATGAGGGAGGTGCTATAATGGAAGCATCTTGTGGTGAGTTATTTGTTGAGGATGAACCATTTGAGGTTGGTTTTGCTAAACAACAAGATCGGATACTAATCCGTGCGGATATCCTAGCATTTGATTGTGGTATTTTGGATGGTGGAAGTACAAAGGTTTGGATATCATGATTGTTTGTACTAGATGATTCTCCTAAAGGGTTTTTGGATGACATGATGAAGTGTGTTTGTGAGAAGGAGATGGAGTATGCAAGCATTTTGGGAGTTCTATATATAGAAAAACAAAGCATTATAATGAATGCTTGACCCAAAATGTGGATTAAAATCTAATGATTAGATATGAATTCAAGGCATGTGATCATGAGAACACAAGCATTAAAGAGCATACTCCCAAAAATGAAACAAATGTGGATTTTTCATCCAAAGTGAAAAAATAGAAGTTGAAAACAGCTTCTGTTACACGGATCCCACGGATCCTTCCCTTGAGTGATCCATCCAGCATAAAGGCTGGGATCCGTGGGTCTGGTGATTCAGGCAGCACAAAATTTTCCTTTGGAAACATTTTTGCCTAGTGTGTGCCTATATGCAAACTATTTGGAGTTTCGGTTATCTCGACTCCTAAAAGAAATAGAAAATAAACTAGAAGTATAAAACCATCCTATTGAGATAACCCCAAAACACATATTTAGTACATGAGTACGTAATTTTGTGTTATCAATGCTCCTATTTCATTGTTGCTTAAATGAATGTACCCGAAAACACATATTAGTTATGTGTCCCCTTTAGCATTCAAAAGACATGAGATGCAATGAAAACGGGTTTTTACTTTGTATTAATAATGAAAAAGCGATTTGTCCTAGACGTGAGAAATTGCTTTTGTGAATTTGATACGGGAAGGTATCATCCTTTTAGAAAACATTGTGAAAGTAGGTTTTCTTTGAAAATGTGTATATGAAAAAAAAAAAGAGTAGTGATTGGGAGACCTAAATCATATGCCTAAAGATATGACTAATCATATGTGGCATCATCCTGATGGCTACAGCAATGGGACCCGCTTTTTTATAAACCACCAGGATCATGACACATGTTTTTAGTCACATCTTTAAGCACATAATTAGTCTTCCCAATCATTTTCCCAAAAAAAATAAGAAAGCTATAAGTGGAAAACTCATCTTGGGTTTTGAAAATTCCCGTATTGTTTGTGAGTTGTGCGTAAAATAGAAATCCTAGACTCAGAAAGAAGAAGGCTAGTGTTTACATACCTTGTAGAGTCAAATAAGTTACGACATTTGTTCCATTAGACCAAGACCAAGACAAAGTAGGTTGATTTGTTCCCATTTCAACGGTTTGGTGAGGACGTCAGCTATGTTGTCTTCGGATGCTACCTTTTCAATAGAGATGTTCCCCTTTTGAACATTGTCTCTTAGGAAGTGATGACGAATCTCTATATGCTTTGTGCGAGAATGCAATACCGGATTCTTGCTTAAGTCGATTGCACCTTTGTTGTCACATAGGATGGCTATGTCACTTAGATGGATGTCGTAGTCTACTAACGCTTGTTTCATCCATAGTGCTTGTTGGCATGCTTTGCCGGCGGAGACGTACTCGGCTTCCGTTGTTGATATTGCAAGTGTCGTTTGTTTCTTAGAAAACCATGATGTTAAACAACATCCCATAAAAGTACATACCCTACTTGTACTTTTTCTATCAACGTAATCACCTGCATGGTCAGAATCTGCATATACAATTGTTTCCACTCCCGTGCCCTTAGGATACCATAATCCTAATTGTGTTGTACCCTTAATATATCTAAATATCCTTTTTACGGCTTCTAGGTGTGATATTTTAGGGTCTTCTTGAAACCTAGCACATAAGCAAACACTAAACATGTTATCCGGCCTACTTGCCGTAAGGTAGAGAAGGCTACCTATCATGCCACGATATTTAGTATTATCTACGGATTCTCCGTCTTCATCTTTTGTGAGTTTGGTGTCGGATG
Organism: Chrysanthemum makinoi; assembly: GCA_910596185.1. NCBI lineage: Eukaryota > Viridiplantae > Streptophyta > Magnoliopsida > Asterales > Asteraceae > Chrysanthemum > Chrysanthemum makinoi. The sequence continues at coordinate 202,312,857 of OU343220.1, forward strand.
ACATTGGAGTCCTAATTGGTTTTGACTCTTCTAGACCGAATTTCTTTAACATCTCCTTGATGTATTTAGATTGATTGAAGAAGATACCATCTTCTACTTGTTTTATTTGTAGACCAAGAAAGAAACTAAGTTCTCCCATCATACTCATCTCGAACTCGTCATGCATGATTTTAGAGAAATCATCACACATGTCTTGACAAGTGGATCCGAATATAATATCATCTACATATATTTATACTATGATTATATGTGACTCTCTTTTCTTAGTAAAAAGTGTGCTGTCAACTAACCCCATGGTGTAGTTGTGTTTAACTAGAAATGACTTGAGTCTATCATACCAAGCTTTTGGAGCTTGTTTAAGACCGCTTTCTTTAATTTATACACATGTTTGGGTTTTTCAAAATCAATGAAGCCCGGAGGTTGAGCTACATATACTTCTTCATTTATGAAACCATTTAGAAAAGCGCTTTTGACATCCATTTGATAAAGCTTTAGATCATTAGCACAAGCGTACGCAAGAAGTATTCTTATAGACTCTAATCTAGCCACGGGGGCGTAGGTCTCATCAAAGTCTATTCCCTCTTGTTGGTTATACCCTTGAGCAACGAGTCTAGCCTTGTTCCTAGACACTACTTCGTTTGCATCTAATTTGTTTTTATAAACCCATTTGGTTCCTATTATGGTTTGATTACTAGGTGGAGGGACAAGTGTCCAAACATCATTAGAAACAAATTGATTTAGTTCTTCTTGCATAGCCATTACCCAACTTTCATCTTTTATGGCTTCTTGTGTATTCTTAGGTTCTAAGGTTGAAACGAAACAAAACAAGCTACTTTGGTTTTGAACTTGAGACCTTAATGTTCGTTCGTTTAGTTTTCCTATGACTTTATCTACGGGGTGATCTTTGGACTCTTTAATGTTTATTATTTCATCACTTAAAGGTTCTTCTTCTTCACTTATCTTTTTCTTTATTACTATAGCTTCACTTTCTATAATCTCGTCATCGAAAAGAGGTGGAGAGGGTTTGGGTGGACTTTCATCAAATTTTATATTTAATGACTCTTCTACCTTCATTGTTTCTTTGTTTAATATGACGTAAGCTTTGCTATTTGGCGAGTAACCTAAAAAGATACATTCGGTTTATTTATGATCAAATTTTGTAAGGTAATCTTTAGTGTTAAGAATAAAACATTTACTACCAAAGACTCTAAAGTGATTTAACGTAGGCTTTTTGCCTCGAAGTAACTCATATGGAGTTTTTCCTAAGATTGGTCTAATTAAAACTCGATTGAGTATATACGTTGAAGTATCAACAGCATTACACCAAAACTTTTGAGGTATGGATTGTTCATTAAACATGGTTCGACTCATTTCTTGTAGAGTTCTATTCTTTCTTTCTACTACCCCATTCGATTGTGGAGTGCGTGGAGCCGAGAAGTTGTGAGTAATACCATTAGCGTCACAAAAAGCTCCGAATTGCACTTCATTATCGAATTCCCTACCATGATCCGTCCTAATAGACACTATGGGACTTCCTAGTTGTCTTTGGATCTTTTTGCTTAATATTTCAAAATAGTTAAAGGTTTCCGTTTTGTTCTTTAAAATTTTTGTCCATGTATACCTAGAATAGTCATCCACTATTACCAAAGTGTAGTAGTTGCCTCCATAACTTTGGATAGCGGATGGACCAAATAAATCCATATGTAGTAATTCTAAACACCTAGTTGTGGACAACATGTTTTTAGCTTTATGACTCGAATGAGCTTGTTTTCCTACATTACAAGCATCACAAAAATGATGTTCATATTTTAACTTAGGTAGATCTCTTACTAGATCTTTGGATGATAGCGATTGAAGAAGTCGCATGTTGGCGTGACCCAATCTTCGATGCCATAAGGTCGAAGTATCATCCATAGAGGTAAGACATAGTTTGTCTTTAGGTTCATTACCGATTTTAATGACATAGACTCCATGTTTCCTAATTCCTCTTCCTATGGTTATGCCATTTTTAAGTATCTTACTACCGGTTTTGGTAAAAAGTACATTGCACTTTTTATCACATATTTGTCCTATACTTAAGAGATTAAAGTTTAGGTTTTCTACATGACACACATAGTTAATGGTTAGAGATTTGTTAGAAATCGTATCTTTACCGATGATTCTACTTGTGCTATTTCCAAACACCACATTACCTCCATTAATGGATTCATATGTGGAGAATAGATCCCTATTGCCGGTCATGTGCCTCGTGCGCCTGCTATCCTTGACCCATTCATCGGGGGTCTAGGTCGACCTTTAAGCACACCTAAAACAATAATAAACTCAAAAGTTTGGTCCCCATTTGTTCATGGGTCCATTAGTGTTAAACATTTCATTCATGTTAGACATGTATGGATAAGATGAGTATGCATTCCATGGAGCAAAGTTTTGAAAAGGAAAACCGTTTTGTTTTGCATGTTTTGATTCCATCCCATTTGATGGTTACTTTTCGGGTAAACGTTATTAGGTCTCCTAAATGAGTTACGTTTTGAAAAAGATGGAGCTTTGTTTCTTGCAAGAGTAGGATTATATTTAGGAGGTGGTTGTCTAGTGGTGACATGATTTGGTTTCTTCCTATTAACTATGAAAAACTCAGTTCTAGATGAAGAAGCTACGTTATTGCTAATGTTTGCTACAGCAGATCCACGGATCCCTTTCTGTACACTAGCCGGTTCCCTTTTTAGGGGATCCGTGGGATCCGCCACAACAGTGGCTTGTTTTTCTTGTGTTTTAACAAAGTTTGTTTCTTTATTTTCACTAGTTTGTGGATCAAGATTTTGGAACCCTAAACCTTCTCGGTTGTCCTCAGTTTTAATACTATCTAGCATTGTATTTAATGCATTCGTGCTCATTCTAGCAATCTTAGAATCTAGTTGATCAACTAGTGTTTGAAGTTGAACGCAAAGTTCACATTCACCACTTGCTATTTTACCCTTTTCTAAACGTTTTAGTTTTGCTTTTAATTCTATGACTTCTTTATCTAAACGTTGATTTTGACTCTTTAAAAGCTTGTTTTTGTTAATTAGTTTTAAGCTAATATTACATAGTTTGTCATATTCATTATGCAATGAGTCGTCATCAAGTGATGAACTACTATAGTATTCGTGACATACCTCGTCATTTGCCATGAGACAAATTTCTTCATCTTCTTCGTCGCTCATTCCCCACGTGCCGCTCACAAACGCCTTTTGATCATCCCGTTTGGGACACTTACTAATAAAGTGGTTTGGGTCCCCACATTTAAAGCAAGTACGATCATCCTTTGGCTTCTCGTCCTCTTTGCTTTTCCGAAAGCCTTTCTTATCGTCATACGGTTGTTTGACGTATCTACCCTTTCTTATAAAGAACTTTTTAAGTCCTTACCGCCATAGCATACTCTTCGTCGTCACTACTCGAAGAAGAGTTCTCCTCATCGCTCGAAGCCTTTTTGGCTTTAAGGGCAAGAGATTTGTGTTTCTCTTTCACCTTTGTAGCTTCGGAATCTTTAGCAAGGACAAGCTCGTAGACTTTTAGGTTGCCTATGAGTTCATCGAGGGTGAGGATTGTCAAATCTTTTGACTCTTCGATTGCCGTCACCTTGGATCTCCACTTCGATGGAAGTGCCCTTAGATATCTCCCAACATGGTTACGACTAGAAAAAGATTCATCAAGTGCTTGTAAAGATGTAATAATAGTATTAAAGTTAGCAAATGAATGATCTATAGTTTCCTCATCCGATATTGAAAATTGTTCATATTGTTGAACAAATAAATCAATTTTATTATTTTTAACTTGTTGGTTGCCTTGATGAGTTACAACTAAAGAATTCCAAATTTCTTTAGAGGTTTTAAGCATAGAAATTCTTTCCAATTCCTTTTTCGGTAAAGCATTATATAAAACCATTTTTGCTTCACTATTTTTAGAAAGCTTTTTCTTCATTTCATCGTTTAGTTTATCATGAGGTATGTGAACTAAATTTCCTTTATCATCATTTGAGGTAGCTTCAAAATCACCTTCAACAATAATGTACCAAAGATCAATATCTTTAGACTTCACATATGTTTCGAATCTATTTTTCCAATATATAAAACCATTAGTTTCAAGTAGTGGTGGTCGTTGCATAGATTGCCCTTCCTTATAATTTTCAGAACCCATAGTGATCGAAAAGTTTTTAAAATACAATTTTATTTTAAAACTTTTATAAACTTAGCTCTTGATGCCAATTGTGGAAAACTAGAAGGGGGTTGAATAGTTTTGCCGATTTTAAGTTGATTTCAAAACTTTAGATTCGATATTATGTGAAATCGTATGGATGTTGAGAACGTATAGATCTAATGATAATGCAAGCAAATAAATAAAGTTAAGGGATAGAAAAGACACAACCGATTTATAGTGGTTCCGCTACAAGGTCACCTTCCTTGCCCTACTCCACTCCCCGAGTCACCTACTCGAGAGTTCAAGCACTATGTCAACAAACTCCTTCACTTGGCGGAGAAGCCTTCACAACGTTGCGTACACTTTTTCCGGTACAAAGCTAGATACCGAGTCTAGCACGGTGGACCAAACCAACACAACTATTACACAACAAATATGTGAAATATCAAATACAAGATCTTCGCTACAGAAATCTTGCGGAGTGACAAATCAATCAAGGACCCCTTGCTTGGATGACTTGTAGAATGCTCGTGATCTCGCCTTAGAGAAGGACCTATATGAGGATCACAAATAGAAAGAAAGAAGAACAACTCTCTAGATCAAGTGATCTATATGTTAGAAGAGAATGAGAGTGTATGAGAGATTTAGTAAGAAGAGGGGTGAGTTAGAATGAAGAAATGGCTCTCTATTTATAGGCAAATTTCTCCTCTGTTCCACGGATCCCACGGATCCCTTCCACTTGGGATCCGTCTAGTGTAATCCTAGGGATCCGTGGTACGCTCCTCTTTGCCCATGGGTTTTTGGTTATGGGTCATGGGTTATGGGTTGGTCCATGGGTTTTCTTTAGATTCAATGTATCTAAGTATACATTGTATCTAGCCAACTTGGGTATGGGTTATGATCCATGGGTTATGGTTTTTACCCATCCTAATAAACTATTACAACAAATGCTTAATTATTACATTTTTGTATTTAAATGGCTATATGTAAATGCTTTACAAAAATAACATGTATCCTTATAATTATACTTAAGATAACATTACATTTGTTATCAACAAAACACAAAGAGATCGCAAAATATTAATAAACGTTTTTACGGTTTATTTGTATTAACGAAAGTTACGGAAGGGAAATACATAGTACATAGTTATCATACATATGTATTAAGATCCAACAACATTTTTTTCAAAGTTTTAAGTCACTGAAAAAGTATGCAGTATTCAGCTAAGTGTTTGCATTATCAAAATGATCCACATGGTTTACTTATTTCTCTTTCCCTTAAGAGATTCTTGGTAGAGCTCGTATAGATTTAAAGGTGTGTGAGAATATTTTGACCAGTGGTTCGCACTTTCACATCTGAAACAAGATTCTTCAGGGTTTTGAGAGGTACCAGCTTCATTATTTTGCTGATTGGGATTATTAATTTGTGGAGCATGATAACGTTATTTATTTGCCTACACCACGACCATTATTACACTAACTTGGTGGTAAGTATTGTTTCGATTGAAACAACAATTGTGAACATGAATATTATAATGGCCACGACCACAACCATGACCCTGAGGGTTACCTCTTCCACTTTTGCTTCCAGATTTTTTAGTATTATTATTGTTAACGACATTTGCTTTGGGAAGTGCTAATGATCCTCTAGGATGAGCTTAATGATTTTTAATTAATAATTCATTGTTTTTCTCTTTTACAAGGAGAAATGCATTTAGACCATAATATCTTTTAAACTTTTGCCAACGATATTGTTGTTGCAAGTTTATGTTTGAAGCATAAAATTTGAAAAAAGTTTTCTCCAACTTACTTTTTTAGTATGCCCACAAAATCTGAGTTTGAGCATATTCTGAAAAAGCAAAGGTGTATCCAATGATTAACTTTTTTTAAATTGAAACCTCATATTATTTCATTCATCTCTAGAATAAGAGAGTAAAATTTTTCATTGATGATCAAATCTGCTTTGTAAAGCTTTTCATAATATGCTTGGATCATCAAAATTTGAATATTCGAATCTTAGCATTTCATTAATGTGTTTGTGGAGGAAAACATTAACGTTTTCTTAGCTTTCCTCTGAGCATTTGTTGCCCTCTAGTAATGTTGCTAAAACACCAATTGATTTGATATGCCTTTTAACATTTGCCGTTCATGGCAGATAATTTGCTCCATTTATGTTAAGAGTTGGAAATTCGATTTTTGCAATGTTTGATATTTTGTTGCTAAACAATAATTGAACAAATAACAAAGTCAATGTAAAATCCATATATATTACATAAGTAATGTAATACAATAAAGTGGGACAGCTACAACCGGATACATAACTAAGAAAAATTCAAACTTATTAGGCGGAAGTTCAAAAAGAGGAATAAGAATTATTATAAGCATAATGGTGACTACAATGAGGAGCATATGAATTATCTTTGAAAAATGTTTAAAAAATTCTTCACAGATGTATAAGGTGAAAACATGTTGAATTTTAAGAAATGTATAACAAAGTTATCAATTTATAGAAAAGAAATATAGTCGTCAATTGTTGTTACAACCGTTATCTGTTGTGATTATATATTTCAAATAATATTTTATTTATATTATTATATAAAATAAATAAGTAACAAAAAAATCTTTAAGACAAAGAAAAAAAAACAATTGGTTAGTATAATTATAGAGAGTGTCAAAAAAGTTTACATTAGAAAAGTCTTACAATACACATCATGGTATTGATTATCCAAATGTATATCATAAGTTTAATAAGTAAGTGTATACTTTTACTAATTAGTTTGAGTATAGTAGAAATTTATTGTGCTTCTTTTAATCTCTTTGATTAGAGCCTTATGCTGATAACGTGTTATATTAACAATAGTTATTCTTGCACTTTAAGCAAGTTTTTTTTAGAAGAATAGTTTAATAATTGTATACGAAGAAGAAATAAATTTTGAGGTGGATAAAATGAGATGAATAACACTAAAGTTGCGTGTATTCAAATGACGCAAGTTTCTTAATTACATTTGAGAAGTATTTATACTACTAATACTCTTATTCATTCTTCATACATGACATTATACAACATAGGCTAATCATTGAGTAAATAGTGTACATGTATGATTTGGCAAAATTGATTATCCAACTAATATGTATTTGTGACACCCAACATGAACTTAGAGCATTAGGTGTATTAACGCATAACCCGACGTTATGCTAATGTGGAGGCCGCGTTGATCGCGTTTCCACACCGCGGACAGCGCTTGGGCTTGCTGTTGCCTTGATGTGCGTTGCTTTGTATTTTATTTTATTTTTTTGATTAAAAATGAAGGAAATGGTATTGTCTGTGTTTGCAGGTATGTGTTTTGTATGTTTGCAGCCAAAAGAAAAAGACAATAGAAATTACTTTATTTTATTTTATTTTTGTTAAATATCAAATGCGGGTATGTGTAAGTGGGCTTAGAGTCCAAATTGAGAAAATGTGTGTGTGAGTGTTTGATTTTTTTTTTCCTTTTTGCTTTATTATTTTTAACTTTGTAACTTTTTTATATAAATGTTTTTTGTATCTTTATTTGAATTAATAAAATTTAGTTTGTTTGGAAAAAAATAAAATAAAATATGGCGAGTCTAAAAAAAGTGATGGTTTTAGACTAATAGTAATAAGACCAAACTAAAACTACCTCGACACCGTCACATCACACAAAGCTTTCTCTCTCCTCAGACACACCAAGACCAAACCTAGACCAAACACTTGTAGTACGAAGACCAAACATTTTTTTTATCGCAAACAAACAAAATGTAGCGGTAATAAATTTTAAAACACCCCTTTCATCTATAAATACTCCATTTGCACCTAAACAAATTACATACATTTAACACAAATCATAATTTCAATACACTTTTTCTTTCCAAAAACAATGGCGTGTAATCTCCCACACACTGTCGAAGTAATCAATGATGGTGTTCAGAAACTGATTGACGACGATAACATTCGCAAGGAAAAAGTTTGCGAGGTATCCGAGTTGTTTAGCAACGCAAGAACCTTGAAAGAGGATATTAGGAAACAATATGCGAATTGCAATAACATTTCGCCTGAGAGACGTGTTTTCATTGATAATTTTTTGCACGAGGAAGGTTGGAAAAATTACGAGATAAAGAAAGCGTTGGGGAAATGTGTGCCACAAATATAAGATAACATAAGTCACAAAATCCGTTGGATGCATAAGGAAAACATTATGGGTGGTTCGTCATCACAACAAGCAACGCACAAACCCATGTCTCCCATTTCTTCATTTCCACCAGCAGAGTAACCAGTTGATAAGCACGGATTTACTGATAAACAACTATAACAACTTATGCGAGATGAAGAGGCGTTAAGAGAAATTAAAGGAAGAGAAAGCAAGGGTTGATGCAGAAAATGCAAGGCGTCAACAAAAGTTGGATGAGTTATTTAGGCAAGATGAAGCTCATGGTGAGTTGTTCAGGTTCAGAGTTGGGGAGTATCCTGATTATGTTTATGCATGCGGGGAATATTAAGATTAAGCTATGTTTATGTATTTCGTATCGTATTGTATTTTAGTTCGTACGTTTTTTTCGTATCGTATTTCTTTTCGTATCGTATGTTGAATAAAATGAATTTGTTTTAAATGTTGATTTTTTTTCAATGAACCAATGTTTGTTTTTTTAAATAGCCATTAGATACTTTATTTCCTTTCTTTTTCTTCAATTCATTCGATCCACATGCAGAACAAACGAATTGGGTGGAGAGGGGACGCGTCAGGTTAGTCCCCAAGTAACAAGGGAGACACGTCCGATGGGCCAGACCGAACAAGTTGCGGGGTGGGGTGGGGTGAGGGTGTAACACCTTATTACGTTTAGACTTAGTGAATGCATATTTTTAAGTGTTTGTTTAAAAAGTGAGATGTTGATGTGGCGCTTATTTGGTTACATTTTTTGATATTAACGGTATTAGACTGAGTTGATTTTTATTTTCTTGCGTCCCTGCCCTCTTACAGGCACAAGTTAGTCCATTTTAAAAGTTTATAGACAAACTAGTCACGGAATAACAGTGCGCGATTTTCATAAATAAAAGAGAAACGAAGAACAGTAGAAAAGCATTTTTTTTAACATCACTTGAAAAGCATTTGAATAAGCAAAATCCCAAACACCCCCTTTCCTCTACCTTCCACAAAAAACCACCACAGCCGATCGCCGCTACCCTGAATCGAATTCGAACCTCTACTCCTTCTAAAGCCAAGGTATATTTATCTTTTTCGTACTTTTCATTTCACCTCCTTTTATTTATGTTTTATATATTAATCCACTTATTTAATTTAGGGCTAACGTATTGAAAAATGAATCAGATAATTTGTTTTAATCAAAACAAGCTTTTGTTAACCGTGTTTACTTATATTCTAGCAAATCAAATGTTAGGGCTTGTAATTCCCATTTTTTTTTTAACAGTGAGAAACCCTCTTTCGTTGTATGTTATTTGGTTCTTTTGACGATAGGGGGTGTTTGTTTAAGCGTATATGTGGGCTTATGAGCTTATTTGATATCTGGCTTACGAGCTTGTATAAGCTTATTATATCAGAATAAACTTATATAAGACCTTTAGTCTCAAAATAAGCTGGAATATTTGGGCTTAAATATAAGTCGGAATCAAATAAGCTTAAACAAACACCCCCTAAATGATATTGTTAATGGAAAATATAAAACTTATGCTGTGCGTCTATTGCTATTGTAGAAAATAAACAAACACACAAATGGAAGCCGAGCGCAGTAACGAATCGCCGCCACAGCAAACCCACCGCCACCACCACGACCATACTACCACGTGTGTGAACTGCGGTGGCGCAACCGCCTTCCCACCGCCACCAGCATGGTCAGACACATCTCCCCCGCCGGTGTATCGACCTATCCGTGCACCAGCAATTAACCTTCCTCCCCACAATACCCAACAAACCATTATCATGACACCTGTCCCACAAGCGCAAAAAGTACCTGTTGTTTCTCCGCCTTACGATTTCCAAACGCCGGTTAAAGTTATTCACTCGGAAGATGATATCCGTCGTTTTCGTGAATCAGCTTCTTGCAAAAACTATCTTGGATTCATTGTTTCTCTTTCGGACTCTATCCGGGGACACAAGTTATCTGATCCGTGTCACGAGTCACATGTCATTACTTCTATTGTCTCCATACTCGAGAAGCTAACTCAGTTTATTGACGAGATCCCACCTCTTCAGCAATCTGCTCGTTATGGTAACCTTGCGTATCGTGATTGGCATGAGCGTATGACTGAAAATGCTGATTCGTTTATCCTTCAGTTACTACCTGAAACTCTCAGTTCCGCGACTGTCGAGTTGACCCCTTACTTTACCGATAGTTTCGGGAATGCGAGCCGAATCGACTATGGAACGGGACACGAGACTAATTTTGGTGCTTGGCTGTATTGTCTTGCAAGATTGGGGATCATTAATGAAGAGGATTATCACGCTGTAGTTTCTCGGGTTTTTGTGAAATACCTTGATTTAATGCGAAAATTGCAGATGACTTATTCATTAGAGCCTGCTGGTTCACACGGAGTTTGGGGGCTCGATGATTACCATTTCTTGCCGTTTATTTTTGGGTCTTCACAGCTGATTGATCATAAATATATGAAGCCCAAGTCTATTCATAATGAGGATATACTTGAGAATTTTTCAAATGAGTATATGTATCTGCAGTGCATTGGGTTTGTGAAGAAGGTTAAGAAGGGTTTATTTGCGGAGCATTCGCCTTTGTTGGATGATATTAGTGGAGTGCCGAATTGGAAGAAGGTGAATAGTGGATTGCTTAAGATGTATAAAATCGAGGTTATGGAGAAAGTTCCTATTATGCAGCATTTCTTGTTTGGTTGGCTCATCAAGTGGTAAGTTTTATCTTATCATTCTCATTTGGTAGATTTTTGTATTATACGTTGAACAGAATATTGTGACATGACTTTATCTTAAGTGATTACGTTCAGTAACACATGAGAATCTCAAAAATCACATTGAGCCGAATTATGTGATATTATTTTGATTAGTAGTAATTTATATAAGTGTCTAAGTAGAAATTTCTTTTCATGTTTTGACATATTACTCAAAAGCAATGTGTGTATGTATGCAATATATATAGGGGTATACGTCATAAAGTCTAGCTGTATTTTT